>CM053265.1:72262154-72977124 GCA_028583415.1 Protea cynaroides | reverse complement strand
GGTTTTCAAGATGAGGAGTTAGACATAGTTTATATGACTCTAGTGAGGAGACAGATGGGCTCTAACCTACCATGTCACCCCAGAATTTTTCTAGTCCATTAAAATCAGAAATACTAATTTATTCGATATTAAAACAACCAAACTTTAATCCTGATAAAAAAAGGTTCTTCAGCATTCCTAACAAAGAAAACCTAATTGTTGACACCATCATTTACCATTCACTTGCCAACTGCCACAGTACTTGGCCTCTCAGTATGTGTTTTGGCAAAAAAAAAAAAAAAAAAAATCAAATTGAAACATATCCATGGAAGACACTGATCAAGGCCCTAGTTTTCCATGCTGTGAAAGCTTGCATAAGAAGAATAAGGAGGAAAGAATCCCTTCAAGATCAACTCATTAATAGCATCATTGGAGTTAAAAAATAAGCAATTGTATGGCAGTTCAAGCTTCTGATTCCCTTGAGATTGGACTCATGTAAAACAGTCTTTTACAAATGTAAAATAAAATAATAATAATAAAGAACCACTAATTACATATCAAACCAACTTCAATGAGGGTAATCCCCCATAGAAATTCTCATTTGAACCATTCTCCTGTAGAAAATAGGCACATGATATTTAATTGAAGGAGGTTAATTACTAATAGTTAGCAGTTTTCTAATAGCACCAATCTTTACATAGAAATATGCAAAAAGAATAAATAGTTAGAATAATAAAACCAAACATGTAACAGAAAATATTTAATTTTTTATTTCTTTTCAGCGATCAACAACACAGCCATTCATTCATTTCTCATGGGGGAACGTGTTGTATTTACAAATGAGAAAATATCAGTAACCACCCCAAAAAAAAAAAAAAAAAAAAAATTCAAAGCCATACACGATATACATAGCTGTGATACAAATAAGTGATGTTGCTTATTTTCTGCAAATGATATTTTATGCTGAATTAAATTTTCCTTGGTTTTGAGTAAGACTTTGTAGTATTATCAATTTTTTTGTACTCTACTTCTGGAAAACAATGTCTCCCCATATGGCCAACAACAAGCAAATTTAATCAAATTTATTTTTCCATATAGACACTTTCCCTCTGCTCTCGCAAATTAGTTCTATGATAGAATCTTTCAACTTACTTCTTTGCAATACTTTGACTCCCAACTGTGAAAACATTTCTTTCCTGAAATTTTGAAATTTCGTTGAGTTTCTGCATGATAATAATTATTAATAGATAGATTGTATGATATGTTCTAGTATTCACATCAAGCTGAAAACTTATAGCACAAATAAGAACATTTATTCTACAATAGATATCCTCCAGCAAGAGATAATAACGAAAGGGGACCGGATATATTCCTTTCAATATTCTTGTTTTAATTCTCTCTTTATATCAAAGCACTCCTAAAGTTATGGCAAGCAATATTACAGAATTCAGAAGCAAAGCAACCAGCTTTCATCGAAGACGTATAAAAAATTCAGTAATTCACAAACAAGTTTGGTGAATGAGAATATTTCTGCAGTCTCAAGCTTGGAATGACCATATGATAATAAAAAACATTCATACTCAAGCAGATCTTCTTTAAACCCATTTGTCATTTGACCCAATGGTATTCAAAAGAACAATTTAACACAGCTGGCAAGCCAACCAGTGTGGCTTGAGGATTGGCCAATACTGGTAGAGATCACCTGATCCTTAGATGGAACCATTGAATTAGACACTTCAGGTAGCTCCAACTCGAGATTGAACAATCCATATGGACTGAGCCCATATAGATCACCCAGGTGGTGTGGGATTGGAAACCAAATTTGATGACATTTCTCTATGGCCTAAAGGTTGTAAGGAGATAAGATATTTGATGGCTTCATATATCTAGTAACGATGTTAGGGGTTCAAAGAAGATAAGATATTGAGGTTCATACATTAAAAGTAGTGATAAATTGTATAGCACCAACACAGGTAGATGTTTATCACTATGTAACATGGAATCAATGGTGATGCAACCTTCCCCGAAGGAGATTGCCGAACTCGGATTGGGAGAGTGAATTACACAAGTTCAAATACAAGCACAAGATGTGCTGAAATTTCAGTTTTGCGCGACCTCAGAAAAATGAGTATATCTTGCTCAATGTAGGTCAGAATCACTTGATTCTAAAGCCTACTGAACAAGGACTCACAGATCTACAACTTTTATGGCTAATGTTTTCTCAGAAAAACACTGTACGATACTCGAATTATCTTATGAAGTTAGTGCACGAGCAAGGACAGAATTCTGAAAATAAAATAAAATGGAAATTGGGCTAAAACTCAACTATTCTAGTATGTGTCTGCAGCTCCAATGGATTTACAACTCTTCTATGGTATAAGTAGGTGTAGGAAAGCTTCAACTTTTCAAAAACTCTTATGGATTTCAAGGTTAAACTCTTGGTTCAAAATAAGACCCACTTAGAGTATCAAATTTTCATTCAAATAATCATGTCCTTACAAGCAAGATTGATAGGCCTTTTATAAGCATGGGAAAAGAAACCTTAAAAGCTACTATGATATCTCAATCGTTTATTAGAGTTGAGTTCTTATGGGTGACATTACATCTTAACTTACTTTAAGGCTAAGTAAGTTGGAAAACTCTAGAAACTCTAATCCACTTTCTTGTTAAACGCAAGCTCCAAGGTAGAAGACTCTAGAAGACATGTAACTATCCAAGAATGTGTATGGGAAAAGGTGGAGTGCATGGGGAGATCAAGAGGAGAGGGAGATCAAGGCTGCCTAGTCTTGGTTGTCATCAAAGTGGCCAGACTAGGTGTGGCCTTGCTCTAAGGCTGGTTCTTGGTCTTCAACTGTCCTTGGGCCATGTGGGCTTGAGAAATGGGCCTGGGCTTGAATAAGGGCTGATCACCTTGGTTATCTATAGGATGCATATGGTCTGCATAAAATGAGCTCCAACGCCATCTTCTATCATGCCAATGAAACACATTTCCCTAGTTTGTTCTATAAACACTATTAGCTCTTTGTTTTTCCCACTTTTATTTCTTCTTTCCCTTTGCTAGAGTAACAGATCATTAAAAAAACAAATTCCAAATGATTCTTAGAATTCCTCTCTTGGTTTTGTCTTGCCGTTCTCTTCCTGATTATAAGGGGACTGCCTTCTAATTTGTACTTTTATTTCTATGAACAACTATATTTAATGGAGAGATGAATGTATCCAAATGGTACAGAAACTAATGGATAATCACCCCCAACAGACCTAGAAATGTCAAGTAAAAATAATATATAAAAAACAAACCTTAAGGCCCTTAACCATTTTACCACAAACTTTCAGCAGTAACACTATGTCCTGACATGGTAGTGTGACTATATAACTACTAACTACAATGAAATGCTGCAACCTATAGCATAAGTATTTTTGCTTTCTTAACCATGAGATGGAATGCCTTTGTGCCAGATCAGTCATTGCACAAAGTGGTTAGGAGTTTTATTTCTTGTCATATGCAATGTCAAAATTCTACTTTTTCAATTTATAATTCATTTATCGTGGACAAGTTTAAATTATAGAATTTCAGTTATGTGAACACTTAGTTAAGTCAAACTTGAATTGTAGCCATCTTGTTTTTCCTGTACCTAAGTGTTGTTATTTTATGTTTGTTTTATTATTTCTGAAAACAAAAAAAATACGTTTCTATTCTTTCATCAATAATAAATCTAATGTTTTCTTCTAATAGACAAGAATCAAAGATCTAAAGAGAAAAAAAAAAAAAAAGAGAGAGAGAGTCTTGGTGAAATCAAGATAAATAGGTGCATTGTGAGAAGCCCATTTCACACAATGAACAATCTATTAACTCCAACAATCAGCAATACGTACAAAGTGTGTTGGGAGTTTGAAAATACAACAGCTCATTGCAACACGAGCACAGTTAGTATGAGAGTTAAGGATAAGGATCGACACCACTCTCAACATCTTAAAATTGAAGTTTAAACCTTGCAAGTGTTGTACCTAAGAGTTTTGAAGGAAGCCGGGAAATATTGGCATTAAGAATCTATGAAATAAATATAACTCCATGATGGGCAAATTGTAATCTTGTGAAGCTTCCAGACCATTGAACTCACTTGTCTCAGGTTCAACCTTCTCAAAGTTTTCAGAAAGGATTCCTTCAGGTTTTGTTCGCATTATGTTGTTCACCATGAAGAGAATTGAAAAGACATTTCACCTCATTCTAA
Organism: Protea cynaroides; assembly: GCA_028583415.1. Classification (NCBI taxonomy): domain Eukaryota; kingdom Viridiplantae; phylum Streptophyta; class Magnoliopsida; order Proteales; family Proteaceae; genus Protea; species Protea cynaroides. The sequence continues at coordinate 72,972,916 of CM053265.1, read as the reverse complement.
AAGAAAAATATTAATGAGAATATGAATATCTAGGAGTTAAAAGATTTCATTTTAACATCTTCAATGAAACGCAAGGTTGTTGCTTCCCTTGTATTCTTACCACAAAAACTAAATAACCATACACCTCATAAAAGCGGCTTCTCCAAAAATTCATGGCTTAGCTGAGAAAGTGATTATAGAACTATGCTCGATCAGATCTTAACTCCAGTTCTCATTTCTTGTACGATATTTTGTAATGCTACTAGCACGCTATCTTTTCCAGTTAAAATGGTATTAGGATCACCAGGATTAAAAAAAATAAAAAATTACATCAATTGAAGGGATCCCTAAATTTAATAATAAGAAACAGCAAAAATAGGACGACCCATTTAGAATAGAGAACCTCTATAATACCACATCTAACTTGGAAAACAGAAACACACTCATAGCTATGCACCATACACCAAACTATTATAGGTAGGTAAAGTAGTATCATTACACCACTATTTATCGCATGCAAATGTCAAACTACATAAGGAAAAGAAGGCTCTCCTGAAAATAAAGCTGTTAAGCTAGCTCTAGAACGCAAAATAAAAACTAAGATCAATGAACAAGAAAGCAAAGTTGTCACACTCTTAAAAAAATTATGGTGGATGTTGAGAAAGGTTTTAACTAATGAATAACTTTACAAACGTAGAGAGTAGTGTTAAATAGAGTTACAGGTGTTAGGAGTCTGTCATACAGTTGTAGAGTTAGAGCTAATCTCAAACACCTATTGATAACTTGAGAGTTGGCTACGCTAAGATAAAGTGATAGAGATAAGATAGAATTACAATAGATGATAAGGATAGGATAGGAGCACAAGTCGTGTTCTATCCTGAGACGTTCAACAGTGGGCTAGATATGTTTATTCATCCTTGATGTGCTTATGTTGTGTACTCTCATTCAGTTGCAGCTTTCCTTTCTTGATCTCATAAACTTATTATTATTCAAGAGAGAGAGAGAGAGAGAGAGAGAGAAAAAGAGAGAAGTATACTAGTCGAAAACTAGAATAGAGTTCGGCTATTATTCCTCTATGGTCAAACATTAAGTAAATTATAACTATGTTAGCGGCCTTAATAATATGACACTTTTTGTTATTGCAACACTGAGAAAGTGGCTTATCAAAAGCAGCAAAGGCGGATAAGCGATAGAAAAAAGTTATTAATTCAAACGGGTCATGATTGTCCAAACCCAGATAGTGCAATCATTTTCCAATTCAATCGACAAAATACTCAGAAATACCAACAACATTTGAAGATCGAAGACTGAGAAAAAGTTGTTTAAATGGAGGAAACTTAGGCCGTTATTGCTCCCCAAGTAGCATGCTTCAGTATCTCATGCTGCTTCACTATTTCATGCAATGTCATCTACGAGTACGGAAGCTAATTCCAAGAAAGACAGTAGAAGTTGTAAACGTCTTGCTCTTTTTTTTTTTTTTTTTTCCCAGACCCATGAGAATAAAATGTGTTATCTAATCTCTGGCCTTCAGAAATCACTAACTTCACATGCCGAATACAATTTATTCGTCTTGATGGAACACAATAAAAAAGAGAGAGTCAAAGATCAGAAATAATCAAACTACTTTTCACTTCCGCTAGCTGCAAATTAGATGATAACCTCCAAATGCGGAGCACAACAACGAAAAGATGATCAGAATCAAATTCCTCTAGTACTGTGTTTGTTTCTTCTCCAAATTTCACTTCGTCCATTTTTGTCCACACGTCCCAGCCAATTTGATGGGAAGGAAAGAACCAGAATCAAGAATAAATACACTCTCCAAAAGAAACCGCCCCATCATATTTCACCGATATTGCATGTGGTGAACATGGCATGTGGTAGGAGAAAAACTAGCCATTCGATTGAAAACAATTTCATCTTTTTTGTTTTTCCTCTTTTTTTCCTATTAGGTAAAAAAAACCAAGGATAACTTCCCTATCAACCCAACTTCTCATCCGTACCAGACAGCTGGTGCAGCAGGCACCATTCCATCGAGTGCTGAAGATCTTCACGGCATGGTAATCCATCATCCTAGTTCTTTTAACTTTTTCTTTTTTCTACTGAAGTGGGACAGTGAGGGAGACAAAGGTTTCTGAATAATTCATGTAAGCGAGTACAAGAACATCGCATCGCTTTCATCTTCAAAACTTTGAAACAGTAGAAGCAGCTTTTTCAATAGAAAGTAGAAAGAAGAAGAGAGTGAAAACCAAAACAAACAACGATCTCAAGATTCTCAACTGAACAAATCTAATAAAATCTCAAAATAATAATAATAATAAAGGTAATAATCACTAACCTTCTTCATGACTTCCGAAAGAGGAGCTTTGCCTGTTGTCCTAGATGATGAAGCAACAAATCCGCCATCAATCTTCTTCATCTTCTTTTTCTTCTTCATGTTCTTCAGCTTCAACGACATAATCACGGCATCATCTTTCAAACGATTCTTGTTCTTCTTTCTCTTCTTTTTCTTTTTCTTCTTTCCAACTACATCAGATGATGATGCTTCCTTCAAGACTTTCAAATCCATTTCCTCTTCAGGAACTATCACCTGTCGATTCTCATAATCAAGCTTCACAGTTTCGATCTGAGGAGAAGCAGCAAAGATCTCAGTAATAGATCTCCTCTTCCTCATCCTTGACCTCACCTTAGTCGTTACCGCCGGCGCTTCTGTAGACTTCCTCCGCTGCTGATCCACCTTCGATGTCGTCTGAGCCAGACAACCGTCGATATGCGCGTTCACAGCATTCACAGTCGTCGCTGTAAAACTCCGACAAACCGGACAACTCATCACCAACATCTCCTCTTCTTCCGTCTTCTGAACAGAAAGCTTTTCCGACACAGAGATCGATTTCTCTTTCTCATCTGTTCCTTCTAGAATCTTCTTACCATCTTCATCTTCCACAGCAGATTTAGATCTCATCGCCTCCAGTTCATCCTTCCACCACCGGTATTTCGGACATTTAATCAGCGGAAGCTTCACGGCGACCTCTTCTTTCTTCATCATCTCCTTGAACGGCCATGACTTCTCCACACTAACACTCCTCATCTTCGAAGCGTACTCTCTGCAACCGAATCAGTAGTTAAAAATCAAAACCTGCAAAGAGATTCGCAATCAAAAAAAAAAAAAAAAAACCAGAATTAATGATTCTTAGATTCTAGTTACCTGATCGAGAAACCTTCAATAGCAATAGCCATAGAGTCTCCTGCTCAAGAGAAAGAAAAAACAAAAACGTTAAACAAGAAAAAAGAAAGAAGAAAGCAAAGCTTCTGGATCGAAAATTCGAAATCAAATCAACGAATTCGAATTCAGAGAGATAAGAAGGAGATGCTCCGGTGGGGTTTGGGTGGGGTTTTCCATTTTTTTTCCCGCTCGCTTCGTTCGGTGCGAGGGAGATGTGATACTAAAAAGGAAAACTAATAAATTAATAAAATTTATGACGGGTGATATGATGAGAGCGATGACCGTTGATATTTATCTATTTTTCTTCCACTACTTTTTCATTTTTTTTAGATATTTAACAAAAGCAGGTGTGTCATCTATGTACATCCATCCATCCATCCGTCCATATCATGTGCATCACTATGCACGCATTCAATATCATGCATGATGATGTGTACTAGACATACATACATGGTCATGGGGGCAAGGATAGCGACAGAAGGGAGCAACCATGGGGTTTGGGGCCGGCCTCCCAGAATCCTTGTCAGGTCGATAACGACATGATTCCGAAATTTTCTTCTTTATTTTTTTTTTCTAAAGAAAATGATTAATTTAATATAGGGAATTCAAGTTGTTTCAACTTTCTTGCCCCCTTGTTTGGTTGGTGAGGATTTTTGGAAATTTCCTAGTAGATTTCCTTAATAAAGCTTAGAGGACATTGGTTTGATTCTTGGAATTAATGGGGGATTTAATTAACAGAGATAGAATCGGGAAGATAAGAGATTGTAGGTATAATCAAAGGAAATCTTGTTGGGAATCCATGATTCTGTATTAAAGAAACACTATATACCAAAATCAGGTTTTGGTTAGAGAGAGAGAGAGAAGAAAGAAGAGCTCACCTATTGCATGAGGTAGAAAGCCAAGGTAGCAGACAACGAGGTTGTTGTCCCCTCCTTAAACAGGTTCATTTGCTCTTTTTTTTCTTGGAGTGAGGATTCAAAGCTTTCAGAGATGAGAGCTTCTCTATCCATCAAGCTTAATGAGAGAGAAAGTTTTGTAGGTGAGGGCTGGGGTTACCAGATTAAGAAACTCTGGGTTGTGGTTTGTGGGCTGAAGGGGATTTAAGAGGAAGAAGGAAATGATCAAGAAGGTGAAGAAAGAGAAAGTAGCCAAGGAAGGGATAAGATCCTTCAAGGTTTTGGGAGAGGATCAGGCTTCTATATATCAGAGTTTGATGAGAGAGAAAGTTTTGTGGGTGATGATGATAAGGGTGAATGGGTTACCAGATTAAGGAGTTCTTGGTTGTGATTTGTTGGCTGAAGAGGATTTAAGAGGAAGAAGGAGATGATCAAGAAGGAGAAGGAAGAGAAAGTAGCCAAGAAGGGATAATATCCTTCAAAGTTTTCAGAGGGGATCGAGCTTCTATCTGTCAGAGACTGATGAGAGAGAAAGTTTTGTGGGTGATGATGATAAGGGTGAATGGGTTAGCAGATCAAGAAGCTCTTGGTTGTGGTTTGTGGGCTTAAGAGGATTTAAGAGGAAGAAAGAGATGATGAAGAAGGAGAAGGAAGAAGAAGTAGCCAAAAAAAGATAATATCCTTCAAAGTTAGAAGAGAGGAGAGCTTCTATCTATCCGAGCTTGATGAGAGAGAAAGTTTTGTGGGTGATGATGACAAGGGTGAGTGGGTTACCAGATTAAGAAGCTATTGGTTGTGGTCTGTGGGCTGAAGAGGATAAAAGAGGAAAAGAGATGATGAAGAAGAAGGAAGAGGAAGTAGCCAAAAAAAGATAATATCCTTCAAAGTTTTAAGAGAGGAGAACTTCTATCTGTCAGAGCTTGATGAGAGAGAAAGTTTTGTGGGTGATGATGACAAGAGTGAGTGGGTTACCAGATTAAAAAGCTCTTGGTTGTGGTTTGTGGGCTGAAGAGGATTAAAGAGGAAAAGAGATGATGAAGAAGGAGAAGGAAGAGGAAGTAACCAAAAAAGATAATATCTAAGAGAGGAGAGCTTCTATCTGTCAGAGCTTGATGAGAGAGAAAGTTTTGTGGGTGATGATGATAAGGGTGAGTGGGTTACCAGATTAATTAGAAGCTCCGTGTTGTGGTTTGTGGGCTGAAGAGGATTTCAGAGGAAGAAGGAGATGATCAAGAAGGATAAGGAAGAGCAAGTAGCCAAGGAAGGGATAATAGAGGAGAGCTTCTATCTATTGCAACTTGATGAGAGAGAAAGCTTTGTGGGTGAGTGGATTACCAGATTAAGAAGCTCTGGGTTGTGGTTTGTAGGCTGAAGAGGATTTGGAGAGGAAGAAGAGGATGATGAAGAAGGAGAAGGAAGAGGGAGTACTAGTGAAGGAAAGGATAATATCAAGAAGAAAGAGGAAATGGAGTTGACTGAAAGTGAAGGTGAAGAAGGGTTGGGTGAGATGGTGAAAGATGAGTCAAAAAGTCCAAATGTTTGGAGGGTGAGAAAGAAGCTAGTAAAAGTGAAAGCGAAAATTAAAAAGAGGAAAATGACAAAGAAAAGGTGTGGTTCTGTCATCTGTTTGTGTTGTTTGTTTTATGGTTGAAGAAGAAGAAGCAACTCTGCCTCTCTGCTCTGTTGCGTGAGTTAAGGAAAATAAAGCAGTTAACAGGCCTATACACGTGTCATCCTACTCTCTCTCTCTCTCTACCAGTGTTAAGTCTCTCTCTCTCTTCTCTCTATAAAGCCACTCGTCCTTGTAATATAAGTTGGTCGTTATATTAGCAGGACTGTAAGAAGTTTGAGAGTATTATTGCAGTGACTAGGTCCAAACCAAAGAGGTGAAACCATTATTGCAAGTAAGCCTTTTACCAAACAGAGGCCAAAGGGTTAAAGACTCAAAAGGGTAATGGTGGAATATAAAGTGAGAGCATGATTGGCTCATCACGCAGCCCTTATAGCTATGGGTTCCATACTCTTCACTCATGTCTGCCTGCATTTCTTTCCTCCCAGAGATGTGTTTTTGGTTCTATCCTCAATGGAAGGCTAGCTACAAGATCATGGGAAGCAACCAAATAAGAGAAATTAAGTGAGAGAGAGAGAGAGAGAGAGATTATGGATTTTGCACTGTTATCAGTAGATGGGTTATCAAATTTCCATGGCAAACCTTAGGTTTTTTTTTTTTTTTTCTTCCACGAAAAGACGTTTTTAGGTTATACCTCAACGAGTACTATAAGCTTCATTTCCTGGAATGGTTTTTCTTTCGAACCACTATAGGCAGGGAGCTATAAAACTATACTCAATTAATTTCTTGTCACACTGGAATCTAACAACAGTGTTTTTTTTGGGTTGGGTGGGAAATAGGGAATGGAGCACAAGCACAAACAATAATAGAGTGAGTACCGAGAAACCAATTTTGCTATGGGTTGATATATATATATATATATATTTGCTTGGTGCAGCTAGATTATATAAGTTGACATTAACATATACTAGATTATATAAGTTGGCTTTCTCTTCTAGTTTGCCAAGTAGAAAGCATCGCTTACTGCTTCCGTGAGATTAATGCGACTGCAGATAAACTATCTAGAATGGCAGCTAAATCTCGGACTTCTAATTTCTGGGAGGATTGCTCGGTCTTCCTTTATTAGAAGTGGCTTGGGACACTATTGAGCGCCCAAAGTTTTGTTTTGTGTAATTTTTTGGGGCCTTCTTTGCTGATAGCAATGCCGAAGGTAGGGGTAGGTCCTGTTGTACTTTTTTTTTAATTTCTAATAAATTTTTGCTGGTTCTTAGCAGAAAAAAAATATATATATATACTATATATTTGAGGGTCAATAATATATCTTATTAAAATAAAGGGAGAGGGTTCTCCACAGCTATGGTTGTAGGTATTTGGATTGGATCGGTTCGATCCATATCAGTATCTGCCTGATACTTGGTTCCTTCATTTTTTTAGTACTTTCTAATTTAGTATCGATCATGTGTCATTCTATCATTGGTTCTGTATTGAAGTGATAGCAATTCCCTATTGGTTTTTAGGGTGATCAATGCCCGTCTTGATACCATGAATTAGAATATATCATGGCCATAGCACCATTGTGGGCAATCTCTCACAATGCACAAATAGCTATATGTAAGAATATAGTATCTTCAATGGGACCAACCACTTCAAAGAAGACAGGAAAACCATTGGGAGGAGAGAAAGTGTGAGTTTTGTGAGAGATTATGGGAAAGAATTAATCTCCAGTGAAAAATCAAGTATTTTCAATGAGATCCACAAGATCGGGAAGGAGAGAGAAGCTATCGGAAAAAGTGTGTAAATTATGTGAAAATTGTGGGGAAGGATCCGCCCCGGGAGGGGGTGGGGGGTGTTTAGCTAAAATAAATAATGGCACTCCAGCGGGTTATTATAAGTAGTAGTCTACCCTTGTGTTCATAGTTTGAAAGAAGATATTTATCAGTAAATGTTATAGTAATAAGAATTAAGAAAGGAGGGGTTTGACAAAGGATGACCATGAAAAATGGCCGTCCAACCACTGTAATGGTTGCAAAGTGGGCATGCATAATCGCATTTTTGGTAGAGAAGAAAATAAACTAGTATTAATGAACTATTAGAACCTGATGATGATGTATGATTGTTGACCCAACAACCTTAAACATAAATCCAAACACGTCCCTACATCATCAAGTACCCTGACATAGTCAAATTATTTATTTAGATCTTAGATTACCAAAGAAGAGAGATGGATTTTTACCCCAAAAAAAAAGAAAAAAAAAAAAAGAGAGATGATATTGTATTTTAATTTAATTTATATATATATATATATATATATATATATATATATATATATAAAATGAGAGAGAGAGAGAGAGAGAGAGAGGCATCTTTTAAGAAAGACACCATGAGTTAAATCTCATGTTGTAGAACCAATTTGCATCCTATGGTAAATATCAACTACGTCTTTTGCCATGCAATACTTTTCTTTGTGAAAGATATTGATATGCATAAAGATACTTTAGTAGTAGGTGGATGATACGTGATGGAAATGTATCGGAGGATTAGATCTAGGTTAATACAGTCCTAAAATATGGACTACATGTACAACTCGTCATAACAATGATCCTATGTCTCAGGGCATTGCCATACATGATTAGGGTTTCTCCAGTGTCACCATCCTATAAATAGACAAGTATAAATGAGGTAAAGATACATGATAATTCATTGATTGTGTTATACTCTTTCTACTCTCAGTATATACATTATTGCTCAGATATTTTACTTAAACATCGGAAAATCACCCTCGGACCCAGGTCTGATCCTCTCCATTGTTTAGTTCTAGTCTTCTATGGTGGAGGTCTCCCTGTCAATGCGTCGGTCCAGATTTCAGAGGCATGCAATATGTATAATTGTCTCTTCACACTAGAGGCAGTGAAAATGTTGGGATTTATCCCGCTAGTGAAGCTCTACACAATCCTCTTTTTACTATTGCTGTTTATCCATATCCTATTTCTTTTTATCACCCCTTAATTCAAGTATTTTTTTTCAAAAAAAAAAGGTAGAGTTTGTACTTACATATGCAGTATATCCTTAATGGAAATGTGAAAATTTTCTTTGTTTCTTTCTCCTTCTAGGATAGCTCTCCTCATTTATCTTCTCATGAATTTTTATTCTTATGATCATAAATTTTTTTTTTTTTTTTAAAGATAAATAAATATTTTATTAAACTCAGAAAATAGAACTCAAATGAGATTAAAAGCAAAACCCGACAATACAAAGGCAGATGACCCAACTATAAAAAATGGAACCTAAAATAAAACAACGAAAAAAAATCATCTAAAAATGAGAATCTTGGAGACGACTTAAGGGCCATAAAAAAGGGTGCCTCTTCCCATAAAATCTTTTCATTTTTCATTACATTTATTTTTTTTTTAAATTTTCGTTGTTTATTACATTTATTTTCTTCTCAAATAGGAAAAACTGGCTTACAGGTTTGGCACTATGTGAACATAATTAGTCATTAAACAATACTTATGTTTCCTTAGGAGAAAAGCATAATCCTTGATTATTTCCTTTTATCCTTTTGTGCTTGTAGATGTTGCCATTTGTTAATTCCTTGTCAGGAAGGATAATCATTTAATTAATAATCTTTTTTTATTGACTCATTTTGGATGCAAGGGAAATTAAAAAGTAAGTGAAGTGAAATTTTTAAACTTAAAAGGAAACATGTATAGGTATAATACAACATGATTGTATAAACTATTTAAATTTTTAACCATAATTATAAGTAATGATACTTATTAGATGTAAAATTTATTTTACTTTTTAAATGCAAGGGATTTGATGCAATGTGAAAGGTAAGTTAATAATTAAATAAAGAATGATTTAGAATTAGTTACATAGTCATTTGGTAGCATGTGTTGTAATGATTATGAAAGTTTCCTATGTAAAAAAATTTCATTTACCTTCATTTTAATTCCCTTTGCTACCAATCAAAGCTTTTAATATGTTAAATTTTGTTTGATGTGCATTTTATAATGCATTATTAAAAGACACATTCTCAAATTGAAGAATACATTCTTACTGTAAAACAATAATGGGTTAAAGTGCAAGGCAGCTCCATAATGGGCTCAAAATGCAAAATGTAAAAAAGAGCACAATCCAAAAAAGATTGTGTTCTCTTAACATATTCTATGATCCAAGAACAAATATATAAATCAAACACCATTTTTTTTTTCCTAGAACACATTCCAAGATTGTATACGGAACCTTGCCTTAATTTCTTTGCTCCTATTCCTAGCCATGTTTCCCAATATTACCATATTGGTAAGGAGAAAAAAAGCAAGTTTAGCGACAATTTAATAAGAACATGGGCAAGTGTTATTAACCCTTTCACTGGTAGGAATGATATAAGGTGCATTTATTACAATTCATGGAAATGTATGAAATGGCTTCTAACTCTAATAGGACAGTTTAAATGTCTGTAAGTCCCCCCCCCCCCCACACACACACACACACACACAAAAAAAATCTATAATCTCTTTTTATTCTTTTGGTAAATAAAAATATATTAATTAAAAACAGAAGAAGGAATATCAAAAGCCACAAATGACTTATGGCAATGGCGAAGGTGGGAGATTGAATTTCTTTTTCGTTTAGTAGTTTGTATGGTGTGACTAATTTTGGCACATCGCCCCTGTATTCTTTTATTTGTTTTCTTTAATAGAATCCGAACTTTTAGGCAGAAAAAACTAGCTAATGGGTACGTAGACTACCCACTTATCGTAGACTACCATGTGGCATCAACGAAGGAAAAGTCATTTGTATCACCAAGGGCTCTAGCGATTGGCCCACATATCCCAAAGGGGACAACTCCGATATCCCGGATATTCTGCAGGAAATAATCCAATCTTGCCATATTAAATTCAATAGATATGATCTTGCTATGTTGATCTCGAAAGATCTTACCTTGTAGAGCTCAAAGAAATCTTGCCTCAAATAGACAACCGAATCCTACATAATCGGGGTGATTTGATATGGGACAAATACACACTTGCCTTACGTAGCTCACACCCTCATTCCATAAATAGGAGGCAACCCCAACAAGTTTTATTCACTTCAATTTTCATCGCCTTTAAAATATGAATTCCTTTCTACTGCCCCATAACTCTCTCAGAATTCGGTCATCTCAATGGTCTGAGTTCTACGACTGTTTGCATTTTAGTACTGACTTAGGCATCGAAGTCACCCCTGGGTCTAGAACCCACCCTCTCCTGCCTACTTCTCCTCTATCTTGCAAGCGATCCGACCTTGGAAGACAACTACGCATTTTCCGACATCAATACTAGCTAATAGAAATGAATTTGTAGGCCCCAAGAGGCTACCATATGCCGATTTACAACAAAATCAACATCAGAGACCTGATGATGATTAATCTTGGACAGGATCTCGAATTCCATTGGACCAAAACTCTGATTAAAGGAACGGGAGGTGGTTCACCATCTATACATTTTTTTTCTCCTCCACCATACATGATAGATGGAGGCACAAAATGTTAATCTCACAACTCCGCAACAAGCCGATTTCCCATCATACGTAGCCAAAATCCTCTTCTAATCCCCTTCTAAGGATGAAGAGGAAACCTGGGAGGGAGAACACTTCCAAAAAGCAGTATTCCAAATTCTAAGAGAGAATGGACAATTAAAGAAGAGATGGCATGAATCTTCCAAGATGCTCTAGCAAAAACAACAGTTTGGAATTGCAATATTTCTATGGCGAAGGAATTATTGAGTGGGGAGGGTGCCAATTAGAGATCTCCAGGAGATCATGAAGCTATGCCTAGGTATAAGTTGAGGAACCAAACTACATTCCACCACCCAACAACATAACTCCTCAGCCTAATCAGATAAGAAGCATTTATAGACCAATGAATAGCATCACCAGCGCCTACAGGATAAGAGCTCTGAGAATGAGTTGGAGCTGATCCCACATAAGAGCAAGATCTGGGGAGATTGATTTACTAGGAGACCAAACCCTTTCTGTTAAAATGGAAGATACAAATGTCACTCTGTTCGAACCAGCATCATATCTGATTCAATGACCAAAAGTAGAAAGAATGACTCCACATGAATGCCAATTGATAAATGACTCCACATGAATGCCAATTGATATAATCCATAATCAATGGCCTAAGTTTCAAAATCTTCCTACACGACCAAGATGCTTCAAAGGCACAGGCAACCATCCGAATAGAATCATTATTAAGGTATTTTACATAAATCTAACTTGTTCAGATACCCTCCTTAACAGCAATCCCCCAAATATGTTTCAGAAGGAAAATCGTGTTACCATTATTCACTCTTCTCAGTCCAAGCCTTCCTTCCTTCTTAGGCAAACAGATCGTTGCCCAACTATCGTTATGAAGGAAGTTGTTATTGTCTCCATATTTCCAAAGAAATGCACTTATCAAACCCTCAATTTTCCTGATGATAGATACAAGAATACCGAAAACACTTGTCCAGTAAATATACGAAGCACGCATGATGGACTTAATCGATTCCAACATGCTTTCGAATGATAGGAGTTTATTTTGCTTTCACAATCTTTTCGTATTATGAGGATAAGTCTATGTACATTCTATTCCTCCCTATTAAGGATAAACCATGTGAACAATTCTACGTTCATAATTTAAATTATTGTTGTTTACCTACGATGAAACATGAATGGTTTGAATTTCAAAAAACTGTTGTATAGTTGTGATAAACACAATTTGATCTCCTTAGAAATAAGAGAATTTCAAATCTGTAACAAACTCCTTAATACAATGACTGTAAACAAGAGTTTATAAATACCACTCATCCCATTAACAAAAGGGTTAAGTGAGAGATTTATTCAAACTCCAACCCTTTTGAATTCTAACATGGTATCAGATGACCACAAATCCACATCTGTCCACGCAATTAATGTCTTTCACTACTATTCCTTCTTCCTCTTCTTCCCCAATTACTATACCAAATGTTCATCATCATCATCTATCTCTCAAACTCACAATTGAAAATTATCTTGTGTGGAAAACTCAACTTCTTCCCCTTCTCTGTAGCTATGACCTCATCGGTTATATTGATGGTTCTCTACCTTGTCTAGCTACCCCAAATTCCTCCACTGCACTAACCTCTTCTGTGACACCTAGGTCCACTGCTTCCTAGGATGAATGGAACTGAAAAGACCAAATGGTGCTTAGCTGGTTGATTTTGTCCCTTTTCTGCTGAGGTGCTTCCATATGTTGTTGGTCTCTCAACTACAGCTGAGGTCTGGAGCACTCTTCAATCTGCATTTGGAACTCTCTCTCCCATACAAGTGTGCAGCAGATCCATATGTAGTTTCGGAACACATCAAATGGCTCCAAATTGGTCTCAGCATAACTCCATGAGGTTAAGTATCTCTCTGATTAGTTGGTTGCCTCTAATAAACCTCTTTTAGTGGAAGAACTGAATGCTATTGTATTTCGCAACTTGGGTCCTGATTACAATGATATTATAGATGCATTAACAACCAAATCGGAGGCTCTATCGTTTCATTCCCTCCATCATCTCTTACTCAATCACAAGACTCGTCTACAAACGGCTTAGACGATTATTTCGACCAACCTCAATGCTGTTCGACCTTCATCTTCACCACCTCTAACTCATTTAGGACAGCAGGTCTCACATCACTCTTCTTCAATTGGCCCTCTTACCCACAATCGACGATAGTTCAATAATAAGTTAAGCCACAAGGAACGGTGTCAAATTTACAGCCGTCCTAATCACACGGCCTCTAAGTGTTATTACGCAACTCTGGCAACTCCACTTTCGGCCAGATTTTGCTCACATGGCAGACCATCTGCCCACTCCAGCTACCACCCCGCCAGAATGGTTCCCAAATGCTTCTGCCACGCATCATATATCCCTTGAATCAACAACCTGCACATCTCCAACAAATACCATGGTAATGAATCCTTACAAATGGGTAATGGGATTGGTTTACAAATTAACAATATTGGAACATCTTCTCTATCTTGTTCCCTCTCATCTTCATTTCAATTTTCCAACATTCTACATGTACCCGATATCACAAAAAATCTATTGTTTGTGCATTAGTTTATTAAAGACAACAAGTGTTATTTTGAATTTCATCCTAATCTTTTCTTTGGTAAGGATCAGGTAACCAAGAAAGTGCTGCTCCAGGGTCAACTTAAGGATGGGTTGTACAGGTTGTTAGGACTCCAGCAGTCTCTCTCTCCTTCTGCCCATATAGTACAAAGCTCCTCTCCTGTTACAGCTAAAGACTGGCACGCATGCACAATTGGGACATCTATATCCTAAAATAGTTCAACATCTGTTACTCTCCCATCCAGTATCTTTCTCATCATCCCAAGTGAATAAGTGTCAAGCATGTTACATACGCAAAACTTACAAGTTCTCTTTGCCTTCTATAGGGACTATTAGTACAGTTCCTCTTTAATTAATTTTTACAGATGTATAGGACCCTGCTCCTCAACTCTCATCAACTAGTAATACCTATTTTATTATCTTTGTTGATGCTTTCTCAAAGTATACTTGGTATTTTCCTTTTCACAAAAGAACCTCTGCTGAGGCAATCTTTGAACAATTTCAAAAATTGGTTGAAAATTAATTCTTCATGTCCATTAAAGCACTCCAATTGGACTGGAGGGGGGGGATTTCAAAATCTTAATCAATACCTTTAAAAGTGCGGTATCTTACATCGTGTGGCCTACCCTCACATGCATGAGCAGAACGGTGCTGCGGAACGAAAAATCTGGCATATCATTGATACCGGTTTAACACTGTTACCACATGCCTCCCTTCTTCTTCCATATTGGGATTATGCTTTTCAGACTGCTACTTTTTTTTATTAATTGCTTACTAACTCCGGTTCTAGGTAACATTTCCCCTTTGGAAGAACTGCACAATCGTAAACCCGATTACAAGTTTCTCAAGGTATTTGGCTGTGCAGCTAATCCTCTCCTTCGTCCATAACTCGGCAAAATTTAGTTTTCACACCATTCCATGCGTTTTCCTAGGTTATAGCCCTCTTCATATGGGTTGTCGGTGCTTGGATCTTAAATCCAATTGACTATATATAGCTAAGCATGTAAACTTTATTGAGAACTCGTTTCCTTATGCCTCGACTTTAGGTGCTGCTCAGCCTTCCCTACCCTCCCAGATGCATTCCACCCCATGGTTGACTGTTCTGGCATCTCCTACATCAACGCCCTCCTTTGAAGCCCCTCGATCAGCACCATCATCACCAGTTCTTGCATGGCCTCAGGTACCTACTCTCCCCACTCCTATTCTACCACCACCTCCTACATGTTCCCCTCTACCCAATATTGCTAATGTGGTAACCCACCCCACCCCACCCCACCCCTATACAAGGGTCCATTTGTCCTTTTAACAATGATGCAGGAATTGATGCGTCTATCGAAGCTCTAGTGCTGCCACCTATTGAGCCAATTTGTCCTTGCCGCACTCACACCATGAAAGTACGAGTGAATCCCAAACCATCAACCCGATATCCATTGCCTTCTGTTCATGTATGTCACATTGAGGTGGAACCCACTACTTTTACTGAGGCTTACAAGCATGAACGATGGCGTGAAGCAATGCTATTAGAGTTTAATGCCTTATTAAAGAATCTGGCCTGTAGCTTGGTTCCACTTCCTAATCTCAATGTAGTCGGCTCTAAGTGGGTTTTCTGAATTAAAAGAAAAGCAGATGGTAGCATTGACCGGTACAAAGCTCGGCTTGCCGCTAAGGGCTTTCAATAGCAGGAAGGAATTGACTATACTAAGACCTTTAGTCCAGTGGTCAAGCCCACCACAGTCTACATTATTTTGGCTACTGCAACTTATAATTAGTGGCCACTGCTCCAATTGGACGTCAGTAACGCATTCTTACATGGTATCCTATCCGAAGACGTCTATATGTCTCAACCAAAAGGATTCGTGGATGACTCTAGACCATATTACATTTGCAAACTCCATAAGTCTCTCTATGGCCTAAAACGGGGGCCTCGGGCTTGGTTTCATCACCTTAGTACATTTCTAATTTCATTGGGATTTAAGGGCTCTAAAACAAATACATCTTTATTTATCTACAGACATGGACCGAGATGCTTATATATTCTTATATATGTGGATGATAGCATCCTCACTGTCTCATACTCTACACTTTTAAATCAGGTCATTACATCCCTCAATACTGAGTTTGCGGTGAGAGATCTCGGCAAACTTAACTATTTTTTGGGCATCGAAGTCATTCCCACTACCAAGGACATTGTTTTGTCTCAGCAAAAGTACATTTTGGATCTCCTCACCAAGACAGCCATGGATGGAGTCAAGCCGGTCACACTCCCATGGCCACTTCCACTCATCTCTCTCTCACTGATGGGACGATCTTACCAGATGCTACTCTTTATCGTAGCACAGTTGGTGCTCTACAATATGCCACTCTGACCCGTTTAGATATTTCCTATTCGGTGAATAAGGTATGTCAATTCCTCAAAGCCCCAACCAATGTTCACTAGCAGACGGTTAAGAGAATCTTATGCTATCTGAAAGATACCTACACTCAGGAGTTGTTAATCTCTCGTGGCTCCTACACTCAACTGTCTGCATTTAGTGAGGTAGACTGGGCTGGTTGTGTAGATGACAGGCACTCGACGGGTGGCTCTGCAATCTATTTAGGGCTGAACCTTATCTCATGGTCTGCTTGCAAGCAGCCAACCATTGCTCGTTCCTCTACTGAAGCAAAGTATTCTGCCCTGGCCAATACCACAGCGGAGCTATAGTGGATCAAGTCTCTTCTACATGAACTTGACATCACCCTCCCTCAGCCATCAATCCTTTGGTGTGATAATTTAGGTGCGACCTATCTCCCTGCCAATCCCATCTTTCATGCTCGGACGAAGCACATAAAAGTTGATTTTCACTATGTATGACACTTGGTTGTAGAAAAGGGTCTTGATGTGCGCTTCCTCTCAATACATGATCAGATAGCTAACATCATGACCAAACTGTTATCACACATTCGGTTTGGCACATTT
Organism: Protea cynaroides; assembly: GCA_028583415.1. Taxonomy (NCBI): domain Eukaryota; kingdom Viridiplantae; phylum Streptophyta; class Magnoliopsida; order Proteales; family Proteaceae; genus Protea; species Protea cynaroides. The sequence goes on along the minus strand of CM053265.1, from coordinate 72,956,169 downwards.
CGAGACAAGTTGATGATTACTCAACACCCATCTTCCACTTGAGGGAGGATGTTATAGATAAACCATGCAAACGGTTCTACTTTCAAAATTTAAATTATTGTTGTTTACCAACAATGAAACAGGAATAGTTTGAATTTCAAAGACTGTTGTCTAGTTGCAATAAACGCAATCTGATCCCCTTAGAAATAAGAGAAGTTCAAATTAGTAACAAACTCCTTGGTACAATGACTGTAAACAAGAGTTTATAAATACAGTTTATAAATACCACTCATCCCATTAACAAGAAGAATAAATGAGAGATTGATTAATTCAAACTCCAACCCTATTGAATTCTAGCACTCCCCCGATCCATAGTAACAGAACCTTGGTACCCTGAAAGACCCTTTTATCATTTGTTTTAGACTTTACCATCATTTGTGATATTTGTAAATTTTAAAGTAAATTTGTTACCTTATAAGGCGCACTAGTCCTCAGATGGTAAGTGGTTTCCTTAACACGGACCCCCTACACACACAAGCACACATAAAATCATACAAGGAAGCATCAACTTTTTTCTTTTTCTTAAATCTAACTCTCTTCTTTTCGACCTTAGGCATCAACCTCGTGATGTCAACATCAACTTTTTTTTTTCTTTCTCCTTAAACATCCGTCCTTTTCTTTTACGCTTACACGTCAACCTAGCTATCTTGAGAATTCATTTTGAATAAATGTAAAAAATATCGTACAAAACCTAAAAAAGGGAAAATAGAGGTTCAATATCGATATCGTATAGATAAGCAAATGCAACCATTCCAGAGATCAGCCTGTATTATTCAAGTCTAAACCTGACAACTCAAGACCAAGAACCAACCTTGGAGTAAGCATTCTTAATCCGGCCCCTTTGATGACAACATGGACCAAGACTAGGAAACCTTGGTTTCCCTTTCCTCTTGGTCTCCCCATACACTTTTTATCTCCCCTTGGATTCTATCTTTTCCCATACTTATTCTTGAGTGGATACATATCTTTTGGAATCATCTACTTTAGAAATTGCATTAAAGCACATTGGTACAACCCTATTCTTTGAAAGTGTTCCTTATCTATTAAGTTTCTAGAGTTTCTTTCTTAAATTTTAAGTTTGTATTTTCAACCCTTGGGTCGTAAGGGAATGATTGTTATATTCTATGCTCTGTATTGCCTATGTAATGCTACCAAAGTTAGCTTGCAAAGATGTGAATTTAAGTAATTTTGATGGATGAAATTTTCGTAAGTGCAATATTTTGAACCTAAAAGGGTTTTCCCTTGAAATTTTGAAAAAGTTCAATCTTTTTCATGTTCATCTTAAAATATTTGTAAGACCTCTTTAGAGCTGCACTCATTCTAGAAGATTTGCATTTAAGCCCCTATTTATTCATATTCAACACACAACTTAACAATTCTTGTAATTCTCAAATTTCTACAGTTCATATGCCTCTACTTCAAGCAATTTTTAAGAGATCCTACACTGGTTTTTTGAAGTCGTATTTGTCAGCAAACGTGTAAAGTCATCAGTCCTCAAACATTTGGCTTTGGGACCACCCAATCCGATCAATATTCAGTGAGTTATCCTCATTGCATTTTTTGAATATTTTTGCATTCGGATTCTGTTTTCTTTGAGCTTGTTTCATCTTCTTCCGATCTGAGTTTGACAATCTCCTTTGGGGAAAGTTGCATCATTCAACCTGGATTTATTTACGGATAATAAAAATGAGAATTATGAGTCTTTTTCTGCATGTAAGTAATACTAAAAAAAAATTGAACTATTTAGTTAGAAGGCTTAACAAAAATTATGATTAATGTGGTGACAATGCACTTCAAATTAAAAAGGAAAATCTGTAATCAGAAAACAAGATACAAATAGAAAATCAAATAACCAAAATATAAGATTCCACATTTATCATTTACTTATAAAAAGTAAAGAGTAACTCCCATGAATATAGTAGTATTAAAGTAAAACCAGAATAATATAAACAAATGCACGAGAGATGTGTGATGTTTTAAATTATTGGTGAAGGTCAACAAAAAAATATATATTATAAGAAATTAGAGAAAAGAATGTATATCGATACCTACTAAGAATACTTCATCCAAATAAGAGAAACAAAAACAAAGGGGTCTGGGACTCCACCTTCGGCATTGCCAAACTCTAAAGGATGCAAACACAAAATTATGCAAAATATAATCTTGGTCGTCGACCAAATCCGTCCCTAGAGACTTCATCCCAACAAAGTTGGGACATGCTCCACACCATATATATATATATATATATATTGCTTGTTTAGCCATTAGGTCTGCCACTATTATGCCTACAAAAGTGTAAGTTTTCTTTCTTATTGATGTTGGGAGTAAGATGTCTTGCATTCTTTTGCATAAGTTTGTGAGCTAACTCTGAAGTACCGTTAAATGAGGATGAGCGTTGTAACCTTATTCTTCTTTGGTAGTGAAGTAGATTTCATCTTGGATGTAGACAGGAAATCCTTGTCGAACCATGCTTATTCTCCTTTGATAGTAAAATGGATCTCATCTCATTGTGGATGTAGACAAAAAATCTCTATTAAACCACGTCAATCTTTACATTATATATGTGATTATCTCGTTCTATTTGGTTTTATTTTTCTGCAATTTTTTAGGGTTCCATTTCTACAGCTGAAGCTCTTATGATATTAACTGGTGTCAATGATTGTGTCTTCAGGCATCAATATTTTTGTAAGCTGAATACATGCCTGGATGTTGATGGCTAACCTTCTTTTGAAGTTCTTGAGTGAAGGCACAATTGGTAATAATACCCAAAACTTTTCAATAAAGTTGTTGGTACTTTTATGTAATAAGAAAGAAAGGAAAAAATATAGAATTTTAGAAATGGAGTAACAAAAGAATGTTCTTTTTAATTTTCTTATTCCTTCAATTGTGAATGAGGACTTATTAGTAGAGTAAAATATGAATTTATCATTAGAAGACTTATTTGAGAGGGATTATGCATCCTCAATTGACATTTTCTTTTTTTCTTTTTCTTTTTTTTTATGTTTCACTTTTCTTTTGATTTGATTGGGATTATGACATTGGGAATAGTTTCACATTAGTTAAGTCTAGAACTTTAGGTGCCTTATAATTTTAAAGTCCATCTATTTATTAGTTCGAACTTTTGAGATGAAAACTTAATATGGTATCAGAGCTCCAAGTTCCCCTTCTTATGATTACTCAAAAATGGACCACATATGCCGCGTATACTATCAATCTATCACCCAAAAGAGGGGTAAGGGGAATAATGGGAATAATCCCATATTAGTTATGTCTGGAACCTTAGGTACTTTATATACTTGAAAGTCCCTATTTACTATAATTTGAACTTTTGAGATGAAAACTTAACCTTATATACTTCAGAATTCCTCCACTTACTATAGTTTAAACTTTTGAGATGCATATGGAAACTTAACATATGATCTGGTTTCAAGCAATTTTAACATTTTAATCAGAAAATTAAGTTAAATGAGCATCCTTTTCAGAAAGAAAATTTTTCTTTCAGGTGATGCTAAATATTATACAAATTGGCTTTGCAAATTGAATTACGAAGACAAAAAAAATTTAATGAGTCTTAGTATACACGCTTCAAAAGAAGAAGGAAAAGAAATAATTTTTCTTCATTTTGTTTTGACCTAGGTGGGGGACTTCAGTAACTTTTATGTGTTTTTTTCTTGAGTGATGGATGTGTTCCCCGTATAGTTTCTTCAAATGATATCCTGGTTCACCTTCTTCATCAAACGTTTTTTTTTTTTTTTTTTTAATTACAATCTTATTAAAGAAAGTGAAGCAAGATTTAACATTATTAAAGTACATTCCTCCCTCCCCATTATTAAAGTACATTCCTCTCTCTCCCTGGGGTTGTAAGCAAGATATATAGCTAACAAGAAGAAGTAGGGCTGCCGTATTATCACTTTTGCAGTTCTGTTGAAATGATCAGGTAGGGTTTCTGAATGCTGGGCTTCGTACCTAAACGAAGACCTTTTTCAGGGTTTAGCTATAGCGAAATGACCTTTTTTTTCTTTCTCTTTTCAAGTTTTTCTTTCAGGATGCCTTCGTATGTGGCCTCTATTAGCACAACAGTGCTATTGCTGTCTCCCACTAATATTTAAGATATGAAGGAAGGATCCAAATCCTCTCTTCCAAGAGAATCTGGAGGAGAGGTGGCGCCATATTGGATGGAGGATACCTAGGGCTCGAGTGAATCCGAGCTTTCCATCTGAGTCGATACCCCTTGTCGGCTCGGTATTAGCTCGGATTCATCCAAGCCCTAGATGTCATCCATCTAAATGGGACGCCATCTCTCTCTCTCTCTCTCTCTCTCTCTCTCTCTCTCTCTCTCTCTCTCTCTCTTGCTTTGTCTGCTTTGAGCAGAGCATTTCACATCCGGTATAAATACTTGTGAAGCATATTTCTTGTTCTCTAAAAAAATTAAGAAATCTAATCAGGTACTGACAGTTGAGATGTTATATCAAAATCAAAAGGATTGGAGTAGAACGGAGTGCATGCACAAGGGATCAATCCGGATCCAAATCTTCTCCTCCCAGAGATTCAGGAGGAGAGGCGACAACCCCTTTAGAAGACCGATATCTAGGGCTTGGGCGAATCCGAGCCTTCCATCAGAGTCGACACCCCCTTGTCGCTTGAATGGACTGTTTGGATTCACCCGAGCCTCACGTGTCGGCCATCTAAAGGGGTTGCCGCTTCTCCTCCCAAACCTCTAGGAGGAGAGGATGTGGATGCAATCAACCCTAACCTTTGGCTTAGGTAACATAAGGTAGAAGGAAATCATTATTTTCTGGAAGCTACATACATGGGGGGGAATTAGATTCTCCCATCTAATGTAGCTATTCAACTAGATTTTACAGATAATTTGATTGATGGGTAAAAAGCTAGTCATGTTCTAATTAAAAGTGTCCATTTTGAACCGGAATTGAAATCGAAAAGCCGAATCGAAACTAATCCATTTGCAGTTTGGTTTTGCATATAAATATTAGAACGAAATCGGTTTAAAACCTTGCCTAGGTGGGGAGCAGAAAATAATGGGTTATTATTATATTATAATATATATATAATAAATTATCAAATATCTCATGACTAGATGTGATTAAAATGTTTGAAGTGAGAGACTAAAAATATACGAGATTGTAGTAGCAAGATCTTTTATGTAGTATATAATTTTGGTCTGTCCCATGAACCGTGTAAGAAATCGTTAATGAACCGATTAATCAAAATCGATCAATTAATCGGTTCGATTTTGATTTGAAGAATAAGAACCAATTAAATAATCGATTTATTAGGTAAACTGTTCAATTTTAGTTTCTATTGTAAAAAACCTTGAATACAAAGAAATCAAGAACCAATTTACACATTTAGTTCTAATCCAATACCTATACAAGTCTAAAGGTTCTGTTTTGATTGGAGTCCTAGACTTGAACTCCATTATTGATATCATTGCTATAGTGGGTATGGATGGAAATCTTTTTCAGTGAGCGCTCTGATCTTTGTTTCGTTAGTGGCCTTGGCCTTTTTTCTTAAACTCTTTCAGGAAAAAAAATTCTTCATAACATATATATATTTCTTTGCATGCTAGTGGTCAACAAAGTATATAAAAAAAAAATTACAAGATTAACATCTAGGCATTCCCAAAATGATAGTGCAAAGTACATCAAAAGATTAAAATATCTATTTCGGCATTGCCATTAACAAAGCCTTTTAACCACAAGATACAGTACGAGAATATGTATTGAAGACACTCATGGAATTACAAAGCCTGTAGCTCCAAGTAAACTACGGCTGATTGTAGTAATGTTAGGTAATATTGGCGAACCCTAGGCTCCTATTTATCATGTATCTCTTGGAAGATCACTCACTATTTGTGCGAACATTATAGCAAATTTTCTAGCTAAGTGATGCGAGAGCATTTTTTTCCTTCTTCTTCATGTCAAGACTTTCAGGCATCATATCTTAGGACTTTCTAGAAAGTTCTCGAATTATATTCAACACTTGAAAATTTTCTCTCTGGGGCTGGTTTGTCTCTCTGTTGATAGCATTGCCGATAGTGGAGGTTTGTATCTTTTCTCTTTTTTTCTATTTTTTTTTTTTAATTTGGTGAATAGGTCTGCACACTTACTTGCACATATCTTTTTTTAATATAATTTCAATGCTGACCTTAAGCGTAAAAATGAAAAAAAAAAAATAATAATAATAATAATAATAATAAGTGGGTAACTATATCAAAGCAAACCTTTAGCTCAGCAGTCAAAGCTATAGTTAACAGTTCCCTCATCTCCAGACCACATCCAACGTTTCTATTTGATAGATAACAACTTCAATTGATGGGAATAAAATTCCAAATACCAATCATGGGAAGACAATTGGCCACTTTTATGAACACCACTATAAACTAACCAGACCATTGATATGGTTGGTAGTGCTTGAATACCAATTGCAGGAAGTGCCATAGAGGAAGCAACAACCTTTACTCTCCATCGACATATAAAGGTTTTCTCTAACCATCCACGCATCATATCATATATGGTAAGCCCTCAAATCATAGAAGTTCTCAATATTGCTGCAATCTTTCCTTGGTGATCGAGTTCAACAGTTTCATCACAATCTCCTGCCACTGACTTATAAACACTACTTTTTTTTCTTTTTGTCAAGAAGATATCTATTGAGATCGAGGATCGTGAATTACACATGGCTGACCCAGAACACTGAGCTTGCAGCTAAGGATCGGATATAGGTTAAATTGTTGTTTACTTGCAGCTAAGGATCGGATATAGGTCAAATTGTTGTTTACGCTATTTACAAGATCCTTCTTATCAAGTCAGCAATACTGTTTAACTCTCTTAGAACAGAAGAGAGCCAATGATTTAAAAACACCATAATCTCTTTCTGATGTGTCAACATTACAAGGTTGAAGAATACCATACGAAACGAAATTGAATGACATTAAATACTTCCATCGATTTCTTGCTAATCACTATCATGGATTTCTCCCATACGGTCCCATATTCTTAAATATGTAGAATTCCTTCCTCACATCATTTTACTCAAGGCTCTCAATTGAGCAAATGGTTGGTGGGGACCAGGATATATATATATATATATATATATATATATATATATATATATATATATATATATATATATATATATATATATATATATATATATATATATATATATATATATCCCATGAAAAATAAATGGGGAAAAGAAATAAATTTGAATTTCCTTCAATTTCTTTTCCCTTTTTTTTTGCAATGTCAATGGGTATATTTCTTTTTCTTTTATTCTTTTTTTTTGTCCTGTATGGCAATGTCTATAAAAATAAAGTGGGGTATATTTTTTTGCTGATCTTTAACGAAAGAAAAAAAAACAAAAAACAAATCAATTGGTGATAATTTAAAGATACAACAAAGTAAATTAATTTAAAATCCAATCTATGGTTGTCTATTCGTTTTCCTTGACTATGGTATCACCTAGTATAACTACCCTTCACTTGAGGGTCCTGCAAATCTTGCCTAGACTTTTACCAAAAATAAAAAATAAAAAATCTTTCCTAGATTCTCTATATCAATTACTACCTTTAAATTTCACATGTGGGTAAAATATAGGAAGCAAACATGGTGCTTTTCAAGGAGCAACAAAACTGATGTGTTCAACATGCCAACAGTAGAAAGGGCAGTAACTTGGTGCAAGTCCACTTTTTCACAAGGTTCGAAAGGATGAACTAGAGTTCTAGCCTCTTAAAAAACAAATTATTTTTTGGGTTGGGATAGATTTTTATACACAGGTCGTACATGTGTACAGGAAAGACATTAGTCTTTCATTCAATGGAGGAGAATAATTTTTGAGATTTTATCAGATGATTGTAAAAGTACAACAGCCGTACACGAAATTCCTATACAAGTAGACAGCAAAGCTTTTCCTATCGCACCAAACATTAGGCATTCCACCAGCTGTGATTCTATTAGTGGATAAATTCTAAGGGCGTTTTGAGTAAAAGATTTCAATCTCTACTACTGTTCCATTTTTAACACATGAAGCTTTGCAGATTGAATTTGTAATATATCCTTGTGATAGAAATTTCTTTCAGGCCAGAGGAGGATAAGTTTCAAAATAAATATGGTTTGTAAACGTCTCTTCGTATTGCAGGGGTAAGGCTACGTACATTTTGCCTTCCTCAGACTCTGTTGTAGCAGAAACATCGTGCAATGAGACACCCTTTTAACGTTACAACTAACAAATTAAAGAGATGATTAATAATTCATTTGGCCAACGTATCTTTATAGTTTATTTTTCTTTTTTATATAATTCAAATCAATTTATTAAGGGGATAAAAAGGGAGAATACCTTAAGGCTCTATATAGGCATTACACAAGAAACAGATCCACAACAAAGGGGCTAAAACTGAGACGACATAGAAATTAACCTCTCATTGAGCCATTAACTTCTTGTTGAAGGGAGAAGGTTTTCGGTGCTTATCCAGGATCTCATATTTTGTAGCCCCAACAATGACCGGCCATGGGCCAAACTTATTTCTGAACAATATAGGTACTATTTCGCTCCCTCCATATGTGATACGCGGTGGTATAAAAAAGTTTGAACTAGTAAATGGAAGGATTTAAAGCACTCAAGGTTCTAGTTTTTAAACAGTGTGGGACCCTTTCCATCAACTTAAGATAGCCAAGGAGAAAGACTATTCCATTTATCGAGATCGGAATGGGATTGGGAGTTTTCATGTCTCACTAGTGTTTTCTTGATTTCCAGTTGATTGAAATGATGAGCAAATCTGATCTCTTCCTTCCGTAATTCCATATTTCTTTTCAAGATCAATAAAGGATCTTCATTAAAAAGAAGGAAAAAACCATACAAATAAATACGTTCAGCATTCCCAGACAAGGAATATATAAAACGCTTGTAACACAAGTCGATTAAATCTTTATCTTCCACGTTCGGTATTATACCATTAGTAGGAAAATAAGGAATCACTTTACAAAAAGCGAGGAAATCAATACCAAAGATGCATTTGAGCATCTCACTCAATATCACCAGATCACTCTCGATTCCATATCTAAATAGTGAAATTGCATTCAAAAAAATAGTGATTCCAACGGCAACATATCTGATCCAATCCCTGTAAATATTTAAAAGAACACCGTTTGCGTGTCAATAAGGATTTAATGAAATCCAGGTATTTCAAGATTTTTCGCCACCCAAGAGTAATTCTGAATCTGGTTGACTGTCCACAGAGATTAATCCTCCTTCAAATATCTTTCAACACAAAAACTCTCTTTTTCAAAAGCTATTCACCAAATTTACTTGAGAATTCTTGCCGCCACATTCATATCTTGGATTCTCTAGCAGCATAACAGATCTCATTTTTTGCGGCCCAAATTTTCTGTCGCCAAAAATACCCTGACAGAAAACATCATCGGTAGCCGAAAATGCGGTCGGGCATGATGAATGATGAAAACCTTGAGGTGTTGGTGATAATATTTTCCACGACGATAATAAGAATACTGTCGTGACAAATAATTTCCGGCAACAATATTCAAAGTTCGGTCATATAAAAGTATCTTCATCTACAAGTCCCCTTCCACCTTTGGTTGGATCTGCCACGGGAATGATTTGAAAGGTCCAAAACTATAAGGTATGTATACATACAATTCCTTTGTCATTTATCTGCTTTCATGTTTCCTGTACTCGTCACAAGTAAAAAAAAAAATTTCATTCTCTCACTTGCATTTAAATTTTTTTTTTTTTTGGCAGGAATGATTCTGGTAACCCCCTTTCGTAAGAGAAACTTGCACGAGAAATAAAGAAGGTGAAGATGGTATGCGAATTGAGATCAGCTTTTAGTTGTGGGGCGCTATATCACAATTCATTCATTCCCAGACACCAAATAAATATTCTGATCACCCATGATTCTCAATGACCAAGAATTGAATTGGCTTTGCAAATTGAGTCATAAGTGAATTCTTTTATTCAAAGTAAGGCCTGACCAAAGAAAATTTGAAAAACATAAACTCCAACTTTCTAATCACATGACTTTTAAGACCAAATAACCTTGACCTGTGACTTTAGTGTTAGAAAATTATGGTTGCATTTGGTATGTATTTTTAGAATACTGCATTCTAGGTCAAGAATATATTTTAAAATGACAAAAATATTATTTGATATGTGTTCTATTTTTTGAATCATAGAATGTGTTACGAGATCGTGACCCATTCTAGAACGTACTCTTTTGTCCATTTTGCATTCAGAACCCATAATGAAAATACCTCGCTCATTAGTTGATTCATATCCTTTATTATGAGAATGCATTCCAAAAACGCATACTAAACACAGCATATGTGTGTTTAATACTCCACCATGCACCTTAAGACTAGACAGCATAAAAATCCTCTCCTGCTGCCTGTCAAGGATAGGATTTCAGTCGGCCCACCTCCCGATGTATTGATAGACAAGCCAACTGATCTCCGGCCCTTAAATCAACTGCAGATCAGAGGATTTGATTCCAACCGGACAACACTATATGCGTACAAACAGTAAGACCTTTACTAAGCTGCCGAAAACCTCTTACCAGCTATAAAGCATAAAGTGATAAGTTGGCTGATGTGAGATTAAAAAGGTAGATGGTAGAGAACACCACCTTTTTCCTTGTTACTGAATCTCTACAGTAACAAGTACTGAAGGACAAAAGTTACATTTTACAGTAAATATTATTCTCCCCCCAACCCTACACACACTTTCAGAGGCAAACACAAAAATTAATTAATTATATTCATAATTATTGCATCATTCTAAACAATATGTTTTCTTTAATAACTGGGCCAGAATGACTGGCCAGTTTAGCAGGTAATTTGAACCCAGATTTCTAGTAAATTCAGGTTAAAATTCCCAGCTTAATGAAAGCCTGGGTGTGGTTAAACCAAATGTCAAACTGGGTCCTTTCTGATTCTCTGAAGGTCCTCTTTTTCTAAACCTGTGCTACAAGATGAATTAGAAATTAGAATCAACAACAATTGCTATGAAGAGAAAATGGTTGACTTAGAGGAAGAACATGAATATTCCTCAGAGGAGTAAGATGAGGAACAAGAGATCAGAGAGATCCCTCCCTCAAGGAGAGAGAATATGATCACCCCATCGTCCAAGTTCAAATTAAATAGGTCCACGTTCTTCCTACAAGGGTGGGAGTCCACGAGGACCCGGGAAACCCATTTGAGCCCAGGTCCAATCTACAAGTTAGGCCTCTTAGAGTAAACTCGTTTGAAACTTTAGAGATTAAAATTTAACATGGCATCAAAGTTCTAGATTCTTCATTATGATTATTTAGAAAGATGGACCACACATGGTGATCAAAAAGTATGTGGAATCACATTTGTCATATGTACTGTCCCCCAAAAAAAGAGACAACACGTCAAGAAAAATGTTGGAAATAATCTGACATTGCTCAAGTATGAATCCTAAGATGTCTTATGTGTATAAGAACTCTTCCATTTATTAATTTAAACTTTTAAGATGAAAACTTAATAATTACTAAAAAAGAATTCAAGAGAATGAGAAATGTCTAATCAGTGCAATGGTTCAAAGATATTAGCCCATCAAGTGATAACCAACCGGGTGTGAAAATGGTGAAAGTAACTGCATGACTTTTTTATAAGGACTACCTGCGTTTGAGTGCCTTCCAGTCGTCTCTGAGCCTTTCAGGGCATCGATCTCTAGTTGCTTCTCGCGTTGTCTGTTGGCTATTCGAATCAGTTTCCTCGTTGTTGCCTTGGACTGCGAGTTCTTGTATTTCTAGTTAGCTTCCGGAGCATCCATCTCAAAATCCGGGTTCAGTCTCTCTCTCTCTCTCTCCCTCCTAACCTCGTGACTACTCTCAACTACATGCAAAGCCATTGTCTTCTTCTCCTCAATAGTTACTGAGATTAAGAGTTTGCAATGGACAAATAAAGTAAATGAACTGAGGCTAATTTTGACGACTACTTTGTTGTATGTATGTACAGCACTCATCCATATTACTTCAACCTGTTGTTTATGAATCACAACTTCCATGTACCATGCGATATTAATAAAGAAGCTTGGAGAAGAAGACGGAAATGGAAATTAATTCTTTGGGTCGTAAGTGGTTGACATGGAATATTGACAGGTGAACTCATTACATCGATCTACGAATTATAGAAACTAAATTTAATAAAGCAACCCAAGAGAAATCACTTTCTACTTGAATATATATATATATATATATATATATATATATATAGAGAGAGAGAGAGAGAGAGAGAGGAGTTGGAGGTTGCTGTCAGTTGGAAAAGAAAGTCGGCATCTGTCATCATAACCTTTGTCGTCTCCATCCATCAGAGTTAGTTGGGGGAAGTGAGTTCTTTCAAATTCACTTCGACATTGAGAGAACAGCGAACCACCACCACCAATGGTGGTCCCTGCCACTTGGCAACACCGCCACTTCCATTTACATAAATAGATGCTTTTTCATTGTTTTCCAATAAAATCATGCCACCTACTTGTGGCAGCTTTAGAGAATCAAATGAAGTTTCACCATGGCTTCAGTACTAAGTTATGCTAAGGTTACTTGGGGAATTTACCACCCAAAAAAAAAAAAAAACAAATACTATTTACGATACGCCAAAGATCACATGCATGACCATAGCCAATTCACATTTATTAGACTGGAATTTTTCACTTTAGAAATATTTCACTTTGTTGTAGAATATTGCTTTAAATAAGGGAGGGGATTGTTGCTAGAGTGGCCCCTACATCAGAGCAAGGCCAATGAGGGTATCTAACAGTATTAGGATTTTTCATTTCACTTAGGGCATGAAGGTCATTTCTGATTCTCAGTAGCTGGTCTGATCTCGACTGAGCAGAGTGAACAGCTGGAGAAGATCAAAACCCTAATCTTTATCACCAATTTTAAGGATTCCAAATGTCCATAATCCATGTAACACATCCAAACCCTAATCTTTCACCTATTTTATGGGTTTCAAATGTCCATAATCTCACGTAGTACAGCTTTATACATAAGCACTTAGTAAAGTTAGCTCTGAATTTAATTTCTATATATCCATTGCTAAAATAAATAAACAATGCCTAGGTGATACCAAAAGATTCTTTATATCAATGGTTGAAATGGCAGTATTTTTCTTGGATGAGTTTCAAATCAGGGTTCATATTTCATATTTTAGTGAGTACATGTTGTTTACCCATTAAATATTTAGGCTTCTCTTGTTCCTTTTTTCCTTCTCTTTTTTTTTTTTTTTTTTTTGTTTTTTTGTTAGAGATTAGAAAGAATATATTAATAAAAAACAAAGAATTTAACAGTAAAGAGAAGAAATTAAAAAAAAAATCCTCAAAGAACTCAATTCACCTTTGGCATTGTCATCAGCAGGGAAAGGGTTCTATTTGTTTCCATGTAAAATAGTCAATAATGAAATTTTTTGTAAATTAAGATTTTTCATTGTTTATTTTAATGTAAAAAATATTTAAAAAAATAAAAAATAAAAACATTGAAAAACTGAAATACAAAGAAAGACATTGAAAAAATAAAATTACATGCAGAAAATTTTTCATATAGAATATCATTTACGTGAAAAAATTTACGATGAAACAAAAAGTCTTAAGAAAAAATCTTTCTGCTTGTCATCATCCAAAAGTATATCATAGTTCCTATGTTGATTTGGATTAACCACATCAAATTTTACAGCAAGTATATATATATATATATATATATATATATATATTCTCATTCCGCTGTATATCCATCGATCCAGTCTTCCATGTAGCAGTGCACTCCATGGTTATCCTATGGATGTGCTTACCAAAGGGAAAGAAGAACCTTCATTTCAGTGGAACATAGGTTTAGAGAACAAACAAAATGTATTGATTCATAAGATCATGATTTTTCTTCTTTCTTTTTTTTGCATAATTAAATAAATTATATTCAAAAAACCCAATCCAAAGAACTTCCCCTAAATGGAAAGAAAAGGAGGAGAGCAGAAAAGGAATTACAATGGAGCTAGCAAGTTCATCCCTGCTTGCAAACACATCTCGAATTCCCGAGTGGGCAGCATACAGGTGCCTAGTTGTAGGACCCACCAATATTGGAAACCAAATCAAGGAATCCACAGCTCATTGTCCCATGTCTATTATCCCACAACCACAGGCCTGGTCTATGGTTCTTTCCCTCTCACTCTAGGAAATTCTGTGTTATCAGACACGTGTGAGTTCAGCTCATAGATCCTCTAAGCTGCTGAAGTTTCTCTTTTCCCAGTTCCCTTAATGCTTTCTGCACATGTATTGATCCAAAACAACACATAAGAAAAGAAGAAAAGTCAAGTGTCGTTTGAGGGTAATTAGATTCCTAAACCCCTTTACCCCCTTGGTCTTCTGGGTTTTGTTTTTTTTGGAAAATATTCTTATTCGATTATGTGCACTTACATTCAAACACAAGAAAGGTGAAAATGACCATTACGTTTTCTATTTGAATGCCTATGCATGTGTTTCCATTGATCTCTGCTCTGATACAGGAACCACACAATCGAACAGAAAACCTTTGTCACGTCCAACCAATGATCCAGGGTCAGCATGACTAAGCTCCTACTACGGTTGCCATACGGGTAGAGACATTAATATATGGGTAGGGACATTAATATGAAATCTTAAATACATATGAAAAATCAGAATCAGATCTGAGTTGGCCTAGGGACCAGAAACACTCGATCCTCATTAATGATGTCAATACCAATGTTTATTTGACAAGGACTAAGCAAATTCTAAGCTTCAAAATGCTATTCATGGACAGAGAGTGTCATAAATTATCTCTATTTTCAGATGTTCTACTACCTACCATGCATCATGCAAAGGGTCCGAGGAGGATATGAGGAGGAGAAGAAATGATGGAGAAATTGAGCTCATAGACCCAGAACTCGAGTCCTTGGATTTACATCAGACTGGCAACTGCCACTGCACTCCATAACTGATGATTGGATATACAGATTCCTAATCACAATCATTGATCAATAATATGTTTACGTGATCTAATCATGAGATATGTTTTCCTCTGAGCTTTAGAACTTTTGATCTAATTGTTCTTCCCATGACTGTATTGAGAGCAAGTTTAGATTAACTTGCATCTAGAACAATCATGCCTCATTAGTTCATTTTTATGACAAGCTACATAAAGGCAATGAGACTTTTGCTATTCCATCTCATGTATGTTGCTTGATATGTTGTTTAGAGAAATATTAATGAATGTACATGATTGATTTTTTTTTTTTTTTTTTTTGCACACGTGATTGATTATGATATGATATATTTGATTTAGTACTGGCTACTCAATAAAAAGGATACCCTCTAAACTAAAAGATTCAATTAAGCTGACATCTTGTGTAGAAGATAATAAACTCAGGACTATGCATGATTGCGCGCACTTTGAAAAGAGAATGAGCCCAAATTAGCCTTAAAGAGGGAGAATTGAACTTAAAACTGATCTTCTCTGTGTCAGAGGAGATTATGCTCCAGAAGTTCATTCCTCAAGAGAAGAGCATTTTCGGGTTGAGGACATAATGTAGAGGTAGAACGCATTCCAGGGATAACATATTCATGAGCATGCTGACCTGACTGATCCCAGATTCGATTCTATTTTAATATTATCATATAGGGTACTAGCTACGTGTCAGTTTTCTGTTGGATCCGTGACATGGCTGACACCTCTATTTAGAACCTTTTCAGGAGTTAGAAGGCTCACTTCTGTGAGGACAAAAATCAGACCTTTAGAGAAGACGACATGCAATCCAAAGGCCAGATTTGTATTTAAATAAGGTAGAAGGCAAGAGGAGACATCGTCAACAAGTACTACGAAATTAGAGTGAGAAAAGAGCCTACTGAAATCTCAAGTGAGGAAACTCAGATTTCCAGAGATCTCCGGAGACTTCCTGAGCCACAACCTGTGACCCATCCAAGCTTAACACAAACCATCCTTGACTTCAAAGTTCTGTTCTTCCAACCATCTGAAACGAGGTCATATAGCTAAGCCAATTTAATGGTTCCTGGTTCCCCTCTGATCCAGAGCAGTAGGCAGGCCCATCTCACTACTCACTTGTTATTTCACCATTTTCACACTTCTCCCCATCTGCACTCATATGAAGCCATTTCGTTCCAGGCTTTTACTAGTGTTATCCCCCAGCCTCCTCCCCATGACTAAAGAGGAACGCAGTCTACATAAATTGTGGGGTTTGAATTTCAATGACACAAGGGAATCATCTATAAAGGTGGAAATCCACCACGTCATAGAAAGATACATTAGTAAACTCATAAATCATACTTATACATAATGTACATTAACATTAACAGCATATTTTGTGTAATTCACATATGCTAGTCTATTGTTCTTGACCCAAAAATTGGAAGGGAGAGCCAACAAATCGGTTAAGCAACACTTCCACCAATTAAGATAGTCTTATGATGATGAAATGACAAATTGATCTGAACATCTTGAATCGTAACCAAGACAATGATGAAAAGAAAAAATTTATAGGGGTGAAAATTGTACAAATATCGTTCCAACCAGGACATGTGCAAATAGTTAGTCATTCAATGAAAGAACGAGATGAGATGCTGCTTGGGTCATCAGATCTATCTTTCTTCAAAATGGCCTCAAAGTTCTGGAAGCATCTCAGTGATCTGATGACTCTAACCTGTAAATTATATGAAGAAAACAAAAAGGAAAAGCTTAATAATTACAATAATCAGAGTCTCAACACATGGATGAACCAATAAGCAAAAAAGCAATCAGACACTCGTCAAGATTTACATAAGGGACAAATGTGATATCTTCCTGAAACACTATATCATGCAAGTGTCCCAAGCTTCCCACCCTCTGCTGTTACCAAACAGTTGTGCTTATGAGGGAGGGTATGCTACCAAAGAATTCAATAAAGGAAAAGGCTCCAATGAGAGCACTCTCAACCTGACTCACTCAGGCTACAGTCTAATGAAAGTTTTGTGCTACAGCTGGAGGGAGCAGTCCCACATGAGAGCATTACTCCAAGCAGGCCCTTTTGATTTTTTATGAACCTTGGCAACTGTTTGA
This sequence comes from Protea cynaroides, assembly GCA_028583415.1. NCBI lineage: Eukaryota > Viridiplantae > Streptophyta > Magnoliopsida > Proteales > Proteaceae > Protea > Protea cynaroides. Next base: position 72,939,008 of record CM053265.1, on the reverse strand, counting down.
TTAATCGATTCCTACACTGGGTCATGAACTTGTAATAGAGGTGCAAGTCTGGCTGGATGGGCTGGGATTTGAAAACCAAGGGTCAGTACCTGATGTCGGGTTAGGATATGCCAGCCTCCCCTCCCTGCAGCCTTGTCCAGGCTCATCTCAATTACCCACGATTTGAGATGAACCACAAGCACTAACGAAATTCCCTTCCGACCAGCTAACCTTTTTATTTTTTTCTAAAAGAAAAAAATCTTCTCCCTCCTATCTACAGTGCTGATAAGCACCATAAAAACCAATAAAGAGTTATCAAGAGCAGTTTGTTAAAGGCTTCTGCATTATGAGGGAGAGAAAGCGTAGTATCTGGGCTGCAAGGGGACTGAGAGAGAGAGAGGCAGAGGACAGTCCAAGTCCCTCACTGATTTCGAATTCAGATTCAGCCAGACCCTAGGTCCAATTCCTATCTCTGTGATTGAAGGAGCTGTAGTCCCTCCCTGATTTTGAATTCTCTCTTTGTTGACCCATTTATTTGTTTACATTCAATGGGAAGCCTAAGTGTATCTTACATTATTATTACATATAAAAAGCAAAGTTCAATTTTTGGACAGGGCACAGGCAAGTTCTGGTCTTCAACCAGCTTGCACCCCTAATTTTGAGACTGCTCAAAGGGAAAAATAAAATAAAATTAATCAGGTGTCCTCAGTGTGTCTTTTACATAATCCAAGAGGTACACATCAATTGCAAGGGTCCAGAAAATGGAGGACATATATCATGTGCAGAATGCTGACTAGCCCACCCTATTATATCACTCTTATATTGTAATGGAGAACAATAACTTCCAGTCCACAAGGATTAATAAAGTATGCCCATATCAATTTGGTCATGATAGATGCAATAACTATTCGTGACAAGTGGAGTCCATCATGACTGGCCATGTTGGTAAACATGGGTGGGAGCAAGTAACAGAAGACCCTACGAACATCTCATTGCTTAACTTTCAGTACAAAATTGGTCGAAGTTCCTCAAAAGTGAGTTCTAAGTGATAAAAAAAATCACAGAAACGCCAGTAGATTGCATTACAGTGAATGGGAGTGGGAGTGAAAACCTCAATCATGTCACCCACTGCACCCATCCAAGTCTGGCACATGGCAAGCATTTCCTTTTCACAGATCAAATGTCACTAATGGTCATGATTTATATTTCTCAGAAATAATTCTATAGAATATTCAAGCATTTTGAAAGTACAGACCTTCCACCGACTGTTATGAACAAGATGGTTCCTAATAGCCTCCAGCCTACAAATTATTACTCTGAAAGTTGGCCTCTTTGCTGGCTTCTCACTCCAGCATTCCTCAATTAATCTGCAAATAGAATAAACCATTTAAGTTCCCCAAAACGAAATCAACTACCGGAATAATCTGATAATTGAAAGCAGTGGTCAATTATCAGAAAAGGAGCCCATGGTATGAAAATGAGACAAGGCCCAGAAAGAACTGAAAAGTACTGAAAAAGGATAAAAGAACCAACATGGATAAGCATATAGTAAGACCTTATGCACAAAGAAACTTTCAGGAAGCAGATGTACGCACACACACACACACACAAAAAAAAAAGGTCGAAGATAGAAATTGTTTGAATTTTAATAAATAATGTGCAAGTTAAGTCCTCTTTTCTGCTCCTTTTTTTTTTTTTTTTTTTTTTTTTGGTGACAAATCTATTTTCTGCACTTTTCAATTGAGAGTTCAAATTTCTAAGGATTTTTCATCCAAAAGACGTGCATTTGGAATGTTTAAGCCATCAATATAGCCATGGCCTTTCTTTTTTTATCACAAGGACGTTCTGTTTTTCAGAATTTTGGATATTTCAATTTCCATTCGATCCACCTTCAATGCAGAAAGAGCATATGTATCATTTTTCTATGTCAATTCTTTTACATAATGTACACTTGCATGTATTACTATTGTTTGAAATATATGTCTAAAATTGTTTCATTCATGACCCTTTAGGGTTAGGCTTCCTAAACAGCTCTAAATATCTGCCACATGACATCTTAGTTGGCTCTCATATTTTGTGGAAATATGTACGTTAGCATCTGTTCATTTGGAAAGTTTCAATGTAAATGCATTTTCCCAAGAGGGAATACAAAGCTTTGAAAATAGCCGAAAAGTTAAACTTTAGTGACTAGGGTTTAACAGATGAAATATGACAGTGAGAGTGTAGTCTATAGGTGTTTTATTGTTAAGTCGGCTACACATGTTAGCTAGTGTTAGTCAACTGTTATGTCTTTGTTGAGATTCTTAGTCTTCTTCACTTTCAATTTTACTTCTTAGTATCCTTATGTAACTAGGACTTTCTATTTTACTTCTTCTAGTGTTGATATGTAACTAGGACTACCCTATCATAATAGTCGACTAGTGTTAGTCGACTGTTATGTCTTTGTTGAGATTCTTAGTCTTCTTCACTTTCAATTTTACTTCTTAGTATCCTTATGTAACTAGGACTTTCTATTTTACTTCTTCTAGTGTTGGTATGTATCTAGGATTACCATGTCATATTTTTTTTTTTTTTTTTTTTTTTTTTTTGGGGGGTGTTTTGGGGTGGGGTGGGGGGGGGGGGAAGGACCCTGTCATGTTGACATGTGACAGCCCTATCTTCTTAAGTTGTTTAACTTCTACCATTATAAATAAGATCATAGTGAGGGAGAGAGCACTACTCTCAATCCTTTTCTCCTTTCTCTCTTTCTTCTTTTATTTTCTATTTTGTTACATGGTAACAAAACAATCCCCAGGGTTGCCGTTTTGAGAGTTGTTTGAGGTTCTCCATTAGGTGTGCAGCCACCATCGCTACTCTCTATTATATTGCGCTACTACTACTACCACTACTACACCTACTGCTACTGCTGGTGTTACTACTACTACAACTACTGCTACCATTACTACTACTGTTGCTACTACTGCTACTGCTACTACTGCTACTACTGCTATTACTACTATCTGCCTTTCGTGGGAAGAACCTATGCTGCTTCGTGTTCGTCAGTTCGTTATTACCTAAAGACCGTGTTACGGTTGATATCTGTTCATGTTGTTCCAAGCTGGAGCATGTTCCAGCTTGAGGAAGAGTGTTGAGATTCTTAATCAAATTTACTTTCAATTTTACTTCTTAGTATCCTTATGTAACTAGGACTTCCTATTTTACTTCTTCTAGTGTTGGTATGTAAATAGGACTGCCCTGTCATGCTGACATATGACAAACCTATCTTCTTAGGTTGTTTAACTTCTACCATTATAAATAAGATCATAGGGAGGGAGAGAGCACTACTGTCAATCCTTTTTTCCATTCTCTCTTTCTTCTCTTATTTTCTATTTTGTTACAGACTTAGTTTCCTAAAGTTATTTTACTTCCTTTATCCTAGTGTAATTACACTTTCTATTATTATAAAAGCAATTATAGGGAGAAGGGAAACACATGATCTCAACCCTAAAATGTCATTGGATTTGACTACGTGGGGAAGGAGTTCGATTGAACTGTTAACTTGCTATTAACATGAGGAAGAAGCTTAACTGTTAACTTGCTATTAACATGAGGAAGAAGCTTACTCCTTCATCATTGTTGCATGTAAGACTCCTTTTTATATATTACACAAAAGGTCCTCTGGTCCTATTTTGTTTTTATTTTATCCCATCCCTGTGATCACTTCCGGCATTGCCTTATCCCTTTCATTTTATTTTATATTCCATTCCCCATACTGTTACATTACTCTTAAGGGCTCAATTTATCCCCACAAATTACAATATTGTCACTGATTCCTTATATTTGGATTTTTATCATTTTGGTGGACCATAGCGATCCAAGCTGAGGTTTTGAAACCCCAGGATTGCATCAATTACTTCTATCAAGTTAAGTGGCGATTCCGACCATCTATTGCAGGCTCAAGATGTTAAGGGCAAATTGAATAATTATAGGCTGGTGGTTCTATTTGTGATCTGTGATACTATCTCCTCCTGTTAGTTTGTGCATTGTTTGCTACTACTGGCACAGTTATCAAGGAGAAGCCTGGGAGTCCCATCGCCTTGATCGCCTTGGCGCCTTAGTCACCTAAGCAGTCACTTTGGGTGACCAGGCAACCTTCCAAATCCTTGGGTCGCCTTGTCTCCGTGATAACTATGGTACTGCTCCTTTGACATGATATGGTTCATGTATGTTGCTGCAATATAATGTTGGGACTACCCTAGTCCTCTTTGTTCTCCTTCCGTGTTATTTGTCCATGTGGAGCACTCCAAGAGAGGGAAGATGAAGGTTATTAAAGACTTTTGCATCAAAGATTATTTGCATGTTGCCCGTCCAATGAAGCTTATTCTTGCATTGAAGATTATTTGGCCATCGCCTTATCACCTATTATCTTTCTTTTGTGAAAACTATTACATGTTTTCTTCATGAAAATTAGTGTTCGTCTTCCATCATGGAGATCATTGTCTATCTTCCTTCATTGAAATTATTGTGTCTTCCTTCGTGAATATTATTGCATGTCTTTCTTCATGGAGATTTATTATTGTGGATTTCTTCTTATTGAAGATTTCTTATTTTCCTATGTGGATTTCTTCTTAATGAAGATTTCTTATATATCTACCTGGAGTTCTTCTTGTTGAAGATCTCTTTATTATCTACCTAGAGTTTTGCGGGTTGAAAATTTCAGGTTTCTAGCCCGCAGTGATGATTTTATTCATCTTCTCCTGATGCTAATTTCTGAGGTTTTTATCATTGCTGTTGTTGTTGTTACAATTTCCTTGCCTGCGGCTGGGATTTTCTGCCACTTATATTGTTCTATGGATTTCTTCTTAATGACGATGGTGGCTGATCTGTTTATGTTTAATCTGGTGCTGCAACTGGAAGGTTCCTCTTCATGCGATTCTTTTATTTGCTACCTCTTTGGGTGTGGTTGCTTGCCACTGACCACTACTTTTGACATACTTGTACAGTTCAGTTCTGCTGGTTGGTTATTTGTGTTCTGGTTGTTTCAAGCTGAAGTGTTGCATATATATATATATATATATATATGCTCCAATTTGAGGTGGAAGGGGTAAGGGTGGGATTGTCAAAGGTGTAGGTGTTACAGTAGGGATAGTTGGGTACATGTGTTACTGCAAGAGGGTAGTATAGGTTTATCTTTATGTTTCTATGTAGGTGGGGGCATACTTGTAATTTGCTTTGTTGTTTTTATTATAAATATAGCATGTCGATAAGGAGTTTAACAACTCCAATCGATCTCTCTTTCTTCCCAACGTGTTCTCTTCTTCTTCTTTTCTTCTTCCCCATTTCTGGTTTTCCTTATTTTACTGTTACAAGGGCCAAGGAGGGGGATCCCCAAGCCCCCAGCATAATCCAATCTCCAAAGCTGGCCACCATCGGGTTTAGAAGTCAGGTGTTCCTACTCTATGTACTGATGATTTGATCTGGATGTTTTGGTTATGAAACAGACAATATCTGTTATCTCATGGACTAGACAAGTGCATAAGCCTGCTAAACCATAAACCGTCCGCATTTATAGTTTCAAATATGATTAGTTCTATGAACTTTGCAAAATGTCACAATAAAATGCAAAGCACCAACGGTTACTGTCAAGTACAAAGTTATCAAGAAGGAATACCACCAGAAAGGCTTACTCTTTTAATCCATGCGCATAACGTTTTGCTGGAGCTCTAAAAGGTGGCCGCTTATTTTCAGCATATGCATTAGGAACTTTGTTTTCCGGTTTTGAAGAAAATGGTGGACAGCCCTCAATCATCTAAACAACAACATGAAACATGTCATTATTTATCATGCCAATATCATCAATGTAACTTTTCCACACACAAAAAAAAAAGATGGGCCATAACGTGTTGTATTCCTACTACATTAAGATTGTGTCAGCTTCAACATGTACAAAAACTAACTAAATAATAAATTTCAATACTGATCACAGATCACTGGAAAATATTATAAGCGATAAAGAAAAACTGACATATAGACAAGAAGTTCCAGCATTTCATTAAGCACCCGTTTGGTCACATGTGAAGTAAAATAAAATTTCCTTCACTAATATGACATTAAGTAAAAATGGAAAAAAAATATATATAACAGAAAATACTCCATGGGTATTTGGTTGCAAGAAAAGTTGACGAATGGAAACAAGTGGGGACCACAACATGGATAAAAAAGGGCTTGAACTTTTTTCAGTTGTATTTCCTAGAAAAATGGAAAAAGCCATTGAAGAAAAAGATCAACTCACAAGAACAAACATGAGGGGCACGCAAAAATTTGCATTACAACCAACAAACATGGAAATTGATTTTTGTTATCTAATATTGTTGTAAAGGAATGGGCCTGTTTATTAAGGCCCATCAGCAATTAGTTTAAGTGTTCAAAAATTTTAGTGTTTAGTGATGGGTCTGATTATCTAGGCCCATACCGATTTAATTAAGAACCATGTGGCTTATCCTATCCCTTCTTACTTGTAACTAGGACTCTATCCTAGAATCCTTGTCATGTTGACATATAGAATTCCTATTTACATTGTAACTAAGACTCTTTATCTTATGGAGTCCTAGACCTATCACTTTACCCTTTTATTTTGTCTATTAATAGTGACTGCTAAGAGGAGAGGAATACGCATTGATTCTCTCCATCTTCTCTTATTTTCTATTTTGTTACAATTTTCAATGAAAAATTCCTTGATTTCAATCCATTTTTAGGCTATTTATACTCAACTCATTCTTGTCCACTTCACTTCACTTCATCAAATAAAATTTTGTTTTACTTCATTTAACAATTAACCAAACAGGGCCTAAGCAACTAACCTCACAAACAATGTTTATTCAATTACAGTATAATACTTCTGTAATTATTGAACAGGAAACTGTGAGAAAAAAGAACCACACACCATGTTATAAGAAGGAAGACATTTTGAGAAATTTCATACACATTTTATAGTACATCTAATCTGAGGGGAAAGGAAGATAGCGTTACCTCTTGCAGAATTAAAGCAAATGAGAAGACATCTACTTTTGTATCATATTCTTCATTTTTAAACAATTCAGGAGCGACATACCGGCCTGTTCATGAGATAGAATATCACGGTAAATGTACATACTCACCAACAATGGTTTCAATGTAAGAAAATCAAAAATAGAACAAAAAAAATTTAGAAATGAACTGCAGATAAAAAAGACACTATGCATTGCATATTGCATATTGCCTCATCTACTACCTTTTCTATTAAGCACATTTTATGGGTATTAAGATTACGAGGCTAACTAAAATTTTGATGTTAAGTTTCCTTCTTTTTCTAATGATCAACCATCCGATTTTCTTTTCTTTGAGTTTAATAATTGTGATCTATGTTCCCATCCTACCAGGATCACAAATAGATTAGATTCACTTACAATCTAATCCATTCCATAGACATTTGGACTGGAATTGACAAAAAGAAATCGAAATAGGGCGTGGCCAAGCGATAAGGCATCAGGTTTTGTACCCTCTTGAAATGTTACTAATTCACCAACCATTACTTCATCAAGACCATGAATACGAGCAACGCCGTCGCCCACTTGAAGTACGGTGCCGGTATTCACAATCTTTACTACTCTATTATATTGCTCAATACGTGCATCTACACATTTTCATCGACGTTGTTTTTTCACCAGAAAACCGAGAGCTAACTATTGAGACTTTGGGTTATCTGGACACATACTTTGTGAAATGGTTCATACATGTTTGTTGCCAGAGGCAACAAGATCAATTTGGTAAGGATCAAAATATCCCTTCAGTATCAAAAAACGACAATATTTCCATTTATTCGGTACCTATGCAACTACCAGTTAGTTTTATCTTCTCTAATAAGTAACCATCGCTAAGGGTACAAAGAGAAGGACAAGAAAGAAAGATGAGCAGAAAGGCCATGATACAAGTATCTACTATATCTTGAAGTGTTGCAACTCCATCAACTTATTATCGAAGTGCTAAAAGAAACACAAACTGATGCAGTATTTTTCAGTCAAAAAACCCAGCTGGTAGCAACTTGTTCCAGCCCTACCAGTGGGTCAGTCCAGCTCATTCCAGCAAATCTACAACTCTTCACGGGGTACTGTTCATGAACAGTACCTGTGGGACCTCACAGGAACCTCTCCTATTAGCCGCTGTAAATTGTCCAAGAAGCTTCTAATTGATGGAGTGTGTCACAAGCAAAAACTGCAGATTCTATGCCTTTTCATATTCCAAGGCAGCATTAAGGGTCTTCCATCATCAGTTTTCAATAACTTGGTTGTAGCCCTTAGTCAATCACCAAGTACTACAACTCCTCTTTTGAAGTTTTGAATTAAATTCTCAGTTTTGAATTTAAAAAGTTATCATTTCCCTAGACTAAAAGATTAAATATAAAACCTAAAGATAGTATCATTGTAAAAAACAACTAAGAATGTAGTTAAACTTAAAATTATAAAATCAAACCCTTACTCTCTCTCAATCTCTCTCTCTCCATCTCCCATCTCCTTGAAACCCTCTCTCTGCCATCTCCCCGAAACCCCTCTCTCTAGACTACATTAATTTTGGAATGCCCTTCCCCATATAAAAAGCACGCACGCCTAGGGTTCCTAAGTAAGCGCCTAGCCATCACCTTGGTTCACCTTGTCGCCATGACAAATTGACAACTAAAACATCGCATTTTATCGATGTTGAGCACTCAATCAGCAAAAGATGGTCCCTATTGTTTCACCTTTCTTTCGGAACTGACGCCGTCCAAATCTAATTTGTGTTCCTTTTGAAGTAGTGTTCATAGTTGTCAAGATATCGCCTAGGTATCGCCCAGGCACCCTTGTGACACCTTGGAAAATAGGGCACCTTGGTCGCGTAGGAAGGCTCCTTGGTCACCTAGGAGCCTCATCAGGCTTCCAATGTCTTGGTTCTCCTTGAAGCCATGACAGTTATGGTAGGGTTAAATACTTTATATATTTTATTGCACAGTTGTGTAGTCTTTGTTTCTATAAATATGTGATATGACCTTCATTTTAAAAACCCCATCACAGTTTTTGATCAACTAGTTATCACATTGGCATCAACCAGTCAATGCATCATTTTTTATATGCCAAAAAACCTATGCATTAACCCTCCAATTTGATGAACTTAGTAAGCCTATAGCAATTGCCTAAAACAAGAACCTCCAACACAAGTCAAACAAAAGAATGCCAAAAATATCTGGTGGGATTAATAAATAGGAAAACTACTACAACCTGTACGAGATTTGAGTCAAAAACTATCACGATACAATCTACAAAAGCAACCACTCATTTGTAACATAGAGTTCAGCAAGATCCAGACAAGGAACCATGCACTTATATCCTTCTTCTTCAAATAACTTCCGTAACAACGCACTTCGTAGGAACAGTACATGTTCATAAATAATTACCCAAATATTTAAATCTGAATTTGAATATCTTCATAAAGAAGGTAGAATATTAAGATAAACAGCAAGAAAGGGTAAGTACAGATAATAGCAGACTTACGAGCCTCTAGGCTGCAGGTTACTTTCTCTTCTTTAATAGTATTTGCCACATTGAGCAGCTTGCTAACTCCAAAGTCTGCAACTTTTAGATGTCCAGAATCATCCCGCAATATATTTCTGTTATCTTATCCGTAGGCAACCCAAAAGAAACAGTCTCAGAGTATTCAGGTTGAACTATAACAAAATTCTATTATATGATGTGAAAATTTTACATGAGAATTTAAGAAAATAAAAACAACTGAACAATGAGAACGTACGAAGGTTTGAGATCACGGTGAATTATAGCTTCTGGCTTATTTTCATGCAAATAACTCATGCCCCTGCAAAATAAACATAGAAATTGCAACAATGATTCTTAATATTACATGACTTACAATGTAGAGTGGCCTTTTGAGGTTCAAACACCACAGATCATGCAATCCACCCTGTTTTAGAATTAATGATGTAAGGGTTTAAATTTAGTATAGGTCAAGTATGATGTGAAACATCAAATGATTCATCAATTACATACAACGTGAAGTGGCCTTTCAGGATTCAACACCACAGATCTTGCAATCTACATTGTTCTAGAACTACTGATACAAGGTTTTTAAGTTAGTTTTTCAGCTCCCTTCGCTCCACTCACTTAACCAGACCAACCATTTTCAGGCATTTGGTCCAATGGGAATTAAAAGTTTTTTTGTGGAAATACATCAACATATGTGAACGTATGGTAGAAATCATGGAAATGAAGATACAACGTAATGATTAAAATTTCTGTTGTAATATGGGTTTACGTTTAGGTTCGATGTATGTAAAGACAAGAATGCTGACTCATTCCTCACCTACTTTCCTGTATGTAAATCCATTACTCTATAAATAAAGCATGGCCTCTGTCAATCTAGATAAGCTAATAATTCCCTCATTATTTTTTTCAACATGGTATCAAAGCTAGGATCAGTATTGGGATTCTAACATTAATGTTATTCGCTACGAAATTATAAGTGTCACCCACCACAACCATAGCCTCTCTCTTTCCCCCTCGGTTTAGCGCCACCAATCACCACCACCAGCTACTTCCACAATCCACTGCTCTCGGCTCTCTTTTTTCAATTCCCGACCACCGTCGTTGCTGCCATTTTTCTCTCTTGTGACTGCCTTCGTTACCGCCTTGGTCTCTCTTCCTCTTTACCCTTGGTGGTGAGTTTTTTCTCCACCAAGGGTCTCTTACACTATGTATATCTAAATCACGAACTGAATTGTGATCTCTTGATGATTTCTCTGGGAGTTGGTATGGAGGGTTAAAACTTTTAGATATCTGTCTACATGTTGTGCCTTTTTTCTTGTGACTTGTGTTGACCAGCAGCCATGTCTAAGATTTCATAAGCCTAAACTGGATAGGAAGGAGTCCCTTCTCATGACTTTCCTTCGTTCCCTACTTGCTCCATCAAGTTAGATGGGAGCAATTATCTGAAGTGGTTTCATTCGTGTTATCTTGTTATTGGTTCTCATGGTCTTGCCGACTACATTACAGGGTACACTGTTAAGCCTACCGTTGCTGGTCCTTCTCAAGATCAATGGGTTACCTCCAACTATCTGGTCCTATCATATCTTTTCAACTCCATGGATCAATCTATTTTTAGGAGTTATCTTATTTTCGACACTGCTACTAAGATCTAGAAGACTGCCACAAACACCTACTCTCAGGTATGCAAGGTTGTCTAGTGCTATAAACTCCGGAAGAAGATTCACGAGACTAAACAAAAACAGTTATCTATTCCCAATATTGTTTCACTCTGCGAGGTATGTGGCAAAAGTTAAATTTTTATGGTTATTTTAATGCTACCTGTGATACAGATGACATTGCCTTCAAAAAGTGGAAGGACAACCTTTGAGTTTTCAATTTTCTTGCAGGCCTCAATATCGAGTATGATCAGATTCGAACTCATGTCCTTAATCGTGACTCGTGACCCTCCCTCGAACAAACCTATGCTATGGTGTCTTCTAAGGACAGTCGCCGCATTGTTATGGTTCTCACTGTAACACAAGAACGCTCGGCTCTCTATTCTAGCTCGGGTTTCTCATCTAGTGGAGATCTGACTCATGGAGTTAGTGATCGTTCTGCCTCTGATAAGGTCCTTGTAAAGTGTGATTTCTGTGGGAAGGAACGACATACTTGAGACAGGTGTTGGAAATTACATGGTTGTCCGCCTCTGCCACGGCACACCATACTGCTGATGCAGATATTCCTTAGGATTCTTCCCTCTCTCAGGATGAGTTACTAAATCTGCCTTGTCTAATGACCAAGTTGGACCCATCCTCATCCCCTTCCTCAACGCCATCTGCAGCTTCCGCCACCATCCTACTAGTGCCTTTAACTCCGTTTCCTTATACCCCTTCAGGTATTTTTTTTGGCCATTGTGCCTCAGTTGTCTTCGTTCCTTGGATAATTGACTCAGGTGCCACCGACCATATGACTAAATCCTCCAATCAATTTTTTCGGTACTTCCCTTTGTCTGGAAATAGTAAAGTAAGTGTTGCTGATGGTTCCCTTTCCACTGTTTTGGGTAAAAGTTCCATCCAGTGTACTTCCTTATCCCTTTCCTCTGTCTTACATGTTCTAAAATTTCTAATAATCTTCTATTCTCTATTAGTAGTTTTACACGTGATTTGAACAGTAAAGTAAGATTTTTCTTGATCAGTGTACCTTTCAACTTTCAAGACTTGAATTCGAGTCATACGACTGGCAATGGTAAAGTGGTTGGGGGTCTCTACTTGCTTAACAGTTCTCCATCACCTTTGACGGCTCATGCTTCTCACCCCAACTCCTCTACTGTTGCTTTATCCGAGTTACATGGGTGGCATTGTCGTTTGGATCATTCTCCCCTCAGCATTTTATATACTTTATTTTACAGCTTTAATTAAGAAATGTAATCCCAATAATTTCTTTTGTGATGCTTGCATCTTTGCAAAGCAAACTAGAGCTATTTATCCTTTTCTTTATAATAGAAGTTTAGTTCCTTTTGGTTTGATCCATTCTGATGTTTGGGGCCCTACCCGTTGTGTATGTACTCCTGGTTACCGATGGTTTGTCTCCTTTATTCATTGTTTTAGTCGTACTACTTCAATCTACCTGACACGATAAAAGAGTGATGTGGCCAACTGTTTTCAGTTATTTCATAAGATGTTTTGGAACCAATTTGATACAAGGAGTACATTGACAGGTCCTTCTAGTTCTATTTGTCTGATCATGGGATCTTTCATCATTCATCTGACTACGTGTCGATACTCCTGCTCAAATGGCATCCCTAAACGAAAGAATCGTCACTCTTGGAAGTGGCACGGTCTCTCATGTTCACTATGACTTCATCCTCAATATCGAGGCGATGCAATTCTTATAACGGCCTACCTTATCAATCAGTTGCCTTCTCATGTCTTGGTCTCTCGCTACCATCTTGATGTACTCATGGGTGGCTCCTCTTTTGTGGTTCCACCTCGAGTTTTTGGTTGTGTGGTGTTTGCTCGCAACTATCATGTCCATGGCCAGCTCGATCCACGAAGGGTCGTTGTATCTTCCTTGGTTACTCTGCCACTCATAAGGGTTACAAATGCTATCATCCTTTGACTTGGTGACTACTGGTCACCATGGATGTTGCCTTTCATGAGTCTGAAGCTTATTATCCGGCCCCTCTTCAGGGGGTGTCTTCTACTCGGGATGTTCGGGAAGATGTGTCTGTCATTATTGCACTGGAGACATCTATAGTGGTTGACACTAATGTTGATTCCGTATCTATTATTATTGAGGGTGTGACAAGAGCAGGTTTCAGCCCTACCTCAACCTCAGGGGGAGCCTTCTCAACCGACTCAACCACCTCTCAAAGTATTTGTTTGACGTAAGCAACTGCCACATACCACCACCACTGCACCTAGCCAGCCGTCCTCTATTCTGAAACCAAGTCTTCCAAATCTTCCTTCTGGTAAATCTCTTCCTCCTATTGATTCTTCTAGTAATCTTAATCTTGACTTAGCTATTGTTATTCTGAACATGTACTCAACACCTTATCTTTAATGTTGTTACATATAATTTTTTGCCTTCGTCCTTCCGTCCTTTTGTTTATTCGTTATCATCTGTTTTTACTCCTAAATCCAGGCAGGATGCATCACTGGCAAATCCAAGGTGGAAAGAAGCAATGAATGAATAGATGAGTGCTCTTGGGAAGAATGACACATAAGATTTGGTCTCTCCCTCTAGGAAAGAAACCAGTAGGATGTAAATGTGTCTTTGTTGTCAAATAAAAGGTTGATGAACCAATCGACAGATATGAAGCAGCGCTGATTGCTAAAGGATTCACTCAGACGTATGGGATCGACTATCAAAAACCTTTTGATGTAGATTGGTTCTCCCATATCAAGTACAGTCACCGCAAGTAACGTACCAACAAGAAAGATGTTCACAATTAGGCATGGTCTATAAATGGACGACACAATAATAAAAAAATATCTGATTGCATACTCATCGGTTGGAAAGTTTTAAATTACTTTGGCAAGATCTGATTGCATGCACCAGTGATGGAAGGTTTTTAAATAATTAAGAAATGTCTCAATTTAGTAGATTATTACAAGCATTCCTTTCTAAATTAGTGCATTAGCAGTTGTTAGGATTTCCCTTCCTTGTGTAATTTTGGCCTTCTTTCTTAGGATCCTTTTGTGCAACCCATTTAAGCAATGTAATGGGTTAAGTTAAAGGCAATCAAGATATATGAAAAAAAAGTTATTATTGCTGTGAGATTCAGTTGTGCCTGTGAGATACAGTTGGGTGAGATACCCTAACCTGAAATAGGTCCATATCATTCCCATCCCTCCATTGTCTCAAACCCCTTCCCTTCTTCGGTTCAGCATTCCTTATTGCTACAATGTATCACATAGCGCTGGTTGAGTGATTTGCGAGACCCACTCTTTGGTCTTGCATCACTTTTGCTCCAGTAACAAAAATGAACACTCGCAGAGTTATCATCTCCTGTTCCATTAACCTAGATGGGATCTTCAGAAACTTGATGTAAACAATGTTTTCCTCCATGGTGAACTTGAAGAAGAGGTCTATATGGACATCCCTCTTGGATGTTCTTCTCAAAAAAACTCATGGCAAAGTTTGCAAGTTAAAACAAGCTTTGTACGGCCTGAAACAGTTTCCAAGAATGTGATTTGGTCGTTTTCATCAAGCTATGATACAGATTGGTTATAATCAAAGTAATGCCAGTCATATTTTGTTTATCAAGAAGACCGGTGAATACATTACTGTTTTGATCGTCTATGTAGATATTGTTATCACTGGAAGTAATGTTGATGAAATATCCAACTTGAAGACTTACTTGGGGATAGAATTTGAGATCAAAGACCTTGGTAAGCTAAGATATTTTCTTGAGATCGAAGTTACTCTTTCAGCTCAAGGTATCTTCCTCTCGCAATGGAAGTACACTCTAGATTTCTTATTAGAGACAGGAATGTTGAGTCATAAACTAGCAGATACTCCTCTAGATTCTAATTCTCATCAAGCACAAGGTTGGGGACTCAATTGATAAAGGTAACTACCAGCGGTTAGTTGGATAACTAATATACTTGTCACAACCTGGCTTGACATCACTTTTGCTGTCAGTGTAATAAGTCAATATATGCATGATCCCTACTCCTCTCACCTAAAGGCCCCATATAGGATTTTAAGATATCTGAAATCCGCTTCCAGCAAAGGTGTTCTTTTCTCTCCTCATAGTTACTTTTGTATTGAGGCATTTACTAATCCCGATTGGGGCTATTGTCACGATAACAGGAAATCTACCTTAGGATATTGCACGTTTGTTTGAGGCAACTTTGTTACTTAAAGGAGCAAGAAACAAGCTGTTGTTGTTCGGTCCAGTGCTGAAGTTGAGTTTCGAACTATGGCCCATGGCATTTGTGAACTCCTTTGGATTCTTGGTCTTCTTCAAGATTTGTGTGTTTCAGTTGAATTGCCTATGCATTTGTACTATGACAATAAATCAGCATTGGACATATTCCAGT
Organism: Protea cynaroides; assembly: GCA_028583415.1. Lineage (NCBI taxonomy): Eukaryota > Viridiplantae > Streptophyta > Magnoliopsida > Proteales > Proteaceae > Protea > Protea cynaroides. Next base: position 72,923,458 of record CM053265.1, on the reverse strand, counting down.
TCAACATGATTGCACTAAGCACGTAGAGATCAATCATCGCTTCGTCAAGGAGAACCTTGAACAAGGAGTCATATGTGTTCCATTTGATGCTCGGTTAACAGATGTTTTTCCTAAAGGGCTTAGTATTAAGAACTTTGTTTCTATTATTGACAAGTTGCCCATGTTTAATATTTATACACCAACTTAAGGGGGAGTGTTGTAATATAGGTTTATGTCTAGATTCAATGTATGTAAAGAAGAGTGCTGACTCATTCCTCACCTACTTTCTCACCTACTTTCTCACCTACTTTTCTTTCATGTAAATCCATTACTCTATAGATAAAGCATGGCCTCTGTCAATCTAGATAAGCCAATTATTCCTCATTATTATTTCAACAATTTCAAAGGAACTTTAGGTGATAGAATAAACATTAGTACACCCCTAGGAACAATCATGGAAGCAAAACAAACATCTATAATGTTGGGAGGAGATCAATAAATACAGACATAAGTTCTCTCACACATGCCTAGGATAGTAATGTACTCCACATATGAACTCAAAGTCTATAGTGTTAACAAGTAATACAGCAACTTGAAGCAAAACATGACATAATGAAACGAGTACTACTGGTTAAATCTATTTATTTCTAGTAATATCCAAAAAAATTATAATTTTTATATCTATTTAGACCACTTGTTAAGAAACAAAAAAGAAAAAAGACAAGAAATCCAGAAAAGATATCCAAAATCTATAAAATTAACTTATCCACTATAGACCAAATGGGAACATCATACACAACCCCATGTTGTAAAATAAATAAACATCTAAATAGTAGAGTGATGCATTTCTCATCTTTCAGAAAATGTAGGCCGTTGTCAACCAAATAATGAATTTTATACGGAAAAATGAAACAATTCTACTCCAATGGAATTTCCATCAGCTCCTTCAATATAGAAATAGGTTACTATACTTTGATAGACAAATTTCAAAATCTAAACAACGACTGATGTGAGCAGCCAAAACAAGTATTATTCATGTTAATATCACAAATCAACATGGAAAGTAAATTCCCTGACATTGGGCTATATCCAACCTATATTTCAAGAACATTCCAAATCAATAAAAAAATGGCACCACCTGAAACTAATCAAGAACCGGTCGTGTAAGGAAGATTAACCAACAAAAATAATTTTTAAATCTCACTGTCTCAGTTAATATACGTAAACTGCTCTAAAACTAAAAAAATCTTTTGTGAGAAGATTTTTTTTAATCTATGTAAATGCGGCCTACAACAATACAAATGCCACGGTGGGGCACTATTACAAGAGAAGGGAAGAATGGGGCACCTCTTTGTTCCGAGGTGAAGATCAGGAGACTCAATCCTGGGTTTCTGGGATCCCAGTAACAACCTGCCAAGGAACCAATACTTGCTGAGCCTAGTGGCTCCGTCATTGCCAAATATTGCAAAGCATAACTGTCCCAAATCCATCCTGTTACTGAATTCCTTTTCTTTCCTCTTTTTCCATCTACCTCTTCCACAAATCAAATGGCATTGTAGTGCTTATGTGTCTAATTTACTCCTTTCTCTTGACTATTATTGTACAAATATCATTCATCTTTTTCAATTTGGGTTATGATCTCCAGATAATAGCACAACTGTGTGGAAATGACATATCCATGACAGGGAAATAATTGATTTGCCAAGGATCCACCTCTTTGGCTTTCTTCCACCTATCGTCTAGGACAAAGAGCTTTATCAAATCAATGATATAAACTCTATGGCTAGATGCTTTAAATGATAAAACTAGATCCTGTGAGTGTTAAAATTCAGTTATATTTATCTACCTCATTATCGCTGCTTAATTTGTCGTCATATTTCACAAAAAATTTCCAATTTATAGAAAGGCATTCCCAGTTTAGATATGTTCTCCACCTTCATAAAAAAATTATAAATAATTGCTAAGAATTTAATTTAATTAACAAATGTCAAATCCAATTTTTTATTGAAGTGATCCAGTCCCACAATAGCTGATTCTGGCTTCTTCCCTGATCATTTCGAATTATAATCAGACAATAACAATGCATGAACATTTAAGTTTGCAATGGCAAATAAAGAATAGATGGAAATTAACCTTGAAATATCAAGAGCAAATTTGATTGCTGTCATCGGCTTTAACGCTCCTTTTCCTTCCAAGAACACATGGAGATCTCCCTGCACCGACATAAGAAAAGTAAATTCAAGTTAAAGATAATTTTTGTTTATCAAATGAAACAAAATAAATATAAAGAAAGAAACATATAGTCTTTTCTCTATTGTCCATTTAAAGTTTCACACATACAGATGAACAAATATTACCAGCAATAGTAGAGTCATATATATATATATATATATATATATATATATATATATATATATATATATATATATATATATATATATATATATGTTAGTACAGAAAAGAACTCAAACCTTCATTCATCTGGTTATGCTAATGCATTGCCTCATCTTAACTACAATTTTAAGAACCATAGCAGGCATTACCTCACCTTAACTATAATTTTCAGCTGGCCAGGCCAGCCAAAGCAGAGCAGAACCGGAGCCAAAACACCGATGGTTTGGATGTAAAAAAATCCAGTAAAATCATTCTTTGTTTTATTGGTAATATTTGGTTCTTTTTTTTCTTTTCTTTTTTTTGGGAACAGAATACAATTGAACCAGATCAGACCAAAAAACAGCCCCTTGGTGCTCAATGCTGGTCAAGTTTTCAGAAAAATACTTTCACCCTTTAAAATCAGCTTACAGTCGTATGACTTTCAGTAAATTTCACTCCTAAAAAGTCACATATTCGTTGCCTGCCATAGAAAATACTTTCAAAATACATCTTAGATGGTGCATGGTTCAAAGTGAAACGAAAAAAATTAAAAATTACAGACAGCAAAGGATAATTTTATGGTTTTCCTTAAATGGTAAGTCTTTATGTGCTTGGTTGAAGTGACATTTCTTTTGCTTTTCATTGTCAACCAAATGGCAGTTAGAAAATGATAGATTATGTCAATTTACAACACTTCACTTCATCCAATCAAACCAGAGGCTTACTGTTCCCACTTGCTCATTGGAGACAAGCTATCCACATGGATTCAAATACCCAATGTTGAAGATCCTAGGACCCAACTACAACATATTGAAGAGCAGATGCTTGGCATGCAATCCAGCAAGAAACAGAAGACACTGAACTCGAGTGAATTGGTGAAGGTTAATAACATGTCACTAATTACTTTGTGATGCAGACATGGTGTACTTCACTGTGGGCCCCTCATAGGATCGTCTTTGAAACTAAAAAAGGGCGTCCTAGTGCACGAGGCTCCCCCTACTGTAGGGTCTGGGGAGGGGCAGAATGTACGCAGCTTTATCCCCGCAACACAGAAAAACAAATTTCCATGTTTTGTACCTGTGACCACTGACCACCAGGTTGCAATATGACAACATTACCATCACATCAAAGCTCACCCTCTATCTTTGAAACTAGTTGACCGCAATGTTGAAGAGGTACCCTAAATTGTACGGTGTGGTTGGGTTATTCCTAGTAGTAGTGCCTGTAGTGGTAAGTTAATTTTGTTTATATTTTGGATCAACAGAGTCATGGATCTGGTCCAGTGTTCTTAGTCTTTATTTGGAATCATTTTTTAGACTTTTAATTATATGGGTTTGTTTTAGTCTAGCTTGTAGTGTTAGGTCCACCATCCACATAGGTCCAATAGTTATTAGTTCTCTATCTATCTATCAATCTATTGATCTATATCTATCAAAAATCAATTTACCTGAATATACTTTTTTTTTAAGTGAGAGAGAGAGAATGAAGAAGTGACAACCACAGAATCTCAAGGCATTCAGGAGGCAATAGTACTAGGTGCAGTTATCAGTTATTTAAATTATATGTTAGCAGAAGTATTTAAACACTGGGGTACACCTTTGGTAAATATTCGGTGACAATCATCATTGGATTACTTTGAGTTACAGCACCCAAAAACTGGACTACATTTGGATGCCGTATCTTCTGAAGCAAAGCAAGCTCATCCCTAAATGCCCTCCTGTAAACCAATCAGACACCAAAATGTCAAAGAAGAAAGATGCAACAAAGAATAGAGCAAAACAATACCAAGAAGTAAACAAAAACTTCACATCCAGAAATAGTATATGATCAACCCACACTTTATCATCATCAGTAAACACATCCTCCCCAAATATCTTTACAGCAACTTGGATTCCATGCCATGATGCACTGCGAAAGGTTCCCTGCAATATTTCTCACATTAATCAAATAGGAGTATGATATTTAAATCCAATAGGACGATGAAAATTGAAACCTAGTGTGGAATTTCAACAGATAAAACTAGGTAGACAACTCCAACCCACAGTATTAAAGGGAAAACATAACAATGAAAGTCACAGCAGTTTCCAACTAGAACAAGTTGACATAAATGTGACTAGATTCAACAACCAGAAGACCACGGAATAAATTTCCAACAACTAGTAGACCTAAGAAAATCTTCTTCAACCTTCTGTTACCATAGATTACAAATAAATAAACTTCGAAACTATACTTGGGCTTGGGGGCCTATCAAGTTTGCAAATGCATGGAAACATTGAAATCACCATATATACTCTGCACATCACAAAGCTGCACCCAAAAAAAAAAATAAAATAAAATAAAATAAAAACCTTAGTTACATGGACATATGACAACTCTGTCTTAATTCCGCCACAGGAAAAATCAGGAACAACATATGGACAAACAAGGACCATAAACAGCACTAATGCATAATATTGTAACAAAAGAACCTCAGTTTTCTTTGACTGGACATAAAAAACTTGACCCAACACAAATAACAAAACAGAGAAGAGTATGGCTGCAGAACAAGGAACACTGCATTAAGCTTTTAGGAGGGGCAGTAATAACATCATCTGGGGGTGATTGTAGCAGGTAGCTAGTACCCTACTACCCTCAATAAATCAATGGAGGAAAAAAGTCTCAATGGTATTTAGTTAAATACATGAGGAGGTGATGTAGCTAGTACCCCCAATAGAATCAAGGGAAAATTACCATAAAAAGGCGTACCTAGTGCATGAGGCTCCCGCCACTAAGGGGTTAATGTACGCAACCTTACCCTTGCTTCATGGAGAGGCTGTTTCCAGATTCGTATCCATGACCACCAGGTCAATAAAGCAATCTTAGCATTGCACCAAGTCTCACCCTCTAAAATCAAGGGAAATTACCATATTACCCAAAATTGGGTTTCGGTTTACAAAATTACCCACCCTATATGTATGTTAAATCAGACTAACTAAATTGAGTTTGGGGTATTACAAAAAGACCCAAAATAGTGATTCCTGCCTAACCACAAATTTTTTACATTTTTTCCCTCATCTTCCCCTTCTCGTTCTCTCTTCTTCAGATTTGAGTTTCCAACGACCATGTCTCTCTTTCCCTTGCCTCATTTCCTCTCTATCTGAAAACATTCCACAAGCCCCTGAACCCTCTGCTCCAGAAAACTATCCGAGAATGCAAAGCTACTAAAATCATCATGATCTCTATGAGTCCAAATTCCTGAGATAGCTACTCTGCGCTAACTCTCAGAGAGTTTCAGAGATGAAGTTCCCAATCTTCTCCAACGTCATGTATCACCTCTAGCCGCTCAACTCCCTCATCCAGCACCGGCTCTGACTACCGCACCACCTTGATATCGAGCACCCACTGCTACTGTTGATGAAGGATATGTCCAGCCTGAACGGCTCAGACCTCCGGCCACCAGGACAAAGGCCATCACCAACATTGCTGGGACCTGATTGGTCCTCCAAATCCTCAGCGAATCCTAAATTTCGAAGCATACTCCAACCCTTCATTGGCTGCCATTTTGGATGATGACTTCATCCCCAATGTAGCTCCTCTCCATCACCTCTCTTCAAGGATTAAAATCTCGAGTCTCGAGGTCGTCTCGACCTGGAGACAAACCAAGATTTCCGAGATCTTGGCAAGAACATGCCGAAACTGCCCAAAGGGTAAAAATGGGTGTTTCGACATGTTTAAGGCCATTTTATGGCTTTATACTCCAGGAAAATACTATTTTAACATATATAAATACATTTAAAGCATAAAATTATAAAACTAATCATACATTGTGGGAAAATCATACATTCATAAATCATAATTCCATACAATGATACAAATACTCAAAGTCTCAAAGTGTCAAAGTCTCAAATACTCAAAATCAAATACAATGATGCACCGAGCCCCCAACTCCCAAGTTCCATCACTCTGTCCACAATTTCTAATACCACGTAGAGAGACGTGGAGGATCTTCATAATTTTGGCCATCCCAATTTGAGAGAGAGAGAGAGAGAGAGCAAATGAAGAAGATAACAGGCAAAAGAACAAGTCTCGGTCGAGTCTTACATCTGTTTTTTAACCATTTTGGTTCGATACTGGTTGAGACTGGTCGAAACCTTTCAACACAGGGTCGAGAACTGGTCGAGACCAGTATCGATCCACTATCTTGTCTCGAGCCCCTCGAGAAATTCGAAAATTCCGAGATCTCACCGAGATTTTAAACCATGCCCCTCTTCCCTCTATCCTTCGATAGAATATTCTATGTTTTCAAATAAGACACGAAGAGACTAAGTGTTCACTCTCAGGTTCACCAGAGCTCGGGGGGAGAGATTTGTGGAGCCACTGCATTCACAGACGAAAATGTGAAAAACAAACGAAAAGGAAGAAGAGACTGGCCTTTTGGCACTTTTGTGGATAGCTTCGAAATGAGATCAACAACAATTCACCACTGAGAAATCTAAGAGGGAACATGGGAAAAACGAGTCAAATGAGAGTAACGTCTCTTCCGTCCATGGTTGAGACTCCAAAGTCAGGAAAGGGTGTCATTATCAAATCTATGTTTCAAAGAATCTAAAGAATTTATGAGTGAAGAAGAACAAGAGTTCCATTCAGTTTGGTTGAGTTGTGTTTCGGCTTGGCCAGTTTGCATTCACTATTGGTCCAAGAACATTCATTGGCAAACCCACCAAAAACGCAGCTCAAAGTACATCCATTTCTCCATCCAAAATGATTTAATGAGCCTAATAACCTCAATTTTTTCACATGGGTCTATGAAAAAAATTAGGTAAAATCCTCGCTTATATCATTCTCATTACCACCGTCGCCACATTGTTCTTCCTCAACAACATCAGCAATTCCAATTTCTAGCACTTTCAAATCCCACGTTTCAACATAGTTGTCAAAGGCATAACCTTAGTGTTCAGGTGATGCCTAGACGATGTATAAAGTACAGATATACACCATAATGCAAGGAATCATGCATATTTACTCAAAACAATAAATTTTGATGCTTTAACCCCCTCCCTTTTTTAAATTCCTCTTATGGAAGATGTACCCTTACAATGCCTTGGAAACACCTCGGGTGCGCCTATGCGCCTAGACGCCCTCCAACGCTTTGGGTCATCTTGGCACCTTGATAACTATGCTCTCCTACTACCTCTCTCTACCAATGCTTCCATTCTTTATGCCTCTCCATGATTTACTACTCTCTCTCTCTCTCTCTCTCTCTCTCTCTCTCTCTCTCTCTCTCTCTCTCTCTCGTCCCCTTTTTTTTTCTTTTCAACTGTGCTACCCATTTGGATTTTGGAGAGGGAGGTAAAAGAAGTAGGGAGGGGGTAAAAATGTAAAAAATAGTACATGGGTGAGGGAGGGGCACTACTTCGGATAGTTTTGGAATGCCAATCTTTGCTTTGAGTATATTAGTTAAAGTAAAGAATCACGACTATTGAAAATCAAATGATAAACCCATCCTCAACTGAGATGAATTGCAGCAATTGTTTCACCAAGGTTTCAAACACTATGCATAGCCAAAGTGCCACAGGAGTGTGGTTTTTCCTCATAAGGCCTACAGATTACCAACTCTAAAAATTGTATCCCCTCAAAAAATAGTTAATCCATTCAAACAAACATAAAAGCAAACAGCCTCATAGACACTTCTAACTTCTCTTAAAATTTGCATTTAATGGTTAACTTGCTAGATCACTTTCCAGACCTGACGACATCCAACCCAAAAGCCCGAGCTTCATAATGGAGAGGCCCTACCTAGGGTCATAAGCCAAGCATCCACATGCCACCTGACGATGGAACACAAACCCCTCCCATTCTTGGCCATGGATCGCAAACCCCTCCCATCACGGCTACATCAACTCGCCCCAACTTTAGGCCATGGGCCCCCACTACCCGCTTTGGTACCATTTAATAGTGTCCAACCCAAAAACCCAAGCTTCAAGGTGGAGATACCCTATCTAAGGTCATAAGCCAAGCATCTGCATATCACCCAAACAATGTGGACTACGGGCTGCATCAAGACCACAGTTGGATCACTAACCACTAGCTGAACAGCCTAAAGGGTGTTCCAGCTCTAAGTAAAAGTGCCACAATTTAATTAACCATACATACTTGGAAACCCATACTAAAATCATATGTCAATCTACTAGTCCACTATTTTATCCTCCACAAACCCCAATGGATGACCCAGTGTTCAAAATCTCGACAAGATCTCGAATTTCTAGAAGATCTCGAGGAGCTCGAGACGAGATCTCTCCTCGATACGGTGTCTCGACCATCTTGACCAATTCTCAAGCTGGTCTCGACCAATCTCAACCATTTCTCAACATTTTCGACCAGTTCTCGACCATTTCTCGACATTTTTTTACCAGTGCTCGACTGGTCTCAACATAATGTATGAATTGTGATTGTATGGTCTACTTGATTACTTTGGTTTTTTTTTATTATGACAATTAACTAATTAAGTGTTATTATGTTTATTCTTCTCCTAAAATATAATTTTACTAGCTCATTTGGTCTTCTGTGATCTTCTATTAGTGTAACATTATGTAGAGTAGCAAATATTACCCTAGGTTTACATTTGAACATCAGACCGACACTGCCAAACATGGTGTAAACCCAAACAACCATCATGTGTGATTATTTATACAGTTTTATGGTTTAAATATGTTTATATGTGCTAAAATAGGATTTCCCTGGAGTATCAAGCCTTAAAATGGTCATTTTGGGGTCGATACACACATTTTAAGCCTTCGCGGCTTTTGTGCAGTGTCTCGCCGAGATCTCGACCAAGATCGATTTCTCAAAGGGTCGAGACACCCACGAGACTCGAGATTTTGAACCTTGGGATGACCTACAAAGTACCTTGCTGATCATCCTTCTACACCATAAAACCAGCAAGATTCGAAGTATGCTAAACTTTATCGCTTCACCAGTTGAAATATAAAAAGTTTCCACTCATCTTCAAAAATCCACCCTTACTTCCATGATATGAAAACTAACAACATTGAGAACCTATCCACAACTTTATCACTTTACGAGAAACAAAAGAAGTTCCCTTTCAATCCAAAAAAAAAAAAAAAGAGTTCCTTTAAAGTGTTCGAGATTCTAGATGATCCATCAAGTTTTGTTAACATCAGGAGATCAATAAAAAAGGCACCTTTCCGAAAAACTGAGTAAGAAAAAAAAAAGGAAGTACAGAACAGAGTTTCCTAACAGAAAAAATTACTTTTGAAAATTAAGAGAAATGGCATAATTGGCAACTTTAATAGGGTAGGTATATCAAAAGAAGGTTCCATTAAAACATAGGAGATAAAATTTCCAGACCAAATCCTGATAGAGGACACTGTAAACATATGTACCATTATTTCAGGGTCACAATTACAATACCAGAAATTCAATTTAGTAACCAAAGCTCCAACACAATCAACCCACTCCTCCAAATTCTACTGAAATTCTACTGAAAGAGTTAATAACATATTTGAAAAAGAATAAGGATAAAAAGAATTTGTAGACCTCATCTCCTTAGGACATGAAAGCCCTCTTACAGCCAATCGTGTATAAACTGCACTCTCACTAGACAATCAAATTTCATTCTATTCAGAAGATACTACAAAATCCACAACAAGAACCCAATCCCAGGAAGGGGGGAAAAACTGCTTACTGAGTCTTAAAACAAGAACCCAGATGAAAAACTGGATTGCGTGAATTTCCTTCCAAAACAGAAAATGTACACTTCCAAACATAAAATGAAAAAAAGGTAACTGGTACCTTAGTTATGTTAACACTTTTCGTAAAATCAAGCTCAGTAGGATCAATCTCATACTCTGGGACTTCACGAGCATTTTGGACATGCATAGGAGCCATCTGGAGTGGTAAATCACACAAAAGAAATATTATCAAAAAGAATGATGGACAGAACAGAAAACACCACTGGATAAGTTACAAAAGTTAATGAAACGTAGGGAACAATCAGGCCTAGAAATTTATCAAAAGAATGGACTTCAAAAGGCTAACCAAGACATACCAGAGGCTTGGCACCATGCTTCTCCAAAAGTTTGACAATATCATGGTTTTTGTAATATAATGCATCTGCAAGAGGCTGTTCAAGAAAAAATAAATCATTTAGGAACAACTTACAATTCTTTTTTCTTTTTTTTTATAAATAAATATGATGATTGAGTATTTCAAACAATGTTTGGAAAAAATTGAAGCCATATTATCTATTATCAGAGAGAGCATTTGACAGAACAATCACGGATTTTATTTAGATTATGAGAAAAATGTTTTTCTCCTTATCCAACAATTGGGGAAAATAAGTACTTCTACAGTTCTATGTAGTAAGACCTTCATCTTTCTATAGAATGTCCTACTCCATTAATGTTCGCATGACCTATAAACTAGGTTCTGAAATCTTAAAACAATGTGGATGGTGTATCTAATCATTTGTAGGTGGTTGTTTATGCTTAAAATAGCAGGTACCAAAATTCCAAGCAAATGTAAAAGGAAAACCCATGACTTAAATGGTTATTACATTTACATGGTTTCCACCAAACTTCACTTATTTTAGCAAAAGCAAGTGTAACAAAATAGAAAAAAAAGAGAAGGTGGAGAGAATCAACATGTCTTCCTCTCCTCTTAGCAGTCACTATTTATAGATAAAATAAAAAGGGTAAAGTGACAGATCTAGGACTCCACAAGATAAGGAGTCCTAATTACAAAGTAAATAGAAGTTCCACATGTAAACATGATAAGGACTATCATGACTAAAAGGACAAAAAGAAGCAGTTCTATTCTAATAAAAATAAGCAATATAAGAAGAAGCAATCCTATCTAATAAGGAGAAGGGAATTCCATGAGAGAGGGTGGAGTTCCAATTACATTAGGAGAATAAAAGAGGATAAGAGATAAGAAACTAATTCTTTGCTGCCCCCTGTCCAATGAGTCAACATCTGCTGGTTTGACCAAGTCTGACCAAGTCAAACCAGCAACCACTTATCTTATGACGCATCTAGAATGGGCCCATATTATTCTATTTTTGTTGTTGGTTAACAGCAAGGACTACTACAGGAGGTCAAACCAAGGACCTATGGAAGTCGGGGCTCGTCCCTGGTCAATATTGGATCAAACAATAATCAATAGGAGATCCAGCTAACGTAAGGGTGGTCTACGATTAGCGGCTGCTCCACTTCGCTGCAGTCTCATGAACTGAACTTGGTTGCCTCCTCGTGCACAAAGCTAATGGGCGCTAATCCAGATGAGATACAAATGGTTGCAATTAAGGTGGCTGGAATAGGTACTCATTACCAGCCGACAGTATCATTGCTGAGTGATCGCTCGCTTTCTGGCTAGAAAAGGTGGTCCGGAAGCTTCCTCTCTCCCAGCAAGCAAAACAAGATCACCACTTCTCTCAGTAATGGACTTCCTTGAATTCTTCCTTAGACTTTGATGTCCTTTCATTGATTCTCCTCTTAATAACAAAATCAACCTATTCTCAAAAGTTGAATCTTTGCCTAAGCATCAATTAACCAATTTGACAACCTCGAGCAAACCTTGAAAGTTAAAACAATGATCTGATACCCCTTGAAGTAAACACAAAATGCTAAAGATATTAGTTAAGTTCCAACTGAAAATAGAGGAGAAATTCCTACTTCTGGAGATAGGACTTTACAAGTTCAAAGCTTCAAATCCCTTCGATTTCTTAAAGTAGCTTTAGATAATGCTAATAAGTAGGGGAACAGCTTATATGGGGATCTCCTCGATCTCTCTGTAAGAAATGAATTTCTTTTCTTTTTTTTCTTTTTCTTTTTTTTTTTTTTTTTTTAACATGTTATTAGGACAGTACCAAAACCTAGTAACTGAACTCAAATCACAAGATTGAAGTGAAATCATAATATTTTTTGAGTCAGATCTTATGATCTAAATACTAATTGACGGATTATTTTGTAAAAGGATCAAATGGTATGATCTTGATCGAATTGCCAGGGATTAGGAGTAAGAGCATTATCCCTTGGTAAATCATAAGGCTGAAAAACTTTACTCAATCATGTTTTTAAGATAATAGATGTTTGATTAGCCATGTAAGATTTAGGAAGTAAATCTAACTCAATCGAGACATAGTTTTCCAGAGAAAGTTGAAAAGATGGCCATTTATGATAAACAATTCTGACAAAATCAATGTTCTGGTACAAGAAATTTGGCTTAAAAGTTGTATAATTGCCTGCGGAAGCATCTATTTTTAATTGAAGCTATCTATAAAAATTTCAAGCATAGAAATTTTTCTTTGAATATCCTTTCTTTGACTCCTCCATTACCATTTTGATTTTGAGTGATGGAAGACTAAGTTACTCATAAGTTACGTTATGTCGGCGAATGTTGATGAAAGGATATATATTCTAGAAAACTAATTAGATGAACATGAAGATGGAAGTACTAAGGAAAGTAAAGGATCTACTGTTGATGGGACATCACAGCATGGACAAAATATCAAGAAAAAGAAAAATGTTCACCCACACCGCATACACACAGATACCCAAAAAAAAAAAAAAAGGGACAATACTAAGCAATAAAATTAAGGATTGATTAATCACATATCTGACTCCCAAATTCATTTTATCAAAACAAAACAGAGAGCAGTTCAGTCTGGTTCCAGTACTGAAGCAAATCACGTGAACAAGGATTGTGAAGCACAGGTCCTCATTGCAGCAACCTCAGACTCAGTAATACAAGCCAACAGGTCCAATGACATAAAAAGCCCACACAGACAAACCAGCCTCTGTTGGAGAGTGGCGCTTTCCTAGTTTCTTATCACCTTTATATTTTAAATAATAGGAAAAAAGTCCAAACATTGTCTATGCTTCATTCAAACTTCAGAATCAAAAATATCCTTTTTCTGGATAGAATTGAAGTTGGAAATTCGTTTTAATAAATCTAAAGTAACCCAGTATAAATGTCATTTTCCAATTCCCCAGCATATAGCTCTATAAAATCTAACATGGTTTACCTAAATTAATCCAAAATAGATAATAAAAAAAAATGTCTATCAGATGCAATTAGCAAACCAAGACAAAAGCAACAGGGTATCTCCATTTCCCCCATCATTCGCTTGAATAACTAATTGAATCTTGACAAAGAAAAGTCAATTTAGTCCAAGAAAGCTGTCCAAAGAACATACCGTACTTTCCCACCGATCTTTCGGATCAACTTTGGCTCCCCTCTGAAGCAGCAATTCAACAACATCAACACGGCGCTGGCAAGCAGCAACATGCAGCGCGGTCCGCCCATCTACATCCCTGAAATTCACATCGGTTCCAGAATCCAACAGCTCAACTATGCCTTCCAGGTCGCCTTCGTTCGCAGAACACATAAGCCGAAAAGTAGGGTCAATAGTTTCCGCAACTTCCAATTCCTCATCCACTTCCAATCCATCCCTGACTTCTGGTGCAAGCGATGATTGTTTTCCCAGAGTAAACCTCGTCGTCGCCTTTGTTTCCATATCAAATAATCCAAAAAACAAAGGCAAAAGTTCTCTTTTTCTCCAAAGGAACTTAAATTTAACAAACTCAACTCCTAGTCTTGAAAAGTCAAAAACCTGAATTAAACATAATGCTTTATGATTCACAGCAACTGAAATTTGAAGCTTAAGTCCAAAAATTCTGGTTGCCTGGACAAGTAATTAAGAACACCAAGGAAAAACTTGAACTTCTGAAGATTATATATAAACTTTTAACAGATAAAATTTGTAGACTAAATAAGATCAGAGCAGAGGAAATAATGAAAAGGAGTGGAAAGGAGAGACAGAAGAAGACGCGGTTGAGGTCGGTTAAGAAGTGTCAACGACCAATTTGATTCGAGATTCAGAAAGACACAGCTCAGATCAGATCAGCCGTAATGAATACATAACGCGCTGAGTTTGCCTTGCTCGCTACAATTTGAAGTTTTTAAAACGTTTTCTCATTTATTAAGAAATAAATTAATAAAAACTTGTCGGCGGCCGGGTTGAGAATGATTCCAAAGTTCTTGGACCGCTGATCTTGTGAGAATGACCGCATATGCGGTGTAATTACCCTACCAGATTGACCGCTGTAAGGCCCGCCCGATACGGAAGGGTGCCCACCCTGTCCGGAACCGGGAACTGTCTCATTATCGAACCACTTAAACCTGTTCTATGACTAAACCATTTAAACCGTTTAAATCTGGATTATGGCTATGAAAGATGTTAAATTGAATGATTTTAATTTTAAATTTGATTTGGTGTAGGACGACTATGAGACTAGCCTCTTTAGGACCGGAACTAGTAAGAAATCATCTCAAATATTCAGAACCATCCCGATTGACACCTTGATGGGGTAGGATGTTTGAACCTCGAAGGCCGGAACCACTCGGATTTATATCTAAAACTCACCAATGTAGGAAAAAGTTGTCAAAAATGGCAGAGCAAGAGCTACACTAGTATCTCTCTGTCTTTTTCTCCTCTTACACTCTCTCTCCTCTTTTGATGTGAAAGATTTTTTTTTTTCTAAAGAGACGAGTAAGCTACGAAGTAACCACAAATGACTTGCGCACAAAATTTTAGTCCTGAGGTAATAAGTAAAGGACAAGGCTTCTTGCTCCATTGCATAGCTCCCCCATCAGTTCAAAGGTTAATGAGAATCTATGCACACGCATCCAACTAAATAGGTAAAGGGTGATCATTTCCCTTCTCATGTGTCTAGGAATAACACGGTCATATAAAAATCTTTTTCCTTAATTAAATTATTCAAAGCTAATGAGGAGAAGCGCACATAGCAAAATGGTGGTTGCAATTAAACTTGTGAAATCTGATGTAAATCCAGAGAGTCGTGTTCGTCATCTACTCACCCTTCTCTCCTTCGAGGCATCCATAGTTTTGGAAATTCCACCTTGTTAATAGAAGTAAGATGATGGTTGCCTTTTGGTGATGGAACAAGGCAAGGATCATTCTATTTCATATTCCTTTTTTGTTTTTGGGTTTTTTTAGGTGAAATGATATGATTTTTTTTTTATTTTTTATTTTTTGGACAGAAGAATATAATATTTTGATTTTGTTCAAGGGTGGTATTTACAAATTTTTATTTATTTTTATTTTTTATTTTTTGGTAAGAGTATTTACAAGATTCAAACTTTATGGATTGAGGATTTTTTTTTTTTTTTTTAGTAAATATGGATTTAGGATAAGATCCCCTGGAAAGTGAAGAGTGTCATGAAGGGTTATTTCAAGAAATTGTCAAATATAATTATATCTTTATCATTAGATTTTTCTTGCTTTTTTAGTAGTCAAAAGGGAATATTGAAAGTGAAGTTGTGAGAAATGGGAATCATTTATTAAAATCAAATAATTCGATTCTAGATGAAGATGTTTAATTAAAGGGTTTTTAACTGATTAACCATTAAACCGTTTAAAATCGATTAAAAACTGATACATGAAAGCTACATTTGATAATGTTTCTATTCTCATAAAATACTTTCTATCCATAATTTCTGGTTAAATTCACTGAGAGTAATTTCAGGTTATAAAACACCATTTGATTATAAGATGAAAGAGAATGACGTTTGGTAGATACTTTAACGGAATCACTTTCAACACTCATCTATATTTACGAAAATATCATTCTTATAATGAAAATGTCATTATCTAATATATCGTCACAGGACTATTATTAGTGGAAAAAGATCATCTCCAACCATTCAATCGCCCAGCACAATTGGATATATCTCTCTCTCTCTCTGTCTCCTTCTTGAGTGAGAGCATGATCCAATAGTGCTGGGAGGGAGGAGCCGGATGGGTTAGTTGTTGAAGAGGAGCTGAATCGGATATTAGTTGATCCAATTACGAAAATACCATTAGTATTCTTACTTATAATAATAATAATAATAATAATAAAAAAGAACATTACCACATACCGCATTATGTAAACAGAGTGGTTGGTTTTTACACAATAAGAAAACAGGAAAGTGGGTTTTTAGCAAAAGAAAAAAGGTATTAGGTGATGACGGAACAAAAATTTGTTCTATAAACAGGGTAATTACACTTTATAGAACAAATAAAAAAAAGAATAAGGTGATTTTTTATTTTTTTTGGATGAGGTGATTATTTACATCAAAATTTATGTTGTATTTATTTTTTTTATTTTTTTTTTTTTTTTTGGGGGGTAAATTATTTTGAATTTTTTTATTTGTTCTACTAGGTGATTATTCTTTATAAAAGAACAAATAAAAAAAAATGAACTTCTAGTACCTTATCATAGTCAACTGGAATAGATGAAACTGCTACAGCTTTGGCGCAAGGAAGTGACCTTATTGTTCCCGACTGATCATTCAAAGGAGTGATTAAAGAGTCAAAGAATTCAATAACACAAGTGAAGTTTTGGAGAAGATGAAAGAGATTGATACGTGTCGAGCACAATCAAAAATAAATTACTTTACCTACAATGAATAATAATAATAAGTAAATGTCGATCCACAGAGACTAGTTAATCAAATTGTTTACTTACCAAGAAAAAGAGGGGTTTTCTTCTACAATTTAATTGACAACAAAATTAAGTAACAAAAATTCAATGAAAAATGACATCGATTCAAGAAAATTTACTCACGACTGCAAATTGATCACTGACCTCATATATATATATATATATATATATATATATTATTCTAAGGATTATCAAAACCAATGATTATCAAAAAGTCAGACAATCTTAATCTTTCTTAATTTCATTAATTTGAGCTCAGCACACAATTTAATTCTTATCAATAAATCAATTGGTCTTAAGTAATCCTCATGAATTTATTGATAGCATTACACTCTCGGATGGAGTTAAAGATGAACAACAATCTAACAAGCGTTAGATTATTTAATTCATTCTATGTTTCCTTTAAGCAAGTAACAAAAATTTGGATCATAATTGTTCTGCTTAATTGTTACTTTTCCTGAACACCATAACAATTACGGATTATGAATTCAGGTTAACAATAAATCACATAACTCAATAAATTAATAGACCTCTTAATAAACTGAATCATGCAACCATTAACTTGAAAAACCAAGAAACACAGATATTTGAATAAAAAAATAATTAAAATTAATAACAGAGTCTCACAATTTTACTAATCGGATTGAATTCTCCTTGAATCGACTAAAGAACTTAGCTAGACATGATAGAAAAGAAAGACAAAATAAATAAAATATTTTCTCAATAATTCTTGGATGCTCTATTACGTAGCATTTACATTGCTTAAATAGCCAGAGTAGAGAAGATTAAAACTGGTATGTATAGAATTGACAACCTTATTACATGGAAATAAAGATTAAACAAAATTCTCTTGCCTAGATTAAATAGAGAATCATTACATCATTAATCAAATGTCACATCTAGACTTGTCAATCTTTGTAATATTTCATAGAGGTATATATTCTCCTCAAGATTTCTAACAATCAATCAAATTCTTCCAATAGTAAACCTTCTATGTGTGGTAATCTTCCTTCTCTGATTTGAATCCAATTCAGCTTCTCAGATCAGATTTTTGGATCACATTTGATTTCTAGAATTCTTTTCACATTAAAAACCTACATGAAATTCAGAGGGTCATTATTGAAAATATCAGATTTTTTTTTATTTTAAACATAAATTTTTAATACTTTCCACCAATGTCTTATATATAAGGAATCATCACAAATGAGTACCATAAGACATATAATATGTTAAATAAACTAAATATAAGAGAAATACATATATAAAATTATAAATCCATCAGAAACCCAAAAGAGATTGAACTAAAACCATAATTTAACGAGTGGTGTAACCAAGTCATGTTCTTTGAAATCATGTGTTGCCTTAGGGTTTCAGATTGTAAAAACCCTTGGAGATGGAGGTTTGGGACTATTGGGTATATATAATACCGGTGAGTAGAAACGTGTCACGTCGGTGTGATATAAGCCAATAAGAACATAACACATTGACCTGCACAAAGCAAATCAATAGCCAAGGAAAACGTGACAACTCAGCCTATGCAGACCAAAGACTTATCATGTTCGACTTGTCAGCATTTATTGTGTCGTCCCACCATTAATTGCACCATCTTGTGCCATCACCTATTCTTCCGCCGAACCCTATGGCACCGACCACACCATCCAACAAGGACCTTAACACATCACCACGCGCCTCACTCTCAAAACCTACGGAAGTGACCTCTACTCGTCTGCCAATAGAGTGTCGAACACACCAGCGTGCTTGAAACACCACCACCCACGCCATGCTTAAATCAATGACAAATCCAACTCATACCAGCACTATTAATATACCTCAATGGCTCAAGTCTACGGTTAGACGTTTATTATAGACATCCACCATAGTTATGATGAATTTGAGATGACACTGAGAGGGGAGGTGAATCAGTGTCTAAAAATTCTCCTTAATTATTTCACTGCTGCCCAGAGCTGATGGAGACCTAACTTTTCACACACACACAAGCGCATGCTAATCTACTTTGCTACCACTCAGTGGCCAGGTCTACCAAATTTACGCACCCATCCTGCAAGCCATTCCACGTACTCCAAAATATATAGAAAAATAATGACAGTCCACAACACAGGATATACGTGGTTCACCAACACAGTATGTGATGGCTAATCCATAGACTAATGCCCAACGGGCTCCGTATTTACTCAACAATCAACTTTTAGTCTTTTACAAAACAAGGATACTAACCCTAGGTTTTCCCAGCATAAAACTGAGATGGCGCACCAACGTCAAGATTCAGGCTTAACAGCCAGTGTCCAGCACCCACTGAACACACCACGCTTAACTGGCACCCACGAGAAGTAAATAATAATTTTTTAAGCTTATAATGTTGCCTTACAATTTTTTCCCCACTAGCTAGGTATTTAACAATTTTTACCTACGTTAGCATACAATATATTGAAAGCATAAATAGATAGAGAATTGAAAATCTCACAAACAATGCTTTCGAATGGTCAACAATCTCTCTGAAGCTTCACACTGCTCTCAAGTACTCTCCAACAACCTTCAATGATGATAGAGATCGATTCGCAGAGCACATCTCACTCACAGGCTTCTAATCTCTTCCACACAACCCATAATCACCATGAATGTAAACATAAACGCTTTACTGATCTCTCATAGGGATTTAGCACTCCATTGATGCACAGAGAAGAGGTAGTTGGTGATTGAACACTCCCACAGGGCACGAAACCCTAGAAATCCTACTCTCTACCTTCAAAACTCTCTTTTCAATTTTTCTCTACAATTTTTTGACTCCCAACGGTGCCCAATGTATAGAGCATCCGAAAATATAGAAACTGTAACTTGAACGGATCAATTTGGAGCTCGGATGAGAAAGTTATGACAGTTTAAAGTTCGGCCAGTAACAAATAAGGAAAGAGAATCTTTCCAAACCATACGTGCATCGCGCCGCACCGTAGCTGCGCCGCGCCGATGTGTTGTGGAGATCGCATTGGCACTCAGAGAATCTTTAATATCGATCGTTCGATATTCTTAAAATGGCGGGATTAAACAAAGACCATAGGATCCGCACAAATCACGTCTGGCGCGATCGGCTTCAATCTCGATCGCAAGATCTGGATCTGATCCGACGTAGTACTGCGCGTGCGCCACACGGAATCAAGGCGCCGTTTCAATATGACGCGACGCAACTTATTAATCTGCGGCTGTCCAATTACAACCTGCGTGGGAGAATCTGATGCGTCCGCCTAAGATACATTGGAGCCCGCAATTGTCTGGACCATTAGATTAGGATCTGGGCTCTGAGGCTCAATCTGGGCTGTATCTTCTCCCTTCTAGATTGACCAAATTGCCCCTGAGAACACTTCTAATGGCATCTGTAACCATTTTTTTTCAATCCAAACCTTGTAGAGACAAGGCTTACCGAGAGAACTTCTCTCTAAGGTTTTTGCTCACTCTCTCTCTAGGAGTTTTATCAAACAGATGATGGGTGACCAAGACCTTGTGCGAGGCCATGCGCATGGGCATGCGGCAGTGGGCTTGCGGCTGTTGCTGCCTTGCGGGCCTACTGCTGTGCCATGCGACTAGCCATGCGTGTAAGACCCGTATCAGACTAACCCGATCTTACTATCTTGAACCAGGTCTACCCATCATGTTCGAGCCAAATGGATCAAGTACGTGAGGGAGATCGCGATCCCAGGTATTAAACTGACCCAAAAACACTAAAAATAGGAGGAGGGTCGCACACCCAGCAAGGTAGGGTCGGACCCCCCCAGTATAAAAGTCAGACCCTGAGTTTTATACCGGGGGTCGAACATTTTAAGAACCAGGGGTCGTCGGGATCTCCGACCCCCTCATCGACCCCCAGTCTGCCGACAGAAACCGTGATTTGGAAACTTTCCAAATTTCAATGGGATTCCTTCCTAATCTCAATGGGACTTATTTTGGGAGTTTCTACTCTATAAATAGGACGTCCCTAAGCCTCTTTCACTCCTTTTAGAACCCTAATTGGATTGAGAGAAAAAGAAGAGAAGGAGAAGGGAAAGAGAAGAGAAGAAAAGTGGAGAAGAAGATCAAAGAGAAGGCTTCAGAGAAACAAGCCTAATTCTCAGGTATGGATACTATCTCCATGTAATTCTACAGACCTTATAATAGATAGAGAAGAGGGAATGATCTAGGAGAAATCCAAATCATCCACCTATGGTTAGGTTTTCATGGAAAACCATGGGGGAAATCATGAAAGCCATATAGGTGAGTGAACTATGGTTCTAAACCATAGAACATGTGTGGAATGGATTGTAGAAGCAAGCCATAGGACCCCAAACACGAAGAATGGACTGTAAGATGAGAATTTCGACTAAACCCACAAGGGGTCGCACGGGGGGTCGATGGTCAATCGACCCTACCAGACCCTGATAATCGACCCCCAGTGTTCGGGAAGTCCAGACTGTGGGTGGTCGCACCCAGGGTCGATGGAACCTCCGACCCTGACATCGACCCCTAGTTAACAGTATGCTTTTTAAAGTCTGAATTAATTCTAATTAAATTCTATCAACTTGATTAGGTCTTCTAGTGTTATAATATCGATATATAGTTGATTCTTAAAGCTTGAACGATGACCTACGATCAAGTAAAGGTGAGGGAACAAGACCTAAACTAATTGGTTAATAATAAACTGTTTTATTCTTGAGTCCAATGCCATGATTGATTCTATGCGTGTATGCTTGTTATGTGCATTCAACATGTCATCCAGTATTTCTATTATTACTGTTCATGCATATTTAAATTATTATTTATAATGTGATGATGATGATGATAGGAATAGGCATGTGAATGTATGTGTGTGGTTGGTGTGCTTGATGCGAGCGAGTATCAAGGGGAGGTGTCATAGGCGGGGCCTCAGCACTTTAGCTCTATCTCTAACTCAAGTCTTGTCCATTGACATCGTCCTATCGCCATTACCTTAGCGGAACTATTACGTCGTAGGGTATGAGGGGAGGTGGTCTCGGACTGTGTAGTCTTTGACTCTGCCGGGGGGCCTTAGCCCTATCTCTATGGACGTATTGAGGGATGCTGGGGTGAGGCCTTGGATACACTGATTGGCATTAGGATTGATTAGTTGCGAGTCCAGTTTGCGAGCCCTCGCCAGCAGGGGCTTACGTGTTGGTATGGGCAACGGGTACAGCAATAAACGTGATCTTTGTGTGTACATTGTCCATGATTGGGTGCATGTGAGTCGGCAATAAACGTTACCTTTGGGCGGCTTCACACACTCGTGTATAGAGGTGCGACGTCAATAAACGTGATCTTTGACCACCTATTCTTTCTATAGCACATTGCAAACTTATTTACCAGACCAAAGATATGAATTGAGTGCATGCATATGTTTGTTGCATTGTTTTGTTTGCTCACTGAGCCATGATGTTTTACTCACCCTCTCGACGTCGAATATTTTTAGTTGATGATACATATACTACGGTTGCAGATTATATGAATGATCTGATGTATGCGTGTGTTGCTGCAATGGAAGCTGAAGACTTAGAGGATGCGTATGACCCCTCATGCGAGTGCAACTCATGCGTATTGTATTAGGATTTTATTTGAATTTATAAAGGGATGTAATTGGTATTTTATTTATTTATGTCTCAGTTGATACAACAATAACTTGATATTTTAATTATGATTATTACAGCTAGAATGTTCAGTTCATTTATTATAAGACTTCCGCTATTATGTATTTATTCTGATTATGGTTGTGGATGTGCATGGTTTTATTTTTAATGGATACTGTTTATTAGAGATCCTGGTTGAACCGTTGGTTTATTAGCGGTTCATCACACCGTTCTGAATGGTGCATAATTGGAGTATGACAATGTGGCTGGCCATGTGGCTGGCTGCCACTATGGTGCCGTGGCCCTCGACCAGGCTAGCTGCCATGGTGGCATGCCACCTTGACACAGTGGGTCCCACCCATATTTTTCTCTCTTTTTTCTCTCTCTACAGTCTCTCTCTTCATTCTCTCTCCTCTTTCTCCCTCTACATCTTCTTTCTTTATTTCATTCTTCAAGATGCCGCAACACTTCAGAAACACTGTCAGACCAATGAAAACACTGCCACACTACCAGTGGGGCCCACAGACACTCTCTCTCATCCAACTTGATGTAGAATATCATTTAACTCGCTGCAAGGCATTTAAGACACAGTATAAGAGATGTAGAACATTGTAAAACCCAACTACGAGGTTGATCCAATTTTGCCACTGCACTGATACTCTTTCTCCTACACTGACACTCTCTCTCCTCATTTCTCTGACTGAATGTTTACAAAACTTGTCATATCAGTCAAGTTACCAACAATGACAATATGAAGTCCAACAAGTTATTGGCATTAAGATTTCTACTAGTCATTCCTCATTTCCTCAGCTCAAATCTCTATTGAACCAAAAAAAATCTGCTGCTAGCTTTGAGAGTACTGACCTAGACATCAGAGCGATCACATGATCCATAGCCTAACCCCCTTTGTTCATTTTGTCTGTATGTCTTCTATAATTATCTCATTCCGGAGGACTATGTTAGTCGATTCTGGGACAATCCTGTGTTGCCCTAAGGTTTCATAAACCCATCAAATGTTGAAACAGTTAGTGAAGAGAAAGTGAGAGGCCGAAGGAAGATGAGTTGCAAATCTGACCGAGAGGATGGCATCGAACACGAGGAAGGAATGTGTCAGGCTCAAGACTATTTTCCCAACTTAAGATGTTCGCTCAGATCTGTTCGCGAACAAAAAGTTTGATTCACCTCAATGTTTTACCTGCTAGTATCAACGTTTAAGCACCTAAGTTTTTTTTTTTTTTTTTTTTTTTTGGGTAAACGTACCTATTACATTATTGACCATGGCTTACATTTGGTAAAAATAATTAATTTTCGTTGGCATAGGGAAACCGAAGGTATAGTATATAATGGGGGCATTTCTGAAAGCATTTACCGAAACGATACGACTTGACAATTGCATTTTTTTTTTTTAAATCTCTTTCAATGAAAAAATATATTTCCATTAGGCTGTGATTGATTGCAAGTGAAATTAAAAGGAAAAAAAAATTATAATTTTAATCTAATTTTTTTTTAATCATTATAACATATACTATTATATTACATGATTATATCATTAATTCCAAATCATTCATTTTTATAATCATTACATCACATGCTATTATATTACATGATTGTGTAATTAATTTCAAACCATTCCATTTTTAGTCGTTAATTTACATTTCATTTTGCATCCAAATTCCTTGCATTTCAAAAGCAAAATAATTTTTACATCTTGTAAGTATCATTATAAATATGATAAGACATTTAAGTAGTTTATACATCATGTTGTGTTATAGCTATAAAAATTTTCTTTTGAAGTATTAAATTTTCATTTTCTTTCCTTTTAATTTCCCTTACAACCAAACTAATCCTTGGAATAATGACCAACACAGCTAGGGATGTCAATTTGGCCCGTACCGTGTAGCCTGGTTGAGCCTAATCGATTTTGGACCAAGACCAACCGTTCTGATTATTAAACATGCAGAGTTAGGTCCGGACAGATTATTAAACGGATGTTCATGGTGCAAGGGTGTAGTTCGACTAAACTGATCCAATGAACCTGAATAAACCTTTAAATCAAACTGATTTTTGGTTTAGATCAAACAAATACAATCCTAAAATTAAAACCTACAATAATAAACATCTCTTACTATATTTCATTTCTTGAATCTTCCCCACTCATTCATTTGGTCTCCATCTTTGTCTACATGGGAGATCACAAAACCTAATAAGAGCTTTTTATAATCCTACAAGAAGGTATTTAATCTATAACATGAGAACAATTTTGGATCCAAAACAAATTTTTTTATTTACACTTTGACATGAACCTATTAGAATCCGTTTACAGACCGATTAGTCTGATTGCATAAAACCAATTATGGATCAAGACCGACCAGACCGAAAATAAATGCGTTGCCCCGGATGTAGCCGGGCAATCATGGAGGTTATTTGGGGACGTAGCAACCACAACCTATTGACATCTTAAACACACACGGAGATTCGATAGACCCTTTTTTTTTGGATATTTTTGGACAGGATCTAGGTGTCAAAGCCCATTGATCGGGCAAAGCCCAATCCCTCCGAGACCCAAATACCAATAATATCCCCTATATTTGAAGCTACCGTGATGGGTCAATGACATCATACCAAAGGGAAGCGGTAAGGGTGTTAACGGTGTAGTTTCGGTTTCACGGTTCAGATCAATGCATATAGAAGTCAAACTGAAAGCGAACCATTTATTAAATGGTTTGAAAGTGCTTACCAAAATCTTGTAATATTTGGTTTACTTTATTCAATTTTTATTTTCTTTCTGAAGTCACACACACACACACACACACACACACACACACAACACACACACACACACACACACACACACATAGATGATGGAATTGTTGTTGTCCTTCTCAAGTTACATAATCTGTATAAAATTAGAGTCAAGCTTAATAAGATAATAGAATATTATTTTCTAATATTGTAACGTGCATTAGGACAAGCCAAAACACAATTAATACTAATAAATTAATAATCTACAAATTAATTAATAGTATAATTTCTCTATGATGTCTTCAAGTCATGAATATTTAATTCATTAATACCAAAAAATAAACTTAAAGAACAACATTATAATGATACAGTTTCTATCAGTTTAACCGGTGTTATTGGTTTTAAACCGCACAGAACCGTTTAACTAAACAGTCTTATTTCTAAAATCAGAATCAACCCATTTAATAAACGTATGATTTCTTGGTTACGGTATAAACTATTTGATTCAATTTCATTTTTGAAACCGTTAGGGATCGGTGTCAAATGGGCCTTGACACTGGGCTGATGTCTAATAGAACAACCTTTTTTTTTTTTTTTCCAATAGAGACTACAAGCTAGATTCACAATAAGTAAAATGGTAAAGGGCACCAACTCTATTACTCTTCACCTCCTCCATAAAGTGGATATGAACTGACATACAACACAAGAGCCACAGAGAGAGATCCACAACCGTCAATGGTTCCAAGGGTGTGGAGAGAACCTAGAAGGATGACTGACGCCCAATGGGCGATCCTTCTTAGAAGGTTAGGGGAAAATGTAAACCACACATCGACGTAGTTGAGAGGACTTGATCCATTGACTAAGCCTTTGTCTATTAAACAAGAGCAATGCCAGCACAAGCCTAAGCCTACCAATAATTTACTGCTGAAATATAAGATAGTATAATTCTATCTCTTTTTTTCTTTTTTTTTTGTGGTAAAAAGTATAATTCTATAATAGGAGGCATAATAAAGGTATATCCCATGGCATATTTATGGGGTCCAAGTCCGAGAAGTTGACTCCATCATCTTGTGCATGTTAGCATTCTTTAGCACCAAGGAATCGTCAGGGTTCGTAGAGGCAAAGGTGGAAGCAAATTAATAGCAACACTGCAACTATAGTTTAATGATGGTATTTTTGTAATTATTGGATATTTAAAAATTGCCACGTGGTTGGTAAAGTTGGTTTAATCGTAATTTTGTAATGCATTGTAAAAGTCCTATTTAGATTCCAATGTATCTTATAATATTGAAATTGTTTGTTACATAAATGCCAAAAATGCTTCTTCGTAAAGATGTTAAATGGTGTGATTTTAGTTTTGGTTTTAGTTTGGTGTGCAAAGATTAAAATTAAAATCGAACTATTTATTAAATGGTTTCAAAATACTTATCAAAATCAATTATTAATTGATTTTTAAGCAGGGGATTCACATCGTCTCCTCCCAGTGGTTCTGGGAGGACGCGGCAACCTATCTTGGATGGCCGCCACGTGGCTCTCTGGTGAATCCAAGACCATCGTCTGAGGCGACACCCCCTGTTGGCTTGGCTTGTCGGCTGGGTGTCGACTCGAACGTGGGTCTCGGATTCACCGAGAATCATATGATGGCCATCCAGAGCAGGTTGCCACTGTCCTCCCAAAACCACTGGGAGGAGAGGATGTAGATCCTTTCATTACTGGGAGGGAGAGGAAGTTAGGTTGGAACAAAGAAGAGGGAAAACTAAATAAAATATTAAAATAAAATTTATTTCTAGAAATATAGGCATTTAGTATTAAGGGTTAAAGTAAAAGTTTAATCAATTTTAACAGTTCCAAAAGGTCAGTAATTTAAACAGTTTTATTTTTTAAACCAAAATCAAACTGTTTTACTTAATGGTTTAAGTTTTTAAATCAGAATCAAATCGTTTAATAATCAGTCTCATGGTTTTGGTTTAATTAGTTCGATTCGATTTCATTTTTGACACTCTTACTTCTATGTGTCTTCTAAAGGCATTTTCATTTCTTTTCTAATTCAGGAACACTTCTTACCTTATGTTACCAAATGCATTTTTACCCAGATTATCTTTGAGAACAGGTAAAAACACTCTTGACTCATAAACACTCTTATGGAATAAAAATGTTATCAAACGGCACCCTAAACTCATGGAGAGGGTTCAGGTCCATCTTAATAACATACATGGCAAGATGTCATGTTGACAATAAAGGAGACCCTTTTTAGGTGCAATGTACCCGGAAATTGGAGGAGGTCCACTCCCTTGTATATTGTCGATTAAAGATTTTAAAATGTGTTTTGAGAGATTTTGAGAAAAACCAATTGAGCAGTAAGTGATGTACTATGTTGACTTTATTGATGGAGCAGCATTTTCAAGATGCCAAACAATTCATATACTGTTATTTATTGAATAGATTTGAATAAATGGTAATTGGGATTTTAAAGGTTTCATTTTTATTAATTCAAACTTCGTGGGTTGATTCCTTTTAATTGAACAAAAAAATCAAATAAAATACTGTGAGGCTATATATATATATATATATATATATATATATATAGATTGAAAATGATTAAATAATACATAATTCAGTCCATTTTATTAGGTTATTAAGTGTAGAAAATTTGGATTTGGATCTTCTTCAACGCATTGGATAGATCAGAGACCGAAGAAGATCCTCTACTTATATTTATACATTGGACTACGTGCTGGAGAGGATTTATTTCTTGAAAATTTTCATGCGGGAGACCAAATAAGAGGAGTTTTGCCCTTAAAATTGACAATTATTTAATCACATAATCTCACAAGGGTTTGAGTTTTAAATCTGTATTGAGAAAAGATGAGTGGAGAAATTTCTTTGAAAGTGATGGATGCTTTATTAGCTTACTTTTGTTCATTATTGTTGATTTAGATATCATTTCCTACTCATTGATGATAAGAGTTAATCTACCTTTCAAGGATTTGTCAATCTCTTGGGTGAATAAAGACATAAAGTTGCCTGCTAGATGCTGTGAAGCATAAGATTAGGTAAACCCCCCCCCCTCAAAAAAAAGAAGAAAAAAAACTGATACAAGATTCAGTTTTTTTTTAATCTGATATAAGATTCAGTTTTTTTTTTGTTTTTTCGGTCACCGATGGTGAAGAAGAAATTTCTTCACCTTAGGCTTTAATGGGTGACGGATTATGATCTAGCAACAATTAGGAGTCTTTTACGAACTTGGCTAGTTGTTAAAGCCTAAGAGGAGCGTTGCGTCCTTATAATATTGCCCGCTTAATTACCCAAAAAAAATATTGTTTGCTTTGAGTAGAAATCGACACGGTTTTTAAAACATGTCTACATAGAAGAGGTTGTCCATTGCTTATAAACCATAGATTCTCTCAACACTCAAACGATGTAGTACTATCTTAGTCGCCCACTCCTTATTTTTACCACAACAAAGGCTTCTGGTCAAGAAACTTGTTGAATACGCCCTAGGGTTTTCATAGACGGCACCAATGTTAAGATCCGAGAAGACCGTTGTGTCCATGTGATTGTTCACTTTGGGTGGAAACCTGCACGGTGTTTAAAATGCATCTACATAGATTAGATTGATCTCTCTTATAAGTCATAAGCTCCCTGAGGAAGATTAATCTAAATTCTAATATCAACACCTGTCATTTCTCTTCACCTTCTTACTTCTTAAGTCATATGGATAGAAGAGGGAGGAGGAAGTAAAAATCTTGAAAAGACTGCATCAGTATCAGTACTTGAGTTCCAAGAGGATTTTTTTCATTCATTAGAAAATTATATGGTCCAATTTAGAAATTTCAGCTGACTTGTCATTTGTTAAGGTACCCACAAAAGACTCCTATGACTTGGAGCCAATGATATTCCAACTACCTTATACATATTTTCTTAGTCATATGGTACAACCCTGCATGTTTGATATCTCTGGTCATGGAATACTATACAACTTATCTAGAAAATATAGACTCTTTAGAGTGATTTCACATTGTTCAAGATTTAAATAATCTGGTCATGGTTCTGTTGTTCATAAGTCATAAGTCAATATATAATTAAAGGAAAATCTAAATGTAACTATGCCTGGTGAAGTATAATATTGCTTCACTATTTATCAACATAGTAACATCCTTTGTGAGTGAAGACTGGGCAAGCATCTCATTGGTACAACTTCAACTTAAAATGAGTAGAGGAACTAGGAAAAAGATCGTCTCCAGTCCGTCCAGCCGTCCAGTCGTGGACGGACGGACTGGATTTAAAGGACACGCCCCCCCATGTATTGGTATGCATGTCCTTTTAATCCAGGCCGTCTAGTCCACGACTGGACGACTGGACGGACTGGAGACGATCCAAGTCCAGAGGAACTAATGCCCTGCCCAGCCTGGCTCAACCTTACCCAACCTTAGCCTAGAAATCTCAGCCCAGGTTTTGTTTGGACTCGAAGAGGGTTATGGTGGGTTTGGGTTTGTCAGGCTAAACCTGAACCCCTTAATTTGAGTAATTTTTTGTATGTACTTGAGATAAGAATTTGACCATTGAGATGTATGTGAAATCCTCTTATATAGATTAATCCATGTACTTCTAACGAGACAAATAATGAAGCATTATAGTTCAATTCTCCTTGGGGTTCTATCTACCAAAAAAATAAAAAATAAAAAATAAAAATAAAGCATTATACTTCAATAGGCATAACACATAAGGATCGATTAGATGTCAGTGCCAACTAAGATCACAAGAAACACCCTAATTAACATGCTACTGGGGTTCTTGCATTTCATCTTATTGAGATGGTAAACCCCAATATTTTAATCAAAGAAAATAGAGAAGCAATGATTTGGATTGTTGATTACAGACTCTCATAGGAAGTCAATTGGAACAAAGGTTCTAAATCCAAGTATCAGACGTAGTATCGATCATTTTGAAAAGCGATCCGGATTGATTGGTTTTGGTTGGAATCAGTTTGATCCAACTGAATTTTGGAATTGGTCCCATCCAATAGCATAGATCAGTCATTATTTAGTTAAAAATAAATATTGTTTTTATATTCCTAGTAATCGCGGATGATCACCAAGTGGCAATTCTATCCGTCGGATGATTGACATGTGGAATGAAATATTAAAAAAAAAAAGGTATTGGATGGGATCTGTTGATCCAAATGATCCACGACAGTATTCAATTGGTCCTTAAAATCTGTCTGGAGTCGATATTGGATCAGAATTGGCTATGTCCATAACCAATACGAATTGGACGACCCAATACCAGACCATGATTGAAACTAAATTGGGACTAGACATACTATGTTTAGGCCTAAAAGTCGCCTTTGGTGAAAGAGGAAATACTTGGTCTTGGGGATTTTATTTTGGAAAATTTTCTGGGGCCTGTCTTGTGTTTTGACGATTAGACAATCTAAGACCCTTCATTTTAAAACAATACCATCAGCTCTTCTTATATGGACAGTGTTAGAAGTGACTCTTGAGTGAAAATTAAATGAAAATTTTACCCGTGCAGTCATTCTCTTTAATTTCCCTCATGACACTAACTGCTCATCTTTTATTTCTCCTTCCAAACATACAGGAACTTCAAATAAGGGGTTGGGGATTTATGCCTTTTTGTGGATGAATGACTTTGAACCATAGGGTCATTTTGTGGATCCCCAAAAAAACTTTTGCCTTTTAAGATATCCAAAAGACCCAAACTTAGTTTTTGAAAATATGAAGTTAGATATAATTTCTTAAAACGTTGGATACTTCAAGTGTAATTTATCCTTTAAAATTTAACTAAACCTGGTATTAAAGTCGAGAGTACCATTTCCTGAGTTCGGATCACCTATACATACATGTACTCTCCATGGGATCCCATGACCATCAAAGTAGTGTGGGACCCAACTCTAGAGTATAGGATCCACTGGATATGGATGGTGATGGGATCCCAGTGAGCAGATGAACTATTCTCTCCCTTTCTTCGGCTTTGTATCTTCGCATAGAAAATTAAAGAGAAATGAAGTGAAGTTTTAAAACTTAAAAGAAAACTTTTGTAATCATTACACCAAAAGATTATGGCACTAATTCAAAAATAATGTTAATACTGGTGATAATTTTTTTTTTTTTAAGGTTTTCAAAGTTTATCTTCTTATTTCTCTCTTCTCTTTAATTTCCCTTGCTATCAAACAAAGCTTTGATACATTTATTTCTATTTCTGAATTCTGAAATCACAACCCAATCCCCATTTGTCTTGCATCCCTGGTTGGGTTAACAACCTTGGGTCCGATTTGTAATTCAGCCCAACTTCATATTTTCCAACCCAACTGTGGTGGGTCGGATTTTAAATTTGGAATGAATCAAGAACATAGAACAGTGAAACATAGAGGGAAAAAAAATCACAACACCACCGGTGAGGGGAATCTTTTCCACGCCCTCCCAATTCAAGTATTGGTTTTTGAATACCTATTGGTGTATCAAAGGATGTAAATAGATAGCTAAAAATCCAAATCCGATTTGAATTCGCATCTGTTCAGAGGAATCCGAATTCGAACAATTGGATTCGGATTCGAATCAGATAGTAGGGGTCGAATTATGATGCGAATTTAGATATCAGTCAAATGGCCAGAATTATATCCACTCCGTTTAGACTAGTGCTAAGATGTATATCACCATAAATTTTAGAGAACTAAGATGGGATAAAAATCCTCTCATGCCCCTTATACCGGCATAAGGGAATCCAGTGGTTGGATTTTAATGTGTGCACATACCGATGTATTAATATATGTGCACAGTAGATGACAGTCACTGGATTTCCTATGCCGGCATGAGGGGCATGAGAGGATTTAAATCCGTTAAGATGTATATAGCTTTAATGTTTATATAGCCATTTAAGGTTTCGTCTTTTATTTTCTTAGGGTAGACTATATATTTGTTTTAAGGGAAAATATTCGTCATACCTCCTGTAGGTTATCTTAATATCCCTCACCCGTCATCGTTTGCGATAATATCCCTAACACCCCCTGACGACACCCAAACCTTGTTTAGATGCTAAAAAGACTTTTCTATCCTCAATAACTTTTAGTTTTAATTTTATATTTTCTTTTGAGATTTTCCTTTTTATTTTCATCACTTTTCTTTTTAATTTTCTTTTTTAGTTTTCTTTTTCCACTTTACCCTATTTGTTGGTGAGTCTTTTGGTTTCCCTAACGGCTGTTGGTTTCTTTAACCTCCGACGACGGTAGTAACTTGTCTTCTCCGACCGGCGACTGAAACCAGAGAAGGTAGGTTTGTCTTCTTCACCAAAGCTCTTTCATTTCCGTTTTTCTTTTTTTCTTTTACACTTTTTTCCTCTCATCTCCAACCCAAGAACGATAGTTGCAGAATCTCGATGGGTTTCAATTTTACTTTCCTCTCATCTCTCGTCCTAAGCCTTTATTACTTTTTCTTCTGTTTTTTTTTTTAGCGTTTTTCCCATTTGTCTTCATCTTCTTCATCTTTCCGCTCTCATTCTCAGAATGTGTTGATCGGTTAGGATTTTGTTTTTTCGTTTTTTGATTTTGGTTTGGTTTTTTTCCAAGCAATTTCTAGTTTTACTCTAATTTGTTTGTTTTTTCAATTTTGGTTTCTATTATGAGTTTTCTCTTCTTCGATTCACATCTATAAGTGATTGAGGTTTTGCATTTTATTACCTTCTGTTTCATCCATTTTCTTCTTAGGTTTTAGTTTTGTCCCATTTCAAGCTTTTCTCTCAGGTTATGTTTAAGCATACAAGGCACAAAGATTGTGAAAGATTTTTCATAGTTTTTGTTCATTATATTATCTCTCTCCTTGGTAATGAGATTGATTTTTGTTCATTATATTATCCCTTTGCTGGTTAGTGATTAACAAATGTCTTCGACAAGCAGCGATGTAAGTGGAACTAGGTTTGTGAATTTGCAATGTAGACGTTCTAAAAGAGAAGCAGTTCGGATTTCTGAGAATGAGAATAGCAAAAACAAACTCTATTACTGCTGCCCGGACAACATCAAGAACAGAGGAAGACTTACCATTGGCTTTCACCATTTCTTATCAATGGCTTATCAATGGCTTTCACCATTTCTTCTCCAGTGAACTTCCTCATCACTACAATTGTTGTTCCTAATGATAATAATCCAGTTGGTAACAGAGAAAGGCCAGGAGCAATGTACAAAGAAAATTAGAAAATTACATGGTGACAACACCATACAAACTAAGACTCAGATTATGGCATCTCAGTTGGGGAGATGATCCTTGTCCAGCGAACAAAGAAGTCATTGTTGCCCAAGATTTTTCCAGACAAACATTCAAGTTGACATTATTGTTAATTTGTTACTAACCGTGAGCTTGTAATATCTTGTCTTTATGCTCTCGAGATAGAATTTTCTAAAGAGGCGTGAATCTAGTGAAGAAGCAAGTTCTTTGCTAGAATTGAAGAGATGTCACTAGATGGTAACATGTTGCAAAAACAACTTTAGCTGAGAACATCCAATTAGTAGAGATTCTTCTTTTTTTCTTTTCTTTTTGGGTGAAAATTAGTAGAGTGATTCAATGTATTGAAGTGGTGAGAGATGAAACTTTCCACTTTTGTTTAGAGAAACCTCTGTTAAACTTGAGTGTCCAGTAAGTTCAAGCTGAACTTGAGGATGGTTATTCTGATTCTGCTACCATAGCTCCAATCCATACGTTCCATTTTAGCAAATACAGAGTTCTTCATAAACAATCCTACTATGAAACTAAAGTAACAGAAATAACCATTTTCTATAATAAAATACAAAACACTTAGATGTATCCAATTCCACACACACCATAGGAGGCAATGCTTTAGAAAGCACATCCCACTAAAATTTTCTAGCTCAGGAACTGCATAAATCCAATCTGATATGTACATGAAACTATTATCCATTATAACATAATACAAGAAAGAGATCTTACTGCTGTCCATTAAAACAGAGTACATGACAGAAATTTTGCTGCTGTCCATTAAAACAGAATACATGAAAGAAAGCAAGTTCAGCATGAGTGCTTCATAGGTGACATTTATATGGTAGCTTGGTAGCAAAATTAATCAGCGACAACTTCTCAACTCAAGCTCCTTTAATATCAATCTCACTGGCTCAGAGAATACCTCATAGGATCTATAAAGTCTGCTCCGATTGTTCGTCAGTTTGAGGGTAAAATACGGTACTAGACATCAACTTTATTCTCATCACTTTCTGTAGTCCCTCCCAAAACTTTGAGATAAAATGTGAGCCTCTATCTGACACCATGCTCTCAAGCATAATATTCAATCAGATAATGTTATCCACATATAGCTTAGCTAGTCGCTCCAAAGCATACCAAGGTCGTATAGCAATGAAATGAACTATCTTTATAAAGCGATCAACAATCACCCAAACTGCGTCAATCGATCTAGGAGTTAATGGCAAATCGGTGACATAGTCCATTGTAATACAGTTTTACTTCCAAATTGGCTTCGATAGTGGTTATAGTAAGCCTACTAGTCTTTGTCTTTCAGCCTTTACTTGTTGACAATTCAAACACTGAAACTCGCACTAAGCCACATCTGTTATCATTCATCTTTACCAGTACAATCTCTTGAGGTCATGACACATATTGATACCCCAGGTTGTCCTGAATATAGAGTACAGTAGGCTCCTATCATTATCCTATTCATGATGTCAGAGTCTTCTCCTTCAGGTATTCAGAATCTACCTCTGTACCTGAGTACTTTTTCCACATCCAAAGTAAGTCAGAGTTAGGTTTTCCTTTCACTAAATCTTCTTGCACTGTTCTCAGATACGGATCTACAAAATTATTGCCTTTATTTCGTCCATCAAATCAGAGATGATCTTTAATGCTATAAATGCAAGCGAAGAACTATTGCTCCATAAGTTCTCGCTCAATTAGATCATCACGAGTTTTTTTATTATATGTTGCTCTTCTTCTAAATCTGAATCTGTTGCTACGGAACACAAGGCAGCGTTTGTACTAGGTCCTCCTTCTGGTTTCATTATTTCCCCTTTTTTGCTCAAAACCTCAGTTACCACTTAGCTTTGCTCGAGCGACACTGAATATCGCAGTCTTAATCCTTCAGGAGTTTCAACCATCTTCTCTGCCTCATGTTCAACTCTTTTTGGATGAAGAGATAAATAAAACTCTTGTAGTCCGATTTAATCTGAAATCCTTCTCCGTATAGATAATGTTTCTAAGTTTCGATTGCATGAATTATCATCAAAAACTCCAAGTCATGCATAAGGTAACTCTTCTGATGCTCCTTTGGTTATCTTAAAGCATATGCAATCGTTTATTTTTCTTCCATTAACCTGCATCCTAGACCTAAATTCGGAAGCATCGATGTATAGGGTAAAATGTTCCCCTGGTGTCGGAATGGTCAAGATGGGAGCTAATATGAACCTTGCTTTTAGCATCTGAAAACATTTTTCACATTGGTGGGTCCAAATAAATCTTCTCTCGGTTCCTGGTTAGCTTGGTTAGAGGTATTGCGATCTTACAGTAGTCATCCATGAATCGTCTATAGTAACCAGCTAAACCTAAGAAACTTCTGATTTCTGCAATGTTCTTAGGCGCTTCTCACCTATTGTTTCTATCTTATTGGGATCCACTTTTATCCCTTTTGATGACACTATGTGACCCTAAGAATGCAATCTCGTTTAATCAGAACTCACACTTCATGAACTTGGCATAAAACTTTTCCATTCTCAGTCGTTGTAAGGCTGCTCTAAGATCCGTTACAAGACTTTCTTCGTCTTTGGAATAAATCAATATATAGTTTACGAAAACTATGATCGATGTGTCCAACATGTCATGAAACACTCGATTCATCAACTCCATAAAAGATGTAAGGGCATTGGATAATCCAACGACATAACCAGAAACTCATAATGCTCATTCTCGATTTTAAAAGCTATCTTCAGAATATCACTGTCCAAATTCTTCAACTGATGATATCTTAACCGAAGATCAATCTTATAAAATACCTTTGCTCTTTGTAGTTGTTTAAATAAGTCATCGATCTGAGGTAGTGGATATCGATTCTTGATCGTGAGCTTGTTCAATTCTCGATAGTTTATACATAGCCGAATACTACTGTCTATCTTCTTCACGAATAACACTGACGCTCCCCGTGATAAAATACTTGGCTGATTAGAACCTATGTCCAATAACTCCTGTAGTTGAATCTTCAGTTCCTTCAACTCTGTAGGAGCTGTTCTATAAGGTGCCTTAGACACAGGTGCCATCCCTGATAACAAGTCGATAACGAACTCGACCGCACACTCAGGTGGCAGCCCAGGTAAGTCTCCTGAAAACACATCAGAAAATTTACGCATCACATCAATATCTTCAATCTATGGTGCTTCTTTAGTAACGTCTACCATCAAAACCATATATCTAATTTTTTTCTTTTCAAGGCATCTCTTCGCCTTAAGTACAGGGAGGATAGACTTTCGCTTCCTAGGCAACATGCTTCCAATAAAACTAAATTATGTACCATCTTTGCCCTTGAATGACAACCTCTTCATAGCACATAACAGCTTTGTAGAGTCTTAAGACAATCAATCCATCCCCAAGATGACGTCAAAGTCTGTCATCTCAAGTCAAATTAGGTTGCATCCAAATTTTGTCCATCCATACGATTCGGACATTGTCCATAACACTCATCTAATACAACATCTAGTCCAAAAAAACTTAAACTAGCAAACTCTGGTATAAAGGTCTTAATGGCACGTCTAATCCCCTTTTACCTCTTAGTTTTTCAAAGACTATCATCAATAATCTCATATTATTCTCATTAGCTTACATCTCTTTTATCACTGTCATTCTACCTTGATCTCCCTTTCAGACGCCTTGAAGAGCATCTTTTGATTAATTACTCTCTATATATCCAACATGTCTACTTATAAGCATTAGGGTATATGCTTATAATTAATTTTGCCAAACTCCCTTGGTCTTTTACTTAATCATCTCATTCGACATTGGTCAATACTCAGTATTAATTGTACTAATCTGAATATTATCAACGCCATGATTTTTGACTTCATCCTTGTATCCACTCTTATATATGCTTTTTGAAATCTTTTATCTTATCAAGATTT
Organism: Protea cynaroides; assembly: GCA_028583415.1. Taxonomy (NCBI): domain Eukaryota; kingdom Viridiplantae; phylum Streptophyta; class Magnoliopsida; order Proteales; family Proteaceae; genus Protea; species Protea cynaroides. Next base: position 72,886,097 of record CM053265.1, on the reverse strand, counting down.
ATACCGATATAGCCATCTATAACTCTACTTGAGTGCTATCTACTCTTTACTGGCTACTCTTAATAGTTCTCACTTCTTACTTTTGCATCCTTTACAAATATTCGTGACTCAAATCCATCCATCTAGCAATCTCAGAATAGATTCTCCATTATTTCATCTAAGGTTTTTTGGTTATAGAGATTTATCTGAATCTAATTATCTTCCCTCCAATAATTTTCTTATTAATTAAGTATCTTTATCCACGGAGGTCAGAGAATGTAAGAATCAGAATGTTTATGTAAGACCCGCACTCCACTAACTTGGTATAATCGTGTCGTGCCAAATCTTTCCATCATAGCTAGACCAAGTGGACCGATTGTGTGAAGATGGATCACAAACCAGGTATAAAAATCGATTCAACACCCAAAACTGTATGCATATGGTCGGATACCTGGGTAGGTATGGTCGATCATATGGTAAGAATGAAGATCTTGGATCCAGGACCGTACGGTCGATGATTTCGACCCTACGGTCGATGGGTTCTGCGACCGTAGCCATCGACCATGAGACCCCAGATCAGACTCCGAGTTGGGAACTTTTCTAATTTGAGGAGGAATTCTTTCCTAATGTTAGAGGACTCTATATAGAGAGTTTTTCTCTATATAAAGGACGTCCCTCCGTCCTTTTTCACTCTTTTAGAACATTAGTAAACCCTAGAGAAAGAGAAGGGAAGATAAGGAAGAGAAGGAGAAGAAGAAAAGGCTAAGGAGAGGATTTTGCTGAGAAGATATTGACTCTCTACTACAGGCAAAGGTATAAACCTAATCTCTGGAGATGTAAACTCTAAGGAATAAGAATTCTATGGAGGTTAGGAGATATCAACATATTATGATCTATGTGATTCCTTGAGAAAATCCCAAGGATAACCATGAGGGATGAGTTTGATGATTAGGGTTGATGAGAAACTATTAATAATGGTCATAGGATGACCTTAGTATAAATCCAATTGAAGAGCAGAGGATTTGACCCAGGAAGAACTCGAATTGCATGTAGTCTGTGACTAAAAATCTCAAGGTCGCAGCTACAGTCTACCATAGCATGACCAGAGGATCGACCATAGGCATTCGGAAAGATTTCAGAAATCATATGGTCGTAGCTACAATCGCACCATATGCGACTATAGGGTATCGACCGTAGGCAGTAAGGTTGACATAGTATGAGACCATATGACCAATCAAACACATATGAGTGCTCTATTTCAATTTTTGACTACTGTAACATGTTACATATGAACCCTAACTTAATTCATATAACTTTTAGGTTATTAAATCAATTCGAAGAGAATTACAAGGCTTGGAAGGAGATCAAGTTTTGCTAACATGTGAGGGAACAAGACCTAAACTAATTGGATAATAACAAACTATTTATTTATTTAAGTCCAATGCCATGATTGATTCTATGCTTGTATGTTTGTAATGTGCAACTTACATGTTATCCAATATTTCTACTATTACTGCTCATGCATATTTATTTCTGTCTATTTATAATATGATGATGATGATGATGCTAGGAATATGCATGTGATTATGTGTGTGGTTAGTGTGTTTGATGCAAGTGGAGCATCAGGGGGAGGACGTGGCATAGTGGTCTTGACCTGGTCACTAGACTCTAGCTCTATCTCTACTCAAGTCTTGTTCACTGACATCATCGTATCGACATTACCTTAGCAGAACTACTACGTCGTAAGGCATCAGGGGAGGTGGTCTCAGACCATGTAGTCTTCGACTCTACTGGGGGGGCCTTAGCTCTATCTCTATGGATGTATTAAGGGATGCTGGGATGAGGTCTTGGATACACTAGATGACATTTATGATTGGTTAGTTGCGAGCCCAGTTTGCAAGCCCTTGCCAATAGGGGCTTACGTGTTGGTATGGGTAGGGCATCAAGAGAAGTGTTAGTGGTGTTTGATCCGGATACTTTAGCTCTATCTCTATTCTATAGTGGGAGCATATGATACGACAATGGTGTTTGATCCATTGGACGGATTCATACACTTGTGTATAGAGGTGAGGGGGCCACCAAACCTTTCTATAGCATATTACAAACTTACAAAATCAGACCAAAGATATGAATTGAATGAATGTATATGTTTGTTGCATTGTTTTGTTTGCTCACTGAGCCATGATGTGTGCTCATCCTTTTGACGTCGAATATTTTAGTTGATGACGCATGTCTTACTGTTGAAGATTATGTGAATGCGTCGATGTATAGACATATTGCGGCCATGGATGTAAAAGCTGTTGAAGATGCGCATGATTCATCATGCGAGTGCAACTAGTGCATATTCGATTAGTTTAGTTATATTTGATTATTGGAACATGTAATGGATTATTTACTTTTGTGTCTTGAGTCATTTAAAGATAACTAGATTAAGTAATTATTTATCATTGTTAGATACTCAGTTCATTATCTATAAGACTTCTGCTTATTTATTTATTACCTCTGATTATTACTGTGGAATGTATGTGTGGTATGATATGATAGGTACGAACTATACAAGATCCTGATTGAACCGTTGGTTTATTGGCGATTCATCACACTAATCTAGTTAGACCAAAATTGGGGTGTGACAGTTTATCCAAAAGCAATTCATTTTCTTCTTTCGAATTTAGTATGATGACGAACACTTATTTTATCTAGTAAACTTTGGTTTAAAGGATCAAGAGTAAATCTAAGGTAACCGAACCAACTACAAATTGAATTGGACCCATGGTTGTTGGTTGTAAGGTGGTCCGAATACATGAAAATAGAGGTTTTACAGCTCTTAGTCTCCTGGTTTATAGGTTCTATCGAGTATATAGTGTCATTGGTCAAGGCATCACGGGAATAAATCTGGAAAAAATTTTGGTACATTGATAAATCAGGTATAAAATTGAAAAGATGTATATTCGGAATGATTAAACCTTTAAATGTTCATTCGGTTCATATCTCTATTCATGTTGTTGATCATGAGAGTAGGTTAGATTGGTATAGTTAGGATTAATTCTAAGAAAAAAATATCTATAATTCCAATTGACAAGTTGAATCGATAAAATATCCTATCAAAGCACGAGAATTTAAAATTAGGTATGAGCATCCTCTATAATCATAAGGTAAGTCAACAATGCATCGCATCCTATATACACATGTCTAGTTATATGGCCACAATAAATTTGATCCCTTGATAAAAACTTTTGAGCTTTATCTTCAGAAAACATTCCTTAACCCTTGTTAGATCATTCTGCCATGGGGTAGCTATCCCATACATCGATAGCTAATAAGGGTAACCACCTTGATACATTGCTTATTGTGTACTAGGATTCTATACTGAGGTGTGCGTTACTGGGACCTGCTGTATGGTAGACACTGTGTTATGGTCAACGGGTGCTAGAGGTACAATGTTGCTACCAACAAGCACTGTACTTGGTCTGACCTGAAGGTGTTGATGTAGCATTGGCAACTTGGATTCCATGGTAACTTACATAATCGATATCATCTGTTGTTGTTCTTGCATTTTGCTAGACCAAATTTGTTACAACTGTGGCCAAGGCATTTCGTGGTCAAAGTAGATTGGCTGGAGTGGCCTGGTTGTTCATCCCTTTGACTTGCTCCAGTCTGATTATTATTATTTAATATTTGCTCAGATGGGTTTTCATTATCCGTTCTCGACCCAGATAGTGGTGGGGTCGAGTTACAACCTCTTCTTAATGCTCAGCGGGCGATGGATCAATGTGTGGTGGATCTCAATCCGAGTCTCCACGTCACCCAAGAATATAGCTTTATCTTCTTTATAGTTACTCTTATTTTTTAGTATATGGCCATGGTTCTCCTATCTCTATTAGATTCAGCCCAAGATATTTTCCTTTACCTCTACAGGGATTTAGATGTTACTAGTAATTTTTCTTCTTCCTTTGTCATATATCGAGTTCCACATCTCGTGAGTACTAATTTGGTATTCTAATTTTCTGCTTTATATATGCTCTCTTCTTGTTACTATACTACATCATTTGTATACTTAGGCAACTGTTCGACTTGTAGACCGTACCCTATGTTATTTGTTTATCAAGATACGTTTACATTTTCTTTTTCTTATGTCTATATATACTAATGGTTCCACCTTTTATGTATACATTATTGTCCTATTTAAGTTCTGTCTCAACCAACACAGGTACTTATGGTGTGTTTGTATTAAAGTTTTTAAATTTAACCTAACTCAGTTCATGACTCTTGTGGAAGTGTTTAAGTTTAATGGGCAGAGTCTGAGAGCTCTGATACCAAGTTATCACACCCCAATTCTGGACTAACCAGTAGTGTGATAAACTGTCATAAGAACCAACGGTTCAAACCAAGATCTCATAAGATCATGCCAATAATTCAAACCTAATACAAATTCAACATCAATCAGAGATATTAAAATAAACAGCGAAAGTCTTATTAATAATGAACTGAGTGTCTACAATGATAAATAATTAAATAATCCAGTTATCTCCAAGTAACCAAGACATAAATATAACAAACTATTATAATTTTTCAAAATACAAAATTTAAACACTAAGCGTAAACATCTTTGAAACACTTGCTTGACGAGTCATATTCGTCCTCCACAGTGTATGTCACACCCCAATTATGCACTAACCAGAATGGTGTGATGAACCGTCAATAAACCAACGATTCAGCCAGGATCTCGTATAGGCTATCCCCATTTTTGTTAAACCAAAACACATTCCACATTAATCAGAGATAATAAAGTAAATAGCGAAAGACTTACAGATAATGAACTGAGATCTAGTAATGATAAATAATTAATATTCCATTTATCTCCAAGTAACCAAAACATAATTTAATACATATTACAAGTATCCAAATACAAAAATTAAACACTAAGCGTATCCACAGTTGAAACGCTTGCTTAACGAATCATAATAGTTCTCCACCGCTTGCTCATCATAACCGCCACATGTTCATATGTTGGCGTGTCGACATAATCTTCAACCGTAATACCTGCAACATCAGAAACTAAAAAGAATTACGCGTGCGAGGGTCAGCTCTCCAACTTGAGCTCAGTGAGTAAACAAAACAATGCAACAAACATATGCATGCATTCAATTCATATCTTTGGTCTGGTTCATAAGTTTGCAATGTGCAATAGAAAGGTTTGGTGGCCGTCTCACCTTCATACACAGGGTGTGTAAGCCCACCCAACGGATCAAACACCATTGTCGTCTACATCCACCCCACCATGGAATAGAGATAGAGTTAAAATGCTTAGGACCGCACCGCATCACACTTCCCCTGATACTCTACTCATACCAACACGTAAGTCCCTGTTGGTGAGGGCTTGCAAACTGAACTCGCAACTAACCAATCCTAATGTCAAACAGTGTATTCAAGGCCTCACCCCAGCATCCCTCAATACTTCCATAGAGATAGAGCTAAGGCCCCCCGGCAGAGTCAGAGACTACAAGGTCCGAGACCACCTCCCCTGATGCCCTACGACGTAATAGTTCTGCTAAGATAATGGCAATACGACGATGTCAGTGGACAAGACTTGAGTAGAGATAGGGCTAAAGTGCTTAGGACCGCACCGCATCACACTTCCCCTGATACCCCACTCACATCAAGTACACTAACCACACACAGACATTCACATGCCTATTCCCAGCATCATCATCATAATCATATTGTAAATAAACTGAATTAAATATGCATGAACAATAATAACAGAAATAGTGGATGACAAGTGATATGCACATTACAATCATACAAGCATAGAATCATTCATAGTATTGGACTCAATAAATGAAAATAGTTTATTATTAGCCAATTAGTTTAGGTTTTGTTCCTTCACCTTTGATTGAGCGTAAATCCTTGTTCAAGCTTTATGAATCACTTTCAAATCATTAGAAAGACCTAACAAGTCGATAGATTTTAATTAGAATTAATTTCGCTAAATTTAGACTAACAGAAACTGTAGGGTCATAGGGTAGGGTTGCAGGGTAGGGTCGCACCTAGGGTAGCATTTTCTGCGACCCTAGGGTGTAGGGTCGGTCGTGGGGTCGGATACCAATCGACCCTACGTGCGACCACACCCTCCCTGGGACTTCCCGAGGGCATGTGGTCGATCCTGTGGTCTCGTAGGGTCGAATGATATCCGACCCTACGTGCGACCACACGTATTCTGAGTCGACCTTTCATTCTAAAGTCCATTCTTTCATGTTTGGATCATTTGGCTTACTTTCATGGTCCATTCTATGATTGTTCTATGGCTCAAAACTACAAGTTATACACTATTCATAGTCCATAATGATTTTCTCCAAGGAATCTCTTGAAACTTGTCTATGGATAGATGATTTGGGTTTCTCCTAATCCTATGTTTTTCATAACTATTTTAGAATCTCTTATTCATGTAAGGAATTAGGTTTATACCTTTATTCAGAGGTCCTCCTCTTCCTTAGTCTTCTTCTTCAAGTTTCCTTCTCTTCTTCTCTTCCTTCTCTTTCTCTTGCTCTCACTTTCAATTAGGGTTTTAAAGGAGTGAAAGAGGCTTAGGGACATCCTATTTATAGAGGAAAACTGTAAGACCTGTGTCAATTTAACTCGGTCTTACCATCTTGAACCAGGTTTACCCATCATGGTCGAGTCAAATGGACCAAGGGCATGAAGGAGATCGAGATCCCAGGTACGAAATCGACCCAAAAATACTTAATTCTAGGGGAGGGTCGCACACCCAGTGAAGCAGGGTCGGACCTCCCAAAACAGAAAGTCAGACCCTCAGTTTTTAAGGGAGGGTCGGACAGCTTAAGACCCTAGGGTCGACGGGATCATCGACCCTCCCATCGACCCTCGGTTCCTGACGAAACTGAAATTAGGAAATTTCCTAATTTTCGGTTGGGATTCTTTCCAAATCTCAAAGGGGATTATTATAGGACATTCCTAGTCTATTTAAAGGACGTCCCTAAGCCACTTTCACTCCTTTCACAACCCTAATTGAATTGAGAGAAAGAGAGAAGAAGGAAAGGAGGAAGAAGAGAGGCAAGGAAGAGAATCTAGCAAAAAGGAGAAGAAATTGCAGAGAAAAGTAATCTTTTCAGGTATGGATACTAATTCCATGAGTTTCTACAGACCTTAGGTTAGATATGGTTGAGTGTAGGATTTCGGAGAAACCCAAACCATCCATCCATGGTTAGGTTTTCATGGAGAACCACAGGAGGATGCACGAAAGCTATCTAGATGGATTATACATGGTTCTAGACCATGGATTGACTGTTGAATGAATGTAGGAAGCAAGCCATAGAACCCCAAACACGAAGAATGGATTAAAAGTGGAAATTGGACTAGAGTGCACTAAGGGTCGCACTGAGGGTCGATAGACCATCCGACCCTAGGTGTTTCTGACCATCGACCCTCAGCATTCAGGAAGTTCGGGAATGGAGGGAGGGTCGATAGACCCATCGACCCTAGCATCGACCCTCGGTTTGAGAATGGTTTTTAAATTCTGAATTAATTCTAATTAAATTCTATCGACTTTGTTAGGTTTGCTAGCAATATAATAACATTATAAAGGTGATTTTAAAGCTTGAAAAAGTATCTATTAGCAAGCTAAGGTGAGGAACCTTAACCCCAAACTAAATTGGTTAATAATAAATTGTTTTCTTTTCTTGAGTCCTATGCCATGTTTGATTCTATGCGAATATGTTTGTAATGTGCATACAACATGCCATCCAATATTTCTATTACTTGTTCATGCATATTTACCTTATTGTTTATAACATGATGATGATGATGATGATAGGAATAGGCATGTGCTTGTATGTGTGTGGTTGATGTGCTTGATGCGAGCGAGTATCAGGGGAGGTGTGATGAGAACGTCAATAAACGTTAACCTTTGGCGGGTCTCAGCACTTTAGCTCTATATCTAACTCAAGTCTTGTGCATTGGCATCGTCGTATCGCCATTACCTTAGCAGAACTATTATGTCGTAGAGTATCGGGGAGGTGGTCTCGGTCCTTGTAGTCTCGACTCTACGGGGGCCTTAGCTCTATCTCTATGGGCATTCGAGGGATCTTTGGGGTGAGGCCTTGGATACACTGTTTGGCATTAGGATTGGTTAGCAATGAGCCCGGTTTGCAAGCCCTCGCTAACAGGGGGCTTACGTGTTGGTATAACATTATATAGCAATAAACGTTAACCTTTGTTGTATAATGTTATGGTAGGGTGGATGGGGACGACGATAAACGTTAACCTTCGGGCGGGCTTCCACACCCTGTGTATAGAGGCGGTGTCAATAAACGTTAACCTTTGACCATCCAACCTTTCTATTGCACATTGCAAACTATAAACCAAGACCAAAGATATAAATTGATTTTTGCATGCATATGTATTGTTGCATTGTTTTGGCTACTCACTGAGCCGTGTTGTGTGCTCACCCCTCGACGTCGAATATTTTAGCTGATGATGCAGGTTATACAGTTGAAGATTATATGAACGCGTCGGCGTACGAAAATGTTGCAGCCCTGGAAGTTGGAGCTGAAGACGATACACACGATCCCTCCTGCGAGTGCAACTCGTGTGTATTTGATTAGATATTTTTTGTAGGTTTTTTTATTGGATTTATAAGACATGTATTTGGTATTTAAATATTTATGTCTCAGTTAAACACAGAATAATTTGTTATTATTTATGGGTATCATCTTAGTTCTCAGTTCATATTATTTATAAATTTTCCGCTATTGTGTATTACTTTGATTGTGATTGTGGATGCGTGTAAAGTTCGGATAACGCGGGGATAGCCTATTAGAGATCCTGGTTGAACCGTTGGTTATTTAGAGGTTCATCACACCATTCTGAACAGTGTGGAATTGGGGTGTGACAAAAACCCTCCATAATAACCCCCAATGAGTTTAGGAAAGATCCCCTTGGAATTAGGAAAGTTTCTTAATTTTTGGTTCGTGCTATTTTCGTAGGGTCGGATGTACTGAGACCCTATGTTTTTTAAAACGTGAGACCCTAGGGTGTAGGGTTTCATGTAGGGTCGGATGTAGGGTCGGATGTAGGGTCGCATAATCAATCCGAGACCCTACATTTTAAAATATGCGACCCCACGATCAAAAAGTCATGGGTTGGACTTCTGTTGAGGTGGGGTCGACCCTACCTGTTTAGGCATGTGACCCTACCCTCATTTTGACTGTTTTTGAGTTAAATTTCATATTGGGTCTTGGGTTTCTTCACGTACTTGGTCCACTTGGCTCGACCATGATATGTAGACTGGTCACGACACGAAATGTAAGGTTAGACCGGGTTCGTGGCGTGTGGGTCTTACAGCGTACTCATCCATAGCCACTACGTGTCTAAAGGTTGGTGCGTTCATGTAGTTTTCAACAGTATTACTTGCATCGTTAGCAACTAAAAGAATAGTGTACGCGAGGGTCAACTCTCCAACTTGAGCTCAGTGAATAAACAAAACAATGCACAAACATATGCATGCATTCAATTCATATCTTTGGTCTAATTTTTAAGTAATGTACTATAGAAAGTTTTGGCAGCCACCACACCTCTATACACGAGTGTGTGAATCTACCCAATAGAAAGTTTTAAGCTTACTGTAGAGAGATAGAACTCTTCTCTGCAAAACCCTTCTCCAAGCTTTCCTCCCCTTCTCTTCTTCTCCTTCTCCTCCTCTCTCTTTCTCCCTTAGGCTTAGGGTTTGAGATTGATCCAAAAGAGTAAAATAGAGTGAAGGGATGTCCTTTATATAGAGGAAAAAATTCCATGTAAAGTCCCTCTACAATAAGGAAAGAGATCCCCTTTGATTTGGAAAGTTTTCAAATCACGGAGTTGATTCTGGGTTCGTACGATCGATTATGTGGTCGCATAATCCGTCAATCATACAAACCAAAACATGCGACCACAAGTTGTATGGTCTCAACCTATTCGACCATACGGTCGACAATAACCCTCGAAAATGCAACCATACGTCCAAAATTTACTGATTTTAAATTTTTGACTGGTTGTTTTCACACAAACTTAAACAGTTAACCACACCAACTACATTTGACTTGTTGCTTACCTCATCTTGTGATTTCTTCATACAATTGGTTCACTTGAACCAATTATGATGGGAAGACCGATGACGACACGAAAATGTAAGGTTAAACCGGGTTCATGGCGTGCGGGTCTTATAACTCCACCACCCTTAACAAAAAATTTGTCCTCGAAATTTACACATATGGGTCTTACGCATTTAATCTTCGACAGTAACATCTGCAACATCAGAATTACATGCTCGAGGATCAGCTCTCCAACATGAGCTCAGTGAATAAACAAAACAATGTGCAAACATATGTATGCATTGAATTCATATCTTTGGTCTAGTTTTAAGTTTGCAACTATGCTATAGAAAGGATTGGCCGCCACCGCACCTCTATACATGAGTGTGTGAATCTGCCTAATGGATCAAACACCATTGTCATTCTACATGCACCCACCATGGAATAGAGATAAAGCTAAAGTGTCTAGATCACACATTGCCAACACTTCCCCTGATGCCCTACCCATACCAGCACGTATGCCCCTGCTGACGAAGGCTTACAAACTGGGTTTGTAACTAACCAATCCTAATGCCATCCAAATTTGTATCTAAAGCCTTACCCCAGCATCCCTCAATATGCCTATAGAAATAGAGCTAGAGTCAGTGCTCAAGCCGAAGACCACATTACCATGTCTTCCCCCTGATGCTCTACAGCATACTAGTTCCACTAAGGTAATAGCGATATGACGATGTCAGTGGATAAGACTAAGTAGAGATAAAACTAGAGTCTGATGGTCAGGCCCAAGACCACAGTGCTACGTCTTCCCCATAATGCTCCACTCACATCCAACACACCAACCACATATACAAGCACATGCTTATCCCTAGCATCATCATATCATAAGTGAACAGAATTAAATATGCATAAGCAGATGTATAACAAGTATTGGATGATATGTGAGATGCACAAACAATCATACAAAGCATGACATCCTATTTGATAATAGAAAATAGAATAAAAGGATAGTTTATTATTAGCCTTTTAGTTTGTCTTGTTCCCTTATCTGTAAATGATGTTTGACCTTCTCCCAAACTTTAGAAATTATTTTGAACTAGTTGAAAACTTAAACAATGAATGTATTTCAGTTAAGGATTAATTTCCTCAAGTTACATTAGTCAAAAACCCTGTTTGGTCTCCAAAATATGCTCTCTGAAATTGTGTGGTCAACCTTGTGGTCTTGCTACATACGATTACAGCCTGTGACCACACGCTGTGCGGTTGACACAAATACATGCTACACGATGCGACCACACGATTTTTGAAAAACTTCCATAATAGCTATGGTCGACTCATTGATCACTCTATGGTTGACCAGTGCTGCGACCACATGATTTCTACTTCCAATCTGAGTTCTTTCTCTTGGCTCAACAATGGGGTATACTTTATGATCATTATATGGCCATTAATTTATGGTTTCTCACAATAACTAGTACCAATCTCACTTTCGTGGTTATTCCTAGAGATTTACCAAGATAATCATATGATCAATAATCTCATATCGGTTTAACATCTTTAGTAAAGTCATATTCTATGTGATCTATATCTACAGAGACAAGTTCCATACCTTACTTGTTGTAGAGAACTAAACCTTCTCTGCAAAACCCTTCTCCCAGCCTTTCTCTCCAAGCCTCCTTCTCATTCTCTTCCTCTCTCTTTCTCTTTTACGTTTAGGGTGTGAGATTGATTCAAAATAATAAAATAGAATAGAGAGACATCCTTTATATAGAGGGAAAACCTCTATATAGAATCATCTTTTAATTAGGAAATAGTCCTTCTCAAAGTATGAAAGTTTTTTAAACACGGAGTCGATTTTGAGTTCTTGCAGTCGACCCTGTGGTCGCATAATCTGTCAACCACACAAACCAAAATAGCCGACCACACGTGTGCGGTCCCATGTGTGTGGTCTCATGTGGTCGACTACACAATTCGACCACACAAACCAAATTTACTGGTTTAACTGTTTTGGCTGGTTAGCTCACCTGGTTTTGTGGTTTCTTCATACGGTTGGTCTGTTGGAACCGATTATAATAGAAAGACCTATCACGATACGAGAACGTAGGGTTAGATCGAGTTTGTAGCATGCGTGTCTTACATGTTATTTATTCCTCTCACAGGATCCTGGGAATTAGCATTGTAATGCTTTTGATTGGGGTTGAGGGAGTTACAATTTATGTGGTATATATAGGAAGTCAATTGAAGCCAAGGTTTTAAATCCAGGTATCGGCCACAGTGTCGGTCGTTTCAAAAAACTATCTGATACCTATCTGGATCGATTGATATCGGCTAGTATCAGTCTGATCCACCCGAAAAGGCACAGTTTTGGAATCGATCCCATCCAAATGGCAGGTATCGATCATTATTTTGTTAAATAACATCACCAAAAATGTTATTTTGTTAAATTTTCACCTAATACCCAAAAAGTTTGCGAAACATCGCCTACCACCCATGTTTTCTAAAAACATTGCCTACCTCCCAAAATTCCAAACGCTTATCAAAATGACCCAAAGTTTTATGACAGAGCCGTTAGATGTTGATGTCAGTAGTTAACAAATTTTGGATTGATAGTAATACCCTTATTGTAAGGGAAAAAGTCGAATTTACCCTTAGTTATTTTTAACCCTATCCCCAAATCATCTTCTTCTTCCTCTTTGTTTCTCTGCAATATTTTATCAAAAAAGGAAAAAAAAAATTTCTTCTGCAACTGCAACGAATCACCGCACCGTCGTCCATCTCTCACTCTCTAATATGAGATATTTTTGGGGATTGCTGAGACAAAGAAGAGGGACCCATCTCCATCCTCCAAGATCAGTGACTACGACAGGCAACGAAAACGGTGGCAATGAAGGTTCAACTAATATATTACAGAAAATTCCCGTTATGTTAGAGGTTTCTGTGTTTTGGACTACTAGGATTATGTGCTACAGGGATGGTGTGAGTGAAGGGCAATTTTTTAAAGTTCTACTCTTTGAGTTAGATGCAATCCGGAAGGCTTGTGCATCTCTGGAACCAAACTACCAACTGCCAGTCACTTTCATTGTGGTTCAAAAACGACATCATGCAAGACTATTTGCCAATAACCAGAAGGATCGAATCAGCACGGACAAGAGTGGGAATATTTTGCCTGGCACAGTAGTTGATTCTAAGATCTGTAATCCAGCAGACTTGATTTTTATCTCTGTAGCCATGCTAGTATTCAGGGAACGAGCCGACCAGCTCATTACCATGTTCTATGGGATGAAAACAATTTTATGGCAGATGGAATTCAGTCTTTGACGAATAATCTCTGTTACACATATGCCAGGTGCACACACTCTGTTTCTGACGGTAAGTCCATGATCTTCCCTTCATGATTTTATTCTTTTTGAGTTTCTCACTTTTCCACACAAAGGGCAAACCTTTCTTTCCTTCTCACTGCCCATCAAGGTTTTTAAACTCATGGATCTTGGCTTGGATCAGCCATTGAGGATCACAATCTGGATTAGCCATTCCTACCTGATTTTGAGTGGAATAAAGTTAGGGTGTTCTGTTGGTGTTGGTTTTGGATCTCCGGGGTCAGCCACCGGAAATTGCCATCCAGATGGTGATGAAGAGGGAGAATCGTTTGAGTTGCAGGCTTCAGCTCTCAGTTTGGAGGAAGTTTCTGAACAAGGGTTTTGGGAGTTTGATTAAAAAAAAAGATTTCAGAAAAGATTATCAAGGAAGTTGGGTGGTAGTTGATATTTTCTCAGTTTAAAATGAGAAGGGTATAACCGTTTAGATAAAATTTCAACTCTCTTACGTCAGTTAATGGGGTAATGTTTGAGAATTTTGAGTGGTAGATGATGTTTTGCAAACTATTGGATACTATGTGAAAATTTTCATATATATATACCATGGTCACATGGCCTTGTCGCCACAGTCGCATAGAGTTGTCTCATGTAGTTTTATCTTTCATGACTCAAGTAATTTGTTCTTATACCATAAGAATTTATAATGTAAATCAAAAAATGAGTCTTGATGGATTAAACCATTATCTAGATGAAAGAACCATCGATAGAAATATCAATACAAAAGGGAAAATGGAGAGAAAATCAATAAAGAAGGTCAAATCACCATATATTCATCTTCGTCATCATCCTAATCCTCATCTTGACAGTAACGTTCCATCGTTCCATCGTTCCAGTTTGAAGTTTGAAGGCTCTTTTTGGTGAGGAGCAGATTTCAATTCTCCATTTATTTAGTTTCGGACAACTAAAATATATAGATTTGTAGTATAACAACGGCCTAACTAAATATCGTAACAAATTAATATATTTGCTCTGGTAATATATATATATATATATCTTGTCCAATAACAAGAAGTAGATTATTGTTATAATTTGTTATTTCCTGCTCGACTACTGTATTCATTATTCCATGAGCCAGAAGCAAGTCCGAATTATAATTTCCTAAAGACAAGTGCAAAGCTAATGGCAACATTGAAACCTATTCTGTAGAGAAGACTAGAAGACTGAAAAGGTAACATCTAAAACAGAATATTTTATTGCAATGCTATGTCATATGTGACTTCAAATAAAGCAATGTTCCACACATGCCACAGGATAAGAAATCACCATCTCGACTATATTGCCATGTAAGATATCCTTCAAATTCTTGGATATGCTGTAGTGAGTAAAGCATCAGCTAGTTCCAGACTCAAGAATGGGAATCCAAACTATAACCAGATCGTATGTACAAGTGGTGGTCGCAGTATATAATTCTATGTCATCCTCCTCCGTAGATCAGTCAAGATCATTTATCATATACAAAGAAGAGAGTTTCAAGCATTACAAGTTGCAGGTGGTCGATGTAGAGATAGAAATGTCGCAGGTTCTCTTTTGCAAGAGTTGTAGTGCCAACCACAATATCGTTGCAGGACCCATCTGTCATTCGAATCAACTCTGGTCAAGCTACCTCGGCAAAAAGAACAATCATAAATTCTTTTCTTTTCTCAGTTGAAGTGTAGACAGGTTGTGAAATAAAATTAAACCAAAAGAAAGAATAAAATGAGGGAACAAATTAAAACCAAAATCTACTCAAAACCATAAGCAATGTTACAGTTGCATCTGCAGGTGGAGCTTGAGCTCAAGCTTTGGACTTGCAATTTTCAATGACCGCCGTAAACACAAAAGACCCAAGCGAGGCCTTTGGCAGCGACCAAGCGGAACAGCACATAGGGAGGTGTTCACGATCGGAGTAGATGGGGCCGTAAGGGTCGAAATGGCAAGAGAAGAAGATGCGCAAAGGGGGAAGGTTTCTGCACACAAGAGGAAGAGGAATTCAGAATTTTTTTGGTCTTCCTCCTCCTGGCATCATCTTTCCTTGCTTTTTTTAAACACAACCTTTCGATGCGACCTTGTGGATGTGGCATCCGTCTAACAGATGCAACATACCATGCTACATTATTAACCGCGACAGAGGGGCCTCGTCCAATTGGATTGGGATCCTCTATAGTGAGGTCAGCCCTGTAGTGAGGATCCCATCCCCTTAAAGTGGATATGTGTATATCCCGATACACTTTAAATGGATCGGAATCTATGGGATCCTCGCTACACCTCACTAGTGGGCTGACCTCACTACAGAGGTGTAAGATATTTTATGGGTTAAATTAATTATAAGATTAGTTGGTTCAATGGAAGTCTAATTACAGATAGACCGGTTTAAATATGATTAGAGATAGACCAACCTGGTCCACTGTGGGACTGGTCCAGAGTTGGGGGTGGTATTATAAATATCAATGGTTAGAGTCCCCACAGACACGGTGTTATTTTCTTCTCCTGTTCCCATATGTAGAGAGAAGGTCAAGAGATCTCGACAGGCTGTGGAAGACTTTGATCCAAGCATTCCAAGCATTCATAGCAAAGAAAACGGTCGAAAATCAATCTACAGCAAGAAGTATGTGTCTTATCATTTCTTCAATACCCATTGTATTCTAGTAATCTATGTGGTGTGTTCGTTAGGGTTCATGGGAAATCCCATGGGAAAAACCTAAAGGGGATCTAAAAAATCTTACAGTGGTATCAGAGCCACTTATACAGATCTAGGATAGATGGGAAAACATTGTAAAGACTTCATTTTTTATTGGATTAAAAAAGGGAGAGATTTTTCTCTCAAATTTTTCATATGAACTAGTCTAGGTGCACGTTTGGCATTCTCTTCCTTCTAGTTAAAGGAACAAAAATAAAAAAGTAAAAAAATGATAATAATAATAATAATAAATAATGCATGACCATTTCTACATTTGCTTACGAGTGTCGTACAAACCCCACATGAATAAGGGAGAGTGACAGCCTTCGTGTTATGAGTGTCTCGAATTGTTTAACTTGCTTTAAAGATTGACCCATTCTATCAAAATTTGGTGGCGACTCAAATTAGAATTTTTTTAAAGTCTTGATCTCAACTTGGGGACGTATATATTGTTCTTTTCGTGCCTTGGTACCACAGTCGCAGAAACGTGTTTGAAGGGGGTTTTTGAGCTAGAATTTCATGATAGAGTTTGTTCTTGAGAGATCTCCACTGCGTATATGGTTATCACCGATCCAGCTGGTCTCATACCGATTACTTGAACCATGGATGTCACCGCTCTATGAGAGTTGGCACTGCCCTGGACATTGTGAATTCGACTCCCTACCAGGTCAAATTATGTAAACGGATAGTTGAAAATCTGCATTCGATTAGTATCATTATCCGTTTAGAGTTATCTATCTCCAATCGAGAGTATCCGAACATGAATTCGGATTATTTGAAACATAATCTATCAGATCTAAATAAATATTCAATTAAGGGTTTTGAATATTTGATAAGTTTTATAAGATGAGGAAAAAAGAGCATCATGCATCTAAAACAACTGTGGGACATGGATTAAGAACGAATCATATCCAATGGGGGGAAAAAGGTACGAATTACATAAGTCAGATTTGTACACGGAATCAAAATTCCAAATTCAATCCGCATTTGAATCCATTTAGGGTATCCGAATCCAAGCAAGGGGTCTCCGGATCTATATCTGTCTAGATCCTATACCGCTATACGTTTACATCTCTACGCCCACATCCATATTAACAGAATTCCCCCCTCCCCTCTCCCTACTCATTGAGGCCCTAGCCACCTTCGGGTGGTGATGGGGTCATGAAAAAAAAAAATCAACATCAAAGCATGAATTTATTTTGCACCTTTAGTATTAATTAACACCCCAAGTTTGTTATATGGCTCACATCATTGTTGCTACTTGTTAGGCTGTCAATGTTAAGCACATTGCCCTTAGGGTTTGTTTCTATAATAAAGTGTGATTTGGTTGAGACACATACATCTCCCATTAGTTAACCACTAACCACTTATATACAATTCTCATGCATAGCTCACCTTGGAAGTGAGAAATTGGTAAAAAGAAAGTTGGGATTCTCATATAAAAAGTATTTCATTTATGAAAAGCTCCATAAAATATAGGGGATGGTACTTTTCCTTTCCCTCTTTTTTCTTTTTTTTCCTTCCTCTTGCCATATTTCATTCGTTATTTCTTTTTTTAACTAGAGAAGACTACGATTTAGAACCAATGTTATTGATTTGTTTAGGAACATAATTGAAACTTGAGATATTGGAGAAAACTAAATCAATTAGTCCCACTTGATGTCTTTCTCTTGTTTTCTTTTATCATAATTTCATTTGATCCTATTAGATAATAGAATATACTTCAATTCAAAAGGCGCACACATGTATATTTTAAAGTATAAAGGTAATAGGTGGTCGAGGGATATTATTCCCAATGAAAGAATAGCCACGAAACATGGGTTATTATAACTACGTGTTTTTATATAGTAGTATGATTTTGTCCATATTTTTGTTACTAACCATGGAAGAAAAAAATCTAGATAAAACTTTCTTAGGTCATGTTATTGGAATGCTTGACTTGGTCTTTTTGTGAATTATGATTGTGTAACTTGCGGTTCAATCTTGTTTGTCATATAGCTTGCAGCTGAAAGGTGAAACCAACCCAATTTGTTGGGATTTGGCTTTCTAGGGTTGGGTATTATGTTGAGTTCCTCTATGCGAGTAGTAGAATACTGTAGGGCATTTGTTAGACCAGATGCAAAGGGTTGATTACTCAAATGCTGCTCTAGTTAGGTGGATATTGTTACATGCGGAGCTCTTCCATTAATCTCCTAAATTAATGAACTCTAGGAACAATCATAATTACTTCTTCTTTTTTTTGAAATTTAGAACTGTCATAATTATGGTTGTTCCTTGAGTCAAGACCCATGGAAGAGCCCTCCATGTAATCCAGTAAGCTAGGCTGGTTATCCAAAATTCTTTTCTACCATTTTGCTCTATCTAAAACCATACCAGTATTCATTAGTTTCACTACTTTGATAAATGCGTTTTTAGCTTTCTCCTCGTCCATTTGAACTTTGAAGCCATAAACTTACCTCAGTTTCTTCTCTGTGCACTACGGTATCAATCTCAACATCTTCCTCTAAGCTTCCTTCATTTTATATATTTGTCTTTCTATTTTCAAACATTTTTTTGTTTTTATGGCATGACTGATAGCCGTTGTTGTATTTTTTTTCTGCATCAGTAACATAAGAGTGAATCAAATAGTTGTCAAAGTGTTCCTTAGACATATGAGATTTCGGACAACTTTGCTGAGTCCACATTCTTCTTTCTTTATATTTGTTTTTTAAAATATTTTATTACAATATATTGATTTAAATTATAACACATTTATTCTACTGTGTATAAAAAGGAAAAATTGATAAAACAAGAAGTCAAACATATTTTCCCCTAAATGACCGAGAAATGAAGCCATGAGAAGGAAAGAACAAAAGAAAGGTGTTGTGAAGCCGTTGGAAAAAATGATAGAAATGGTGGAAGATGGCAAGCAACTTCAACACTGATTTTTCTCCACCGCAAAAAACGAAGAATAAGTCAAAGGGTAAACACTAAGAAGAGGAACAGGGTATAAGAAAAGAAAGAAGCCATGAAAAATCCATTCATTCAGTTAGATGACTCCACCTTGTGTATTCATTGATTGCATCTCTAGCAGAAAAAATTAAACTGTGAAAGTTAACAAAATCTTTAATTTGTTGAGGTTTTGAAATTTGTAACAAAAAATGTAGTCTAGAGGTATTCAAATCCTCTTCTCTCAAGGATTCGGGATGAGGGCGACTCCCACTAATCGATACTCGACACGTGGGTGTCAGCTGCATCTGGACCCTCCATCCAAGTAGGTGTATAAGCCGACACCCCGTCGGCTCACCTTATTGGCTCGGACGGATGACTCGGATCCATCCGACACCTACGTATCGGGTATCAGCTAGGGATAGCCACCCCACCTCCCAAACCTCTGGGAGGAGAGGATTTTCCCTCGATTTTACCATATCTTTGCACAGGCGAAATTTCATCCATATTTTCTTCTGGATTCTCCTTTTTATTTTCCATTTTTCTCCTTTTATTGTTTATCGACTTCAATTCTTTTCTACTTCTTTGTCTACTTCTTTGTCCATTGTTTTCTTTCCCTTTCTCTTTCTTTTCGTCTTCCATTGTTTTCTCTTTTTTCTTTTTTTTTCTTTTTTTATTTTTCTTCACGTTTTTACAGTTTAACAACACTCCTTTGAAAATCTCAGTCTCTCATTGATTGTCAAACCAAGATGACACAAATATCATTGAATTGTCTTTTTGGCCATCAGTACTAAATATTACTCATTTCTTTGGATGTCTTTGATATAATTTTTGTTTGGAAAATTGACACGTACTACCCCAGTAGTTTACCTTGATTCCAAATACTTTGATAAGTTGTTGAACCGGACAAGGTACCCTCTGGTTCAATTGTTCTTAAATAGATATGATAAATATACAATTTTACCCTTTTTAACATTATTATATTTTTCTTCAAAAGACGAAATTATTCTTTCATTTCTTATTAAAAAAAAAAAAGGACATACTCACTACTGTCTTTGGTCTCAATCACCTATTGGTACTACAACCCTTCCCGAGATTGGTTTCCCTTTCCTCTCTCTCCCCTGAACATCCTCCCCACCCCCTTGCTACTGCAAGGTTCTCCCTTCCCCTGCTTTTCTGGTCATCTTCCTCTCCATTCGTTTTGGTTTCAACAAAACCCTCCTGTTTAGTTCATCCCCTGCTCCTCTTCCTCCTCTTTCAAGCTCCCCTGTTCTGGGCGGTGGTTCTAGCCCCTCTAATAGTCATCCATCTCTCTCTCTCTCTCTCTCTCTCTCTCTCTCTCTCTCTCTTCCTATTACCTTCATCTTCTGACTGAGGCCTTCCCTCCCATAAACAAACTTATTCTCCTAAGCCCTTCACCTGAAACACCTCCCGTAGTGAGATCCAAGACCTACAACTCAAGTTTCCTCCCTTTACCACCAGATCCAAGTTCAGATCTTCGATGTTCTCTATTTCTTGGCTGATTCTTAGGTTTCTTTATGGTATTCAAGAGGTATATGAGCTGTGATCCTCTTCTTCACATCCTAGCATGAAAGATCTATGATTGAGTGAGTTTTTTTTCCCAACAAATCCAGTCTGGTTACCACCGCCTCATTCTGTTCGAAGGTTGAAGATTTGTTATGATATTTTCTTGCTTCTTTCCAGCTTTGCCCCTCTCTTGATAAAGTAAGGACTTCGGACAATTGCAGACTCCCTTCGTTGGAGAAGAAGATGGAGTTCAAGAAAATTGCAAACGTATCATTTCAGAGGACACAAGATAACCCATGGCTTAAGAAAACAAAATGCAAACAAAGTTTTAGAAAACCCTGAAGGTAAAAATAGAAATAAGAAGACAAGACCAATGACGAAACCCTATCCAGATAAAAAATCAGATATGTTTTCTCGATTTGATTACGTTTTATGATTTCATGAAACCCTATCCAAATAAGAAAGTTAGAATTGAACAGAATGAAACTCAAATTTCACAAGTGAACAAACCTGAAATCAACCTGAAATCAAGAAAGGGTTTGTTCTAAATCAATTTTCTAAAAACGTCTTTGTTTCTGCTCAACTGCTCGAACAAATTGAAGTAGTGAAAGTACAAAGCTTGATGGATTCTCTACTGAAATTGCAGAATCCATGAGAAGAAGTTGTTGAAAGAGGAAGTTATAAACTAAAGGGTATTTTAGATTTTTCATCTAACACTAAAGGGTATTTTGGTTATATTCAAGAGAATAAATGGGTTAAACTATAAGGCTGGACTGGTTTATCATTGTAGTGTAAGTTAAAGGGTAATATGATTCCGGATCATAGTTAGTTAAAACGGGAACGGCAAAAAAACAAAACGGAACGGTACGGGTTTTAAACGGCAAAAAAAAAAAACGGTACGGTCAAAAAAACGGTCAAACATTTTGAGAACGGCAAAAAAACAAAAACGGACGGTACGGGTTTTAAATGGATCAAAACTAATACGGTATGACAAAAAAAAAGGCAATATATTCCCATAAAAGGTTACCAAAAAAAAAAAAAACGATGGTTAAAAGTGTAATTGCCTATTTTTATGTTTCAGTCGTTTTTTATCATAAAAAATGGATACGCGTTTAAAACGCGTTTAAAACGGCAAGGGTTCCCGTATGCCGTTTTTTACCATATTTTTCAGATCAATACGGCAAAACGTGTTTTAAACGGCCGAGTACGGTACGGCCGTTTAAAACGGATTTTAAACGCGTTTTAACTAACAGAGTTCCGGATCAACAACTTATTAGAGTATCTACAAGGGTAGTATGTGTCAATTTCTTTTTTTGTTTTGATTTTTTTTGTTCAAAATTCAAATTAGTGTTTGGTATAATAATTTTTAGTGTTTTATGAAAAATAAAATAAAAATAAGCCTGAAATCAAAGAGGCCTCTTTTTGATTTTTGGTTAAAAACAATTTTTGTCGTTTTTTTGCATAATTTCAAGTTGCACATGGGTTTTAGTTTAGAAAATTAAGCGTAAAAAAGTAAAAGGATTTTATAACTCGTTTCCATAGGATACAAAAACTTTTTCGCTCCTCCACTTCTGCCACCACCGATACCTTTCATTCCCCTGCTCCTTTTGCTCTTGTCGATACCGTCTGTACCCCAGTAACTTCTACAGCAAGATGATCGAACATTGATTCTGGCGTCAACAATTTGGTTCGTTTAGATCTTACGGTTGCTTATATCACCTTTTGGGCCCATTTCTTCCATCGGCGGCGACTGAGACACAACCCCTATTATCACTAGGGAGTATCGATCTTTGTATTATTTTTCCAAGTGTTTATGTTGCTTTCTCCCTCTTTTAGTCTCCATAAACCTGTAATTTAGAATATGCTGCTGTAGTTTTATCTCAACAACTTTACTGATTTCTGTATTGTTAATTGTATCATGTTAGTATCATACTGAATTTAAGAATAACTAGATTCCCACAAATTATTTTGCATATGTAATATCAAATTTATTTTTCATTTTATAATATATTATGCTAAGCAGTTATCAAACAATATTTTATTTTTGATCAAAAATAATTTTCAAAAATACTTTTTGATAAATAAATAAAAATCAAAAACAAAAATGATATCAAAGAGAGTTGAACCCTTATTAATATTTTATTTTCTCGAATTGCTACTGTTTATTTGTTTCGGTGAAAAGTTTTATACAGTTTCATATACGACCATTTAAGAAAAATGATCCGTTTGATCGTTAAACATCTCTCCATAGTTCTAAATTGGAATCCACTCTCTCTACATTATTGCAAAGCAAAATCATGTCATTAGCTTGAAAGGGAAAAGGCAAATCAGTATAACAGAAACATATACAAGGTACAAATATTCTGGTGTCAACTTGAATACTTAGATGGAGGAGAAATGAGGCAAGATAGGAGAAATCAATGTTTTCGGTTGAAACTCTAAAATGATGTGAACTAGATGATATTCACAAAATTATATTTTTCAATCTTGGTTTTGTCTAATACTTATTGTTTTTCTTTTGTATATTATTCATCTGAAATACATGATATTTAATTCACAATAATTATATTTTTCATTTACAGTTAAAAAATTTTACTTCCGTTTTTTTTAATTTCTTTTTCAACCAAACACAACCTAAGACATCCCTTCATTCTATTGTATATGAAGATTTTAAAATTAACATCTTAAATCCGTCTCTTCCTTATGAAGTGGAGATTCATCCATTACAAGATGATATTTTTTTTATTCTGCATCTTTATTTCAGAGTTGTTCCTTTGACTTTGTTCTTAGGGAAGCCAATTTAATCGCTCGTTCTTTGATTAAGAAGGTTGTGTCGGGAATGATGCATTGGTCCATTTTCATTCTTGGCTTTATGACATATATCGGCCAAGCTTTGATCGTAATCCGCTGTTTTATTAATAAATAGATATATTCATCCAAAAAAAATAATAATAAAATAAAATTCTGAAACGTTATATACGTGGAGGGAGTATGCTTATATTTTATGATTGGACGGTTTCGATTGAAAGTTTTTTATCCAATGGTTTGTAACAACCGTGTAAAAGATTTTTTTTCAGAACTCTTTTCGGGTGAGAGTCGGAATTCTCACTCATTACATCCAAAACCCTACCGTTCTCTTCCCTTCCCTTCCCCGAATCCTATTGAGGGTGTTCCATGACTGATGTCGCCCCCAGTTCGCCATTGCCGCTTACAGTGACACTGGTCATCGTCATTCTTCGTTGCCTTCGTCGGAATATTGATATCCTTGCAGCAGTAAAAACATTCAGGTTAGTTAGTCTCTGAAACAATGAAATATACTCTTGATTCTTGAATAATCAACTGAAAATTTGGACGCTCCTATGCAGTTGAAGCCTTTAAGGTCTCGATTTGGAAACAACCTCTACTATCGTTTGTCGCCGAAGCCACGAAAGAGAGAAAGAGAAAATGTCGAGGCGACGATTGCTTGTGTTGCTGAAGCCTGGGAATGTCTATCCATCCAGGTGTTCGGACGGCGTCTCTCGCGTTACAAACCCTCGGGTAATTATTATTCTTTCATCACCATTGCCATTTTGCCTTTCAATGTGTTTAATGTGGTTTGTGTACTTTGGTTTGGATTTTGTTTTAAGATGCTTCGAGTTATGTCTGTAAATCAAAACTGCCTTCTCTAGATGATTAGTCTTTTATTCCCGATGAACTGAATAAAAAAAGGGGAAAGTTTGGAGGAATTTCCAGATTACGGAAACATCAAACAATTAGGCAACTGATAAGGTATAATGAACGACCGAGAGATAACCTACACTACTCTCTCCAACCTTTCTGCGTGCTGTCACAAGCGGAAGAGTTTTTTATTAAATAATAACTCATGAATGATTGATTGATTGAAATGGATGTGCTGTACCATTAAGCAATTTCTAATTATGTGTACTTTGTAAACTTTTACTGTCAATTTTGTTGGGATTAGCCTAAGTTATCTATGCATTGCAAATACATTAGCTTCTGCGTCCATTTCTTTTCTTTTGCCATCCTTGACAAGCTGACTGTCTGTGCTCCCTGTTGTAAAATAATGACGTATAATCTTACTCTGTATTGTATGTAAAAATAATCATTACATAATTTAGGTGTAGCTGTGGGACATGGTAAACCAGCTACTGAGATTTCTCTCAGCCTTAGGATCTTTGGTTTCTTTCAGAACTGGTGAGCAGAGAAAGAGCAAAACCCTTGTGTTATCTATGACTACTCAAATAGCTGCTACTTTGTCGTAGGGTTTTAAAATTTTCTCCTTCTAGATGCACTAACATATTATGAAAGGAGCCATTTTCTTGAGTGCCTTGGTCTCAGTCAATATACACTAAGCTGGAAATATTAATCCTACATGGTCTTGAAGAAATTGATGATGTGGAGAAGGTATGAACCTATGGTCAATGCTTCCAACCTCTTTTCCTGGACTTTTACCCAGTTTCCTCTCCTTAACAACTTGCTACCCAGCAGAACTTCTTAGGGGCAACTGTTTATAGGAGCGAGTACTTCTCATGGAGCCTGGTGTGCTCCAAATAAATGTCAAGTAATAGGCTTTCATACTTCCAAGTGATAGCATCCAGCACTTGTGCTTGATGCATATGTCATCAAATGCATGCTTTTGAGAAGAAGCAGTGCCAGAATCATACCAATGCTTGATCCCCTGTCTATGGGAAACTTTATAATACTGCAATCATAGATGAACTGAGGTTATAAGAAGTACTGTGTATTTTGCTCTAGGTGTGGTTTTGATAGGTTGTCTGTTTGGTCATGTGACAGTGGTGCTCCTATGTGTATCTTCTATGTGCACCTTTTTGCTACATGTTCTTAGTTGCTATATGAAGCAGCGGAGCCTGATTACTAGAGAAGAACCCTTTAATATTAGAATCTATGTTGACCTTTTTGTTTCCTTCCTTTTAAAGGACATTGACGATGTTAATTTTGCGGGCTCTGAGCATGTTGTGAAAGCAGTCATTAAGTTCACTGTTCGCCGTGTCTGACTCCATCAAGTCCAGCCTTTAGACATGGCAGTTGTGGTCAAAATTCAAAACCTGTTGTACTTAATTCCTTGATGAGTTGGAACTAGCTTCACTATGACCTATTCTAGTATTCTACACTGTGCTTAGTGTCCAAATGGAACTATTGACGGTGAACAAAATAAAACAATAAGGAGAAAGTCCAAGAACTGAATTTGAGTTTTCAAAGGGGATGAACTCGATGATGCATGGGGTTCAGCAGCAGGTTTTCCTTCATGTATTTTCTTTTTTAGCATTCTCTTGTCATGACACAGGCTTTGAGAACATCAATTAATGGTGAGTTGTGGGGGCTTGTTATTATTAAAGTTTTTGTGTAGTTCATTTAGCCGTGTCAAAGGTCTGGATTGCCAAACTTCTGTGAGTTCAAGACTGGGTGTCATGCTGAAGTTTATACATGGGCTGCTTTCTTTGCTTTTCATCGTTGGAATATACAGAAAATTCACTCTCATGCCGACCCTTGTGGATAGAGATTTCACAGATGGATTCCTGTTGAACCTATATATCCTTCTCTCTCTGTTCTGTTTATTGCTCTTCCTGCCTGCTCTTGTGCATTGTCCATGAGAACTAGATGATATTTACAATAGTTACATTTTTCAAACTTGGGTTTGTCTAATACTTTTTTTTTTCTTTTGTGTATTGTCCAATTAGAAGGATGTCAGAGTATAAAGGGTCCTCACAAAAGAGATCTTCGTCCTCCATCCCAACTTCATTGGCCAAAAACCACCATTCTGAAGGATTTTTCAAATATTACTCATCTGATCTGGTTCAAATCTTTAGCAATTCGATCTTCCGAGTAGTCTCCGGGAAATGGAAGAAGATCATTCAACTCCTAGAGAATCAATCTGTAAGAAGGGGAAAGAAAAGGCAGCAAGTGTGGGATTGAAAAGGAACCAAGGGGGGATAAATACAAAATCTAAATCTACAGCCAGGGAGGGACAGGGGTTGATAGGTTTTACAATGGATCAAGATGTTTCGGGTGTCACGGTTTCAATGTTTGATTATTCTGTTGAGAATCACTTTAGAGCGGTCGATATGATTTCAAAGCTTTGTGGAGAGGTGGGCGAAGAAGCTTTGGGTATGTGTGAGATCAAACAATTGAGTGCTACAATCACTTTCTTAAGGGAATGGAGACATTATTATTACAAGCCAAGAATCGTTAGGTTCAGTTGTGAAACTGGAAGTCCCCATGGGGAAAATGTTATTAATGGGATACAGTTACCTCAATTTTCTTCTGTGACTGTCCCAAAGATGCCAGATAAATCTGGAGATTCAATGACTTTTCAGTCTACATCGCCTTGCGATAAAGATTTTGTTTTGTACGTGGGAGGGCCTGTTTGGGCATTGGATTGGTGTCCAAGAGTTTGTCAGAGTTCTGACTGTTATATTTCTTGTGAGTACCTTGCGGTTGCCGCTCATCCTCCTGAATCATCGTATCACAAGATAGGTGCTCCTCTGACTGGCAGAGGTCTCGTTCAGATTTGGTGCCTCTTAAATGTCAATGTGAAAGAGGACTTGCCACCTCTGAATAAGTCAAAAGGTAGACCTAGAAAAGTTGTTGTAGAAGAAGAATCAACTCCATTGAAGAAGCCAAGAGGGAGACCTAGAAAAGTTGTTCCTGAGGAATCAAATTCATTAAAGAAGCCGAAAGGGAATCCTAGAAAAGAAAAGATCTTGGACGAATCAACTCCGTTGAAGAAGCCAAGAGGGAGACCTAGAAAAGTACAGGCCTTAGATGAATCTCTCCCATTGAAGAAACTCATACGGAAACCTAAAAAGACGAAAGCAATAGAAAACTCAGATGATATAAACAGTAGTAGCCAGTTTGTTCCAGCACTTGCTGTTGAATTTCCGGAAGATTCAGCTCAATTTCTTGCTAGCAGTCAGGTTGGCTTGCATGCTAATGAACAGACTATGCTGAAAGGGTTTGATACAGGTGCTTTGTTTGGGACAGGACCCCAAGAATGCTTCAGCCATCCATTGTCAGCTTCTAAATTAAATGCTAAAACTCCCCAGCAGAAGAAAAGAACGAGAGACAAAGATAGTTTAAGGAGTGATTCTGATGGTGTTTGTCAATCATTGTCTAACCACAACAAAGAGAAAGAAGTTTTGCAAGCAAACAATAGCTGTATGCAGGATCATGTGGCATCAAATGAGAATGTGGCAAATGATGGGTCGTTGGAAGTTACTACTACTTGTCTTCCAAAAGATGTTGCTTTGCCTAGGCTTGTGTTATCATTGGCCCACAATGGCAAAGTTGCATGGGATGTGAAATGGAAGCCTTCTGATGTTAATGATTTGGCATCCAAACATCGCATGGGCTATCTTGCCGTATTGTTGGGAAATGGTTCTATGGAAGTGTGGGAGGTTCCTTCTGTGAATACAACCAAAGTTTTGTATTCCTCTTGTTATAAAGAGGGTACTGATCCTCGTTTTGTGAGATTGGAGCCTGTCTTCAGGTGCTCAAAGTTAAAATCTGGGGATAGGCAAAGTATTCCTCTAACACTAGAGTGGTCACCATCATCCCCACATGACTTAATACTGGCTGGATGCCATGATGGAACTGTTGCTTTGTGGAAATTCTCTGCAAGACATTCAGCTCAAGATACAAAGCCTTTGCTTTGCTTTAGTGCAGATACTGTCCCTATAAGAGCACTTGCTTGGGCCCCCAATGAAAGTGACCCAGAGAGTGCAAATGTTATAGTCACAGCTGGACATGGAGGCCTAAAGTTTTGGGACATTCGTGATCCATACCATCCTCTGTGGGACCTGAGTTATGTTCGGAGGGTTGTATGCAGCCTGGATTGGCTGCCAGATCCAAGATGTGTCATTTTGTCCTTGGATGATGGTACACTAAGGATCCTCAGTTTGTTAAGAGCAGCGTATGATGTTCCAGTGACTGGAAAACCTTTTGCTGGGACACAACAGCAGGGATTGCATAGTTATTTTTGTTCACCATTTTCAATATGGAGTGTTCAGGTGTCACGATTAACAGGCTTGGTTGCATATTGCAGTGCAGATGGTAATGCTCTTCATTTTCAGCTGACTGCCAAAGCAGTGGAGAAGGATCCTTTACGCAACCGGGCCCCTCATTTTTTGTGTGGATCACTCACCGAGGATAGTTCTGCTCTTACCGTCCACACCCCATTCCCACAGTCGCCCTTCCCTATGAAAAAATCTCCTAATGAGTATGGTGACACCCCAAGATCTATTCGGGGATTCGTTTCCTTGGCAAATCAAGCAAAAAGAGTTAATGATCAAAGAGTGGATTTTCAAAATCCAACATCATGTGATGATGATAATTCCATTGTAGTTTTTGAATCTGAGAATGCAATGGTTCGCCCAAGTAGCAGAGCAACAAAGCAAAAAACAAGCAAGAAGAAAAAAACTGACCGAAACCAAGAATCCATAACTGAAGAAGAACTGGAGAATTTGCAAACGGGTGAGAATAAAAAGGGTGAAATGGGGAGTGAAATTGAAGTCTTCCCTCCAAAGGACGTGGCCATGCATAGAGTAAGATGGAATATGAATCAGGGTAGCGAAAGATGGCTCTGTTATGGAGGAGCTGCTGGAATTGTACGGTGCCAACAAATTAATGTGTCTTGTGTTTCAAAGAGAAAAGACATCAAGAAGTGAAAAGACATCATGTGGCTTTTCTAGTTATGTACCTCTGTTCCATTAAGCAGCTGTATATAAAATTTTATTTTCCTTTTTACTGAGAATAAAGAGAATGAGGGAATAGATACAAAACCAAATATATGTTATCTTTTATCTATCATGCGTCCTTGAATCCAGCAGTTGGATCCTTATAGCTGCATCCTACTATTTAGCGGTTAGCCAATGCCCATGTATATTAAATCTTGTTGAGGAAAATTTTGGTGATGGATATTGGATTTTATGTGTGATATTTCCATTTTTTTTAGTAAGCTATTGAAAATATACTAGATCTTTTTTGTGTGTGTGTGCGCGTAGAAAATGAAAGATTTTAGACTTAGATTAGCTGTTTTTTCACTTAAGAAAATGACATAGTTGGAGATTGTAGATACTATGTCAATGTCATTTTCCATAAAATAAGTAGTTATAAGTTGTCGGCTTCTAATTTTATCTTATCCTTGGAACCATAGTTCGAAATCTCGGTTCTCGAGGGTGTCTCGACCCTTGAGAAAACCGAGATATTACCGAGATCTCGGTCCGGCGAGAACCTGCCGAAACTCCCAGAGGGTAAAAATGGGAGTTTCGACAGGTTTTTTTTTATGGTTTAAGCCATTTTTTGCTGTTTTAAGTCCATTTTAGAGCCATTTTAAGGCTATATATTGCAGGAAAATACTTATTCAACATATATAAACACATTTGAAGCATAAAAAGTAATCACATTATTGAAAAATCATACATTCATAAATCATAAATCCCACAAAATAACATAATTTACAAGTACTCATTATATGAAAGACTTAAATACTCAAAATGAAATAATACATTCCCATTAGTTCATCTCAATGTCTAAACATATGTAGAGTGGCGTGCAGGTTCCATCTGATCAGATTGACTTTGTTGAAGAAAATATATCTCGGTCTGATAAACAAAATCCTGCCACGACATCCTTCGGCTATAGAAGGTCTGGTAGTCTTCCACATATTTCTCATACATATGATCTGGGAAGTTTCTAAAAATACCCAACCTTGGATACGATTCACTATAATGTGGAGTAAAGTGAGCATATATTGGTTGGTGTGGGGGCGTGATTCTTTGCAAATTTGGGGCTGAAAAGAGACTGTCCACAAAGTTTGAGCCAGTCTGTGATGTAGCATTACTAGTATCAGCGGAATAATCATATGCACTTTCCATCATGCGGTCATCATCACCGGAATAAGAACCGTACGCCGAAGTGGTGCCAAATCCATGAGCACTCCACTGCCCCTGCTCTTGTCCATTGCTACCCTCAATGCTCTGTCCTCCAAAACTTGTAGACATGCTATCAATTTCAACATCAGGCATAATATCAGGATCTGGAACGATGTCAAAGAAACGATCTTCTTCTTCTTCCACTGGTTGCAAAGGGCGTTCCCGTTGACGAGACCTACGTATATACCCACTCATAGGCCGTGATGAAGATGCGCGTCCACCATGATCTGGATCCTGTGTAGTGTGTGTATACTAACTCTCACCGGTCCATCTAATAATGGGTACAGTCGGTCTAGGATCACCACCACCACCCTCATCACCACCACCACTACCATCATCACCACCACTACCATCATCACCACTACCATCAGAAATTGATCTGCCAGTTTGTTCCATTGTATCATCATCGCCTTCTGAGTCACTACCAGTACCAGTTGGGGGGTCAAACGGTCTAAGCGACTGTGCGTGTACACGACCCTTATCCGAGGACAAACCGCTCGAGATTAGAACCCATCGGAGCAGACACAGTGGGGTCGGGCATCCCACTAGGCTCATCCATCACTGGAACTGCTCTGTCTCTCACCCATTCCACATAGGGATCCTCTTCATCTGAAGATAGTTGGAAGACGTCGGCTAGCTCGATCAGCTCTTGTTCATTTCTTTGTTCAAATTTCAAGCATTGTACCCTCAGTCTCATGTTGTAATGGGCGTAAACCAAGTCATTTAGCCGTTGAGAGTCCAATTTATTCCGCCTCTTTGAATGGATAAGGGAGAAAGTACTCTAATTTCGCTCACACCCAGATGTAGAACATGTCTGAGATAGGACTTTGATTGCAATTCTCCTCAACTCAGCTGCATTCTCGCCATACAACAACCACCACTCAGCTGCACAAGATGAAGAACACATTTTAATACACATATTAAATAAGATATGTTACTTGAAAATTTCAATTTCCCTAATTTCATACCAGGATCGGTCTTATCTCGTCCAGCCACTGCAGCGGGAGTTCCAAAACTCCCAAGAGCATCTCTGAACGTTTTCATCTACACCCATTTCAAAATTTATAACCATTAGCCATTGTAATATGTGGATATTCAAATAATTCAGCACTTAAACCATACAACTCACCTCCAGATTGACCAGTGCTTGTACAGTATAATCTGACACCAATTTTGCCACAATATCTTTTATCGCACCGATAAGGTTAGAATTGAGCCCAAGCACATGTGAATATTGGCACTTGGGGTTCAAATAGTATGCTGCAAAATATGAGTCGCCAGATTAAAATAGAGTACCAACTATTAAGTGGAACTAAATTAAAGACATTATTAAATATACTCACCAGCCTTATGCAATGGGTGCATTAGCGGACTCTCCCATCGATCTTTGATAATCTTCACAAAATGTTTGTTTCCACGTGGAAGCACAATTTTTATACGATCCTTCAACATATTCATGGCAGCATATAAATGTGGCATGGTGGGCTGGAATACTGTATCCACTAATCTCAGCACCTTCACCACTGGCTCCAGAATTTTGACTACATCCTTCGTTGTTCTCCAAAATTCCTCTGAAGCTATAGTAGTCTGTGCTTGAACCCCTCCAGGAGAGCTGGACTCTCTCCACCCAAACCAGTCTTCAGAAGCAAACATCGATCTGAGGCCTACCATCTTTGCCTGAAAGCTCTTTAGGGCTATGTAGTTGGTAGCAAATCTAGTAATGTCGGGTCTTACCAAGTCCCCTCCACATTTCTCCCTCAGCATGTTTAAAGAATAGCTATGGTTGTATACAAATGTTGTCACCTGGCGTGCTTGTTCAACCTCTTGCTTTACTTTTTGGATCTTGCCCATGTCCTTCAGCATCAAGTCAATGCAATGGGCAGCACATTGAGTCCAAAAAAGGTTATAGTTAGCCATCATCATCTCTCCTGCCTTCTTGTAGTTGCTGCCATTGTCTGTCACAATTTGCACCACATTTGATGCACCAACTTCATCCACCACTGTCTGTAGCAATCCATAGATGTAGTTAGCATCTTTTGTATATGCAGATGCATCCACAGATTTCAAGAATGATGTCTTCCCATCACTGTAGACCATGAAGTTGATGATGGACTTTCTAGTGGGACCAGTCCAACCATCACACATTATAGTGACCCCATATGCACCCCAATTATTCTTTAACCCTTCTATCCATACTTCTAACTCTTTTTTAATTCTTGGGAGATAGACATTCATCACTTCATATGGAGTGGGGGCTTTAACACCAGGACCAGCCTGAGCAATTGCATCAAAGAAAGGCTGATAGTATGGGCCACTACTTGGCATTTCCTTGGGATACTATTATAGATAGACCACCTAGCAAAGGCATCCCCAATAAATTCTTTTGTACCTTTCCAATTCCACATACTCTTCAATCTCTTCCGTTTGGCGTCAGCCTTTCTAAAAACTGTTGGATCCTGCTGTAGAATCTCTACATAATCCTCATCCCTAGCAGTAGGTGGTGGTGTCTGGGGTTGTGCTCTAGTACTTTTTGATCTTCTAAACATAGAAGCCAACCTTCCCTTACTGTGTTTGTGGTTCTTCGGGTTGTTGAAATGATCTACTACCACCTGCCCCTAAGGCTCTTTGCCTCAACCTTTCCATTTCCATGTCATGGCTGACTTTACTAGCCATTGTTGTCCGTCTCAGATCTCTGGCTTCTTCCTCAGTCAAACCCTTGGTATCTAGACCATCATCATCTGAACCATCATCATCCAAACCACGCACTGTACCTCGTATTGCTTCCTCAAATTGTTGTTTATTTTTTTCTTTCTCTGTCTTTCTCTGCTGGCCTCCCTTCATCTGTGCAGCTATGGCCTTGGTAATCTCCACAGGAACTATAAGACACTTTGCCACATCTGTAGAAATCCCACTCAAGTGTTGCTTAAGTCTGGTAATCCCACCAGACATGAGCTTCTTCCCACAGAATTTGCATTGGGTCTTCTTTCTCACCGTCAATGGCGGTACAATATTGCCAAGCCATGTCAGTACGACCAGCATCACTACCTCCCTCACGAGAACCCGAAGCAGCCATAATATTTAGAACGAGACACTGTTACAATAAGATGATAAATAGAGAAATTTAAATCAATAGATTTACATTAATAAAACTTAAAATTGAAAAACATAAAAGCATCAAATATGCGAATACAACTCAAAATACATTGAAATTACTTTTTAAAATTTTAAAACTATGTTACAAGAAAACAGAATATTTTTCCTAATTTTTCATAATTATTTAGATATTATTAATAATTTTGGATATTAAATAAAAATAATTTATTTTTTGAAAAATATAATCTGACAACATGAAACCGTAGATTGGTCAATGATGTTCAACATATATTATTTGAACACCAATAGATAAGTATTAATATTTTTTTATTAATTTTTTATTACTGGAAAATAGGATTTATTAATAAAAAATTCATAAAAATAAAAATATGTAC
Organism: Protea cynaroides; assembly: GCA_028583415.1. Classification (NCBI taxonomy): domain Eukaryota; kingdom Viridiplantae; phylum Streptophyta; class Magnoliopsida; order Proteales; family Proteaceae; genus Protea; species Protea cynaroides. The sequence continues at coordinate 72,852,113 of CM053265.1, read as the reverse complement.
AGAAAAAAAAAACTGAAACCATGACCGCGTAGATCGGCCAACGATGTTCAACATATATTATTTTGAACGCCAACAGATAAGTATTAATATTTTTTTATTAATTTTTTATTGCTGAAAAATAGGATTTATTAATAAAAAAATTCATAAAAATAAAAATATGTACAGAAAAAAAAAACTGAAACCGTGACCGCGTAGATCGGCCAACGATGTTCAACATATATTATTTTGAACACCAGTAGATAAGTATTAATATTTTTTATTAATTTTTTATTACTGAAAATAGGATTTATTAATAAAAATTCATAAAAATAAAAATATGTACAGAAAAAAAAAACTGAAACCTTGACCGCGTAGATTGGCCAATGATGTTCAACATATATTATTTTGAACACCAGTAGATAAGTATTAATATTTTTTTATTAATTTTTTATTGCTGAAAAATATGATTTATTAATTAAAAATTCATAAAAATAAAAATATGTACGGAAAAAAAAAACTGAAACCGTGACCGCGTAGATCGGCCAACAGTGTTCAACATATATTATTTTGAAAGTAAACTGATTAATATTTAAGAAATGTATTTTTTAATTTTTTTAAACAAAAAATAAAATAAATATATATATATACAGGAAAAAAAAAATGAAACCATGGCCGCGTAGATCGGCCAACGGTGTTCATCATATAATATTTTCAATACCATCTAATTAATATTTATCATATTTTTTTTAATTTTTAATTGCTGAAAAATACATTTTTTTAACAGAAAATCAAAATAAAAAATATATATGCAAGAAAATAATTTCGAAAGGATAAGGTTGTAGATCGGCCTAATGACTCTCACATATATAAATTTCATGATGAACCAACATGTATTGAACATATTCATGTAAAAAAATAAGTTTTAGGGGAAAAAAATCATACCTCAAACCTTAGATTTGCAAAGAATATGTCAAAATGAGCCTCCAACAGTACTTTGATGGAGAGATTTGCAAAGAACAGAGGTTTTCGAACCTTAGATGCAAGGTTGGAGAAGAAGGAATGGAGGAGGAGAAGAAAACATAAGGTTTAGAGAAGGAAAATGAGTCTCGGTCGAGATCTCGACCGAGACTCTTATATAAAGCCTTGGACCAGTTCGAAACTGGTCGAGACCAGTCGAGAACCAGTCGAGAACTGGTCGAGACCCAGTTTCGACCAGTGATCTCGTCTCGACCCTGTCGAGACCACCGAGAAGGTCGAGATCTCGACTCGACCCTTCTCGGTCGAGTTTTAAAACCATGCTTGGAACTGAGGATTGTTCTTCTAGTTCTGAAATAACACTAACCTTCTAGATAATATTTTCAATATCCCGTAATCTTTTCCCTTTTTACATTATCCTACTTTTCGAATCAATATAATATTTTGATTTGTAATTTAGTATGTTCTGAGGACATTGCAGGTTCTAGGTTATTTGGAGAACAGGTGTGAGGTTCACATGGATGCAATAAAATCCTGTCAGGATATTTTGCGGCGAAAGGCGGTTGACTGGGAGCCTGTTTTGCGGAGTGACCTAGTGCAACCTATCCGCAATGTGGATCTGGTTGTTACTATTGGTGGTGATGGCACTCTTTTGCAGGCAAGCCACTTCATGGATGACTCGATTCCAGTTCTAGGAGTGAACTCTGACCCCACACAAGTCAGTGAGGTTAGTTTGTCTCCTAGGCTAATCTTTGAACTTCTTCCCTTCATTCAAGATATAAAATGGTTTATCTTGTTCACATTCATAGATTCTCTAGTCTTTATTTGATGTAGGTGAAGGACTTCAGTGATGAGTTTGATGCTACCAGGAGCACTGGCTATCTCTGTGCAGCAACTGCCGAAAACTTTGAACAAGTAAGGCCACAGACTTAAATTCACATGGAAAAGGTTGGGGTGGAGAGGGAGTGGGAAGGGGATGCAAATTTCACCGAGTAGATGCTCCAAGAAAATAATACCTACAGATTGTTGCTATACAACAAGGGACTTCTCCGTTTTTTGGAAAACTTGGGTTATGTTTTTAATTTGGGATTTCTTTCAGGTGTTGGATGATATCCTCGAGGGTCAAAGGGTTCCTTGTAAATTAGCAAGGATATCAATATGTGTAAACCGTCAATTGCTGTCAACGTATGCTCTCAATGATGTTCTTATTGCACATCCATGTCCAGCCACAGTTTCTTGGTTCTCATTTAGGTAAATGGCTATCAGAAGATCAATATTCCTGACACATAGGTGGCATTTGGTGAGTATCTGTTACATTCTGAAACCCTGTTCTTTTTGCAGAGTGAAAGATGATGGCAAGCTATGCTACCCCCTTGTTAACTGTCGATCAAGTGGGCTCAGAGTCTGCACTGCTGCTGGGTCTACAGCTGCAATGCTCTCAGGAGGAGGATTTACAATGCCCATTTCAAGTGAGGAACTCCAGTTTATGGTAAGGGAACCCATTTCACCTGGGCCAGCCAAATCTAAGATGCATGGGTTTATTAAATCTGATCAATCCATGCTTATACCGTGGTACAGTAAAGAAGGTATGATATATGTTGATGGTTCTCATCTAACTCATTCTATTCAACATGGAGATATCATTGAAATATCTTCGAAGGCCCCAATCTTGAAAGTTTTCTTGCCCTCTCACCTGATATCGGAGTAAGTTTTTGTGCAGTTGTCAAGCCATATGTTTATATAGATATAGTTATAGTGAAATCATGAGCAATTTAGCGAGGAAATTTTTAATGTTCAGTTGAAATTTTGATCTATTAGGCATATATCAAGGGTTGACTTTATTTTATCGTTCTTTGTTACAAGAATATATGGCAATTTTTTTAGTATAGAAATAAAGAATTCTTTACATTTAGATGTTGTAGGATAATCTTTGACCATGTGAATGACAAATTTTTACGTATAGACGAAAAGAACTCGGTACATATAGGTATAGAATAAGCTTTGACCATGTGAAGTACACCATTATATGTATTAGATTCACGAAGCCATCTCCTACCTAGCTGTGAGCTTTGCCAACAAGTGTTTCAACCTTTTCTGGTATCCATTTGGGACTTTGTGATTGTACCCAATGGGACTTTGATCTTACGTGGCTTGATCATCTTTGCTCTGTACCAGTTTCATCACTCTGATGGGGTATGTTATCCAATGGGACTTTGAATTGCCTTGGTGGTTTCAATTTGTGGCCCCTACACCTTGATGCATCTTTCACTAGTAGCAAAGCTATTGAATCTGTGTGGCAAGGTGTCATCGTCGGGGCAGAAGTCCTTCTGATAGGGTTGGCTTGGACGAGGGATCATCCTCAAGCCATACTAATTCGATCTGGCACGTGCCAGTGGGGCAGCTGGTCCACTGTATTATCATATCAATACCATGGATTCGGCTCGTCTCAAGTTCATTTTAAACTTGAGACTTTCTAGTGATGGGTCGATGGCCAACACGTGGCGGCCATCAAATCCAACGGTCCTTCATCAAATGGAGTAAAGAGAGTTGATGAGATATTTTCTGTGGAAAATATTTAAAAAACTGTGATGGAGACAGAAACCGAGTTTGCCGGTTCGCATTTCAAACGAAAGAGAGGGAGCTCCATCTGCATCTCCAACCTTCCTCTTCTCTCCAACTCTTTTCTTCTCTCCTCCTGGCCTGACCTGGTTATGGCTGCCGGGTCATCAGTCAGTTTCTCTCCAGATTTAAAACAAGCAGGATTCTTGATTGGGTCTTGCATCTCCCAATCAATTGTTATGACCTCAGAAGTCAATAAATCAAAGCTGTTTCTCCAACAATAGAGAGAAATGAACGAAAGAAAGAACCAACCTGGGAATGATGAATTAATAGCACTGATAATCTTTCATGGAGAAACCGAGAGATCTCTCAGTCCATCCACAAGATCTACTCCTAGTTGCGCCAGAGGTGTTCTTTGCAGCATTTATCCTTGACATAGAAAAGAAAATGGATATATACCCAATTTCCATACTGGCAATTAGAAGGCAAAGGTAAGGAGTGAATATGTGGGAAGAACAAAACCCTTTTTTTAGTGTTATATATATTCAATAATTTGAATGCTTTGTAGGCTTCTGAAACTGAGGTTTATTAATTATTTAATTCTCTTTTTTTTCCCTTAATTTATTAAAACTGTTTTCTGAATCCGATCTGGTTTAACTTCTGTCATCGTTTCCACCTCTATTAAAATATTTTTCTCCATGAAATGTCAAAATGAGAATAGCCTTTTTCACCAGATTTGGAGTTTAGGTTTCTATGTACACAGGGAGCTCTTGGAGGACCATTATCATCTGCATCTCCTATAAGTATAGAGGAGGAGAGAAGAAAAGAGTTGGAGATGCAGATGGAGCTCCCTCTCTTTCGTTTGAAATGTGAACCGACGAACTGGGTTTCTGTCTCCCTCACAGCTTTTTGAAAATTTTTCCCTAGAAAATTTCTCACCAACTCTCTTTACTCCATTTGATGAAGGACTGTTGGATCTGATGGCCACGATGTGTCGGCCATTGAATCATCACTAGAAAGTCTTTTTGAACTTGAGACGAGCCAAATTCCAATTCCAATTCCATTCAAGTCTGATCCAGGTTTTAGCAAGTCTAGGAAAGGGACAAGGATGATATTGGAAATTTTCTGGCCTAGATTGTGGGAAGTAGCTAAATCTGGAAGTCCTTAAGCGTAGTTCTGGCATGTTTACTGTACTGCTACTTTATGTGAGGAGGATGTTTTCATTAAGAAGTCTAGATCTGAGGGCTATTTTCATCTCTTTGTACTAGGCGTCCTGAGCATCTTGAGGCTAAAGTTTGATGGCTGCTGTATGGTAAGTAAGTAACCCTTAAACGAGGCTCTTTTGTGTTTGTTGATTAAAGATTTTCTCTTCTGATATAGTAGGTGAGAGTATTTTCTGACCCATGACATTTTTCTTGAAAATAATTATTGCTAGCGAGGTATATTGGGGTATATTTGAACCTTACAACCGGTAGCCACACCTGTAAGACAGAGAGAGGTGGTCCAGATTTCAAAGAAGAGAGCTAGAGAGAGAGAGAGAGAGAGATCTTTTCCCTTGTAAGACCTAGTTACTGAGAATAGGCCATGTGTGTTCCAGTATAAGGAAACAGGAATGATAATTACCGACGAGGGGAAATACCTCCTTCCCAAATAGACAGAAAAATAAGACAAGGGGGGAAAATGAATCCAATCAAATATATTTTTTTCGTAGTATTAAAATTAAAGCACTAAGAAAAATAAAAGTTTTTGTAATCATGAATAATGGTGTAACTGTCTCAAAAATATATTACATATGGTGGGCAAGGGTTCACTGAGGCAGGCATTCTATTCTAGCGCTCAACAATTAGGAGGGGGGACACCAGATCCATCAATAAGGGGGCAAGGGAAGAGAATGATTAGGTCCATTTGGATGCAAAATAAAGTGAGTTGATAATTAAATATGAATTTTTTTTAAAAAAGATCTCAAATTGAGAATTATTAAGAGTTAATTGGAGTGTCATGAGAAAAAAATGAGAGTCATGTGTTATAATGATAACAGAAATTTCTTTTGTAAATTAGAAGATTTTATTTCCTTTTGTCTTAAAATTCTCTTACATCCCAATCAGAGCCATAAGGTAATATTAATTCTAACTTTCAATTGAAACCTTCTTTTGTTATTTCTTTACATCTCATTTTTTATTCCCTCACTGAAAATTGTATTTTACTTCACTTCTACACAATCAAACAGGGCTTAAGAGGTGCCTAGATCTCTGCACCACGGACATGAACCACGTTAGGGAGAAAAATATATGGGCACACAGAGGCTAGCCTATCCATCTCATTGCTTTTTCATAATGTGGCTTGGCCATGGTCAACCAATGTTCTGCAATCAAAATGTAGAACCCTCTCATTAATGGGTCCATCTTCATGATATCGGCATATACCCTTAGCTTATGGTGTCATAGCATTGGCACCGGCTTATGTCAAGAGAACATTGACACCAATGATTTTATCCCTTAAATACCCCTTATTTATTATAAGTAATTATCAGAGCAAAGGAGTAGATGTGTGATGTAGATAAATCCATTTTAAAATGCCAATGTCAGGGTCAAAAGCACGTTTAAGGGTAGTTCTGTAAATTCATTTTTGTATCTTTCCCATTTTTCCTCTAGTGTTTCCCTCTCGTTTTCGGATTGCTTTTGGGGACATGAACCAAAACTTTTTAGCCGTCTAGAACGGAGAGTGAAACTGAAAAACTATATGTCTCTCCTTATTTACCATGTGATCTCTTCTTTGTGAGACCACGCGTCTCACGTGCATCCATTGGCTTAGCATGAGAAATTAAAAATATATTAGGCTATCAAGGACCAACCTTTGGCCAATACACGGGTTGTCATGGTCTGTTTAAGTGTAGGTCCACTAGAAAAGTTATATCGTATGTTACATGTGGAAATTAAAGCTTCCAATGTGATGGTCATAACTGATTTTGTTGGCCCACGTGGAATGAGATCTTGTTTGGTTTGAAGGGCTGTTTTCTGGCCGATTCAGTTGGATCCAACGTGGGATCGGATCGGGATCGATCCCGAGTCGATGCACTTGAACTTTGAACTAACCTGCTAAGAGGGACAATTTTGAAAGAACTAGGGAGAAAGTGTTGTCCAAGTATACGTACTTAGAGGTACAAAAGTGTTAAGTATATTGTGTTTCATATTTTACTTTTCCACATGATGTTAAAATTTTATAGACATGCTAAATTTCAGACAAATCTGAGTTTGGCAAGTGGAAAAACAAGGAATTCAATTTTTTTTTTTTTTTTTTTTTTTTTTTTTTTGGTAATGAAAGATTCTATTGATTCATTAAACCAGGAATAGCCGAAGCTTCTCTCTTACATAAAGCCACAAGCCACGGACTGGAGACGGCCAGATGACCTTTCTGGGATAGGTCAAAGCCCTTGGAATTGAAAATTTTAAGACTATCAAGAGGATGCACGGGTCTATAGGGGTGCATGGACATGCACTATAGGAGGATTCTATCCTCTCATGCCCTTCATGCTAGCAAGAGAAAATCCAATGACTATCTTCCACTGTGCACATATACCAATACATTGGTATGTGCATACAGTAAACTATAGCCATTGGATTTTCTCATGCCAACATGAGGGGGCATGAGAGAATTTATTTCCACCATAAGACATGGCATTGGAAGGGAGGTGAATGATTGAATATAGACCATGACCTACCTATCCAATGATTAGAATTGTCATATCATCGATCACCCTTGTCCTAACTATCCAATTATGAGAATTGTCATATAATCTTGTCATGTTCTAGAACTGGCTGGGTGGACGGGTGAAGAAAATAGTTCCTAGACCTCATGCTAAGACAATTTTTTTTTTTTTACATTTTGACTTTATTTGGTATGCACTCTTGGGAGTTATTCTAGTGCATTCTTGAGCTTGGATCTTAGAATTTGATAAGAGAACGTAGTTTTTTTCTAAAAGTCCATTTTTTTACTTTACTTTTCATTTTGAGTCTAGAATGAAAATATCTCACATTTTATTGATCCATTCTCATTTCACAATAAAATGTTAGAATGCATACCAAATGCAGCATTTGGTTATTTATTGGGAAAATGTTTCTAGTCTGATTGTGTGGCTCCTACACTAGTACAAGGACGAATAGGGATGCATGTATAGGTATCCAACTATGGGGTATGATGATCATTTCACCCTTCCTGTTTGGGCACAAAGCACAAATATTCACTACCAAACATGAATTTTTTTTCCTTATTTATTTTATGGGAAACAGTTTCATGTCCCGATCGTGTGGCTTCTACGCTGGAAATGCATACATAGGATCCAACTAGAAGGGAAGGAGGGTCATTTTATCACCTATCATTTTATAGAAAAAGATTTTTTTCGAAGAGAATACGTTCGTGCATGCACCAGACATTGAATGGGTGTTGGGGACAACGGAATGAAAAAGATGTCTCTCATGGCCATGGGGCAGGGCTGGCCCAGGCTACATTACTCCTTTCGGTCCTGTTTCTTTCCAACAGTTTTTTGGGTTTCTTTCCAGTCCACATTGTGAAAGGAAATCATCAGATGAGAACGACCGTCCAGGTCAGTGTCAGAGGATATTTCACACTAGATGATACCTCACATCGTAGCAGTTGATTACGTGGCCACTCTACAGCATGACATTACTCATTACACAAGAGTCATGATCTGACGATGACTGTGTATGGAAAACGATGGTTTCGTCCATTGCTACCAAAATACCTACTCAAAGAAGGAAGGCCATGTTTATCGTCAGATTTCTCCTTGCTTTGCTTCGTCTTCGTCTTCGTCTACGTGGAAGGGATATATCAAATATAAAATGAGAGGGAAAATAAAATCTACTTGATATTTTCTTTTGAAATATTAAATCAATATTTAAGATAAACAACATATAATTATTGGGTAGTTGGAGTGGTGGACTCAACAAATAAGGATTTTAAAATTCAAGGGAAAAGGTTACTAAAGTAGACACCTGAATGATGAATCTGATAATTGGCCGACCAACGGAGTAATTATCCTTTCAAATCAACAATGATTGCGGCTGAAAAAAATGGTGGGTGTGATGGATTCGGAAGGACACTGATGTGGATTCAAATCAGCGATAGAGGGTTTAGTCTGTGTATAGTACAGATTGGAGTATGCGCATTCCTTTTGGCTTGAGAAAAACCTAGAGTTTCTCGAAGAAAAACCCTAGAGTGAAAGAAGAAAATTCTGCTACCATGATTGATTAAAGAAGAAGAAAAAGACATAGAAAGAAGACGAAGAAAAAGAGATAGCAAGAAGAAAAGATTTTATTTTTCGTACGTGACTGCAGTGTGACAGTATTTTTTTAAGTCAGGGAAGAGAGAAAGGTGATAGTTATTTCTGTATTTGTTATGTCGATATCGAGTGAGAGTATTCTTGTATTTTTGGATTATCATCAATTGTTTTTGTGAGTTATTGTATTATCCAAAAGTGAGTTATTTCTCTTAGAGATTAGTAACTTCTAGTTGTGACTAGAGATGATTGTATTGTATATCTATTACTATCATAGTGAAAATTTATCTGTACTAGGTCTCGTGATTTTTTCCCTTTCACCTTGGAAGGATTTTCCACGTAAACATTGATGTGTCTCTTTTGGTTTGGTTATTTAAATTTATTTCTGCTACTATATCTCTTTGCATACATTTGTAGTTGTAAAGCTTCATTGGTTTATACAGGAAGGAAAAGCCTTGTGTTTTCCCTAACACACGTGACCTTATTTTTTTTCTACGACATAATTCCTCTACTTGTATCAAACTTATAAGGTTGCTGCATGTTTTAAACTAAATGAATATTGCACAATAGATAAATGTTCTAAATAATAGTTGAAAAAGGTTGACATTTTGAGATTTGCTAAATTCATACATTGTAGACCATGGATTTAGAGATTTGGACCATGAAAATTAACACTCAATTCCATAATCTATTGAAAAAAATGTTAATTGTCAATGTATGGATTTAAATTTGAATTTTTGGCTATCTATTTATATCTTTAGTAAATAAATACGTTAGATTTGGCAAATTGGGCAAAGTTTGGAAACATTTATGTTCTTCAAAATGATCTTAAATCAAAAGTATTTTTTTATGTTTCTATCTCTAATAAATATTTTGAAAAAATTTCACCCACTTCCCCTATAGTTTGGCTTAATAAGACGCCCCCACCTGTTTTCACGATCATTACACTAACCTCCCTTACTTTATGAAATATGGAACACATAGACCCCATCCATTTTGATAGGGTCGTTAATTGATGATGTATCGTCATCTTAAATGATTTAATGGCAAAACTACCATTTAAAAAGGGTAAACTTACTAATATACCCACCTTCTTCCGTTCTTCTTCCTCTGTTCATCTTCTTCTCCATTCCTGCTACTCCTCTTCTCTTCTCTTTTCAGTTTCTTCAAAAGAGAATCATCCAAGAATGAAGAAATCTTTCTAGAGTTAGTGAAGCTTCTCCCCATTGGAAGACAAATGAGCTAGTTTCAGGGTTCGACTAACGCAAGGACTAAATCTTGGTCCTTTTTCGGACTCTCTAGGTGGAAGCCATGATTGGGGAAGAAACACAGGAACCATTAAATATCTTAAATATATAAAAATTTCAGGAGTTGAATGTTGTGCATAAAAGAAAACACAAACATTAGAGGTAATTTAGGAGTGGCTCCAACCATAGTTTTCAAAACTAGACCAAAATTGCACGATGCAAAGAGAGATAGAGAGGGACGGAGGGAGGGAAGGGAGCTCGAACAATCACTAGAATTGCAGATTCGGAGGATCATTGGCTTAAATTTGAGGAAAATCTCAAATATCAAAGAGTGGAAACCACCAGAATAGCAGGTTCAGAAAATCCCCAACTTTGATTTGAGAAAGTAAAATATCAAATCTCAAAGAAGGGCACATATTGTTTGTGTGTGTAAGAGATAGAGAGAGGAGGATCCTGCAACTCTGGTAACCTTCGATTGCATTGTTGCCATTGCCGTCGTTGGCCCTGGGACACTCTTGTAGAGTTGCAAAGCATAGCTTAAAGAGAGAGAGAGAGAGAACATATCACAATTTATCGTTGCCAGAATCACAAGGCACAGTCATAATCAGAGTTGCACACAATTGTCAAACATTTCGTCAAAATAGCCAAATCTGTCCCACTGCTCGCAAAGAGTTAGTTGTTCCCCTTTTCATGTGTTTTGGGGTTCAGATGGCCAGTGATTGGTTTGTCCTCTGATCCTCTAATGGCAGTCTAACCTAGTTCTTGTTTTTTAGTTATGACATGCACACATGAATACCTGATTCTTTGAGTCTTGCAGTATCGTATCATTCACGAATTTATGAAGATTCTTGAAGATATCATTGGCATTGTCTTCCTCCAACGGTGTCGTAGTCCATGCCTGGCAAGTGGCGTCCAACAACAATAGTAAAAGTTCTCTGTTGATGTCAAAGGAGCAAGTGCTACCTCTAGCACTTGCTTTTACCATGATGGTGATGCACAAGAGGAAGGCATGGAGGAAGAAGTTCAAGAAGACAATGCACATGATCTTCAGAGGGGTGAGGGAGAGTTGGAGGGGCAGAGAGAGAGAGAGAGAGAGTTGCAGGGGCAACGAGATAATGAGGCTGATGGTGATCTTCATTTGTCGACGGTTTTTGGTCAAGAGATCCCCAACCTCCAATCTCGGATTGAAGTCGCCAGTTAAAATGCAAAGGGAAAGAGATTAAACATAAAAGGGAATGGGTGTTGAGCGTAAAACAGTCTTTTCAAATTTTATGTCAATCTACTTAATGTTTGGGTGTTGACAGGGGGTGTTAGTATAATTACCGTAAAAAAAAGTAGACGCATGTTATTAAAGAAAACTATAGGATGTGGGTGAAATTTTCCAAATATTTTTGTAGAAAAAGAAACGGTTAAGTAATGTTGTTTAAGAAATATAATTTTTTTTTTTGGTATGAAAATTGATTTATTTATTTAGCTGCCTTATACACAAGGATGTCAGTCTACAAATTTCCTGAATTCAGGAATCGGATATAGGCCAAACCATCGACACTGATAAGCCCTCCTAGCTAGGCCAAAACAGCTGAAAAACATACTGTAAGAATTGGAGCGCGTCTGTCGCATTTTGAGATGCTACACTGTGTGTAGCGTCCGTTAGATGTACGCCAGGTGGATGAGCATGCATCCAACAGCCAAATTTAAAAAAACATAATAAATGCTGATAGATGCTGAAGCGTTGGAAAATTTCTATTATGCAGAATCGCTTCTTCCTTTGTTACTCTCATCTTCGTCGAACAGTAAAACTCGGAGATGCGGAAACTCTTTCTTCTCCGCATCATTCATCGAACAAAAGCATTCATTCGTTGGCTCCATCAAACAACACCACTGTAAATACACGAACGACGAGCTTCAACGACGTCACGGTTGTTGCTCTCTCACTCACAACAACTCCATCGAGAACTACGAGTACTCATTTGGGAGTTACCGAAGAGACACTATAAGGACTGTATCTGTTATGCTACTTCGAGTGTAGCGCTTCCAGGAGAAGAAGAAGAAGAATATAATGAGAAAGAAGAAGATAGATTGTAATTGCTTACCTTTTATTTCCTTCTGTAATCCTTATATAACCATTTACAACTTCTGCAGAAACAACGATTCTCATAACTGAATCAGTTACAGACCTATGTAGTTATAACAACTATACCTACTGTTATAGCAACTATACCTTATAATACAGTTACAACTTCTTATTTCTTACACCTTGACACATCATCCCAATGCATGTGAATTCGTTGAACACGTAGATCTGTTCACTACAATTGCTTACACATAAACTTTGAGAATGAGAGGTTTCATTTTCCAACGATCTCCATGTAGCAATGCTGTTGTTGGTGTGATTATCTCTTCTGTGCCAGATGGTGATGGCAATGGTGTGATCGTAACAGATACTGACTAGATTTGGTAATGTGGAGAGGGAATTGATGGATCAATTCACAATCGGTTCAGCTGGTTAGAGAAGATGGTGTTACCTTGTCCAATCATGGTGGCAAAGGCGGTACCAGTGATTTTAGTCATTCATTGATGCAGGTTAATTGTTATATTAACAAGGATCCTGCAATAGCCTTTACATAGCAACTAGCTCTAATAACCAATCCTTCTTCCGCCAGAGCTCCCGGAGAGGCCAAGGAAAGATACGGCCTCCGTAGATTCGAGAGGAAGAACTTCTGTGCAGAATTCAGACAGAAACAGAGCAAAAGAGCTCATGAGTCCTGACAAGATTCTATTAGAAATTGTGAGCGATTCTATACCTATTATGGCTCAAATAATTCAATAGCTCATAGATGATATAATCCAATCCGCAAAGGAGCACTGGTGGAATCTCATTTGGTCGTTTGATAAGAGAGAGATATTAACTAATCTGCAGAATGGGCTTGAGAGAAGATCCGACTGTTAGAATATTTTGTGTTTAGGGTTTCAACCAAACTCATTCCAATCCATACAGTTACCCTAAAACACAATAGAGAAACCATTAACTATGAATCATAAAGACATACCTGTTTGAAAATATCGATTCTCATACCCTTTAAGACGTTCCAAGCTTTGATCAAAATCTCTCGGCTAAATTCTTTCACAGCCTTCAGAGGATATCCTGATGTCTCTTGCTAATGGGTGCATAAAGAACTAATTAACTATGATTGTGGAGACTCTAATTCAGTATTTATCGAATACTGCTATAACCCTTAAATCCTTCCCACAATAGAATTAGAGTTGCCAAACCTATTTGCATACCATGCGAAGAATCGAACCAAACCAAACCGGTTCTATCATGTTCATTGGACTCCCACTGAATAACTGGTTTAGGTAATTAATTAAGCTCACATAAATCTAATAATCTCCCACTTGGACTATATTAATTACAAAATCATCATTAACCAATATGGCCATGGAATCTAATACACTAAATCGTCACTAACTTTGAAACATCCATTTAGCTTCCTAATACTAGCAACAGCAGATAATACACCTCAATATACAATGTACAACCTTCTGTCAACCACAACAGAGGTCTACTCAATACATGAATCGCCTAAGATAATGCATGAAAGTAAACTCTCATGCGAGTCCATACTTGATTAAAGAACCTTAATCAAAATACCCCAAAACCTTTATGGGTAACTAAAATATAGTATTTAAATAATCTGAAAATATAATACCATACCTTGGCTAGACACCGCCTTTATCTTTTGGCTAAATATTGTCTTGTACTTTCTGACTAAATACCGTCTAGTACTCTTTGACTAAATATTGTCTCAGTAACCCCGACTGAATCTGTCTTGTTACAATGACTAAATATTATCCAAAATCTTTGACATGTCAAACACATATAACCATGTAAGTAAAATAGCAATAATACAATGCTAAAATAAATAAAACCATGGTTACATTACTGTGCCCATCAAACCATGAGTAAATACAATCAAACATAGTAAGTACTGTGAAAACACAAGCATAAACATAAAAGTCTCTCACTGATTAAGCATATCTAAAGACTCCTACTGATTCTCAGATCCTTTACCTCTTAAGCCTTTGATAAAATTAATTATTTTTTATCATTCATATATTGGACATATCGTCCCTTTGAAGACTCCCACTGACGAAACCTTCGTAAGAGAATCTACAATGATATAAATTATTTTGATCTTTTCCTTACTTGAAGAGATTTGATCTCTATAAGCTTTGAAATACTAGATTTCTTATTATTCTTTAAGAAGAACACAACTGAACCGCTGTTACAACACATCTCAATAGGTTTAGAAGTAGAGTCGAGTCTACAACCTCCAAGTTCAGAAAATAAACTCTTACACCAGATACCTTGCTTGTTATCTTTACATAGAGTTACAAAATCATACTACCATGACAATGAACCTTGATATTGATTTCCTATCATCAATGCAAACATTATAAATTACAATAAAATAACCTAGAGTGTCATTACTTCTATAAATGAACATGCAATCATTGTTCCTCTGCATATACCGCATGACCATCCTTTTTCCTGTTGTCTAATAACCTATACCAACATCTAACTGAAAACGTCCCAGAACACTCAATGAAAATGCTATATAAAATGATTACAACCTTAAGCATATATCAAGCTCCCTACTACATTGTAGATGCTCATACTTAATATCATTCTTTGTCTATAATTTTATCAATTTGTTTCCTTTATCGATTTAAGCATCCGCAACTTAATAGTTACACATGCATATTAAACAATTCAAAAACAAGAACAATGTTTACACTTTGAGATAAATCCAGAATTTTACTTTTTCTGTCATGAGTAAACTCAATATCAGGTACAAAGGTACTTGCTCACATATTTTTACAACTCGAAGTTATTAGACAGAAAAACATTGGTTTCAACTAGTAAACCACGTCATTGCAAGTCAGTATTTAACCATTAATATATACAACTAGAAGATGAATCGCTCCCACTGACCTCTAGATATACATAATGATCAATGACAATCTCAATCAAATTGAAAGGAGATATAACCCTGTCATACCATTACCTGGATACCTGTTTAATCCACAGATTGACATTATAAGTCTACAAAACATATCTTTTTTACTCTTACCACAAAACCTTGTGATTATAGCATATAAACATCTTCTTCTAGATTTTCTTTGATCAAAACGATCTTTATATCTATATAATGCAACTCCAAAACCAAAAATACAACTAAGACCATCAAGATTTAAAGTTTATACCTTTCATTCTCTTTATGTGATTCTACTTTACTACAAGTTTTACTTTGTAGCAATCAATTCTTCTATTAGAATCACACATTTCCTTGTATATCCATTTTGAACCTACGAGTACATCGTTCATCAATAAAAGCTTAAAATCTCAAGTCTTATTATTGTTCATAGACAACAACACATCTTTCATGACCATTAACCATTCAAGAGTAATTTCATTTTATTACTGACAACTTGCTCAAAATCATTGGGATCTTCATCTTGTCAAACACCAAAACATTCATTTTGAAGTATAACTTGTGATTGGATAAAATCATAGATCTACATGGTCTAGTATATCTCCTCATTGTCTCATCTGACTCTACTACTATGGTCGAAGTATCGATCTTAATGAACATTTCAATAATCATTTCATTACACTCTGATAACATTTTCAATATCTAAACTGGTTGCTCAACAGTCATTTTCATGTGGTCTCATCAAACTTTAAGTTTCTTATTGTATCATTCGGATCTGTTTTATCATCCTATAAAAGATAACTCATTGTCCTAATAATCACTCTTCCACGAATATTATGAAATCATGTCAGCTTTATAGTCCCAAAGAAGATAACTTAAACTGGAACTGACAATTTATGCATTCTATTAATAATATAGGCTGCAATATCAATTATTTCCCTACACGATTAAATACATTTTTAGGCTCTTATAAACACTTGCTCAAATTTATCAAGGAATAGACCAGTATCAAATGATCTCCCATAATACATACCCTTTCATTCAGATCCAATAGTTTTAATTTTTTTTTTTTTGAATAGATAAGCCCCAAAGAGATTTGAACTCATGACCCCTTAATTCTGAGGTGTTGGTCTTTACTAACTGAGCTGTCCCTTAGGGGTCAATAGTTTTAATTATTTCAATAAAAGTTTTCCATCTTAATTTTCATTATTTGAAAAAACACATATGGAGTAAACTGTCACAACAAGTCCTAGATGAAATCTCGATGTCCACAAAGTCTAATAAATCTTTGTTATAAATAATCTTCATTAACCTTAATCTTGTCATCTTTTCTTTATATATATATATATGTTATGAACTTTGGAAGAAGGGGTTTCAGAATATTATTCTTTCCAATCTTTCTTTGGACAATAGTCATAAACCCTTATGACTAAAGCGGAAGATAACAATATACAGTTTATCTTTTAAAGATAAATAATTTAAAAAGAATAAATTAAAGATTTTGGTATTCCTATGGGTTCAGACTACGATCAATGCTTAAGTGTCGAATCTACTATACCTTCTTGCTCAGAAGTTTCATAATTCTTATTCTTTTTTTTTTTTTTACTTAAGCTTGTCCAGTTTTACAACCTTTCTTTACATGTCCCTTCTTAGTCACACTACAAGAATTTCATTCTACTTAGATCAATTTTATCTTACAGTTTCTTAATATTCAATTCTTTGTCATAAAGTTTCTGATTATTACATAAAAAAGTGTATTTCTTTCTGTGAGTTTCTCTATCCCTTTCGTAACTTGTCTTTGTCTGGATATGTATTATGCACTATGACATTGGCATTCATATTTTTTTTTTCTTTAAACTTTTATCCTTAATTCTTTCATTTTAGGTTCACTATATCTTTTGAGTATTATAGGTTACCTACCAGGATCTAACTATACAATTCTTGTGAGGAAGTGAAAATCTAATGTGTCACCTACATAGGTTTTAATGAATTACTTATAAATATTCAATTATCTTTGAGCTTATTATTAATAGTTAATAGTTTTACCTTGTACTTTATCATACTTCCATTACCGTCTATTATCATGAAAAATTGATACTGATGGACTTGAGTAATAAAACATCTCTCTGTCCTTTCTTGAAATATCAAATTTTTTTTTTGAATTTTACAAGGAATATTCTATTTTAATATTCTTCATCTGAATATTATTTTACTTGATCTTAGGGACTGAACACTTTAAGAACCATAATACAATATTTTGTTGAGTATATCTGGATTAAACAGTCCTAGACTAGTTTTCAATTTCAATGCCAATTGATAAAACTGACTATCAATGACAGATATTGTCACACCCCAATTTCGGTTGAACCAGAAGTATGAGTGAACCGTCACTGAACCAACGGTTCACACCAGGATCTCAATAAGACCGTGTTCACTCATACAAACCATTGCACATAACCATAATCAGAATATAATAAATATAACAGAAGTCTTAAATTAAATGAACTGAGTAATCTATTGATAAACTTAAATAAAATATTTAATTATTCAAATTTCCAAAACTTAAGTAAATATCTTTACATCACTGTATTTTCAATCGAAAAATAATTAAAATAAATAAAATCAAATCCTAAAGGTACATGTAGAAAGGGCACTCGCATGAAGTGTCATGCTCGTCCTCTCCTGCTTGCACTTCTAAAGTAGCAACACTTCCATACGTCGGAGCATTCATGTAATCCTCCACTGAATAACCTGCATCAACATCTAAAAATAGTGTGTACACAAGGGTGAGCTCACAACTTAGCTCAGTAAGACAATCAGACAATGCAACAAACATATGCATGAGTAACATTCACATCATGGTCTAGTTTAAGTTTGCAATATGCTATAGAAAGGATTGGCGGCCACCACACCTCTATACACGAGTGTGTGAACTGTCGTCCCACAAGCACCCTATCATGGAATAGAGATAGAGCTAAGGCGTCCGGATCAAACACCGCCAACACCTCCCCTGATACCCTACCCATACCAACACGTAAGCTCCTATTGGAGAGGGCTTGCAAACTGGGCTCGCAACTAACCAATCCTATATGTCATCACAGTAGGTCATGTCCCAGCGCAGCTCCCTACGGCATAGAGATAGAGCTAGAGTCTAGTGGCCAAGTCGGAGACCACAGTGCCACTTCCTCCCCCTAATACCCTACCCGCACCAAGCATGCTAAGACAGAACGATACGAAAGGTGCTAGTGTGAGGAATGTTCCCAGACCTCCAGTCCTTTCCATTCCACACACCAACGAAAACAATCACATGCCTAACAGTCACAACCTAACATAGCAAGTATGCATGAACAATAATAATAACTGAAAGTAAAGGATGACATGCGAGAATGCACAAACATCAATCCACATAACCATAATTATTAACAATGGTTTACTGTTATTAAATTATTAGGGTTTAGGTCCGATTCCCTTACCTGACGCTTGGTTAGGTCTGATTCCCTTACCTGACGCTTGGTTGATAGTTTGCTCCGCGTCACAAGGTCTAAACGTGCTATCACAAGGTCCTACAAAATGTTAGGTTTAATTAGAATAGTTTTTCCTTAGGTTTACGTTGGTCGGAAAACCAACTGGGTCAAAAACACTCTTCACAGAGCAGACCGGTCACAGGTACCGGTCGCAGCACTGTGGGGAAAAGTGTGACCGGTATGGTCGATCGGTCCCCACAGACCAGCCCCTAGGAGGTACCGGTCGTATAGAGTGCGACCGGTATGGTCGACCAGTATGTCTCCGGAAGACCATACGCTTGGTTCTTGCCTTCCGTCGGTCACCCCCTATTGATCTTAGAGTTGTTTCCAACTTCATTTAAGTCCTAGTTTCGATGATCTTCAACCTAGAACTTGAATCTAGGGTTTACCACTAATTTAGGGTTTGTCGACAAACAGGGTTTAGATCAATACCTGCTTTGCATGGTATTGATCCAATTATAACTAACCATCCTAGAATACTTAATGTAGAGGAAGATTTAAGTATTTACCGTCGACTCGCGGCAATGTGTTCTTCGTCGAACGGTAATGGCGGCTCTTCCCTCTCCTTCCTAGCTTCTTCTCCTTCTTCAACCTCTTTCTCCTTTCTAGGGTTCGTGAGGATCAATGGAAGAGGTTTTAGGAGGTTTAAGGGTCCTTATATAGACTAGGGTTAGGTTTAGGAAGCCTCCTAACATTAGGAAAATCCTTCGGTTTGAAATTTGGAAAGTGGGACCCGTAGAGATCCGTTTTCGGATCCATGCTGCGCAGGCTATATCGGTCGACCATCGACCGGTACCATAGACCGGTACCATCGACCGGTATCTAACTTTTCATACCTGAATTGGTCCGATTGGTCCGATTTCATACCTGATTGTCATCCGCTCGTCCCGTCTGGTCCAGTGATGATTGGAAGACCTGTTACTATATGAAACAAGGTTTAGATCGGGTTCATGGAATGCGGGTCTTACAGATATCTTGAGGTATTTAATTATTACATGTCCACAATTATATTACAATGCAAATAATTATAAGTCTACGATTAATACAAAATAAATGAACTAGCAATAATATATACCTAACATGTGCAAGTCAATTTACATCTTTAAAAATCAACTGAACTACACACATATTCTTTGGGACAATATGTGCACTGGTCCTCTCGATAGCTGTGCAATAACTACGTAGGGATAATAACTATCGAAAATCTCACTACCTTTGGATAGATGAAACCTCTAAAGTCAAGATCCTTCAATCATGTGTATGAATTCTTTATATTTTTTAACAACGCCACATTTGGGTGGATAGTACCGTTCTTTGTTGTATCCATTAAAGTAGGATTTTATGTCAGTGTCATTTTTAGGTGAGCACTATACTTCCTTATTATAGCTTGTAAATGCATAAATATTAGATTTGAACATATTATGATAGAATCAAGGTTAACATTTTGGTGGTCACACCATAATCCTTACACAACAGTTAAAAATCATAATTTGAATAAATTTGGACAAGATCACCTTTGGGTGAACACTTTCAAACTGAAGCATTTACAAACATAGATCATTGAATTTGAACGGATCATAATGAAACAGGTTGTCACTTTGGTGGTCACACCAAATTCCACCATGATATGAATAGATTCAAACCTACAACTCATGTGGGATATATATATATTTAACCATGAATGTGTTAAAATACAACTTTACAAATTTAAACATTTAAGCAATCATGCACAATAGCTCAACAATCAATTTTGTATAATAAATTTAAGAAAAATCAACAAAAACATTGCAAATTGAGTTTTTATAGAATATTTTTCTATAATAACACATTTTTCAATATGTCAAAATATACCAAAATATATATATCAGATTGAAGAGCATAAAAAATAGAGTCCAATGGAACAAATGAGAGATTAATCCGACCTTCCTAGCTTCCAAAATCATCTTTTAATGTCCTTTTTCCTTAAAAGTAAAAATCAAATAGACCCTTAAGAAACCCTGTTAGGGTCGGTTCGGTTAGGCCTGGGTCGGTCTGCCCAGGATCGGCTTGGTTTGGCTTGAACCGAACCAATATGTAAATCCTATTTTTTTTAAATTAGGTCATTTGGTTCAGATCGAACCAGATGGTCTGACCAAAATGGGGGGATTTGTGGGGGGGCGCCGATCCCGGGTGTAAACGGTGCCGGTTCTCGGGGGGTTTATAACCCCCAACCCAAAACATGTCCATTAAGGGTCGGGTTGGGGTGGGCTGCGCTGACACGTTAAATAACGGGTTGGTCCGTGTCGGTTTGTTATCGGTCCGGGTTTTTCAAATTGATTTCGGGCCTGGCTGTGGTCGGGGCGGCCTATCGGGCCCATTTTATTTACCCTATCTTCTTCTATTCTTATGGGAAAAAATCTAAAAAATTTTTTAGACAATTTTTTAAGGGCAATTTTCCGAAATACTTTTGATTGAAACAAATGGTAGGAAAATAAAAAAACAGCACAACATCCCCAACCCAATAGATTACTCTACAAAAAGTTTAAACTACCTCTTAATTCACATTATATGTACACTGTAGGTTTGAACAAAAACTTAAAAAAATAGGATCATAAACATTCTTCACACTGTAAATAAATGACATATACATTGTAGAGTCTTGCCATAATATGGTACACTATACGCCTTGTCATGATAAATTGATTGGCTTGTTTTTCTCCTTTACCACCGCTCCTTTACCACCCCGAACCGCCCTAAATTCCCAAATGAATGACATTTAGTTTTAAACCAATAACAAAATAAATTAAAAGTAGAAAAAGTGAAGAAGCAAAACTCACATGTGTTCTTCATTCCGAGCATTAGGATTAGGACAACCGAGCATGTCTCAAGAAGAAAGGATTGGTGGTATCTTCATTTTCTTCCACTCCAAATTTGCAATATCAATTGAGTGAGAGTACCCCTTAACAAGCCTCTATATCCAAATATCCACATTCAACTTTTCCCAAGTTGTAAATATCAAAAATAGACTTATTCAAAAAAAAAAAAAAAGTAACAATAACAATTATTACATGTCCCCGAGGGGAGAGGGTATCCCAACACCGCCAATGCTAAGAAAACAGTTCAACAAGTAAATATATCCAAGTATCCAAATAAGCCAAGACATTAAATTGATAAAGTATCCAAATAGGCCAAATATATCCAAGTATCCAAATTCATATTCTCAAGTTGTTAACATTAGAAATAACTTACTCAAAAACAAAAAAATAACAAAAAAAAAAACTACATGTCCACAAAGGAAAAGTGCATACAACTTACCGGGTCGATATAATAATTCAGCAAACCAATATTTCTAAGTATCCAAATTCAATTTTACCCGTTTTTTACCTCACAAGGTGGTCAACCCAGGCTCGGACCTTTCCCCAAAAAATTTATTTATTTTTTTTTTTTTTTTGTTTTTTTTTTTTGGGTCCCTCCTCTCCTTTTTCTTGTGTGGGGGAGGGTTTTTTTTTTGAGGGGCAAAGAATGACATGCATCAACATATATCGCTCATTGGCCATTAGAGTAGCGGCAAAACTGCAAGTTGGACAAAAAACTAAGAATTAAAGCTAAGAATTTGAGAACATAATTATGTATGACTAAACGGGAAAATTGAAAAACAGGGGAGCGTGGGGGGGGGCTAGGTTTTGCGTTGTTTTTTATTTATTTTGTGTGGGGGGGGGGGGGGAGGGGGAAAAAAATATAGAAAAGTGTCAAGCATTTCATGTTAAAGAAATAACTAACTACAATTAATTTTCCTTTTAATGGTTCTATCTTTGAGGCTTAGAGCTCACCCGGAGGAACCGGCTGAAGCCACTAAATTCGGCATTGGCAAATCATCGCTATCAACACATTTCCTAAAGCCATGGCTACGCCCTCAACATCATCAACGCGGCTCGCCTATAGATAAAATATAAAGAAATGTTTGTCAATAATTAATATATAAATTATAACTTAAAGTTAGCTTGAATTGAAAAATTACCTCTAAAATCTATATCAAACATCCAATCCCTCAGACAAATCAATTCAAGATTGGAAGGTAATAGTTTGCTACGATACTTGTCAATGACACTTACCCCCCAAGGCTAAAAGGGGAGTTGAGGGGGCGAGTGGGGGAGGAGGGGAAAGGAAGTCTTTTTTTAAAACGGGGGGGGGCCCCCCCGATACTTGATCCATTTTGCCTCCAATAGGCCAAGACATCAAACCGACGATACTTATCACGAATGGGAGCTTTGGTTCTTCAAGATAATAATCCAACCGAGATTTTCCATATCTATCAATCAACATGGCACTATCAAATGTTGAAAACCCGTAGAAACATTTAAAACATTAATAAAATTAAATAGGAATATGATAATCTATAATTGAAAAAGGGGAAAAAAAAAAAACAGAGATAATTTAATTACCTCTAGTTGGGCAGTCCAAAAGATAACTAAATGAAGGTGTGGAAGCTCGATACCATGCATCCATGGTCTTGTATGCAAGAAAGAGTCTAACTAGGGGATTTTTCACACCGAGGGGAAAATCATATGCAAGTGGATCAAGCAGCAATCTTTCTAAATGCCCAATCTACAAAAGCAAACTTGTAGCGAGGGTCAAATACTAATGCAATGCCCAAAATCAGTATACTCATTCCAATACTTATCAAAATTTTTCTTCATTTCCACTACCATATCTTTCATAAAGTTGTTCTCCACGATAACTCTTCCAATAAATTTTTGTGAATCTTCCACACATTAAAAAAATACAAGTTTTGCGCGGTGGTGGGGGGGGGTAGAACTCGGGTGCTAGGCATCAGTGTAAAAATTTATCGCTTTCTTCCTGACCATTGGAATGAATTGGGACAATTCTTGTAGTTGTTGTCCTTTATCCGAAGGTTTTCAAATGCCTTCCTATAAAAGAAGGCACTCAAGCATATGATAGGTTGAGTTCCACCTAGTACATACATCGGGATGAAGACCCTTAACAGTTGATATACCCAATTCCCAAAAAGAGCCCATGAATTTAATCTTCCTACTTTGGGATGATTTGACATATGTTATGCCAAGTTTCGAATCAAAGAGACACAATCATCAATGCATTTCAACCCATCTTGCACTATCCGATTTAATATATTGCACAACATCGATATGAAAGAAATCACCATCACAGATAAGAACATTCTTCAAATTCAACTTTGATTTCAAAATTTCAACAAAGCACAAGGGTTTGGCAAGCCATTAATACAAGTGTCACTCTATAAACAATCTTGCATTTAAGACACTCGCTCTTTCTTTTCCATCATCATATGTGTCCCCGAGAATGACTTTAAAACCTTCCCAAAGTAACTTCTTCTTTTTTCTCTTGCCATATTTTATAGGTACGTAACTTACCGCCTCACCGAATCAGAGGCATAATTAAAGGTCCATCATCGACAAATCATCTACATTTGGTGTGCCTACACCCTCCATTATATCTCCAGTAAGTTCATTAAGTGGAGTTGCCATTCCTATAAAAATAATAAAATATATTTCAAGCTATACTTCATTAATAATTAATCCTATTCAAAGAAATTAAAGCATATAAGAAGAAATATATTCTCCAAACTATACTTCATTAATAATTATAACAACAAAAGATGGCCAAAGATAACAACCGCACCTTACATGCGTTGTTCCAATATTCATTAATAATTAAGATAATAATGCATTATTTGACGCTTCAAGAAACTACTACAACATTTGTCAAGAAACTACTACAAGTCTACAACATTATTTCAGCAATTGTTAATAAAAAAAAAATGAAGTCATTCTAGAACCGACATTCTTTGATATCTCAACAAACCTATACGCCTCATACGCTTTGCTCCAAGATGCTTTACAAGAACTCAAAAAACTGTACTCCATTTGTCGGCATTCTTTTACAGCACTCCATTTGGGGACGAGCTGTTGTTGAGAGCACTAGGGTTTGCTAGGGTGACCCGCTTTTGCCGGGTTTTGGGAAGAGGTCCCGCTAACCGCATGCAAGCCGCGGCCTTGGTAGAGGTAGAGGTGTAGGGAATCGTGGTTATGGTAGAGGTTGACAAGATTGTCGATGGTGGACCGGAGCTTTGGGTCATGAAGCCAGTTCGGGACCATGAGCACACCCAAGTTCAAGTATCGACCGGGAAGAAGATAATGTTCCTCCGTTGTTACTTAGGTAGTTTTCAATGCTCCGCATCTCCGTAATCGAATATTATTTCAAAATATTGAAACATGCCGGTTACGATATGGTGTTAGCACGATGAAGCCAAAGTTCTGACGTTGTTAGGCCCGATCATCGACTCTTAGTCAAAGTTTAAGGGAGCCTACGGTCAAAGATATTGCCTAGTTTTTTACATAAATGCCATTAAGTCATCCATAGATGGAAAATTACAGAAATGCCATTAACCCATATAAACAAGACTTTTATCCATACATATAAGCTCTAAGTACCTTTAATGCTATGTAAAATAACAATGCTAGAAAAAATGAGAATACATAAAAGGAGCAAGAGAATTTTGTCCATGTTTTCGGATAGTGTTATCTACATGACAATTGTCATGTGCACTTATGCCATAATAATTTTAAACAAAAGAAAATTCAATGAGTCTTGATGGATTTGAACCGCCTTGATGGATTTGAACCATCATCTCTTGGGACTTGGGGTATTCCCAAATGCTCTTCCCGTTTGAGCAAGGACACACATACAAGAGGAAATAATCTTCTATGCAATTCAAAATCCTCGTATTCCCTAAACATCCCAAAATTTTTGAACTACTCTTGAATATCTTGGGATGGGCAAGCGGACCGACCAGAGAGGAGGTTTAAAATCTGAATTTGTTACAACACCCTACAAGTGCCACAAGGCAACCATGTAAAACAAACGTAATTGACGAGACCCTCCATGCCAATAAATCATTCTACTTCACCTCATTAACTATCAATAGGTTTTCATACCGCACTTACAAACTTTATTGGATTGAAAAGGAGTTGAAAATGTACATTAAAAAAACAGGATCGTGCTGTGTGCAAGCATCATCTTTCACGACAAAATCCGACATTAAATAGTTCTAATTTGATAGCAATTTGAATTGGAAATTCAACTTTCATAATTTTAATGAATATGGACAGATTGTAACGATAGGGATTACTGATACCTCCGCTTCTTGTAGGATCTCAACACAAGCCGTTTCACCAATAGCAAGGGACAAGAGGCAACTTCACTTTTCAAAGAACCAAACACTTGCAATAATATGAGAAAGGTGGTTTCATTTTCATTGCGTGTACTCAAATTGATCCGGGTTCAAACTCAAAACGCCTCAACTTATACTACCCGATTCATCGGCTTTAACCGGGCTCAAAAACTCGATCTTGGATCATTTAGTCTAGTGGATGGCGAGTTGGTCGGTAAATTTTTTTCAAGCCAGCCGGGGCCTGAGAAATTGATGATAACAAACCGCAACCTTATGACCATGATGTATTTTTTCGGTTTTGGAGTTCTCTTCACTCAGTGCTAAACAGGGGAGCAAGTTTTGGAGTTCTCTTACCCGAGACTTGAGAGTCCGAGACCGAGAGGCGGAGCCCAGAGAGAGGCCGAGAGTCCGAGACCCGAGAGGCGGAGCCGAATGAAGAGAAGGAAGAGGCCCACCGCCAAAGAGGGCAAGCCGACAAGCCGGGGGGGGCCGGGCTCCACGGGTTGCTTAATGGGTTGCCCAACGGGCCGGACCGGACGGACCGAACCCGATAAGGATCCATGCTTGTGTCCGAAACACATCCAATAAGTTTCGGTCTGGGCTGGGTTCGGGTTAGTTCGGTCCGACTCGGTCCGGGCTACCGGTTCGGTCCCAGTATTGACACCCTTATAGTCGATCATGGTCCGACCACTGGTCCAACTTGGTTCAATAATTCAGGTTCTCGGGTCAAAATGCCAGGTTTCTGGGTCAGCCCATCTGGTCAGGTAACTGGGTTCTCGGGTCAACCCATAGTGTCAGGTATGCGGATTCTTGGGTCGGGTCATCCACGCATGGTTACCACACATATGGGGCAAGTCAACCCCTAGTCAAACCAGGCCGAGTCAGGCCAGTCGAAAAATTGGGCAATCCGTTAGGGTTTCTGAGTTGACCAGGTGATGATCGGGTCAATGCCGTGGGGGGAGGGGGGGGGGGCGGAGGGGCGCCCCTTTGATTTTTATATAGTCGGCTCCGTCTCGTCGAGAGCTTGCCAACCGTATATGGTATGTCCTATTTTGTCGGTCGAAAAAATTTCTTCAATGGAAAATCTCCAACAAGTTAGATTTAAATTCGAGAAATTCATTTTTTTAATTTAACCATTCACTACAAGTCTTTATAATCAATCCTCATTGATCCTATGTCTGTATGATTGGCTCTGATACCAACTATTAGAATATTATGTGGTTAAGGTTTCAATCAAACACATTGCAATCCATACAGTTACCCTATAACACAATAGAGAAACCATTAATTATGAATCATAAAAATATGCCTATTTGAAGAGATCGATTCCTATAAGCTTCAAACTTTGATCGAAATCTCTCGACTACAGTCTTCCACAACCTTCAGAGGATAACCTGATGTCTCTTGCTAATGGGTGCAAAGAGAACTAATTAACTGTGACTATGGATTCTAACACAGTATTTATAGAATATTGTTATAACCCTAAAACTCTTCCCACCATAGAATTAGAGTTACTAAACCTATCTAATACTATGTGATAAATCAAATCAAATCAGTTCTACCGTATTCATTGAACTCCCACTAAATAACTGATTTAGGTAATTAATTAAGCCTATATAAATCTAACACCGACTTCATTTTTGATACTCTCCCTAAGTTTTATAGAGAACAATTAGAGATTTTGGTTGCAATCTAAACTGGCCTTGTGAATTTCAACGAAGAATTGTCTCGCCATGACCGAACAATTAGAGATATATTAAGGAAGAATGATGTGGAGAAGAAAGGGTTTCTGCAACTCCGAGTTTTATTGTCCGACGAGGAAGAGAGTAACGAGGAAGAAGTCACGCACGCAAGACACCTACATAGGATTTTTCGAATGCTTCAGCGTCTATTGACGTTTATTACATTTTTTTATATTTGGCCATCGGATGTGAACTCATCAACTTCGAGGACATCTAATGGATGCACTACACATAGTGTAGTGTTTGGAGACGCAACAGACGAGCTCGCTCCGTAAGAGTTAGGATTCACATCCTCTCCTCTCAATGATTCGAGAGGAAGGGGGACACCTCCGTTGAATGGTTGATACGTGGGATTTGAGTGAATTCGAATCCTGATCGACACCAAACTGATAGAAGGTGTCCACTCGAATAAAGACTCAAATTCACCCAAGTCTCATGTGCCGGCCATCTAATGGGGGTGTCTCCCCCCTCCCAAATCACAGGAAAGAGAGGATTTGAATCCTTAAGAATTAAGCCAAAACATATGAATATTGGTTAAAAAAATTAGAAAAACAAGTGAAATACTTGTGAACGAAGCAACTGCTCTTTTGGTCGTCTGATTACTTTTGAAAATATCCGTTGATGTGAACGGCATCAGATTCGACTACGATATTTGTAAATTGCAATTACCCTTATACTCGCTTACCAACAAAAAAAAAAAATTATCCTTATCCTCCACGGATATTCTAAAATAATATTTTCGTCTCCGTATACAAAAGAAAAAAACGAGAAATTCGAGCACGAGATATCGTTTTGAACATATCGCAGATATTATAAGAGAGAGACGGCCATATCTGGTGGCCCTTATAGAGGAACAGTAAATAGTACGGCCATTTAACAGCTGGCACGTTTCCTCCACCGCAGGGATCACTATCAACTACTGTCGGTTAAGCACACGAAAATAAAATAATGATTCTTATAAAAAAAAATAAAAAAATAAAAATTAATTTTTGTATGTATCTCTTTCCATTCAAAAAAATTTATTTTATTTTTTTTTATTTTCTTGGGTTCCAAACATAGCTTAAACCTCTCGAGGAGTCACAGTTGGCTGTTGCCCAAGCACTTCAGCTTGGAAGCGATTTGACTAGCGTCTCTTTCATGTGGTACCTTCATTTGCTAAAACCCTAAAGTTCTCTTTCTCTTTGGGATGCTCTATTGGTGTAGGAGGTTTCTGATTCGAAGCGGTTTTGGTGGTTTGGGAGTAAGGAAGGGGAAAGAGGATGAAGATCCAGTGTAATGCGTGTGAAGCAGCTGAGGCGAATGTTCTGTGCTGTGCAGACGAAGCTGCTCTTTGTTGGGCTTGCGATCAGAAAGTTCATGCCGCGAATAAGCTAGCGAGTAAGCACCAGAGGATTCCCTTGTCGAATTCGTCTATGCAGATGCCCAAATGTGACATCTGCCAGGTGAGCTTTAGAGTTCATATACTCTTTTTTGATTGAAGAAATGGGTCTTCTGTAATTTTCTTTCCCAATTTCTAGGTCTGTATTCGAGGGTTTGGATTTTGGAGTTCTATTTAACTGTCTCTTCTGCTTTTTTGCTTTGAGTTGGGTTTATTTTTATTTTTTATTTTTATTATGTATAACTCTTTATCTCCTTCTATGCTTATCTCTGTTTGTGTGATAATTGTAGTTCATGTGAATGAATGTAAAAGATTGTTTTTGGGCGTGTTGAAATATCCCAAAAATCGTTTCTGTTTATATTTCTTCAATAGTTATGTGGGTTGGACTTTGAATTATCTTTCAGTTTCAGAATACAAATTCCTCTTTGATTTATGAACGATGGATGAAATAGTTTTTATGAATTTTTTTTATTAATTCTTTAATTATTTTCTACATGTTTGGACCTGTTCAGCGACAAATTATTTCTGGGGTTTCTAGCAGATTTATTTTATATAGTGTGGCGTACCTCTGAAAGGTGTGAAATGGACTTGATGTGGTTATTGATGTTTTGATTTGGGTTTTGGGGTTTTTTTCGTGAGATGATGTCATCTCATATTTTATTATGGTTTTTGAGTTCCTTATGCCTGGCATGCGGTTAATGATGTATTGTTATTCAAGGGCTCTTATTTAATGGTGTTTTAATTTGAGACTGAAGCTTTTTTTTAGCGAAATGGTAACGATACTTTTTAAGTTGTTTATCGGTTTCATGTATATTTATTCCTCTGCTGGCATGCTGTTTATATGATGGAATGGTTATTAAATTATGTTTTGGTTTGGAATTTTTAGTTGTTTAATTAGTCTTATGAATCATTGGTTGTTTAATTGAAGTGCAATGAGTCTTAAGTGATTGATTTAGAAGCTTGACAGGTCTTTACTAGTCAAAGGGGCTTATGTAACTCCATCTTGATTCACCTTATCATCCTTTCTCCCCACACTGAAGCAGATCCATCTTTAGTTTCCAAACAAAGTTAGGATCTTATTCATTTAAAAAGTGGTTGTTGGATGTCATTGTAATTTTAGAATCTGGGTTGAAATCTGACATGCCTACCATAGAAAAAAAAGGTGAGAAACATTAAGTTTTCTTGTATACCCTGTAGCTTATGATTCAGGAGTATTAATCATTTAGTTGCAGTCTGAGAAAAAATGTAGAGAAAAGATGGTAGATATTAACTACAGTAAACAGTAAATTCCCAAATAAAGGTTCAGCTCAGGTGGGCTGAGTTGAGCTAATGATGAATTTTAAGAGGTCTGATTGGAAGCCAGCCCAAGTTGCACCCCTAATCAAATGTGACCTATTGGCTTTGTTTGGTTGCAAGGGGAATTGAAAGGAAGGGAAGTGAAATTTATATACTTTAAATGGAAACTTTTGTAGATGTAATACAATATAATATAAGATGTAAAATTTATTTTACTTTTCTTGACATATTTAGGAATGATACTTATAAGATGTAAAATTTATTTTCCTAGGAGGGATTTGGATGCAAAGTAAAGTGTAAGTTAATAACTATTTATGGAATAATTTGGAATTAATTAAATAGTAATGTGATAGCATGTGCTGTAATCATTACAAAAATTTCCATTTAAAGTTTAAAAATTTCACTTCTCTAACCTTCAATTCCCCTTGCAACCAAACAAAGCCATTGAGATATATGTTCTCCCTCAAAAAAAGGGAAAAAAGGGAAGGGCTTCCCTCTTTCAATGGGTTTTCATTATGAATACAGTATCTTTGCACCTGGGACATCGTCTAAGAACTGTGTGGGTGTGTGTGTGTGTGGGTGTGTGGGGAAGGATATAAGATAGTGACGTTTCAACAGAAAGAAAATTTCATCGATATCTACAATCTAGGAAACAACCAGGGTTTGTGTGTGTGTGTGTGTGTGGAAGGATATAAGATAGTGACGTTTCAACAGAAAGAAAATTTCATCGATATCTACAATCTAGGAAACAACCAGGGTTTCTCCTTTTTTCCCTTTTGGCTGTCAGGTTACTGGATCTCATAGTGTGATGCATTGTAGATGGTGCATGTGGACTGTATTAGATAGTTATTTGGTGGAGACACTATGATTGTTCTGTAACTGGTGACAGGTAGCTTGATAAAAAAATGTTCTGCAAGGTTGGGTTATTTGTTCTAGACTCCTAGTAGTTGGTAAACTTGGCCTTTTGATGGGTGGGGGCAATCAATGTTAGGAGTTGTAAGTTTAGCTCTGAGATGGAGCTGTCTTGGAAGTACAGTATAACCCTTGTGCTAGGGTGTGGCCAGGTACGAGTATGACTATACTATCAAGGAAGGCTGCACCTGAGAATTGATTACATCCTGAATTCAACTGATTCAAGCTTATGTGATGGAGTGACCTAGACTTATTTTTTTCTGAAATTCTTTTGATTACTGGGTTAATTTGTTATTTTTAGCAAAAGAACCTAGATTATCGTTGCTAAAGGATATTAGTAAAATTCCTATGCATATAGCAGATTTTATGCTATTGTATTGTGGGGAAGGAGGAGGATTAATGTCATATACTTATGTAACCAGATAATTTAAAAAGGATTTTTTGTTTTTTTTTTTTTTTGGGGGGGGTGGTTTGCTTGAGTTAGGGTATACAAGAGTATATCAAAGAAACCAAGGGATGACAAAATAAGAAAGCTACATTAGGAGAGAAGACACACAACTGACTAGAACCACCCTTTGTGTGGTTACTCATCTGCTGCCACCTTGGTTGGTATATGCTCTTAAAAGAACTGGACACTCAGCTGAGTTTTATTTTTCTTCATACGCCTGAAAAGTACTTATTGGGGAAAGGAGAAGGGAGGGAAAAAGTGAAAGAGGAGAAAACATAGAAAACAGTAATCATTCTTTGTATGTGAGAAGAAAAAGCATATGCAGACATGTCTGCTTATGTACATATACATGTATGCTGTAAGAGACCTTACACAATTTTTTTTGGGTAGGTAGTTAGAGAGCTTGCATACTACCAAGCTTAAATAATACTTAGCAGGCATATGACCAATATGCTTTTCCATTTCTGTTGGTGCTTGCCTAGAGGGCAGATAGTTGCATGGTATGCCTTAACAAGATATCAATTTTCCCAAATGCGTAGTCCCTCATCCTTTGTTCTAGGTCTTGTGGGTGCGGTTACGGGTTGCAAAACCTTGATTTGGAAGCCCACCCAAGTGCAGACTTAAAGGTAATGGCAACTTTGTAGTTTTAGGAATAGCTCAACACCAATTTTGGAAGCAAATAAGAGCTGGGACAGAATTGGAACTAGAATTAAATAGATTGGGCAATGTGCAAGGAGATGAAAATTTAGGACAAGACAAATTTTTATGAGGGCAGGGATATTTTAGGAAACTAATGGTAAAGGGGAAAGATGAAATAAAATAAACAAATAAAGGAAGTATGACATGGGGGGTTTGGGTCGTCTTCAACCTTATGTCTTCTTGATAGAAACTAAAATCAGCGGTAACCAGCATGAAAAAAGTCGATCGAACTTGCTCAATGTAGGTTGCCAACTCACTGATCTGTGAAATCTACCTAATGACCCATCGCAGCAGCAAGTGGATGAGGAATATTAAAGGCCTGAAACTGCATCAGGCGGAAGTTACCGTAGCTGAATATGGGATAGGTTTATAACTTGCTGCAGGAAGGATGTAGGAGCTGGGATTTGGGGGCCTGGGTTGCCTATACCAGAGGTACTCCCACACCAAACCTTAGGAAGAAATATGAGAGATGCGAGAGATTGATGTGAACAAGAGGGGCTGCAGGTAGTACCGTTAGAACAGGAGGAAAGAAGAAGAAACCAGAATTGAAAGAGAGAAATTGAACCCCAGAATAACAATGAAGGAAAGAAGAAGAACAAGGAGTAAACAAACCTGATACAAGCGAGGGATCAGGGGCAGCAGAGAGAGAAGAGCAACAAGCCACACAGGCAAGTTAACAAACTCAATTTCATTCCATTATCAAAACTGAATAATCCAATGCTTGCAACTTGTATTTATAGAAAACAAAGTAAACAATTCCTAATATGCTGAATTCCTATACATACTATAAAACTAGATACAAATCTTGATTAAATCATCTCTCTTACGTAATCTAAACATCCCAAATATAATTGATTTCAAGATAAACCAATTAAAGAAAATCTCAAACAAATCCATAAAGGGCAAATTTCTAAATCTCCCTTACTCAACTTCTTTTTAGTTTCCTTCAAAAAACCAATCTTCCACCTCTCATTCTCCACTGAGATTTTCAAATACCTAGAGTACCCCTGCCCCCATCCCAATGGCTGCTCGGCCGATCTCTCTCTGTCTTTCCCCTGCTGATTACTGCATTCGATCCTTCCTTGCATGGTCTGCCGGGATATTGATAATTGTTCTCATGATCTCGTCTCAACAGAAACAGGGGTAGCTGAGTTGGGATCCATGAGATCCATACCTGAGTTTGGAGGTGTTGCAGACTATTTGATCCATGTTCAGGTTCCACACCAATTCAGGTGGTACCCATAGCCGTCGTGCCACTACCAACTGAGAAGTTAGATGATAATGCTAATGCCTATAGTTTTGTATTCTGGGAGTGGCAAGATGGAATATCTGGAGATTTTCCGGTTGGCAGAAC
This sequence comes from Protea cynaroides, assembly GCA_028583415.1. Lineage (NCBI taxonomy): Eukaryota > Viridiplantae > Streptophyta > Magnoliopsida > Proteales > Proteaceae > Protea > Protea cynaroides. Next base: position 72,818,503 of record CM053265.1, on the reverse strand, counting down.
CCTGGTTGATCATCTCAGGATAATGATAAGCTCATAATGGCAAATATTTTCCCCAGCATCATGATACTACAGTATACAATCCTCTCTAACATCTAGATTCCGTTGGTGTTAGTCTTTGAGAGTCCCCCTCTGGAACTCGTCCTAAAAAGTTAAAAAAATTTAACGAAGGACAAACCTCCTGAAACCTTTGTGCCCCTTCCCAAGTCGTTCTCAAGTAGTTTTACTTATTTAACCCACTTCAACAAACCCACCAACCAATCTCGTTCCTTATGCTTCTCTAATGATCTTTCTGTTTGTTTCGTTCAAGCCCACTTGGATTTTTCTTCAAAAGCTCTTCTTCTCCAGATCCTTTTCTCATGGATCTGATGAGCAGGTTTTATTATCAGCATGTAACTCGAGCTATTCCTCCTTTCAGATGCAACCAACAACAGACGATTTATGGGCTACCCACATCTTCTCCCCCAGACACCAGCTTCCCCACCTTAGCCATTGCTATTCTAAAAATCATACCACAGCTATTCTACGGGTGAGTTACGTCTTCGTCATCAAATGCTGCTTGAATTGGCACTGCCTTGATCTCTGTAGATGCTTTTTCTCTCACAAGCTTGATGACACGAGGACCCCTCAATGGTGTGCTACGGGAGGGTAGGTGGGTGGAAAGAGATAGAATGGGAAAGAGAGTGACTGGGCAGCTGTTGGGGATGGAAGCAGGGGTAATTTAGGAATTTGAAAATATCAGGGAAGAAAGAGGTGAATTTTTTATTTTATTTTAGAGAATCTGAAAAGAATTTATGAGTCGGGGAATTTGAGTAATTATAGGCTAACTATAAGAGAGTTAGAAATTTGTCCATCCATAAATATCCCTAACCATATATGTTATTTCTTGTGGGTTGGAAACTGCATCACTTACCCCTACAGAGAGGGAATTGTATACAACTTGTGGATATCCAATTTGACAACTTACCCTAGACTTTCGCCTCACCTATCATTTGGAATCCTGCTTTAAAAAAAAACATGATACGAGTCCGTGATCAATCATGGATTCATGGGCATGTGGTGTGCTTGACATGTAGCAGTGGAGCTATGAAATTAATCCTAACTGAAGTTACGACGGGAACTCCTCAGTCCTAATTCCTAGAAACTATTACATTTATTGGTTGCTATATGTTTATTTCAATTCTACTAACTTTAAGTATTGCAAAACCTTGTACCTTTTTAGTGACTCACAGATTCTTAAAAAGTAACAAGAATATCTGATGAGGTGTCTTTGTTATCAGCATCCAACTCCAGTGGTTCTGTACTTTACCTGTTTTTCTGTGATTCACGAATCTTATTTTTTCAATTTTTATTTCTTTAACTTATTAAAATTTTTCCCTCCAGATGGGGGTGATGAGACATTTCACACTTGAGCTCGTGCATTTCTGATGTACCAATGTTTAAAGCTTGCTCTACATATTTCTTATTGTTATTTGGATATGGATTTTTCGGTCTACTTATTTTTTCTAGGCTGAAGTAAACTGCCTATAATGCATCTGCACATATTTTTAAGGTGGAAGCGTATCTGAATCCCATGACTTCGGATCTTTTGCTTTGTTTTGTTTTTTCTTTTTCTGATTCTAATATTTAATCTCAAATTTGCAGGAAACTGTTGGTTTTTTCTTCTGCCTAGAAGATCGAGCTTTGCTTTGTAGGAAGTGTGATGTTGCCATACACACAGCAAACCCCCATGTGTCCAAACATCAGAGGTTTCTGCTTACGGGGGTGAGAGTGGGGCTTGAACCTAAAGAGATCGATTCGTCTTTTACTAAGGAGAAGTCAAAGCCTGTGGGAAAAAGCCCTGAAACAGTATATCGAGCAGTGCCTAGAAAGGGCTCTACTGCTGCATCATTGACTGGTCAAACTAGTGGAATCTTGTCAGATGAACCCGGTGGAGGTAGGGGTACAACAATGACTAAAATGTCATTTTCTGGAGGCAATACAACTGGATCTATTCCAGGGTGGCCATTAGAAGAGTATCTTGGACTATCAGATTTTAATCAGAATTTTGGATTCATGGAGCATGGATCTTCCAAGGTATGCTTTACAAAATGTGAATCTCATATTTGTTGAAAACTAAAATTTTTCTATTTGACTAAAGGTCTGGATTGTATAGTTGTATGAGATACACTCCCTAAGTTTTCCACCAAATTATGCCTTTTATCTTGAATTTGTAACTGATGTCTCCATAGGGGTTTTTTATTTTTTTTATTTTATGTCTCCATAAGGTTAGTCAAGCTAAACATGCAGCCTCACCTGAAAGCCATCTATTTAAACAAAGTGCGGCTCAGTTTTATTTTATCCAAGTGTTGCTTTCCTTGGACTGTGGTCTTGAAGAATCGCAAGAGTCACTTCTGAATGAACAAGGCTCTTTAATTTTGTGAACTTTGTACCACAATCTATGAGGTATTTATGATAGGAGCCTCGAGACTAGTCAATGTGTCAAAACAGAACATGTAGCTGGACCTTGAAGCCATCTATTTAGACAGAGTGGCTTCTCTAGGATTATATTCTTAACAAATCTTAGGGCCTGGCAGTCTTTGAATAAACCTGATGTAGGACAGCCTAGGGTTTAGGTCTCCTACACTTTCAACTAAAGTTAGGTAACAGGTTACCTAATGATTAGCTAGTTTGGAAAGATGGCAGCAGCATACATGTCTTACATTTAGATGTTCAGAGTTGAATTTTACAAACTGATGAGCAATATATTTCTAACAGTAATTTTCCAGCTCAACAATGATCAAATAGAGTGACAGGACTCAGTAATATAAGCAACATTTGATAAGTTGTTATACAAGGAATTTCAACACTCTTACAATAATAACAACCAAGTTCTAATGCATAAGAAACTAATTTCTATGTGTTTCAATAACATTTCAATATAAAGGAAAAGACTACTCACTAATTTAGCTATTTATCAAAGGGGACAGGTCAGAATTCTGTCTACTGAAGTTACTGTCAACAGAAACCAGAAACAGAATAGGAACAGAAGAAAAACAGCAACGTATGGTTAACTGTCCAGCTAGGTTAAATATTGACAGAGTAATAACAGAAAAATTAAGCACTGTTAATTAAAACATAATATTCTGTAAGGGGGTAAATAGTACAGTAGAAGAACTAAATCATATGTAAATAAAATGACACAACGGAAATGGCATAACAGAAATTCGATGACAAAAATAGGGGAGGGAAAATTTCTGTATATGTATTACAGGTTTAATATAGTAGACAGAAAAGACAGCATTTTTGGAAATGGGAAGGGGAAAAAAGAAGAGAAACAGATTCAAGATTTTTTTTGTTGTTTGGGGGGGTGGAATTCCAGTAATAATGCAGGAAAAGGGGGGAAGAAGAGGGGGAATTGAGAAAGAGAGGAGAACTTAGAGTGAGTGAGAGAGAGAGAGAGAGAGAGAGAGAGAGAGAGAGAGAGAGAGAGAATTCTTCTATTCATTCATATCTTCCATAATTACTGAAATAAAAAAATGGCACTTAAATGGCCAAAGGGGAAACAGTGGAGGGGTTGGGGGAACTGCCTATGGGCAGTTTATTGCAGTGCAAAACTGCTAGCATGGTAGGTACAACTTATGTAACTAAGAAATTCAAAAATAAAGTAAAAAGGGGGGTTTGTTTATATGCTGTAAATAAAAAAAGAAAAGAACCCGCTGAGAATAAAAATTAACATAACTGAAATAACTATAGTGATAAAAAAACAGAAAAAAAAGAGAATAAAAATAAAGCTGCTGATTTGTTGCTCCTAGCTGAAAACTGCTGGGAATGTCCCCATCGATTCTCCCCGACTTGAAAGAATTCACCTCCAGTAAATAAAACTTGTGTAGTACTTAGGCATAATTGGGTTGAGTTGCCGTAGCTCCTCAATAAAAATCTCTGTGCCGTCAATCTCAGGTCGTCTGCGCCACCTGACTAAAACTTTTGGGAACCGTCAGTGCATGTAGAAGTAACTCTCTCATCAAGGAAAATTTCAATCTCCTCAACTCGTTGATCAAACTGGGGGTACGAGAGGAATAAAAGTAGTAGGAAGGGAAATAAACTCGGATGCAGAGATATCGACAGTGAAGGGAGAACATTAGGATAAACAAAAGGGGTAGAGTAGAAGGGCCATGGTAGGAAACTAGGCCCTTGACATTGAAAATGTTGTTGATTCCCATGTTAGTAGGTAACTTAAGCACATGGGCATTAGGTCCTACTTTTTTAAGAATCCTAAAAGGACTTGCACTATGAGCATGAAGTTTGGTCGACTTTTCCTTGACAAAAACACTACAGTTTAATCTTGACCATCACCATTTCACCTTCTTGAAACTCTTGCATTCATTGGTGCACATTTGCCATGGATATTGATCATTACTTGATGTCATCATGCAGCTATTCTCTGCATGCAAGTTTTGTTTATGTTGCGCAAAAGACTCGGTTGATTGGGAGGTCCTAGAGCTAGACACAGTAGGAACAAGGTCTATGGGTGTCCTGGGTTGGTGACCTAAACAAATCTCAAAAGGAGAGAGACCAGTGGTTCAGTTATTGGAAAGGTTATATGCAAATTTGGCTTGGGTAAGAGTACGATCCCAATTAGTATGACGTTCACCTATAAGACAACGCAACAGATTTCCTAAACTCTTATTAATAATCTCGGTTTGATCATCGGTCTGAGGGTGGAAAGGTGAAGAGAAACAGAGTTTAGTGCCTATCATTTGCCATAGAGTTCTAGAAATGACTGGTGAATATTTTGACATCCTTATCTGATATTATGGACTTAAGCAACCCATGATACTATACAATCTTCCAGAAGAAAAGTTTGGCAAAAACCGAAACATCGGAAGTCTTGGAGTACGGAATGTAGTACCAATTTCGAGAAGCAACCCACAACCACGAAGACATAATCATGGCCTCCCGAGGTCTTAAATAAACCAAGCACAATATCCATGCTTTGTGTAGCTGCCTTGCTGTCCATCAAAATTTTGGACAGATGTCTCAATGGCAGCAAACTTGCTGTAATGTTTTGGACATTTTAGTCAATGGCTTGAAAGCTAACAGTTTGTGCCATGTGGTCTGTTCTACTAGTGGTCAACCCAACAGAGGCACTTCTGAGCAATTCATGATTTGCTTGAAGGGCTTTTAGGATTTCTTCATCATGTTAAAGTAACATTTCCCATTGCTTTGATGTCATAGAAGTGGTAGGAAGATTTGTCATGGTTTGGTAAGCTCTACCACTACATGTGGACATACAAGACTGACTCTCAAGTCTCAACTAGGAATCCTAACCAGAACAAATAGATACTCGAACCTATGGCTCTGATACCAAAACTGATGTAGGACAATTTAGCCTTTAGGTCTCCTACACTTACAACTAAGTTAGTTAATAGGTTACCTAATGATTAGTTTGTTTGGAAAGATGGCAGCAGCATAAATGTCTTGCATTTAGATGTTTAGAGTTGAATTTTACCAACTAATGAGCAATATATTCCTAACAGTGATTTACCAACTCAACAATGATAAAATAGAGTGATATAGGACTCAGTAATAAAGACAACATTTGACAATTTGCTATGCAGGGAATTTTGACACTCTTAAAATAGTAACAGCCAAGTTTTAATGCATAAGAAACCAATTTCTATGTGTTTCAATAACATTTCAATATAAAGGAAAAGACAACTCACCAATTTAGCTTTGTATCAAAGGGGACATGTCAGAATTTTGTCTACTAAAGTTACTATCAACAGAAACCAGAAACAAAATAGGAACAAAATAAGGACAGCAATGTATGGTTGACTGTCCAGCTAGATTAAATTATGGCAGATTTTTTTAACGAGAGTTCTTAAGTCATTGCATTCGCACTCCCCTAGTATGCTCTCGACATTTCCTTCTTACTACTTACTTCATCTGCTTTGCTAAACCTTCTCCAGAGCTCTTACAAAGACCCCCCCCCCCCCTCCTTTACCTTTTGAAAAACCACTCCATTTGTGCTCTGGAATTCAATTCGCTTTTCTTATTGAGTTCGCTTACCTGGGATGACTAAAGAGAGATTTGCGTTACCAGAAAACAGAAGCACAAGCCTTAGTGTGTTGCACTCCGGAGCACATAATAAGTAACAGAAAAATTAAGCACTGCTAATTAAAACAGAATATTTTGTAAAGGGGAAAAGTTACAGTAGAAGAACAACATCATATGTAAGTAAAATGACAGAACAGAAATTCGATGCCAGAAATAGGGGAGGGAAAATTTCTGTATATGTATTACAGATTTAATACAGTAGACAGAAAAAAAAATAGCATTTCAGGAAATGGAAAGGGGAAAAAAAAGAAAAACAGATTCAAGACGGGGGAGGGGAAGGGAATTCCTGTAATAAAGCAAAAAAAGGGGGGAAGAAAAGTGGGGAAATTGGGGAAGAGTGAAAAGAGAGAATTCTTCCATTCATTCATTCATATCTTGCATAATTACAGAAATAAAAAAAAATAGCACTTAAAAGGCCAAAGGGGAAACAATGGAGGGGTTGGGGGAAATGCCTTTGGGCAGTTAGTGCAGTGCAAAACTGCCAGCCAGGTAGTTACAACTTCTGAAACTAAGAAATTAAAAAATAAAAACAGTAATAAAAGGGGTTTGCTTACATGCAGTAAATTAAAAAAGAAAACTCACTGAAAATAAAAACTAACATAACTGAAATAACTGTCATAATAAAAAACAGAAAAATGAGATAAAATAAAAATAAAGCTACTGATCTGTTGCTCCTAACTGAAAACTGCTGGGATGTCTTTATCAAAACCCTCTGCTTTTAGTCATCTGAACACTGTATTAAAATATTTTTAAGGGACTGATTGAGCCTAGATATATTACTTGGGACCCATCAGGTGGCCTGGCATAAGAAGCTGTTCTAGGGTGTGTGTTTTCTTGTTACCGTTTTTCTTCATTGAAAGATTGATTATCAGTCGATTTGGCAATAACTCAAGGATTACTAGTATTCCGTGAGCCTGTCTTTGGCATAGAGTAACCCGTATGGGATCTAGAGAAATGTGGTATATTTCTTGGAAAGAGAGTTTTATATAGCGAAGTAAAAAAATGCTTTTATTAATCTTTTGATATGTGAAATGACTGAAACATTGTTGTCATTCATGAAAATATTATATGCTAGGTGGTCTCACTTTCGAAGATCACTACCAGGAATTTTCCAATTTTGATCATCCATTGGAAGGATGGGATTCTCCCTTTCAGTCTGCACAAGATGGAAGAGATGCCACATTTTTCTTTTATAGATTCTTATTATAGTTTGGTTTGGAGGACGAGAGGTCCAAATGAGGTCCCACTAGAAGTATGAAAGAGCGTAGAAATTTTATGGAGTAGCTTGGTTATAAGATTATGAGCACAAGGAAAATGCCAAATGGATGGAGGAGAAGCATTGTGGTTCTAATTTATAAAAATAAAGGTGATATTCAGAGTTGCAACAACTATAGAGACATAAAACTAATGAGTCATACTATGAAATTGTCGGAGAGTTTTTAAAAATCGAATGAGACAACAAACTATTATTACGAAGAACCAATTTGGTTTTATGGTAGGTAGATCCATGACATAAGTTATTTACTTAGAATACTCATAGAATAATTTAGAGAATGCAAGGACCTCCATAGGATCTTTATTGACCTAGAAAAAGCTTCTGACAGGGTCCCTAGAGGAAAAAAGTGTTTCAAATAAATATATGGACGTAATCAAGGATATGTATTATAATGTGGTGACGAGTGTGAGAACCGTCGATGCAGATCAGGATCTACAACAAGAGAAGGGGTCGAAGGAGTTCAGCTGGGCCAGGATAAGCTTAGGTCCATTCCAGCAGCCTAGATCTCTCTTTAGAGAGATCCCTTTACCGCCAGCTATAGAGCATAGTTACCGCCTGCTATAGGCTTGCTTAGGAAATTTTATATTAGTTTCTTAATTGATAGTCTCTATTCCTATGTTTAGTTTCCTAAAAAGTAGTCTAGTTAGTTTAGGAGTCTTAGTTGCTTGGCATACAAGACTTGCCTAAAATATAGTTTTCTAATTCTAGTTTTAAGGAAATTTCCTTTTTTTTTTTTTATGATCAGAAGCTTCCTAATTTATAAAGGAGGCTTAGAATAGTTTCTTTCCTATTTTATGTGTATTTCTTCAAAGCTATAAATAAGATACAAGGCTGGCGGCAGTAGTAGGCTTTTTTAGAAAAATTAAGAGAGCAAACTTCTATTTTTCTGGTTGAGTCCCACGGTTGTGAGACTTAACCACTAATCTCCCTTTTTCCTTGAGTTTTATTTGCTGTTTTGGTTCCCAAGGACTCTAATATAGCTGGCGACATTGATTTCCTATAGGCCTTTCAACTCTTATTGTTGACTTTATAAAGAATCATCAAACTGCCGATAAGGCTTACACAACTTGGGCGGTACCAGGTCCAGCCGGCTTGCATGATCGATAGCTACTTCAACTCTTATTGAATCGTCCTCAATTTTGGAAGTGTGTTCACAATCGTTCCAAAGAACATCTACACCAAGTTTCATCCAATTCTGACGGGCGGATTTCCAGATAAGTGATTTTCTTTGTTGATTTTTACTACAGATTTTATGTTTGGACTGAATTAAGATCCTCTAGCAAAGAGGGAGAAACATTATATTGCTTTAACCCTCTTTGCCACCAATTTGGTATCAGAGCATGGCTGAGGAGCGTTTTAACTCTCCTAAACTCTCCCTTAATCAGTCCAACAATCCCAATGACTTTATTAATTTGCCTCTCCAACGGTTGGCCAAAATAGATGCAAAGTTGGATAATGTGGACGGAAGAATGAGTAATTTGGAAGAACGGAATAATCCTAGAACGGCTAAAATAGAAGCCCCTAGAAGAGAAGCTCCCATGGCCAACCTAGCACCAAGACGTATTACTAAATCTCCCCAAAGAGTCTCTAGAGAGGAATACCAAGACCCATCCTATGAAGATTATGGTGACAATCAACCTTTCCGTTACCAAACCCATAAGGTACGGATGGACCTCAAGGAATTTCATGGGAGACAAGACCCCGAAGCCTTTCAAGACTGGCTGAATGCCCTAGGTGACTATTTCGATTGGTTTGATCTTCTTGAACCACGAAAGCTGAAATTGACTTGCTCCAAACTTATGAGGGGTGCCCTTGATTGGTGGTGTAATTATGAGTATAGCCTCATGAGGAGACGGATGGAACCTACTACTTGGGAGAGGAGATGGAAGAAGAATTGAAAGAGATCTATTTGCCAAGGTCCTTCCAAAGAAGGTTACATGACTAGCTAAATAATCTTTGACAAGGTACTATGAGTATGGAAGATTATGTATATCAATTTGTTCAATTGTGTGCACGGATTGGATCACGAGACGATGGTGATCAGATCTCTCGGTTTCGTTTGGGGCTGCGACCAGAAATTAGAAAAATTAGAAAAAAGATTAGTGTGGTTGATATTGTTAGTCTTAATGATTGTGTTGATAAAGATTTTCAAGCCAAAGACCTTTTGAAGTCAACAAAGAAGCCCACCTCAAGTTCTTATGAGGAGAAGCACCCCATACTGAACAGCAAGACCATAGGGACTACTGCTCGTGCTACAACAACAAATAAAGGTAAACCTCCCATGGTAGCAGCTACAGATGTGCAATGTTATCAATGCAATGCATATGGTCATTTTGTTGGAGATTGTCTACAAAAATTAAAGGCTCTTTAGTTACTGCAATCGAGGCTAACCCAGATACACAGGTATGTGAGTCGCAAAGTGATGACTCGCCTATTCCTAATACGGATGTCATGGATGATGATGATGATTCATGTGGAATCCATATAACAAGCAGTATGGTTTTGATTGCCCCAAGAATAGATATGGTTAATTTTGATGCATCTACTGAAGTTCCATGGATTGACAATGGCGACCACATTTTTGATGAAGATCACGGTGTTGTGGAGACAATTGCAGGAGACGAAGAATTGAATAAGATCGTCCCCATGAGTACCACGATTCCACTTGACTTTCCTCAAGATGTTGAACATGTTGATTTTGAATACCTTCTAAGTATCTTGAAGAGAGTGGATCCAAAGTGATGGATTTTCTTCCAACGTTGCAAGTACAGTTAAAGTTTCAAAATCAACAAGTGTTGCCTACCGACCCCTCTGTAGTCATTCTTCACCATTACAAAACTCGTGGACAAGTTCTTTCTAAGTAGGTGGGAGTTGATGCAGATCAAGATCTACAACAAGAGAAGGGCTGAAGGAGTTCAGTTGGTCCAGGCCAAGCTTAGGCCCATTCCAGCAGCCGAGATGTCTCTTTAGAGAGATCCCTTTACCGCTAGCTATAGAGCATAGTTACCGCCCTCTATAGGCTTAGGAAATTTTATATTAGTTTCTTAATTGATTGTCTCCATTCCTATTTTAGTTTCCTAAAAAGTAGTCTAGTTAGTTTAGGAGTCTTAGTTGCTTGGCATACAAGACTTGCCTAAAATATAGTTTTCTAATTCTAGTTTTAAGGAAATTTCCTTTTTTTTTTTTTTATGATCAGAAGCTTCCTAATTTATAAAGGAGGCTTAGAATAGTTTCTTTCCTATTTTATGTGTATTTCTTCAAAGCTATAAATAAGATACAAGGCTGGCGGCAGTAGTAGGCTTTTTTAGAAAAATTAAGAGAGCAAACTTCTATTTTTCTGGTTGAGTCCCACGGTTGTGAGACTTAACCACTAATCTCCCTTTTTCCTTGAGTTTTATTTGCTGTTTTGGTTCCCAAGGACTCTAATATAGCTGGCGACATTGATTTCCTATAGGCCTTTCAACTCTTATTGTTGACTTTATAAAGAATCATCAAACTGCCGATAAGGCTTACACAACTTGGGCGGTACCAGGTCCAGCCGGCTTGCATGATCGATAGCTACTTCAACTCTTATTGAATCGTCTTCAATTTTGGAAGTGTGTTCACAATCGTTACAGAGAACATCTACACCAAGTTTCATCCAATTCTGACGGGTGGATTTTCAGATAAGTGATTTTCTTTGTTGATTTTTACTACAGATTTTATGTTTGGATTGAATTAAGATCTTGTAGCAAAGAGGGATCGATGTATTATGTTGCTTTAACCCTCTTTGCCACCAACCGTGAGGGGTCAAGATAGGGAATTCCCACTTACAGTTGGGTTACATCAAAGATCAGCTGTAAGTCATTTATCTATTTGCCCCTATTATGGATCATTTAACAAGGACATTCAAGATGAAGTTCCTTGGTACTTGCTTTTTGCTGATGATATTGTTTTGGTAGATTTGACAAAAGTAGGGATTATTGCTAAGTTAGAGTTATGGAGATCAACATTGTAATCAAAATGTTTTTAAGGTAAATAGAACGAAGACAGATTATATGGTGTGTAACTTCAGTCACACAAGGACAGATAATGAGGCAGTGAAAATTGTTGAGAGGGAGATTCTTTTAAGTATCTAGGTTCAATCATAAATGAAGAATATGATATAGAAAAAGATGTTTCACGAAAGATTAAAATAGGGTGTGATGAAGTGGAGAGGTCCGTCTGGAGTGTTGTATGGTAGGCATATTCTTTTAAAACTTAAAAGGAAAATTTTATAAGGCAGTCATTCGAGCGGCTATGATGTATAATTTGGAATACTGGGCAGTTACGTACATAGTTGTCAAGGCGTCGCCTAGGCGTCGCTTAGGCGTCCGGGCGGTTTGTACAGGCCTGGGCACCAGGGCGCCTTGTGGTCGCCCAGGCCAGACAGGAACAACATTTATCAGGCAGTACTTATTTATGACTAATATCATTTAAGTAAATGTTCATTTACTTAAGATATTATTCATAAATAAGCAAATACCCCCCTATTTGAATCCAATAAAAATAGTCTAAAATTCAAATTCCAGAAGGAAAAAAAGTCAACCCCCCTGTTCAAGAACAAAAATCATATTTTTGGGTGCGAGGGCGATTTTCAACTTTTAAATGCTAGGCTTTTTTCTAAATATAAAAATTCTATAAATCTTATTATAATAAATCATCACTAAAAACCAAGAGTGCGCCAAAATAATCTTTTGCTTTGATGCCCAAAAAATAATTTGCATTCAGACAATTTTAAACAGCATTCCCGTATTCCGAACAAGGTTTGACCGGAGTGTAACTCCTTCATTATAATTTGGATTCAAGCAATCTCGGATTTGTTGGAAAGCTGATTATGCTAGCTTTGCAACGAATTCGAGATTGCTTGAATCCGAACTATATTAAAGGAGTTACGCTCCGATCAAATTCGTTAAAAGTACGTAAATGTTAGTCATAAATAATTGTTTACTTAACTCTAGACACAATCCCAGGTCTTAGTGTACATTAATAAACTTGGGTCCACACCACATATTAATTAAGTTATGTCTTAAATGTTGATTATTTATGTAGAATGTTGCATATATATAAACATTAATATTTTAGAAATAAAAAAATGCACTGAGAACGCCTTGGTCGCCTAGGCGCCTAGGCGCCCAGGATGGCCCCAAACGCCTTGGATCGCCTTGTCGCCTTGACAACTATGGTTACGTATAGATAAACTTAGTGTAATTCAAATGAGGATGTTGAGATGGATGTGTCAAAAGAAAAAAGGACAAGGTAAGGAATGATCATATTAGAGCTGACTTGGGAGTAGTCGATACATGATAAGTTACTAGAAAGCCGTTTGAGATAGTATGGTCATGTTCAATGGAGGCCTTTAGATGCTCCAGTACGGATGAGTGATTTGATTCAAATCGAAGGTTATAAAAGAGCTAGGGGAGGTGGTGAGGGAAACATGCATATATAGCTTAGGCGTTGTTTCAAGTATCATATTTAATAGAGGTGATTGGAGGGCAAAAATTCATGTAGCTGACCCCATTTAGTTGGGATAAGGTTTGTTGTTATTGTTTGGAGGACGAGAGGAGCATGGAATCTTTCTTGAGGAGACACCTATGGGTGGAAGATCTGGAAGTTCTGAACACCCCTGCTATTTGGTGGTCCTACCATGAATGTGTTTTTTGCCAAAAATTTACCCAACTAGATGAATGCAAACTTTCCGGATATATATATATTTTTTTTGATCTCAGATGGTTGTGGTTATATTATTAGTGATTTTTGAATTTTGGGATCTATTTGCTCTGGGTTTGTTTTTGCTTCGGAGATGGAAACTCTGCGCCACTATTTCTAGGTACTCAGAATGTGGAAAATATATATCTTTTTTTGAAAGATCAGCCCATGTCTTCCAGTGTATTTCTGACCTAGAAGTGGAAGGGACATTAGTATAGTTCATTCTCCCGGAGTTTCAATGCTGTGTAGGGAACTTGGAATGATCATTGTTTAAATACCTTCAATTATAATTCTCATTACAGTTTCTGATATCTTAATTTTTTTTTAACCTTCTATTGCCAGGCTGACAGTGGGCGGCTGGGAGATTGTGAATGGTCTCCCATTCTACGGGCTGCTGATGAAGATTTTGGTGTTGATGAGTGCCTGAACCAGGTGCCAGAAGTATCATTGATGGTGCCTGGGATCCCCTCCCCACCGATCCCCTCCCCACCGACAGCCTCGGGCCTCTACTGGCCAAAGAACATGCACAATGCACAAATTGACAGTGGATTGTTCGTTCCGGATTTAGGGTGCCCGCCGGTTCAAAACATCCGGCGGCACCCACGGGATGCCACAGTTCCAGAATGCTGTAGGCAATAACTCTGAAATCACACATAAGAGTGCAAATTTTTGTACAGAATCTGTAGTATTTTTCTTGTAGTTGCTATTTGGGGTGTGAGGTTATAACTTGCAGGTTCTGTTTAGGCTAGATGTTTTTAGGTTCTTAAAAAGTCTCAACTGTTTTCATCTTCTTTTAGCCTTTAGGGAAATGCTAGCCCGTTAGCCCGTAGACCGCTTAAAAACATACGGCCCTGGATTTCACCCCAAATCATAGTGGACCCATATTGTATCAGTGGGACCATCTATGTTTTGAATACGTGGCTCAGGCCGTATGCCTCTTACGGGCTTAAAGGCTAGCATTTCTCTTCCATGTTATAGGGTTCTGGTTTGGGAGTCTATCAGTTTGTTTTCCACAAAAATGAATTGCCATCCTCTTAATTCCATCAGAACGAGTTGCTCTTTCTTTCTTTTTTTTTTTTTATTTTTTTTATTTTTTAAACTGACGATGGGTTCCAGAGTTATGGTTTGACTAATCTTGCGGGTCCATAGTGACCCCACAACTGCATGGACCGAGTTATTCTGGAAATGAATGAGAACTATTTCATTTGTATTCATAGGAGGAAAGAAATGAGTATTTAACGCTCGTGTGAATGGTTCAAGGCTGTAAGAGGAGTTTTGGAAGTCGAATACCTTCCGTTTTTTGTTTCTTGAGGCGTAGGTTCCTTACCAATTGAGTTGCTATTAGGTTTCAGCTCCTTATGAGGTGGTCTTGATTAATGCTGGTTGTGGATTACTGTCTGTCTTTTGAAGGTAACTGGTTGTATATGGAGGGGTCTAGTAATTGTCTCATTTTATTGTATAATAGTGTGGGAGTTTATATATGGTGCAGGTTGCAAGTCCGAAGCCCAAATGGCGCTTTTAAGGTTGGAGCGTTTTGTCTACTGGATTGTAAAATCATGACAGATGGTCTGGTTTTCTGTGGAACCAAGCATCAGAGAGCAGTCTTATAAATACATCTTACTGCTTCTGACCCATCATCGCTTCCGCAAGGCTGGTGAACCTGGACTGCATGCATCAGTCTCTCTCCTCATATGCAGGAGTATTTGTGGCAGGCTTGACTTTTGGAAGAGGGAGGGGTCAAAGTGAGGGATTAAAGGGATACTAGTCGGAGAGTTAGAACCAGAATTAAGAATTGATAATCAAATCAGTTGAGAGTGAACAAACTGTGTTGGTGGCTGTTGTCTGTGGAGTGCAGACACTAGGAGGTCATGGGTTCGAAAGGTTTTGAGGATTGGATCTGATTGGTCAATAGGCCGATCCGGATGGGGATTGGCCAGTGGGACCTGTCGGCATGGTTGGGAAGAGTTGAATCCTCAGAATTGTGGGATCCGTTCTATCCGATCTGAGCTGATTTGGATCCCTAAATTACACATACAATCTTCAATGGTTGTCAAAATAGGTGGAGATGTGAAATTTGATGGGCCTAGATGATCTTGCCCGTTAATTCGGGGTTTGATAAAATTGCAAATGATGGTGATGGTGATGGTGGGCGTGTCACTTCCAATGTGGTGTTTAGGAATCTTATTTCTAGGGTCTTAAACATATTTTAGTGAACCATTGATTATGCCAAACAAGTGAGGTCAAAAGGATTATTCTAGATTAACATGACGTTTTTCGTCATCTTAAAAAAAAAAAAAAAAAAAAAAAATCTTAATTCATCATCTTTATAAGATGGTAGTACTTCGTTTATTTAATTTAATTGGTGGTATTTTATATTTTAAATTATTGAAAAGTCCCTCTAAGGTCCGTTTTTCTTAAAATAGTGGGTAGAACAGCATCGATTCTTCTTATGGTGTGCGGAACAAAAGTGTATTCACATCGTCTCCTCCCAATGATTTTGGGAGGACATGACAACCTATCTCGGATGACTGCCACATGGCTCTCGGGTGAATCTGAGACCCACGTCTGAGCCGACACCCAGCCGACAAGCCGAGCCGACAGGGGTTGTCGGCTCAGACGTGGGTCTCAGATTCACCCGAAAGCCATGTGGCAGTCATCCGAGATAGGTTGCCATGTCCTCCCAAAATCATTGGGAGGAGACGATGTGAATCCAACAAAAGTACGCCTCTACTAATCGAATATAACCCAACAAATCATCTTTATGGAAGACTAACTTTCTTTAAAAGGGAAATTGAAAAAAAAAAAGTGAAAGTTTTTAAACCTATAATAGAAAATTTTATAATTCAATATAAACTATCAAAATTTCTTACCATTATTTGATAATGATACTTATTGGATGTAAAATTTAATTTTACTTTTTTTTTTTTTGTGAAATTTATTTTATATTTTATATACAAAGAATTTGGATCTAAAGTAAAATACAAGTTAATAACTAAATATGGAATGGTTTGGAGTTTATTAGATAGTCATGTGATCATGTTATTTTCATTTCTTTTAATTTCCCTTGCAGCTAATCAAAGTGGAAGCAAAAAAATTTCCCATGATTTATTAGGAGAGAACCTCCTTAATGGGCGGACAAAGTTTTGCCACATTAGATATTTAAGGAATGGTCTAAATAGCTGTTGGCGTTAGTTTTCGCTCGAGGCTTCTAGTGAGGGCATCTGTCAATAAGGAAGCAAGTTAAGTAGTCGAGGGCGGGTTCGAAAACTCTGTGGTCACTCCGATGCCTAAGTTAAAACCAGAATGGGGCAGATGGAATTCTATATATAAGAACACTGGAATTCTTGTAGAGAACACTAGAATACTTGTAGAGTAGGGTCAAAACAACTTTGACAGAATGAGAGCTTAAACTGCTAAAAGTTCGGTCTAGTTATTTTCGTTCTGGCTGATATATATAGAGGCTAGAGTGGGCTGAGATCATCTTCCTGATTTCAGGTGGTTCCGATATGTCAAGGTATGCTTATGGAAATGTGTCGCGTTCCACTAGCTATGACAGATAGGCGTGATTGATCGAGGAGACGTTTTCGAGATCTAATCCTCTGAAGATAGGGGTTGGACGTTGCACTGAGACATTTCGGTTCACTTGATCAAGATCATACTAAGGATCTTCCGCAGTAGATCCTGCAATCCCGATTTGGATGGATTTTTTTTTGAGGGATATTCCCCTACCAGTTGCTATGTGGCTGGATCAGGGGATCTTCCCATAATCATGCGGATTTGAAGTTATCCCGAGATCGTGAGGATAACGCTCAAGTTAATCTTCATCAGGAGGTGGTGTAAGCCTACCTACTTATATAGGACAACACGTGTATGTCCCTCATTGGACGAGGGGTCTGGACATATGTCTTCTCTTGATTGGAGGTGAGTATTTATTAGTATCAATGGCCATGAGTCAATTTCAGTCCCAAATTATGTTATTTAACCTCCATTGATCTAATACCGTACTTTTTTTTCCATAGTTTTGTACATGGTCTTTGTGGTCCCAGATTTTCAATTCCTTGTTTTGCTCCAGACAAAATTTGTATGAAATTTGGCATATGACCAAGGGACTTTGGAGTTTACTTGTCCACAAAGTTTATTGGAACCCCAGGTCCGGAGTAGAGGTCGGGCTGGCACTCAAGTTCTCATTGTTGACAATTGTACAACGTTGGTGATGCTTACATAGAGTTATGAGAGAAGACTAGATCTAGAGGTGAGTTGAATGGTTTTTGAAACGTACAATAATCACTCAACCCCTACATGCATTCATTGACGTTCTGAGGTGAATATATATGTTTTTTGTTGCATGGAAGTCTCACAGCACATGTGGTAATAGTTTCATAGCCAAATTCAGGGTTTTTGTTTTGTTTTTTTTTGAAAGTTTGTCTTGAGACAGGTTTTGATGGGTCCCACATTAATTTCATGAAGTTTACTGAATGTGAAACACATAGAGCAACGAGTTAGCAAGAGGTCTGGTTCCGCGAACGCGGGGGAATGAAGACACAGCCGAGCCAAGGATGTGACTCTTTTTGCAACGGAATTTTAATTCTCTCATTCCAATACAAGATGAAGAAGTTATGTCAATTTTTGTGGCAGACGCACAAAAAAGAGTGGGAATTTTTTAAAATATGAGCTTTTGGGTGCTTTTGTATACTACAGGGTTTTGCGCCATAGTTGACAATAGAACTTGGATCCTCTGTAGTGATTGCCAAGCTATAGTGAAATCTTGACTGTGGATAATGCATCGAGACACATGTGATGATACACTATGAGCGGTCAAGATCCTCATTGCTAGCGGTAGTCACTACAGAGGATCTTGACGCTTGACGATAACATTTGCCCTTAGCTGTGGAAATGAATTTGGTGGCAGCTATTTGTAATTTTTCGAGAGTTAATAGTTATATGATCGGGCAACATCGGTAGCAATAATGCCGATCTAATGGCAAAGTAAAAGGCGCAGTCGGTTCCAGCGCTTTTCATTTCTGTGCGCATGACCTGATTGGACCGTACACGAAGATCCTGTATGCCACATTACATGGAGTCTGTTTGTGATCAGGTATAGTCATGTATATGGTGTGCCTTTGAAAAGATTTTGATTGCTTCGACAATATTGAACCGGGAAATACAATTAGCGTCAAGCGTCGATCAGATGATCCGACGGACGATATCCCTTGCCTTTTAGCCTGATCAGACGGCTCAAAAGCTTGCGGTTTGCACATTAAGTGCCGTTTCGTCACGAATCAGCCTTTCATTCAATCTGGTCCATCCAAAGCATTGCATTGTTCATCAGATCAATGGCCAGTATTAAAGTAGGGTTTTCGAGAGTTATATAACTTTGATTTAAACTCAGTTTTTATTTTTATTTATTTTCATTTTTTTTCCTTCTAAAGGTTTTTTTATGGAAAAAAATACACTGATCATTATGGATATGATTTTGTCAATCTGAACACATACGGGCTACGTTATCGCATCATAGAAGCTCCTAATGATGGAGTTACTTAGATGGAAGTAACTCATTATGCAACTTCCTTTTATTTTTTTGTAGGGTTTGATAAATTGTTCAAAAACTAGAAAGTCAATGTAATTGGAGGTAAGAGTTTGTGAACTTTTTCATTGAATATTATAGTTGCCTATTGAGTCTGGGCTTGTTAGGTTGTGGGGTTGTTGCACTTTTGTATTGTTGCATATACCAAAGCATGGACTGTGGTTTCTAGACTGTGTGTGCAATCAAAATATTATTGGAGGGTATTGAGTAGATACAAAGCCTTGTCAGGGTATTGCTCTGTAGCCGTAGCCTTTCACACATTGTGGAGGTGAACCATACACATATGATCTGTGTCGTGGTATGTTTATATTTCTTGCATGTTAGAATGCCTGTGATCTATAGAACGGATGTGGATGTGCACTGCCTAGTACACCTAGCCATTCTTTGGTTGTGAGGTGAGTGTGCACGTAATTGTGTGTGAATAATAAAAAATTGGGATCGCTCTAGCCCATTAGGTTACTACAACAAAAAGAAATTTTTTAGTACAGTATTTCACACTTGACTTGATTTTCCCATTTGACTTGAATTTCCATATGGCAGATCTAAGAACTTGTTGAGGGGAATCTTTCATCAATGGCCATGTAGTAAAACCAAGTCCTCAACATACTCATTTGTAAAACCAAGTTTAGTAATTGGAGTCTTATAATTTAGATATGCATTCATGGAATGTATTCTTAAAAATGCATTCTTAAAATTGAGAATATGTTCTTATTGTAAAAAATGATGATGGCAAAAATGCAAGGCATTTCTGCTATGGATGCAAAATGCAGAATGGGCAAAGAAGAGTGCATTCTAGAAAAGACCACGTTGTCTTAATACATATAATTCAAGAACAAGAATGCACACCGAACACTGGTTTTTTTTTTTTTTTTTTTTTTCATTTAAAAATAGATTCTTGACTTAGAATGCATACCAAAAACAATCTTAAAGTTGATGTCATTACCTCTTTAATCTTTAATCCTTAATTCTTCAACATGCCTATTTGATGTTTTCGATCCATTTCCTTACTTTTAACAAATTATCAAGTGAATTTTGGAGGTGGGATACGTTTTGTAGATTTTAGATTATATTAATTTATTTTAAATATAAATAAGTTCCATAAATCATACCAAACAATTATATAGATCATAATATTTTATATAATTAATTCTATAATACATACCGAAGAGAGCCTAACTAAGCTTATGTGACTTGGGGATCATTCAGGAGTGTCCCCATTGATTCCACAGATCCAAGCCCTAGTCCTTAAACCATAATCTGACCGTTCAATAGACAATGCATCTATGAGTGTCTATAAATCTTACTTATAGCATGTTTGATCAATTGTAAGTAGAATATTTTCAATCATCAAGTTAGAGGGTTAATGTGGTAATTTTAACTAATATAATTGGATATATACACACTTATGTGGATCATGATTCAAGTTATATCAGATGGATTGATTTGTATTGGTTTTGAATTTAACTGATCCCCAACCTTAGTTTGTTTTACAATTTTTTTTTAATAAAGATAGAATACATGTCAATTTCCCATTGAATCTATACATTGATCCAATCTAGATTGAATACCTTGATTTAGAACCATATTGTGGCTTAACCATATTTGAGAAATTTAACATGTACATTGCAACTTGGGTATTCATCACCAACGTTAAATTAAAGGATTCAAATCCTCTCATGTCCCTCATGTTAGATGTTTCTGTGATTAGGGTTTCAATCAAATCCATCTCAATTCATACAAGTATCATAGAAAACAATGAAGACTTTATAATTTATTAATAATAAAGACATACCTATCTGTGAAGGCTGATTTCCTATATGTTCTGAGTTTTGATCGAAATCCCTCAGTTACAGTCTTCCACAATTTTCAGAGGATATTCTTTTGTCTATTGTTAATGGGTGTAGAGAGAGCTTGACTAACTTTGACTGTGGGGATTCTAACCCAGTATTTATAGAATACTACTGTAAATCTAAAACCCTTCCTACAATAGAATTAAGGTTACCAAACCAATCTCATATCATATGACGAATCAAACCAAACTGGTTCTACCGTGTTAAATAGACTCTCACTGAATAACTAGTTTAGATAATTAATTAAGCCCACAATAATTCTAACACCTTATGTTGGCATGAGGAAATCCAGTGGCTGTCATCCATTATACGCATACAACAATACATCGATATGTACACATAGTAAAGCTCGACACCGTTTCAGCCCAGACCAAAATCAAACTGGACCGGCCAGTTAAGAAGCTCGAACTAGCCCGAACCAATAATACCTAACCTGAACATCGGTAAGGTCCATCTGGGCCCAGTTTCTTAATTTTAATGGTTTTAAATTTTGATGGATTATATTACATTGTTATAGTTTACTTCTTGATCCGAAAGATTATATCAATCTATAGTTGAAAAGAGTATGTTAATTCTTACAATTTACTAAATTACATATATATAGAAAAAATGATGCTAATTTTATAGATAGAAATAATAAAATATGCTATATATCTTACATATAAAATAGGCCCGACAAGTTTGATAAGCCGGGTCGGACTGAACCAGCCCGAAATCACCTCAATAAGCCTAGCTCGATAATAAATCGACTCTGGACCAGCCCGATAGTTATTGTGTTCAGCGCAGCCCAACCTAGCCCGAATTCTTAATGGATATGTTTTGGGCTGGACTTATAAAACCCAACATCGATTCAGCCCGGACTGAAATCGACCCGGATCGATCCATTGACACTCTTACCTAAAACCCTTCCCACAATAGAATTAGGGTTATCAAACCTATCTTATATCATGTGACGAATAAAACCAAATTGATTGTACCGTGTTAATTAGATTTCCATTGAATAATTAGTTTGTGTAATTAATTAAGCCCATAATAATTCTAACACCTCATATTGGCATGAGAAAACCCATTAGATATCATCCATTGTACGTGTACATCAATATATCGATATATATACACAGTAAACTACAACCACTAAATTATCTCATGTCAGCATGAGAGGCATGAGAAAATTTCTATTGTGAATTAATTACATACATAGTCAATGGCACACCCATTTACCCTTCTGTTCGGTGTACGGGTCAAACATTCAACAGAATCAAGCCAAAAACGAACAAAACGAGGAGACATCAGAATATAGAAGAGATAGCAATGCGAGGATTGTTAGGGCAATGGTGGACGTAAGAGAGAGTGCAAGCCGCAGGATTTTTTTTTAAAACAAGCCGTAGGAACTCAGCCTGGAAAAAACTCTCACCGATCGATGACTCATCCCAGGACTGAAATCCTCTCCCGCACACCAGTCTGCCAGCCAAACATTTGACGGGCTAGAATAAATCGATATGTGTGCCGGTATATTCCAATCCGTCAGATAGTTGGCTGACGGACTGGTGCGAGGGAGAGGATTTTTTTACCTCATCCCATCATTTTTTTTTTGTAAAGAGAAACCCATCAACTTAATAAGTAAAAAGATTGATAGGTTTTTATCAGGAAAAAACAGTGAGGATACAAGTAGGTCAAGGATTCTCTAGGTAGTTAGTTTTCTCCACTTATAAATGGGTGGATTGATGACGAATTCATCAATAGAAGAGCGAGGGAGGATAAGGGAGGGGAAAGAAAGAGAATGGTATACTGGTGTAACTCCTATTTTTGTCTAGAAACTTCTCATTAAGGGAACTGTATTATGTTTTTTTTTTTTTGGGTAAGTGCAATCGTGTCATGTTGCTTACTCGTCTTATATATTAAGGCTGTATTTGGTATGTATTCTTAGAATGTATTCTTAAAAATGTATTCCACTATAGAATGAGCATAGGCTAAAGAGTTTGGACTTAGAATGTTGAATGGGAACAGAATGTTTTCTAAAAATTGACCGCGTTCTCTTATTGCATTCCATTATCCAAGAATGAGAATGCATATAAAACCATATGTTTGTCTTCTCAGAATGTATTATTAATATAAAATTATGTTTGATATGCATTCTTGGAACATGTTCTGGGTGTACTCAATCTGGAGTGACTCAAACAGTACTATTTGGTATGTGTTCTCATTCTAAATTCTTAGAATGGGATGAAGAATGGGCATTGTTTTGGAACGGGCAAAAACACCCATTCTATGTACAGGTTCAAGTAAGTGTAGAAGGCTGGGAGCTCTTCTTCTTAATTTTTTTAATCATCCTATTCCTACGTTAGTGGTGACCATAAGCGATTTATATATACATTTCCAGGAGGGCTCAATATGTCTGGTTATAAATTAAAAATGTTAGTCAACGGAAAACAAAGGAGTCCAAAAACCAAGAAGAAGATCAAAGATTAAACTAAAAACATTTGCTGTTGCAGGTATTCATTTTTTTTTTTTTTTCCTGGGTTCAAACATGACATGAATGATATGACTGCATCTACCTTCCCCTTCCGCTCAGTCACATATTTACATAACCCCAAACGATAAGAAGGAAATGTAAAACCAAGTTCTGTAGTTGGAGTCCTACAATTTAGGTATGAAATCTAGGAATGTATTCTAAAAATGTATTCTCAAAATGGAGAAAGCATTCTCTTATTCCATATATATAATCTAAGAACAAGAAACGTTACCAAACACTTTTTTTTTTTCTTTTAGAATTAGTTGTAGACAAAAAAATGCATACCAAACTCAACCTTAAAGTTGATGTCATTACCTACTTAATCTTTAATCCTCGATTATTCAATTTGAATGTTTGATGTTTCCGATCCATTTCCTTACTTATAACAAACTATCAAGTGAATTTTTGGGGTGGGATGTGTTTTGGATATAGTGGCCAGATTCCAAATCCTTTTTATCATGAGACAAATGATAACTGGGTTTTGACGCATTTGTATTGGATTTATCAATTGTTAACATTATCTTCACCTGTGGACGCTCGCTTGATTGGGTGGGTGGTAATAAGCTTGGTTTTTTTTTTTTTTTTTTTTTTTTGTGTTTTTTATAATAAGGGTAAAATAAACATTTCAAATTTTCTGTTAGATTACTTAACAGAAAGGGGTGCGGTTGACATTATTAGGCAACTTTGGGATTGAATGATTTAAAGATAAAGTTCAGAAGAAGGGGGGTGAAATTTTCCTAAAAAAAAAACAATGGTTATAATGGTTTTTTGTTCATGTCAATTCAAAAAACCGACCAGACAAAGTGGGTGAATCATAATCCGACCCAAAACAGATCGGCCCATTTATCTGGCTTGGGCCTACCTGAGGACCCAATTCGATAGCTCATTCGAGTCAACCTAGGGAACCTGTTAATCTAACCATTTGGATCAACCGGGTAACCCGACTTTGTAACCCATTCGGGTTAAACTAGCCTCCGACCGAGTTGACTTGGTGTTTCAACTCAAGGAATGACTCATTGCCTTTATTAGTTTGATTGGTCCGACCATGAACCAGATTGAACTAAATGATTTGGTTCTATTGTGACACTTAAGAAATGTGAACTTATATTTTTATACATCACCTTCATATGTTACAAACTGAATGTCACTATCAAACATAACCTCTGGGAGTTTGGTATACATTTTATATTAAGAACACATTATGAGATAACAAATACTGTGTTTTGTATGCATTCTCATTCTTTGATAATCGAATACATAGAAATGCGATCAATTTTAGAAAACATTCTTTTGCCCATTCTGCATTATAAGTCCAGAATCTTTAGCCTATTCTCATTTAGTAGCGGAACACATTTTTCATTATGAGAATGCATTCCAAGAATGCATACCAAATGCAGCCTTAGTACAGGAGGCGAGTAAACAGCATGACACAATTACCTTCACGAAAAAAATCATAGACAACTAGTAGGAGTTAGACCAGTATACCATTCTCTTTCTTCTCCTTTAACACTCTATGCTCCCTCACATCTCTATTGATGAACTCGTCAAGAGCCCACCTATTGACAAGCACAGAAAACCAGCCACTCACAGAAACCTTGTGCTATCTGTATACCTTTTTACATTTTAGGTTGATGGGTTAGTCTAGGGGTGTCAAAATGGACCCAAATCGAAAATCGAAACTTAACCAACCTGATTCAGTCTGGCCCAAACCGAAACCGAAGCTTATTGGATAGGATTTGGGTCGTGATATTTGAGCCTGATGAAAAATCAAAATCGGACTAGACCAATTGATAAGTCCAAACTAAATCGGACACTTGAAATCTCAACAACAGATCCCCTTCTAGAGCCTAATACGACACCAAATATCAAGTAGAACCATAGAGAAATTGGTTCTGATTTCAGCAATTAGTGAAACCAATTGTGAATAGTATTCTAAGACACATTTAAATAGGAACCAATCAAATACTTGGGTGAAGAACAAGGCCCTTTACTAGGTTCATTCCTTTCGTATGAACCAACCGTTTACATCTCAGTCAGGTCTTCAATAAAGGGGTTCTGATGAGAGAGGAATGAACCTAGTGAAGACGATGAGAGAGCGGAACGAACCTAGTGAAGACAATCGAGACTTTGCACCGAGATGATTCGAAGGGACGATTCAATCGAGACTTCTGCAAATTCTTCTCAAAGCTTCTTCAACGATCGAGACTCTGTACCGAAACCGAAAGTATACTAGACAACCTCTATCGGTCATATGCAACAGTACAGGGAGGGGAAATGCAGAAAGAGAGCTGGGAGATGCAAAAGCACCGTTCGGTAAGAGCTGAGAGGAGAGAATTGGGAGAGCAAAGCCGAAATAGACGTAGAAGATGCCAAGCTGGGAGAGGAAATGCCAGAAGTTGAGAGAATTGGGAGAGGAAAAGCTTAGATGAGATGCCAAGCTGGGAGAGGAAAAGACTCGCACGAGAAGGTTGTCGAAGGGACATGGGTTGGTGAGACGTGATGGAAAAGCGAGGAACTCTATTACTTTCGGTCAAGGAAATCCAAATCCCGTTGGCAAAAATAAATTTCGGCCACGGGATTTTTGGCTCCCGTTGCCAAAAAAATATCCCGTCTGAATTATTTTTAGCCACAGGAATTTAGGATATGTTACTGAAATCTTTGATTTTTAGCCATGGAAATCTAAATTCTCGTGGATAAAATTGTTTTTGGCCACGAATTATTTTTGCCAGAGGAATTTATGTCCCATCTCTGAAATCTTTGATTTTTAGCCATAGGAATCTGCCAAAAATTATTTTTGCCACAGGAATTTATGTCTCATCTCTAAAATCTTTGATTTTTAGCTACGGGAATCTAAATTCCCATGGTTAAAATTATTTTTGGCCATAGGAATTTGGTTTCTGTTGCCAAAAATAATTTTGGCCACCTGAATTTAGGCCCGTCTCTACATCTTGATTTTTAGCCATGAGAATCTGAGTCCCGTCAGCTAAAATGGTTTTTCGCCATTGGAATTTGTTTTCCGTCGCCAATTTCTGTCGCCAAAAATCATTATTGTTGTAGTATATTGATGAATTCGTCATGAGCCCACCTATTGATAAGCACAGAAAACCAGCCACTCACAGAAACCTTGTGCTATCTATATGCCTTTTTACGTGTAGAAATCGTCTCCAGGCGTTGGAGACTATCCAGCGCAATCCAACGGCTGGAGTTTGTCCGACACAGATCCTGATGTATTGGGATATGTGTCCGACAAACTCCAGCCGCTGGATCACGATAGAGAGTCTCGAGCGGTGGGAGACAATTTGCTTCCCCTTTTTACATCTTAGGTTGATAAGTTAGTCTAAGGGTGTCAAAATGGACCCAAATTGAAAATCGAAGCTTAACCAACCTGATTCAGTCTGGCCCAAACCAAATCCGAACCTTATTGGACAGGATTTGGGTTGTGATATTAGAGCCTGATGAAAAATCGAAATCGGACTAGACCAATTGATAAGTCCAAACCAAATCGGACCAATAAGACTGAAACCGAACCAATCCGATGATGGTCCAATAAAAGTTCATTATGCCAACATTGTACTAAATACACATGTAGCTAGGAAATAAACACTTAAACCGAATGAACTCAATAATGATCCGAAAGAACCCATTAATCCAACTTTTATACTACATATACATTTAGTAAACCGAAAACAAATCGATAGTGGATCAAGAAGAGTCCATTAAGCCAACCCGATAACAAACTGACACAGACCAGCCAGTTAACTATTGTGTATAGTACAGCCCACCCCATCCCAAATATCTTATTGGATATGTCTCAAATTACCCTTAAATAGACTGAAATTGACTTCGGCCCGACCAAAATAGCCCAAGCCGACCTCTTGACACCCTAGGTTTTACCCAAAAAAAAAAAAAAAAAAAAGAGTTGATTAATTGGGCGAGTCACCCATGGGTGATTATTTTTTTCCATAAGCCGAATTCGTTTGCGTAATCTCTTACGTAGGTAGACCATAACAACAAAGAAATCTGTAATGGTTAGCAAAGCTTTTTTTTATTTTTTTTTATTTTATTTAATTAATTAATTAATTTAATATTTTTATAATCTATAAATTCCGTTTACTTCATCCTTATTCATAAAACATAATAAAGAGGTTGCTGCATTGCTATGTCTTCTGAACATCCATGTAAACATTCACGTTTACTGTACAATTGTTGACGTATTTAGTGATGTACCTAAGTCTGAGAAATGCCTTGCACGTTTTTATCAGTTGCATGAATCAATTTTTAATTGAACAAGTACTTAAGTTCTAACTAATTCAGTATAAATATGAAGAACCTATGATCTATCTCCCAACACAACATTATTTCTCAAATGGAGATTTCAGCATTCTACTACTTTCTCTTCTTCTTTCTAGCTTCTTTCCTCCTCTCCAAACATCTCTTTCCCAAAACAAAAAACCTTCCACCTAGTGGACCCATCTCCTTACCCATAATAGGCCAACTCTATCTACTAAAGAAGCCACTCCACCGGACCTTAGCAGGTATCTCAGCTCAATACGGGCCCATCTTACTCCTGAAATTTGGTTCTCGCCGGATTCTCCATGTCTCTTCACCTTCAGCAGCTGAGGAATGCTTCACAACCAATGATGTTGTCTTTGCCAACCGGCCCCACTTTCTCTCAGGGAAATACTTGGGTTTTGATTACACCACTCTTGCCTCTGCTTCCTACGGCCAGCATTGGCGCAACCTCAGGCGTCTCACTACTCTTGAGATCTTCTCTTCTACTCGTCTCCAGATGTTTTCAAAAATACGTACCAATGAGGTGAGTTTGTTATTACGGCGGCTTTTTGACGGCGCCGGCAAAGCTTCTAAGATAGTAGAAATGAAATCTATCTTCTTTGAGGTAACACTTAATGGTATGATGATGATGATTGCTGGAAAACGGTACTACGGAGATGACGATCATGTGGATAAGGCAAGACAGTTCCAAGAGCTTGTAGAGGAAATGTTTGCAGCGGCTGGGGCTTCAAACGTTGTAGATTTCTTGCCGCTGTTGAAGTGGGTTTACTTTAATGGTGTGGAGAAGAAGTTGGTGAGGTTGCAGAGAAAGAGAGATCAATTTATGCTGGAATTAATTGAAGAGTATCGGATGGCGAGAACTCATTCCAAGGATGAGAAAACGTTGATTGATGTTCTGTTGTCACAGCAAGAAGCTGACCCAAATTACTACACTGATGATATCATCATAGGCATCATCCAGGCAAGATATCTCTCTCTTATTAATAACAAATCTTGCACTTTTTTTTTAATTTTCTTGAAAATAATTTAGAATTTTTTTCCTAATATTATTTGATAGCACATAAAAGATGAAATTCATCCGGAGAGGGGTGGTGTATTTGATGTTAATTGCCCTAATCATCTATTCTATCCTTCGTAATTGTTGCAAACTTTTTGGAGAAGGGTTTTTCTTTGATTGGATGGGTTTGATTCTAATTCTTCTCCTCACTTGGATAAGTAAGGCCGCCATGACTCTATCTACACTAAACGTTTTCCCTTTCCCATTTTTTAGGTAGTCAAGCCAAAAGCCGCTTTAAATTATTTTCAATATTATTTAAAATAAGGAAAAAGTTAGAGTTCGGATCATTTGCATACAAATGTATTCTTCGTGGGATTCCATCATTGTCCATGAGATGTGGGACCCATCTCAAAAGTGTGAGACTCTATAAATTATAATGGGATCCCAAAGAAGATACGAATACATGCAGGTTAATTATTCTTAAAAATTTACACTCCATTATGTTTTACCTAGCGAGGACGAATGAGTGATTTGATTCAGACTGAAGAATTTTATAAAGCTAAGGGCAGACCTAAGATGACTTTAAGAGAGATGGTGAAGAAATGCATGTATAGCTTAGGCCTTGCTTCAAGTATGACATCGAATAAAGCTGATTGGCGAACAAGAATCAATGTAGCTAACTCCATTTAGTTGGGATAAAGCTTTGTCGTCGTTGTTGTTGTATGCTTTATCTAGCGAGTGTGAGGCTCCACTGTCTGTTACATGGTTATACATTAATTAGTGGGTCATATTGAAGCCTAACAAGAAAACATATGAAAAAACCACACCACTATATCTACTATGTGCCATATGTTAGTAATCCGTGAGGCCACATGGAATGCAGAAATGATGATTTTAATAATCGTCCTACGCGTGCAGGTGTTGCTATCAGCTGGGACTGATACTACAGCAGGGACCATGGAATGGGCGATGACACTATTGTTGAACCATCCAGAAGTCCTAAAGAAGGCACAAGCTGAGATCGATGCCATTACAGGACAAGGCAGGCTAATCAATGAATCAGATGTTGCCAATCTCCCATATCTTCATTGCATCATAAATGAGACACTTCGGATGTATCCTGCAGGCCCACTACTAGTTCCCCATGAATCATCACAAGAGTGCATTGTAGGAGGTTTTAACATCCCACGTGGCACGATGCTATTGGTGAACATGTGGGCCATCCAAAATGATCCCAAGTTATGGGAAGAACCCACAAAGTTCAAACCAGAAAGGATGGAGGGAATGGGAGGAGTTAGGGATGGGTACAAATTAATGCCATTTGGGTCAGGGAGGAGAAGTTGCCCTGGTGAGGGTCTGGCCTTGCGTGTGGCTAGCTTGACATTGGCATCATTGATTCAGTGCTTCGAGTGGGAAAGGGTCGATGAAGAGCTGATTGACATGACCGAAGGCACTGGACTCACCTTGCCTAAAGCTAAGCCCTTGAAGGCTAAGTGCAAGCCACGTCCAACCATGTTGAGCATCCTTTCTCAACTAATATGATATATTAGTGGTTGTTCGAATCTAGAAACAATTTCTTCGTTCACTACATATTTTGTGGTACATTGTCCACTAATGTTGTTCTCCCTAAGTTTAATGTGATTATTCAAATATGCCATTGTAGTTTTTTTTTTTTTTTGCTAAAAGCCAGGATAAAATAATATTAAATGAAAAAAAATAGTTGCATAAATGATCCAATAAATAGGTGTAATACTCTCACCTTCGGCATTTCCATTAAAAGGGACCACCTAAGGATCAAGAAAATTTACTGAAAATGATATCTTGGTTTGTAGGAAGCATCCCACACTACTTCTCTAGAAACAAAATATGGACATGAGGTCCATTGTGCATTGATTCTTTCTTGTGCACCCTTCTTAACAAGTATATCTGTCACTGTATTAATTTTCCTACAACAATGAGAAACTCTTAAGTTGCAATGAACTAAAAAAGAAAAAATAGCTCTCCATTGTTGCTAGACATCCCATGGAAGTCATCGAGATCTAATTGCATGAATAACCGAACTTGAATCCGATTCTAACCATATGTTTCAAAATCCAAGCCGGAAAGCCTCTTGAATGCATCTGAGTGCTCCCCGAAACTTTGCAGTGTAGTTTGTAACAATGCCAATGGTTTCTGTAAAGGCAAACACCACTCTTCCCTTATCAGTTCTGATCACCCCACCTGCTCCCGCTTCGCCTAGATTTCCAAGACTACACCTGTCTTAGTTGATTTTACACCAGTCTACAGGCGAGGTTCTCAAGAACAATTTGATCACATTCTGCTGCTTTTGAAATGTAGTACAGAAAGACAAAACTCTACTCACTCTCAGATCACCATCAAGAGCACTACACAGGGTGACCTACTGGATAAGTCACGACATCTCCTCACAATTGTTTCCCAAATACCATTTGGCCTAACACTAATATTTTTGAATACCAAATGATTTCGGCTACTCCAAATACAATGTAGTATCAGAATGAATATACCTTTCCAGATCATCTTCAAAGGAGTCACTCTTGCCTTTCGAATCCACCAAGCAATCATCAAGTCTACACTGTCGAAGCATGGAATAATCATTCCAAATGCCCTACCCAATTTTGACCAAGTAGGCAATATTGTTTCACAACTACAAAAAATGTGGTAGAGGTTTTCAACGGCTTTCTTACAAAGAGGACAACGAGATGCCAGGTTCACTCCCATTCCTTGCAAATAATCATCAGTTGCCGCTACAACAAAAACCATTTTTGGCGACATAAATTAGCGACGGTATTTAAATTTCCGTCACAAAGAATTATTTTAGCCGACGGAAATTAAGTTTCTGTCGCAGAAAATTATTTTTGCTGACGGGACTTAGAATCCTGTGGCAAAAAATTAGAGAGTTTAATGACGGAACTTAAATTACCATGGCCAAAAAACTTGTTTGCCAACGGGATCAAAATTCCCGTGGCCAAAAACCATTTTTTTGGCCACGGTATTTAAGTTTCCGTGAGCAAAAATCATTTATGGCCACGGGATTTAATTTCCCGTGGGTAAAAATATCATTTTTTGCCACGGTATTTAAGTACCCGTGGCCAAAAATCATACAGTTAAACCTAAACCGGTGGGGAAGAATTCCTGGTCTATATATGCTTTGTTTGGCCTCTCTCTCTCTCTCTCTTTCTCTTGCCTATCTCCTTACTTCGCAGAATCCCTAAAACTTTTTCTGGTTTTCTCGTCTATGTTTCTTTTATTTTCTCCCTAATTTGAAAGATCTTCTCCTTAGATGCCAGACTATCTCTCCACTCCATTACCAAGTGACCGAAATTCTCTTTGTCCCTCTATGTTTACATATAAAGAAAGCCTGAGAGGATTGATACGTAGTGAAGATTTGGGTAGAAACCCATCTGTTAGTCTATTTTTTCCCTGGTAAGGTTATTTATACATCTCCTCAATTTTTTTTCTAGATTGTTTTGGGATTTCCCCTTGATCCTTCTTCTGTTTCAGATCCAGATGCTGAAGTGATTGCTTTATCCCTAAAGAGTCTAATGGCAACCAACAGATTTGTCTGTGAGATCTGCAAGAAGGGTTTCCAGAGGGATCAGAACCTTCAGCTTCACAGAAGAGGTCATAACCTTCCATGGAAGCTGCGACAAAGAACAAGTAAAGAGATAAGAAAGAGAGTTTTTGTGTGCATGGGGAGAAGAAATGGAAGTGTGAGAAGAGAAGGGAAAGAAAGAAGAGAAGGGAAAGAAAGAAGAGAGGGGAGAAGAAAGAAGAAAATGGAGAAAGGAGAAGGGGCAGCGGCAGCAGAGCCGTCGCCGTCGAAGAGGGGGAGCAGCGCTGCTCCTCCAAAGAAAAAAAAAGAGAAGGAGGAGAAAGCAGCGGCTACACGAGCTTGTCACTGTGGCGGGATGCTGAAGTCTGTCTCTCTAAATCCAAGGCCATTAGTCCTTATTCTGCTTCTCGATGTCATGCCACTGGTATGTTGATACTTATTCTCCCACTGCCATTATATTATTTTTCCATCTCATGGTTTTGCATACCATTGCTATTGTATGTAGAGTTGTCAGACTATCGATTTTAGATGAACTACAAAAACCTATTTTGGTCTTGCCTTCTTTTTGCAAACTAAGGTTATGCACATATGATTTTTGTTGTGCTTCTGGAACTATGTGAACAGAAAAAATGACCTGCTTACGAAGAGTAGGTAATCATTGGTTGCTTTGAATCTCTCAAATTTATGGTGTATTGATTGAAAATTGTGATAGGACTTCTTATGAAGATCCAACACGAGAGAGCTCTGGATCTTTCTCTCTCTCTCTCTCTCTCTCTCTCTCTCTCTCTCTCTCTCTCTCTCTCTCTCTCTCTCTCTCTCTGTGTAACAAAGTCTTGGAAAAAGTACTTTCATAGAGAAAAGAGGGATTTCGTCTGTCTTGTCTCCTATATTGGACAAGAGAGCTCCGGTGCTATCTTTCGCAGAAGTTGTCAAGAAAGGATCCCTTACTCCATAGGCGACTCGAAAACCATCCCTAGTAAACAGGTAGCAAAATGAAAGAAAACCTGGGAATGGTGCTTGCTAGGAATGAAGCAAAGAGACTTTCAGAAAAAAAAATGGACTTTTCTGATATTCAGGAAGAAATGGAAATTCCTAATAAGTCAGGTGTTTACCGGAGGTCCTGACCTGTGATTATTGACTTTTTTTTTAAAACATCAGGGAAGGGTAGGTGATGAGGAGTCAGGTGTTTGTTTGTGTGGATTTATCTGTTCAGTTCAGGCCTCCAGTGGGAAATTGATGGATTTTCTAGTTGTAATTTAGCTGTTGATGGAGGGTGTTAGATTTTATATTTTTCTGCTTGTGTGTTTTGCTGTCTCCTAATAAGTCTTTAAGTTTATTTCTTTTGTTTCTAAACAACTCTACAGCACTTAACCATTTGTGTAACAGATTTCTTCTATTCATACGTTAGAGTTCTCTCAATACTTGTGGACTAGGTCACTAGGGGAGCTAAGTTTTGACTTATTGGAAATACTCAAGCAGAACACACTGAAATCATTACTACTTGGTTGAGTTGTTCACTCAAAAGCTGTGTTTCATCTGAAATTCATCACAATCAAGTTCTCATGACCTCATAGAATAAGTACAAGTTATGCCATCCAAATTCTAAGGAGCCTAGATCATGGATACATGCACTGTATCATGTAATTGGGCATGTATATTTAAGATGGTTATGTTTTTGTGCATTGCAAATCTATGACTTTAACTAGCAGCAAATGGGATGACACTGGAGGATAGATTCTTCAGTCTTTTTGTAGATAGGATAATTCAAAATTTTAAAATGGATATTGGAAATATTGAGATTGTTTGCCATGAAAAGTTGGGCCTTTTGGAGTTGGAGGATTTGAAGTTGTGCCATGAAGCTCTTCTTGTTAAATGGACACGACTGAAGGATATACTTGTATGTAGCATTAGGAATAGATTTGGAGTGTATGAAAGTCATTCCTGAAGTGATTGCCATAGACTGTGAGATGGTTGGCGGTGGAAGTGATGAATCACTTGATATTTGTGCGAGGGTTTGCCTCGTTGATGAAGATGAGAACGTGGTTCTCCATACATATGTGAAACCTCAAATTCCCATCACAAATTACAGGTATTTATTGGTTCTCTCTCCCTTTTTTCATAAATACTTTTGGTGATTACGTGGGTCATTATATTTCTCATATGAAATTTTATCTGTAAACACCTTCAGATACGAAATAACTGGTATTACAGAAATGCTTTTGTTGGATGCAATGCCACTCAAGCAAGTGCAAGAGAAAATTCTGGAGATTCTGTACAATGGGGAATCCATTTGGCGAACACGACTAGAAGGTGGAACTTCCCTCTATCTACCTGCAGATATTGCTTATGTTCTGGATTCAGTTTGTTACTTATTGGTGTGTTCTAAATTGTGTAGGTCAGGAATAGTACAACGATACTGACAAAGGAGTTTATTAATGCTCTACCAAATGGATGGGAGGAATATGCATGGCGTAGGATCAATAAGGGCATCCTTCTGTAAGTATAAATGATTTGGTTTTGTAATAATAGCTTAATAAAACATAGTCAGAATTATTTATTACCACCTAAAAATAAAATGTAGAAAGAACTAGTTCTGTCAGTGTTGCCCAAAAACCTTGTGACACTTTCCAACACCTTCAAAAAATAACATGAAAACTTCAAATCCTCTCCAATAATTTGTAGTCTGTCAAGGAATTAAATCAACTCTGTATTAAAGATATTGTCTAGTGTTGTGTAGTGTTCAAGGGATCTTGACTTCTGTATTTTATGGATGACACTT
Source organism: Protea cynaroides (assembly GCA_028583415.1). Classification (NCBI taxonomy): domain Eukaryota; kingdom Viridiplantae; phylum Streptophyta; class Magnoliopsida; order Proteales; family Proteaceae; genus Protea; species Protea cynaroides. The sequence continues at coordinate 72,783,815 of CM053265.1, read as the reverse complement.
CACTTTTAAAAAAAAAAAAAAATTTAAATACTATTTTCCATTCTCTGTATTATAAAGGCTGTAATGGAAACCTAAAAAAGACAATGTTCAGCATCCTATGAAAGTGAACCTTGGAAAAAGAAGTAGATAACATGGTCTTGGATATAGTTGGAGGGGCATTGCTAAGGTACATAAAGACTTGCATATTTTTTTTAATCTGTGGAGAGATTTTAAAGTCATATATGGTCTGACATTTCTTCCCCCACACCCCCAAAAAAAATAAATAAAAAAATTCCAGCAATCACTGTGAGAATAAGTCACTATGCATGGAGAAACTTGCTTTGGTACTGCCTGAAACACCGCCATATGTTCCAAGGCAATTCGGCCGATGTGCTGTCATTGGCAACTCGGAAGATCTTCTGAAAACAAGGTTTGGCAAGGAGATCGATGGTTATGATGCTGTTGTCAGAGAAAATGGGGCTCCAATTCAGGTTTCATTTCCACTACTTAGATATTTCCTGCTATTTTGCTTTTTTCTCAACTATCTAAACTTTTTTCTTCCTTCTTGTTTTATAAAATTATACCTCTGTACTTTTATCTGCTTTCTTGTATTACAGAACCATACAGAGTATGTAGGTAGGAAAAGCACATTTCGCCTTCTTAATAGGGGATCTGCCAAAGCACTTGATAAAGTTGCAGACTTAGATGGTATGTACTAGCACTTAAAACTCTTCTTTGGCCCATCTTACACTAGTAGATGCATGCTAAAGATTGCATTTTACAGAAACTGGGAAGGAGGTCTTGGTCGTTAAAACTACGATTCACGACATCATGAACAAAATGATTCGGGTTTGTATCTCGTTTTATTCTACTTGAGTGGTTTTACAGGATATTAGGGTTAATCCCTTATCTGATTGGTTTTATTCTTCTTGCATGGTTTTATGTTTTTTTCATTCCCCATCATGTAGTTCTTATTGCTGCCGTTGGTGGGTTTACCTGGGAAAGATGTTTTAGTTGTCTCCATTTTGAAATCTAGCACACTTATGACCTTAAGACTTTGACCTAGGTTCAGAAAATTGTCTTACAGCTTACATAATAAATTACTGCGTGTCCAATTTAGCCTCTTGCGGAATGTATAATTTTTGGTCTCCTTTTCCTTGTTCTGGTTAAAAAAATTAGCCACATATGTCTTCATTTTGGTTTTATAGAGTCCTTATGTTGCAGATGGAACATCATGAATGCATTATGTTTTCTGTCCATTAAGGAGAATTTGCTCACTAACAAATCAGTTTTAGTATTAGGTTCCTGCACTTAAATGGCTACAAATATGAAGCTTGAAATTGTGCTCTCCATCTTTTTTCTTTTTTGTTTGGCAATTGATTACTCCATCTTGTTTTGCTAACTTTTATTACTTCCATTTGTTTTCTATTGTTATCAACTTTCTTTGTTGACAAACTAACAAGGTAGAAAGTGAAAAGATAAAACCTGGCTGAGGATTACTCTTTATAACCTATCCAAAAAGAAATCCTTTATATTTCCACCTTGTGCTCTTTCTTTATTTAACTTTTGTTTATTATGCTTTCTGCAGGAAGTTCCAATATTGGGTTTATGACAACCCCGTATATCTCATGTTAGGTGCATCTTTTGGTTCATCTGCAAAAGGAACAGGTCTCAAGGCACTCGAATTTGCTCTCTCCATTTGTGATTCTGTTGACATGTACGGTTTCACTGTGGATCCGGGTTATAAAGAATGGTAAATGACCATTCAAGCATTTATTTTCTCATGAGAAATGATAGTAGTATTTCTACGTAGGTATGTCTGATTGTAGGACTTTAGTAGTTTGGGTCTGAACTGTTGGAGGGGATGCAGGAAGGTAACAGTCAATTGATAGTGCCGTATGAGTATGGAAGATCTAGATCATTCAAGTGAGCAATGACCATCTCACCTTCTAAGTTTTATTCCCATATGCCATCCGTTATGTAAAGCTCAAAGAGGTGGCAACTCAATTAGTTACTAGGGTTGGGCATGAGTTTGGAAGATATAGGAGAGAAGATATCCATTTGTATCATGGTTGGTTGGATGGAAGTAAGGATAGCTAGAAGAAGGTTTAGGGTTTATGACAGTGCCAAGGCTTAATTGGAAGTAAGGATAGCTAGAAGAAGATATAGGAGAGAAGATACCCATTTGTATCAAAAGCTTGGATGCCTATTCCATTTCTGTATAACAAGTCACTTCAATTCTCAAGAGCTAAAAGATGGCATTAGTAAAGCCAAATTAACCATATTTCATCATCATTACTATTGCAATCCTAGACAGCTAGTCACTGGAAATCTGAGTCTCAACTCTGAACTCTCAAGGCAATATTTAATATATTATGCGTAGCCTTTCCCTGTTCCATTTATAAACTAACTTAAAGGTATATTAATCAAAGCAAATATTTTTTGTACTGTATACAATGTATTTTTTTTTGTTGTACTTTGGAGTACTGTATATATACAATGTTTTGTTTTTTTAATTTAGCTTATTTCCATGTAAAGGTTAGAATATCAGTTATAAATTTCAATTCACTTGGAATTCTTCTACATTTTAGTTGCTAGTTTTTTTTCTAGTTTTTTGTGTTTTGTTTGTGTTTTATGACAGGATATATAGTTTTCAGTGTTCATAACAGGAATATTTCAGTATGCGTATTGCTTGGGAAATTTTTTTTAAAAAAAGACTATTTTTACCGACGGTAAAAAAAATTCGTTGGTAAATAATATTTTTACCCACGGAAATTAGATTTTCGTCGGTAAATAGACAAATTTATGCCCACGGAAATCAAAATTTCCGTGGGAAAAAATGTGGTATTATACTCGACGGTAATAGAGAACGTGTTGGTAATTATAGATATTTTACCGACGGAACATCTTTTACCGTCGGTAAATATCAACAACTTCAACCACCGGAACTTACGTTTCATGGCTAAAAATATAATATTTTAGCCACGGAAACTTACTTTCCGTGGGAAAAAATATGAATTTATACCCACGGCACCTACGCCGACAGAATATACGACTGAAACTGGTCCGTCGGTAGATATAAACGACGACGGAAACATTTTTTTAGCGACGGAAAACTTCCGTCGCCAAAAATGAACATTGTTGTAGTTATTCAAGTATTGTAACCTTGCAGTCCATCATAAAAATGTCTTTGTGCTTTTGTACACCAAGGCAAACCATAAAATAAATAAATAAATAAATTCCTCGTTTCATTTGTTAATAGGGTTTTATTTAATTTCTTTCGACTTTAAGAAAATGAATATAAAGGATTAAAGATTAGGGAAAAGCTAGATGTCACCAGCCAGGTTGGTGAAAACTAGCCTTGTTACCTAGTGTCTGAACCATCGGATCTTACAAGATTTGACAACCTTTCTCATGAAATATCAAAACTACAGAGTATATTATTATTTTCATAATGGCCCATTTAGTGTGCATTAAATCAGAGACATCGGCTTTTGTCACTAGGTCGGTGACATTTTAGCCGGAATTAAAGGTGTTATGTATTGCATGTGTATATTATAGGTGGACATTTTGTTGCAGTGTTGCTTAGTCTTGAGATCCTAATTGCCATGGTTCCATAGCATCACAAAGAACATTTGATAGGAATAGTCATTCTAAAACAATCATTTGGTTTGGTTTACTCTTTGATTGCTTTGCACTCAAAAGAGAAAATGGAATGACTTGTTCTTGCTTCCCAACTCAGGACCAAGAAAGGACGTCTTTGGTTTCACGAGAGAAAGGCCACCGGAGAAAAAAGTCTATCTCTTCCCGTCCCGGATCATACTCTGGTGCATCCACAGAATAGAAATCCCTATTTCTAATTCCCTGAAGGGTGTTTGATGAGTTGCCAAAGAGTGATTTTATCTCTTGGATTGATTAACTATGACCTAAAACGGTAAAACCATAAACGATGTAACTCGGTTGTTGTTGCACGACTCGGTAAAAAATACCAAATCAAGGGAAAATATGGAATTGACCAGGGCCCAATCAATCTGATAATTTCGAAGCCTAGTCTTCATGACTCTTGACAGGTTTTATGATTTTCCAACTGGCGTAGATAGGATATACACTCTTCACCCATTTTTTTTTTTTTTATTTTTTTTTATTTTTAAGAAACTCTTCAGCTCTAACCAACTGTTGAATTTCAGGTCTCACAGAATTTTCCATCTGTTAACACAATGCCTCTCTATGAATAATTAAAAAGTCAAGAAAGGTTCAATTCGGATCAACCCGGTAACCAGACTTTGTAACCTATTCGGGTTAGCCCAGCCTCTGACCGAGTTGACTTGATGTCCTAACTCAAGGAATGACTCGTTGCCTTTATTAGTTTGATTGGTCCAACCACCAATTCTGTTTTGGCTTGAAATGGTCTGACCATGAACCGGATTGAACTAAATGATCCGGTTCTATTGTGACATTTAAGAAATATGAACTATTGTTTTTATACATCACCTTTATATGTTACAAACTGAATTTCACTATTAAACTTTGGTAGTTTGGTATATATTTTATATTAATAACACATTATGAGATAACAAATACTGTGTTTCTTATGCATTCTCATTCTTTGATAATAGAATACAAAAGAAAACGCGATCAATTTTAGAAAACATTCTTTTGCCCATTCTGCATTATAAGTCTAGACTCCCTCTCATTTGGTAGTGGAAAACATTTTCCATTATGAGAATGCATACCAAACGCAGCTTTAGTATATAAGGCGAGTAAACACTACGACACAATTGCCTTCATGAAAACAAATTCATAGACAACTAGTAGGAGTTACACTAGTATACCATTCTCTTTATCCTCCTTTAACCCTCTATCCTCCCTCGTATCTCTATTAACGTAATTTGACTTTATTTTTTTCACATTTAATGGAATCTCATTGTGTAGACTTCATTTGGATGAACTTAAAAATAGCTTAAGCTATAAGGTTCGGGAACGTGAGCGAAGGAAGATGCATTCAGAGAAATACACAGAATGGTTTAGATGTCATGTAAGCAGTAAAACATCTCTCTGCTTTAATCAATTTAAATCTAATTGCATCTTCCTTTTATTGCGTCCATAACAACTATTCTTGAATTGAATAGGTAGACAAGATAAGACAAAGTGGAGAAGTCGTCATTTACATTATTCAAAGGCTAGCCAGAGGGCCTAGTCAAGAAGTAAAAAAGTATAAGGGCTATATATTGAATGGAGTTCGGTTTCACACGAAGGATCATGAAGCCAACCAACGTACCCAGAAAAACGGGATCGTCGTAACGGCAAGAACAGAAAGCTACTCTAGCTGTAGAGATAGTCGGCCCATTGATGGTAATGTGCATTATTATGGTGTATTGACGGAGATCATCGTGTTAGAATATTTGGACTTGAAGACAATGTAATTCCGTTGTGACTGGGCTGACACAAGCAATATAGGGATGTTCAAAGAACCTATCGGGTTTACACGTGTGAACTTCAATCATTTGATACATACTTGCCAATATTTAACTGATGATCCATTTATTTTCCCGAGACAAGCAGAGCAAGTGTTTTATGTGTCAGACCCCATAAACCAAGGTTGGGTTATTGCTCTAAAAGCATCAATGCGTGATGTATATGACACGAAGGGTGACGTGGATGAAGATATTACTCAGGGTTACCAACAAATAAACATGCAAACTAGTGACCTGAGACGAGTAAATATTGATGATATTGATATTAGTTGGGCAATGACAAACTTAGAGGGTACAACAGTTGATGCAACTTAGAGGTCTCTAGTTACATATCAATGTTTGCCATTATGCTAATGTGTTTTTCAAACAAATGAATTATTTATTTATTTATTTTGGCAAACATGCATATATACAAATTGTAATTATGATATGATTCCAATACAGGTTTACGAATATGGATGGAAGCACATCACATGGCTCTAGTACTTCACACACAACTGCAGGTATAAAAATAATTTCATTGTTTAGAATACTTAATTAATTGCCTAATGGAGCCTGTTTGTTGTTGCATTGTAGAGCTGACACATAAAATGTTGGACTTTATGTTGTCATTGTTGGCAACTTGGCTGATGCGACAGTGTTTGTGAGTATTCAGTCAGAGAAATGAGGAGAGAGAGTGTCAGTGTAGGAGAGAGAGTGTCAGTACAGTGGCACAGATGTGGCAACTTCACTTGTGTGTTCTACAGTGTTCTACATGTGTTTCAGATGACTTACAATGAGTTAAATGAGATTTTACATTGATTTTGATGAGAGAAAGTGTTTGTGGACCCCACTAGTGATGTGGCTGAGTTTCTGATGATGCGACAGTGTTCTTGAAGCTTTTCTGATCATGTTCATGTTTCTCATGTTTTTGGTGTTGTGGCATTGAAGAGAGAAATTCAAGAGAGAGAAATAAGAGAGAGAATCAAAAGAGAGAGAAAGAGGAGAGATAAAAAAATGTGAGTGGGACCCACAGGTGTGGTGGCAAGGTGACATGCCAACACGGCAGCCCACGACACTTGGCATGCATGCACGCAAAGTTTCGGGTTCAAATTCCAAAGTTTGATAGAGTTTTAACTTTAGGTCTATTTTTGGTGGGTCCCGCAGCAGGTACATGGAAATCCGACAGTGGAAAGATGTAGAGTGTCGAGTTATCTTTCCAACGCAACTAGAATCACTCAATTCCGACGTCGGATGAGTGAGATATCGCAGTTTCTGTCGGATCGCTCGAAAAAGTCATTTCACAAGTTGTTTAGGGGCAATTTCAGCATTTCACAAGTTTTTAAGGGGTAATTTCGTCAAGAAAAAAGAAGAAGATCCGAAATCGGCCACCCAATGAAGCCACGTAGGCTAGATTCCAAATGGACGGCCTTCAAAGTTGAGGGCTAAGGTGTGATGCGAAGATTCCGTTTAGATATCATCGCGAGGCTTCTGGTTGGATGGAGGCAGTTTAAAAAGGTGGTTCGTGTTTCACGGAATCGGCGCCTTATTCGGTGTGGCGCGTTCATCGTGCGACGACGGAAGAGATTTCGATCCAGCGCTTCACGTGATCTCCGATTTTCGGAGGCGTGATTTATCCAGATCCAAGGACTCAGATTCAATCCCGCCTTTTTGAAGTCAATCTAACGGTCCGTACTGAAGATTCTTTGATCGACCAATCATATCGCGACAGCGCATTGGGTGGCGTGGCTACGGTGCGGCGCGGGTGTGCGGTTATAAAAGGAAAGATTCTCTTTCCTTATTTGTGATTGGCCGAACTTTAAACTGCCATAACTTCTTCATCCGAGCTCCAAATCAGTCCGTTCAAGTTTCAGTTTTCATATTTTTTGATGCTCTATACATTGGGCGCCATTGGGAGTCATAAAAATGCTGAGAAAAATCAAAAATAGGGTTTTGAAGCTTAACAAAGGGTTTTTTCTAGGGTTTCGTGTCTGTGGGAGTGATCAATCACCAACTGCCTCTTCTTTGTGCATCAATGGAGTGCTAAATCCCTATGAGAGGTCAGTAGAGCTTTTATTTTCACATTCATGGTGATTGTGGGTTGTGTGGAAGAGATTGGAAGCCTGTCGATGAGGTGTGCTCTGTGAATATATCTCTATCATCATTGAAGGCTGTTAGAGAGTACCTGAGAGCAGTGTGAAGCTTCAGAGAGATTGTTGACCATTCGAAAGTATTATTTGTGAGATTTTTCAATTCCTTATCTATTTGTTGCTTTCAATTTATTGTATGCTAGCGTAGGTGCAATTGTTGAATACCTAGCTAGTGGGGGAAAACTGTAAGGAAAATTTATAAGCCTAAAAAAAATTATTATTTATTGTCGTGGGTGCGGGTTAAGCATGGTGTGCAGCGTGTGCTGAACACTGGTACTTGATACCTGAATTCCTGACACATGTGTGCCCTCCTAGTTTTATGCTGGGTAAATTGGGTGTATGTACTCCCTGCTGTATAGACAACAAAAAGAAGTGTATTGAGTATATACGGAGCCCGTTGGGCATTACTCCGTGGACTAGCCATCACACACTGTGTTGGTGAACCACGTATATCCTGTATTGTGGACTGTCTTTATTTTTCTATATATTTTGGAGTACGTGGAATGGCTTGTAGGATGGGTGTGTAAATCTGGTAGACCTGGCCACTGAGTGGTAGCAAGGTAGATTTGCATACGCTTGTGTGTGTGTAAAAGAATATATCTCCATCAGCTCTGGGCAGCAGTAAATAATCAGAAAAAAGTTTCAGACACTGATTCACCCCCCCTCTCAGTGTCATATCAAGTTCATCATAAAAGAGGATGTACTAGAGCTGAAAGAACACGTAAGAGGCCTAGTACAGTTGAAATCCCCACAATAAACTTAAATTCAGAGGGGTAGGTTATCGGTCCTCATTATACTGAGTTCATTACCTTTTTGGGGACCATCGCTAGGACTCCTACAATTGTTCCTCTAAATTATGATGATTGGAGGTCAGTTCCAATGTATTACAAAGAAGAGGCATGGAAAGAAATAGAGGTAGGTTTGACTTTAAATTATCCCCTTATTTGATTTTTTGTTTTTAAATGTTATCTCTTACTAACTAAAATATATAAATTGTAATAGAAATATTTCAAATTTGATGGCGATGGCAAGAGATATATTTTAAGTAACTTGGGCCATATGTGGAGCGACTACAAGGTGACCCTTAGGAAAAAAAACAATTGAGAGTTTTCGAAATATAAGAAGTGCCCCTCACCCAATGTTCCCAGTTGAAATTTCAGAAGACCAATGGAAGCATCTCATTGATAGATGGAGCTCTCCTGAATTTGTGGTAATATATTTTTTTTAAATAAAAATACATTGTTATTTCAATGATAGTGGCAATCTTGATATGTTTCCTCTCACCTAACAAGCACCTCAATTTCTAATGGCGTGTTTGATTTATGATAGACAAAGTAAAAAAAGAATAAAGAATGTAGAAAAAACTAAAAATTGCCCCACACAGCTGGCCGAACCAGCTTTCCAGAAACTAGTCATTTGATGGTAAGTTTTTTTTTACTAACAATTCATTTCTAGTTGTAAAATAAATTGGTTTACCTTACCATTGGACTATTTTTTTTCAGAGCCTTGAGATGCCTGATGGTAGACAACCTTCAAGGGTGAAACTTTTTGAAAAAACCCATAAAAGAAAAAATGGAAGCTATATAGATCAAGATTCAATGGAAGTTGTGGTAAGAGTTTTTTTTTTATGCATTGATGTGTCTTTGTGCAATGTAAGTTATGGTAGGTGTTTGATTCTGTAAGGGTGGAATTATTTCATAGGTTGAAGACTTTCAAATGTTTATTATCCCTTATAATTGCTTCTAATATATTATACATTGGAATGTAGGAAAAGCTAGAGTAGAAATTGGATGAACAGCCCCCAGACTTGAGAAATGACAAATCTGTCCAAGATGATGTATTTCTGCAAGTCATGGGCCCTGAAAGGAATGGTCGTGTGCGTGGTGCAGGCAGAGCAGTAGCACCTAGTGATGTTGGGCTGGCACGGAGTAATGTTCAGAAGAAAAAAGAAGATGAACTCCAAGCTACTATTTCTAATATGCAAAGAGAGATTAATGATTTGAAAGAACAGTTGACAGAAATGGATCAAATTAAAACCCAGTTGACGGAAATGGATCAAATGAAAGCCCAACTGAAGTAAATGGATCAATTGAAAGCCCAGCTGACACAAATGGATCAAATGAAAGCCCAAATAGCATTTTTAACCCAAGCATTCATGGGGAGAAACACCTCTCAGAGTTCAATTCATTTATGTAAGTTTTACATTTCAAAGAATTTTGTTAATTTTTTTCCCTTAAATACTCTACTATCATTGTTCCCCTATTCAATGGAACATCTAATAATACATGAGACCTTTGCAGAACCCTTTCCTATTTATACATTTAGAGAATCTAATTTTATATGTAAACATTTTAACTATTTTCTCCTAAACTACACTTTGCATTTTTTATTTAATAGATACAGATCAATAAAGCTAGATGTATACCTTTTTTCTATGGAAATGTTACATTTTCTTGGGTTCTTTTGTATGGAACCTATCAATCCTTGAAACCTTTTTGTTCTGAATCCATATTGAATTACTTATAAATTTTGAAGAGAAAAAAATGTGTGATTGAATTGCCATGGCTTTTATATGTCATTTTTTATGGAAATGTTACATTTTTTACCTTCTAAACAAGAGGTTCTCTGAAAAGAAAATAAACAGCAAAAGCAGTAGTGCTCTTCAATAATGTATGTTCTTCCCTGATCCCTCCTCTTTTTTCCATAATTTATGTGATCTGTTAGGTTTGAAAAGGACCCATGTTGTTGTTGATGGTTTAGGTCCACTGATTGATTGCTGTGTATGAGAATGAATAGCTATAAACCATGAATGTTTTTGTAGAAGGTGGTTGATTTGCATGTTGGGCTTCTGTGTCAAATAGCTATAAACCATTAGACTATCTATGAAAACCTTTTTTTGAAAACAGCTTCTTCCCCTATACACAAAGAGAGTTTCCAAATATCCAGCAGTGAGTTCTTACTATTTTACGAAGTGTTCAGAGACATTCAACATTATTGAAGCACAGAAGTCGATGAACCTTTTAAATTCTCCCAATTGGGAGATATCAATTTCTACCTAAACAAAATAAGAACTGATATAATTCTAGTATAGTTCATCATCCGAACAGTTTCTCTCGTTTCTCTATGACAGCTTTTGTGAAGCCATGCATGCCTATTAATATACAGTAGTGTAGTTGCCTTTAGAGGAATTGTACCTTATCAGGCTTGGTAATGGTGGGCCTTCTCTGTACATTTCTTTTGGTTTGCAACTTGTACTTTTGTTTGTGAGAGCAATCAGGTATAACTCTCTAAGATGCATTTGCCATGAAAATTCAAAATGAGAACTCCTTCATGCCTTGTCCATCCTAAGATTTTTTACAAGACTCACAATTCATGTGTGTGTATCAAATGAATGATTTCATAGTATATCAGATTATCACTAAGTTTTTGTCATAAGATGACCAATGGGAGGGTAAAAAGAACCACGATACTAACAAGATGTTTCACTGCAGTTGAAAGGGCATTAATAGACTGAGTTATCCTAGGATGACCAATGGGAGGGCCAAAAGACCCATGACACTTTCTTCTATTTTTATGACTTTGATCAGTGTAATGCTTCCACAAACCACTTGTGCTTCCACAATTATACATGTTTTCTAATTGTAGAAATCATGACTTAGTTTTTGTAAAGTGATCACCACTTAAGGCTTGATCACTGAAGGTTTTCTATCACCACTACTAATCATTTTGTAGTTGATTTTCAGAAAACTTGGTGGAACACTAACGCTAGCATTTGGAAGCCAGACTGGATCAAGAAGGGAAGGAAAGCATTGTTGTGAAGAGATTACCATTTTAAGAAGATAGATAATTGAAAAATAGGAGTCAAGGAAGCTACGGTGAGACAATATGAAGAAGAAACATATTTTATTTGTATTCTTGAATGATTTGGTACTTAATGCTTGATGTTTTTGGTCATCAATTTTTTGATATATTTTTATAAGTGTTTTTAATTTTCTTCATATTAAATGTAGTTAATTTAAATTTATATTGTCTATTTTTATTTTGTTTTCACAGATTACAGCTGTGATGATAAAGAAATGGATTTTATATTTTTAAAAAAAAAACATATTTTATGGCGGCGTTTTCTAGGAAGCGCCGCCGTATGACCACCAGGTATATAAAAGGCGTTTCTGGACGAAACGCCGGTCCGTGTGAAAGTTTCACGAAATAAAAACGCCGGTAATGATATCAATATACTGGCGTTTGTTAAGAAACGCAGGCGCATAGTATTTACAGGCATTTGCTAGAAACGCCGTGGTTCGCTAGCGACGTGGCCTTTAGCGGCTTATATGCGGCGTTTAAGGAAACGCTGGTGTATCAATTTGCCAGCGTTTAATATAGCTACCGGCGTTTAAGAACGCCGCTAAAGACCTATTTTCTTGTAGTGTGATAAACCCAGAAAACCAGCCAATCACAGAAACCTTGCTCTATCTTTATACCTTTTTACTTCTTAGATTGATGGGTTAGTCTAGGGGTGACAAAATGGACCCAAATCGAAAATCGAAACCTAACCAACCTGATTTAGCCTGAACCAAACCTTATTGGACAGGATTTGGGTTGTGGTTTTAGATCATGAAGAAAAATCAAAATTAGACTAAACCAATTGATAAGTCCAAACCAAACTGGACCAATAAGACTGAAACTGAACCAATCCGATAATGGCCCGATAAGAGTCCATTATGCCAATATTTTGTTAAATAAATATGTAGGAAACAAACACCTAAACCGAACTAGCTCGATAATGGTGTGATAGAGCTCATTAATCTAACTTTTTTACAACATATACATATAGTAGACCGAATCCAAACCGATAGTGGATCAAGAACAGTCCATTAAGCCAGCCTCATAACAAATCGAAACCAGACCAGCCAATTAACTATCGTGTATAGTGCAGCCCATTTCAGCCCGAATCTCTTATTACACATGTTTCAGACTACCCCTAAATTGACCAAGACTGACTTAGTCCGAACCAAAACCAGCCCAAACCGGCCCGTTGATACCCTTAGATTTTACCCTAAAAAAAAAGTTGATTAATTGGGTGAGTCACCCATGGGTGAAGATTTTCCATAATTAACAACAAAGAAATTTGTCAGCAAATGTTTTATTTATTTATTTATTTATTTTAATTTTTTTTTTTGAATAACTATAATCTCGTTTACTTCATCTTTATTCATAAGCATTTACTGGCTAATGCTTTGATATGTCTTCTGAATTCCGATATCCCTTGGTTTTTTTTTTTTTCTGGTAAGTAAATGATTTGATTAAACCCAAAGAAAAAAAAAGAACATTTACAACCACCACTATGAGAGACGGCACCAACAAAGGAAAGAAAAACTACAAGAAAATGCCAACCTCAAGAAGTATGGAGGGAACAATCTTCTTCCACCGAGGAAATAACTAAGTAACATCAAGGTCCCATCTATGACTAACAAAACGAGAAGAGGACGAATTAGACAGGGTTTATAGGGTTTGTTGTTTGATTCTGTTTGAGTCTTTGACCCGAATAGATGGGCAAACGGATGAGGCACTGAGAGACATGTATGTGTCCAATGAGCATTTAGTAAATTGAGTCGATATCTTCTATAATGACTGTCAAATGACAGTGAAGATCCCAACTGTTCATAATGCATCGGACAAACGCTTGGTAGCTAGACAGAGGATCTTTTTGTTAGTAAATCAACAATGGTGAACTTGCAATTTATCTAGATTTGACAAATATGGCTAATCCACCTCATGGTTCTAACTTCAATGTATCTAATATGGTATCTGTCGTGTCTAAAACCAATTTGACCCAGATTGGATCGATGTATGAATCCAATGGAAAACTAACTTATGCCCTATTTTTATTCAAATAATATTAAACCAAGCTGGGATCGGAGATCAACTAGCTAGGTCTAAAATCAATACGAATCGATTGATCTGATTCCGATACCGATACCAATACCTTGAACCATAATCCACATAGTCGTGTATTTATCCAAAATAGTAGTTAAAATTACCACATTAACCCTCTAACTTGATGATTGAAAATAAGAGAGAAAAAAAATCCATTAGATGGGGGGCAATTCTATTTACAATTGAGACTGGCTGTAACTAAGATTTGAAGACAATCATACGTGGTTATATGGATCTGCGAATTGATGGGCCGATCCTGAATCACCCCTAATTCACATTAATTTAGTTGATTCTCACATGATGCTATATTGTAGGGCCAATCCGGTTACTGATCCCACATTCTTAAACCTAATTGGTCATACTAGAAATATCAATCAGAACTTAATTTGTATTTTATTTTAGGTTTCATTTGAATGTAACCGAACCCATTACAGTACACTTTAGCCCTTTTTTTTCCCAACTAACTCTCCTTTGTTATCTCTTTTCATGCACATTCATTGACCTTTTATCACATAAACCACAATATACAAAAGACACTTAAGAACTCAAAAAGAAATCTTGTAAGGATGAAATTATTCGTCAACAAGTCTAATTATCACCTACCTAGGTGACAACGGATGAAGATTCATGTAAGCATTCACGTTTACTTTATAATTCTTGGGAGCCACATCCTCCCCTCCAAGAGAATCTGGAGGAGAGGTGGTGCCCCCATTGGATGGACGACATTTGGGGCTCGAATAAATCCGAGCCCTCCACCCTAGCCGACACCCCCCTTGTTGGCTCGGTGTCGGTTTAGATGAAAGACTCGGATTCACCCGAGCGTCAAGTGTCGCCCATCCAACAAGGACGCCACCTCTCCGCTGGAGGAGAGGATTTGAATGCCAATTCTTGACGTATGTAGTGATGTAGCTAAGGTTGAAAATTGACTTGAACGTTTTTTCACTTGCATGTATCCATTTTTAATTAATTGAATACGTACTTAAGTTCTGACTAATGCAAATATATGAAGAACCTATGATCAATCTCCCAACATGTTTCTTTGGAACTTTAAGTTCAAGAACAACATTATCTCCCAATAATGGAGATTTCAGCATTCTACTACTTTCTCTTCTTCTTTCTAGCTTCTTTCCTCCTCTCCAAACATCTCTTCTCCAAAACTACGGACCCATCTTACTCTTGAAATTTGGTTCTCGCTGGATTTTCTCCATGTCTCTTCACCTTTAGCAACTGAGAAATGCTTCACAACCAATGATGTCGTCTTTGCCAACCGGCCCCACTTTTTCTTAGGGAAATCCTTGGGTTTTGATTACAGCACTCTTACCTCTGCTTCCTAAGGCCAGCATTAGCGCAACCTCAGGCATCTTACTACTCTTGAGATCTTCTCTTCTACTCGTTTCCAGATGTTTTAAAAAATACGTACCAATTAGGTGCGTTTGTTATTGCGGCGGCTTTTTGACGGCGCTGGCAAAGCTTCAAAGATAGTAGAAATGAAATCTATCTTCTTTGAGGTAACACTTAATGGTATGATGATGATGATTGCTGGAAAACGGTACTAGGGAGATGACAATAATGTGGATAAGGCAAGACAGTTCCAAGAGCTTGTAGAGGAAATGTTTGCAGCGGCTGGAGCTTCGAACGTTGCAGAATTCTTGCCGTTGTTGAGGTGGGTTGGCTTCAATGGTTTCGAGAAGAAGTTGGTGAGGTTGCAGGGAAGGAGAGACCAATTTATGCTGGAATTGACTGAAGAGTATCGGATGGAGATAACTCAATCCAAGGATGAGAAGACCTTGATTGATATTCTGTTATCACTACGCCCAGTTAACTCCAACCGCTGGATCAATGATTGAAGGCTCAAATAATTGGAGACGAATTTGACTCCCAAATTACCACACTGATGACATCATCATATGCATCATACAGGCAAGAAATCTTTTTCTGTTAATAACAAATCTTGCATCGTTTTTTTTTTCTATTAATAACAAATCTTGCATTAATTTTTTTTCTTGAAAAAGTCAAGAATAAAAAAATTGAGGGAAAGAAAAATAGTGAATAGATTTTGAGATAATGTTGTTTGATTGCATGTGGAAAAATCTTCGCCTATTTTCATTTTATTAGTTGTTTTAGTTGTCCTATTTTATTTTTATTTTTATGGGGAGGGTTTTTTGGCCAGGAGTCTAGAGAGAAATCAATGGACATAAGTAGAGGAAGGGGGTATTTCAGAAACTCATCAAGAAAAGGGTGGGGTATTCGATGTTGATTGCCTTGACCACCTCTGGTAAGCAGAAGCTACTTACCAAAAAAAAAAAAAATCTGGTCCATGAAGTAGAAAATCATTTACCCTTTTTAATTGATGAAAACCTTATGGAAGAGGGTTTTTCCTTTCATTTGACCGGTGTGAGTAGGGGTTAAGTTTGGCTGTGTAAACATGAACCTGACCTGAACCCAAATAGGGCCGGGTTTGGGTCATGTTTTGTTAAACCTTGACAGGGTGGGGCTGGGCCTGGACTAAACCCTCGAGTTGAGTCTGACCCAGCCCAACCCTAACATGTAAGCATTGTGTTTTATATACTTTATAGTTTATATATAAAATTATATATATGATATATATTGTATATGATTTTCTAAATTCTAAATTTCTCAATTCCCATCAAACTCCAAATGAGAAGATTTAGGTTTAGGAAGGATTGAAAAACAAGGTCAATCCGACCATGAGTGAGGGCCAATTATGATCAACCTGGCTTGGCCCAATCAGAGTGGGTTTGGGTTGGGCTAAGCCTGCTAGGGTGGGGCCCAGGTTGAACCTTTTAGGCCCCGAGTCAAGGTCGCGACGGGTCTGGACTAAAATAAAGGGATCCAGGGTTGGGCTAGAGTTTTAAAATACACGACACAACTAGACCTGTTCTAGCCCTAAGTTTGAGTTTGGTTTTTCTCCCCACTGGGGTACCTCCCCATGAGGCCATGACTCCACCTAGATAGCTAGACTGTAAAGGTTTTTTCAAAGAAATCAAACCAAGTGTATATATCCAATATTATTTTAAATTAAAAAAATATAAGAGTTCACTATGCCTTACCTAGTGAGTGTAAAGCTTCACTGTCTGCTCCATGGTTATACATCGACTAGAAAATTATATGGTAGATTAGTGAAGCCTAACAGGATCCTATGAAAAAACCACACCACTATATCTACTATGTGCCACATGTTAGTAAATCAGTGATGCCACGTTGAATGCATAAATGATGATTTAAGAGTCCTCCTACATGTGCAGGTGTTGCTATCAGCTGGGACTGATACTGCAGTTGGGACCATGGAATGGGCAATGACACTATTGCTGAACCATTCAGAAGTCCTAAAGAAGGCACAAGTTGAGATCGATGCCGTTGTAGGACAAGGCAGACTAATCAATGAATCAAATGTTGCCAATCTCCCATATCTTCATTGCATCATAAATGAGACACTTCGGATGTACCCTGCAGCCCCACTGCTAGTACTCTATGAATCATCAGAAGAGTGCACTATAGGAGATTTTAAAATCCCACGTGGCACGATGCTATTAGTGAACATGTGGGCCATCCAAAATGATTCTAAGTTATGGGAAGAACCCACAAAGTTCAATCCAGAGAGGATGGAGGGAATGGGAGGAGTTATGGATGGGTACAAATTAATGCCATTTGGGTCAGGGAGGAGGAGTTGCCCTCGCGAGGGTCTGGCCTTGCGTGTGGCTAGCTCGACATTGGCTTCATTGATTCAGTGCTTTGAGTGGGAAAGGGTTGATGAAGAATTGATTCACATGACTCAAGGCACTGGACTCACCTTGCCTAAAGCTAAGCCCTTGGAGGTTAAGGGCAAGCCACGTCCAACCATGTTGAGTATCCTTTCTCAATTAATATGACATTTTGTTTGAATTTGGAAATAGTCTTTCCATAAAATGGGAATAAGGTTGCTTTCATAAGCTTCTCTTTAGACATGGTAATAGTGGGAGCCTCATGTGCTCAGTATGCCTGTAACTCTTTTGTGGTACATTGTCTACTAATGTCATTTGCCGTAAGTTCAATGTCATAAATCAAATATGCCATTGTTGTTATTCAAGTATTATTCCATGCAAGTCCATCATAAAAATGTCTATCTTTGTGCATTTGTGCACCGAGACAATTCATAAAATAAAGGGAAAATTTTGTATCCAAATCATATCCTCCCAGAGGTCCGGGGGGCTCGGGTAAATCCGAGACCTCTATTCGAGTCAACGAGGAGCCCTAGGTGTCGGCCATCTAACGGCCTGCTCCTCCCAAACCTCTGGGAGGAGAAGATGTGGATCTAAAAATTTCACCCATCCCCCCTATACTTTTCCTTTAAGTCATCCAACCTCCAACTTTGTCAATAATATCATCCACATCCACTGCTGTTAAATTGATAAACAAAAAATATAAAATTACTTAATTACCCTCCTCAATAAATTGACAGTAAAATAATAATTTTGCCATCACTTGTGCAATTTCCTCTCGTTCAATGGTTAATCTCGTTTCTCATGGGTCATGAAACACGACTCAGAATCTCAGATCGTCATCTTCATCATACATTCAAACGTCTTGGGTGTTTGGGAAATGATGAAAAGATAGATAAACAATTAAACAGAGGGATCCGGGTTTGAGAACTTTTATTTCAAATGGCTGCGACTCTTCAAATTCATCACGAACAAGCTCTATAAATGGAAGTCCCATTTACCATCACGTACAGCAGGGAAGCATCGACCTTCCTCTTCGCCATTGGAGATGGGCTTTCTAAAGCAAAATTGTTAAAACGAAATTGAGATTTCATAAATCAGTCATTATCGAAGAAGAGGTTACAAGAACCAACACAAACAGAGTTCAATAGAAAGAAATCAGAACAGTAGATACGAATGAGTCTGTTGATTTTTTAGGCAACTGTGAAGGCATGGTTAATGAAATGCTGGAAAGCAAAGATCTTACTGAGTCTTTGGATGATAGCAGAGATTGAGGTTATTATTTTACCGTCGCCGGAGAAGAGAATTATTAGTGTTCCATAAAAAAAATGCATTAAATATTACTGCTAGCGCTCTGTGATTCGAACCCCGATTTATAAGAGAAGCCGGATCCACTTCTATGTCTTCTGAATAGGCTTTGGAGAACATCAATTTGCAGAGTAACCTTCTTCTTTGGCCAAAATAGATTTGCAGAACCCCTCTTCTCCACGGTTGGATTTGCGGACAATTTCACATAAATCGATTTAAAGTAGTGGTAATCTATTTTGTAAATTTGTTTTTTGGAAGAGGGTAAAACAGTAAATTGGTACTGTTTAAAGAGTAATTTTGTCGATATAATATTTTTAACCTTACCACATCATCACTTAATTGACAGATTTGTCAAATCAGGATTTATGGTAATATATATATATATATATATATAACATTGGAGAGATATTATCGGCAAGATTGAAGATTGAATGATTTAAAAAGAAAATACAAGGAGATTGGTTAAAATTTCTCTAAAATAAATAAATAAATTCCTCATTTCTTTTATTAATAGATAAGAATATACATTCTTCAGTTTTATTTATTTATTTATTTATTTATTTTCCTTGCCTGGAAACAATTGCTCTATTCAACTATTGAATTTCTAATCAAATAAAGTTTTCCATGTGTCAATACAATACCTCTCAATGAATGATTAAGAAGTAGTCAAAACCCCGTTAAATAAGATAAGGCGTTACCATCCAACCAAGCGAACGTCCACAGGTGCAAGATGATTCTAACAGTTGACAAATCCAACACAAACGCATCAAAACCCAGTTATGTCTCATGATAAAAAAGATTGGAATCCACTATATACAAAACATATCCCACCTCCAAAATTCACTTGATAGTTTGTTAGAAGAAAGGAAATGGATCGAAAACATTAAACATGCTAGTTGAATAATCGAAGATTAAAGATTAAATAGGTCATGACATCAACTTTAAGGTTGGGTTTGTTATGCATTTTTGGTCAAGAACATATTCTAAAAAAAAAGTGTTTGGTAAAGATTTTTGTTCTTAGATTATATGAATTAAGAGAATGCTTTATAATCAAGAGAATGCTTTTCCCATTTGAAAATACATTTTTAAGAATACATTTCTAGAATTCATACCTAAATTATAGGACTTCAACTACAGAACTTGGATTTATGACTGAGCGGAAGGGAAAGGTAGATGCAGTAAAATCATTCATGTCATATTGAACCCAGAAAAAAACAAGAAGAAAATGAATACCCGCAACAGCAAATGTGTATATTTTAATCTTTGATCTTCTTCTGGGTTTTTGGACTCCGTTGTTTTCTGTTGACTAGCATTTTTAATTTATAACCAGACATGTTGAGCTCTCCTGGAAATGTATAAATCGCCTATGGGCACCACTAACGTAGGAATAGGATGAATAAAAAAATGAAGAAGAAGAGCTTCCAGCCTTCCACAGTTATCAGAACCAGAACACAGAATGGGTGGTTTTGCCCGTTCTAGAATAATGCCTATTCTTGATCCCATTCTAAGAATTTAGGATGAGAACATATACCAAATAGTACTGTTTTAGTCACTCGAGGTTGAGTTATACACCCAGAACATGTTCCAAGAATGCATATCAAACATAATTTTATATTAAGAACACATTCTGAGAAAACATACATATGGTTTCATATGCATTTTAATTCTTGGATAATGGAATGCAATAAGAGAACATGATCAATTTTAGAAAACAGTCTTTTGCCTGTTCTATATTCTAAGTCCACACCTTTTAACTTATTCTTATTTTGTAATAGAATAAATTTTAAGAATACATTCTAAGAATGCATACCAAATAAATATAGCCTTATCATATAGGGTGAGTAAACAATATGACACAATTGCCTTGATAAGAAAAATTAATTTCTAGACAATGAGTAGGAGTTACACTAGTATACCACTCTCTTTCTTTCCCCCGTAAGACTTCCTCCCTCTCTCCTCTGTTGATCAATTCATCATCAATCCTCCCATTGACAAGCATCGAAAACCAACTACCCAAGAATCCTTGACCTACCTACGTCCTTTTTTTTTTTTTTTAATATATATATATAAAAACCTATTTACCAGAAAATAATCTCCTTATGTCCTCATGTTGACATGAGGAATATCCATTGACTGTCATCCATTGTCCGCAGTTACCAATGTATTGATATACACATAAAGTGGATAACAGCCACTGGATATTCCTCATGTCAACATGATGACATGAGATGATTATGGTCCTTTATTTACCTTTTTACTTATTAAGTTGATGGGTTTAATGGTTTACCAAAAATTAATAAATAAATAAATAACTTAATGGGGTAAGCCATCCATCAGTTGACAGTTTTCCTTAGGCTGAATTCCTTTGCAGCTTACGCAATCTCTTACGTCGACCATCGCCCTAACAATCATTGCTATCTCTTCGAAAATCTGATATCTCCTCGTTTTGTTCGTTTCTGGTTGGATTCTGTTGAGGGTTTGACCCATACATCCGAACAGATGGGTAAATGGGTGGGCCATTGACTATGTTTGTGTTTAGGTTGTCTTCGGTATATATTATAGAATTAATTATATAATATATTATGAGATATGTAGTTGTTTGGTATGATTTATGATAATTATTTATATTTAATATAAATCGATAGTTTGAAATTTATAAATAGATTAGAAGGTATTGATCATTGTTGTGATAATCTATTATAACTTCTTTATGTCTAGTGGAATTAAGCGGTTATTATTTATTATTCATAATTTATTCTTATAAATGATTTATTATAAATAGCTCATAAACATAAATATAAATTATCCCGAAGAGAGCCTTTTAACGATGGTGACAATTATCCAAGTTGCAATGTGTTTAGATTTGACAAATATGGTTAATCCACAATATGGTTCTAAAACAAGGTATCGAACATGTTAATACAATATCTCGTCCGCCAATGATATGGTGACATGTGGTCTCAAGACTAGGAGTGACGCGGCCAGTCGCATGAAACTTTTCAATTGTTGACACGCGTTCAACATGTGTCAAGTCCACCTTCCATTAGCAGTTACATACGTTTAGGAGATCACTCCGAATGATCTCAACTTGCAATTGTGCACCAGAGCAGGTAATCCACGATGGCCATTGCCGCATCTCATCTTGCCATTGGATTTCTATCCAATGATAGACAGCTACTGTAGTGGTTCTACAACCGCCTACAACAACTACCATTACTACGAGCCATTCCGATCAATTATCCAGAAGCCTATAAAAGCACGAAGACTCTCAAATAAAAGGGATTCAATTGTTTACAATCAATCCACGGGTAGACTCAAACCTTACCCCTTTCTCTAAGAAGTGTTTTCCTAAATAGTACTTCTTTTTGTTTGATCTGAGAACTGATTTAAGCATCAGAGTAGCTACCAGACTACCCAATCCCTTTGCACATCATCTGATCTGCTACTTCAGGACCTCATCATTCAAGTTGGATATAACAGAGCGCAACTCGTTTACACCATGGCGGATTCTGTATATGCTGTATAACTCACTCAAGCTGTGAAGATCTCTACCAACATGGCATCCAAGTCAGATAAAATAGTTTTCAGCATCAACAAAACACAATATCAGTTATGTTTAAAATCGATCCGATCGGATCAGTGTATAGATCCAATATTGGAAAATTGATATATGTTCTATCTTTATTAAAATAATAGTAAAATAGACTGG
Source organism: Protea cynaroides (assembly GCA_028583415.1). NCBI lineage: Eukaryota > Viridiplantae > Streptophyta > Magnoliopsida > Proteales > Proteaceae > Protea > Protea cynaroides. The sequence goes on along the minus strand of CM053265.1, from coordinate 72,761,563 downwards.
GATCAGAGATAGGATAGGTCTAAATCGGTACGAATCAGTCAATCCAATATCGATAACTTCAACCATAATCCACATATATATAGTGTGTATCTAATCCAGTATTAGTTAAAATTACCACATTAACTGTAAGACCCGCACTCCATAAACCCGATCTAAACTTCTATTTCATGTCGTAACAGGTCTTCCAACCATAACCAGATCAGACGAGACAAGCAGATGACAATCATGTACGAAAACGGACCAAAACAGAGAAATATTATCGCACAGGTCTTATGATACCAGTCTATATACCGGTCGACCGGTATGTCTGCACGAGCAGATTAGTTAGATCAAAAAATGAATCTCTGTGGGTCCCGCTTGCCAAATCTCAATCCTAGTGTAAGACCCGTGTCAATTTAACCCGGTCTTACCATCTTGAACCAGGTTTACCCATCATGGTCGAGTCAAATGGACCAAGGGCATGAAGGAGATCGAGATCCCAGGTACGAAATCGACCCAAAAACACTTAATTCTAGGGGAGGATCGCACACCCAGTGAAGCGGGGTCGGACCTCCCAAAACGAAAAGTCGGACCCTCGGTTTTTAAGGGAGGGTCGGACAGCTTAAGACCCTAGGGTCGACGGGATCATCGACCCTCCCATCGACCCTCGGTTTCTGACGAAACTGAAATTAAGAAATTTCCTAATTTTCGGTTGGGATTCTTTCCAAATCTCAATGGGATTATTATAGGACATTCCTAGTCTATTTAAAGGACGTCCCTAAGCCACTTTCACTCCTTTCACAACCCTAATTGAATTGAGAGAAAGAGAGAAGAAGGAAAGGAGGAAGAAGAGAGGCAAGGAAGAGAATCTAGCAAAAAGGAGAAGAAATTGCAGAGAAAAGTAATCTTCTCAGGTATGGATACTAATTCCATGAGTTTCTACAGACCTTAGATTAGTAATTGAAGAGAAAGTGATCTCGGAGAAACCCAAACCATCCATCCATGGTTAGGTTTTCATGGAAAACCATAGGAGGATGCATGAAAAGGAGAAAGATGGTTTAGACATGGTTCTAGACCATGGAATGAATGTTGAGTGAATGTAGGAAGCAAGCCATAGGACCCCAAACATGAAGAGTGGATTAAAAAGTGGAAATTGGACCAGAGTGCACCGAGGGTCGCACCAAGGGTCGATAGACCATCTGACCCTAGGTGTTTCGACCATCGACCCTCGGCATTCGGGAAGTTCGGAATGGAGGGAGGGTCGATAGACCCATCGACCCTAGCATCGACCCTAGCATCGACCCTCGGTTGTTGAGAATGGTTTTTAAATTCTGAATTAATTCTAATTAAATTCTATCGACTTTGTTAGGTTTGCTAGCAATATAATAACATTATAAAGGTGATTTTAAAGCTTGAAAAAGTATCTATTAGCAAGCTAAGGTGAGGAACCTTAACCCCAAACTAAATTGGTTAATAATAAACTGTTTTCTTTTCTTGAGTCCTATGCCATGTTTGATTCTATGCGAATATGTTTGTAATGTGCATACAACATGCCATCCAATATTTCTATTACTTGTTCATGCATATTTACTTTATTGTTTATAACATGATGATGATGATGATGATAGGAATAGGCATGTGATTGTATGTGTGTGGTTGATGTGCTTGATGCGGCGAGTATCGGGGAGGTGTGATGAGAACGTCAATAAGCGTTAACCTTTGGCGGGTCTCAGCACTTTAGCTCTATCTCTAACTCAAGTCTTGTGCATTGACATCGGCGTATCGCCATTACCTTAGCGGAACTATTATGTCGTAGAGTATCAGGGGAGGTGGTCTCGGTCCTTGTAGTCTCTGACTCTACCGGGGGGCCTTAGCTCTTTCTCTATGGGCATTCGAGGGGATCTTTGGGGTGAGGCCTTGGATACACTGTTTGGCATTAGGATTGGTTAGTAGCGAGCCCAGTTTGCAAGCCCTCGCTAACGGGGGCTTACGTGTTGGTATAGCATTATATAGCAATAAACGTTAACCTTTGTTGTATAATGTTATGGTAGGGTGGATGGGGACGACGATAAACGTTAACCTTCGGACGGGCTTCCACACCCTGTGTATAGAGGCGGTGTCAATAAACGTTAACCTTTGACCACCCAACCTTTCTATTGCACATTGCAAACTATAAACCAAGACCAAAGATATAAATTGATTTTTGCATGCATATGTATTGTTGCATTGTTTTGGCTACTCAGTGAGCCGTGTTGTGTGCTCACCCCTCGGCGTCGAATATTTTAGTTGATGATGCAGGTTATACGGTTGAAGATTATATGAGCGCGTCGGCGTACGGAAACGTTGCAGCCATGAAAGTTGGAGCCGAAGGCGATACACACGATCCCTCTTGCGAGTGCAACTCGTGTGTATTTGATTAGATATTTTTTGTAGGTTTCTTTATTGGATTTATAAGACATGTATTTGGTATTTAAATATTTATGTCTCAGTTAAACACAGAATAATTTGCTATTATTTATGGGTATCATCTTAGTTCTCAGTTCATATTATTTATAAATTTTTCGCTATTGTGTATTACTCTGATTATGATTGTGGACGCGTGTAAAGTTCGGATAACGCGGGGATAGCCTATTTGAGATCCTGATTGAGCCGTTGTTTATTTAGCGGTTCATCACACCATTCTGGTTAGACCAAAATTGGGGTGTGACAACTTGGTATCAGAGCATCTCAGGCCTTGCCCGCCGCAGCGACACACATTCAAGACCATTGTGAAGCGAGATAAGATAAATTAAAAGCTTTAATACAAACACATTGTAAGCACAAGTGATGATTGAAACCGAATTAAAAAGAGAATAATGCATCTATTAAAGGGAAAATCAGTTACATACAATGAGTAAGAGAACCAAAACGTATATACATCGCTAAAGCAGAGTACAGTCCACAACCCGGACAGGTACTCTATAGTACAAGAAAAAATAAAGTACAATCAGGAAGCTGGAGGCGAAGGAGGAGGCGGTGCCTCACGATCTCTGTCATAGTCCTCGGCATAGACCCTAGTCAACCATGCCACCTGGTCCGAGTCGTCCGCAAACTAAGTCGTGAGATCAGCCACCCTCGATCGGTCCGCGGCGGCGTCTAGGAGCTCCCCTATCCTCGGATCCGATGCACGGCGAGCCTCTCTAATCTCGTGAAACATACTCGGCACGTCATCGGCTGGTGGGCGTGAAGGACCAGCATCATGAAAAGGACTGGACTCGGGTACGAAGCCGCCGCAGCGAAGTACCGGCCCGATCCGCATGCGTAGGTGATGGCGGTGGTATCGCATCGACATCCATATATAAGCGATCATCGTCGACCGGATCCCCACGAGCCCTAGCGGCGAGCCTCGGCATCGGCCATCTCAACCCGAGTGTGAGGGCGCACCATCGCGTTCCTCTCCTCATCACTAACCTCCGCATCTCGTAGTCCCATCTTGCGGATAGCCTCCCAATCTAGAGGCGACGAGAAGGTCTTCTCCGGATCTTCTCATCTACTAGATCCACCCCCAAACGGGTCGGTAGCACTTGTAATCATGCGTCCATAGGGTAGTTTACCCCTATGACCGGACAATGTGGCAACGATCATCGTCCGCCATGATGATGTAAGGAAGGCGGACCCGGCTGTCGAGTGCATATGTTGTAGATCAAGAACCGGGTCAGGCCGAGACACCCTCTCATAGTTCCCACTCTTGATTGTCGATCTCAGCTCTCATCTCCATCTCAACAAACTGTGACTCTCCCGGCGCACAGTACACCATAGGGCCATCGAAGGGAATGCCCAACAAATCGGCCAGTTGCCGATAGTCAAAGGAGATGTGCACCCCTTTGACGTAGCTAGTGATGCGCAACTCCTGACCACACTCGACATCATTGTAATCCCCCACCACCGGAGATTACAATAGAGCGGCGCACCAAGTCGGACATGTGCACGCGTCGTATGTGATGACAGGGGAGCCACCCCATGTCACCGAATGCTCTCTCTACATTGAACAAGGCTAGTTCAGCCCGGGTTTACCATACGATCCCCTTCCACTTTCTTGCCCGTATAGTAGGCATACGTGCCTTGGCTTCATTCGAAGAAAGCGAAGTGGATCACGCAATCTTGGCACTTTGGTACGGGCCATAGTATCTGCAAAATAAGAAAGAGAAAGGAAACAAGGAGTTAATAGGATAAAAATCTGAAAAATTTAAAATAGAAGCCCATTCCTCACCATACAAGTGGGCATAAGGACTTACGTAAGTTAAAATATATCCTACAATCCACCTACAGTAGGAAATTTTAACTGACGATGTCCAATTTGAAGAAATTCAAGAAAAATCGAAAATGTCGACAAATTAGGGCAAAAAGAGAAAATTTAAGTTTCTCGTTAACCAACCGACGAAACTCAAAAATTTTTGAGGGCTTTCGTTCCTCAAGACCCCAATAACAAAAGCCCCCAATAAAAATAGAATTTTTACGGTTGGAAAAAAGTTTAATTTGGAAAATACGAGCTAGATGAGCAAAAACCTCGAAATAAAAACCTAAAAATAGGAAAAGTTGGGAAATTTTATGTAGAGGTGATGTGGATGTCGAAACTCGGACTAAGAACGATCCACAATAGCGAGTAGCACTGTAGCAACTCGGAGAGTAGAGACGAGTCGAAATGGAGGAGGAATAGTGAGAATCGACTCGGAATCGGATCTTAAAAATCTTATTTTTGGTCCGAGGGGTCGAACAATTCGGCCCGACACCATCGACCCTCGGATCGACCCTCCAATCGACCCTCGACTCTCGGGAATCTGACAGAAATTCAAGGGTCGGACTGAGGGTCGGACACCCATCGACCCTCGCATCGACCCTTAGCTCTCGGGAAGAACAGGTCATTCCCAGGGTCGGATACCAAGGGTCGGACATACCATCGACCCTCACTATCGACCCTACATAGAAAAGACAGTATTTTTTTTCAGAATGAATTGAGGATTCAAATTTTACATTGATTAGCGTGCCTACATGAAGTATAAATGATTTTTCACTGATTTTGATGATTTTCAGGCACCACCCATCTCAGAAAGGAAATATGTCTGGACGTAGAGTGACCCGATAGACCTGGAACACCAGTCCCACCACCACCACCCGTGGAGGAGACTAGTCAAGAGAATAACCATGCACAGGGTAATCCAGAACCGACAAACCCTACAAATTTGCCCCCTCCACCACCGGAGCTAGCAACTGTGGTTATGAACCTAGCTCAACAACTACAGCAGATGCAACATGCACAAGCTCAAATGCAGGTTGCAATGGGAGTTATGTTTCAAGCCACTCAGGCTGCAACCATGCACACTGGGCAAGCTAGTGCAGCACCAGTGGGTAACCACCCAGCGCAACAGACACCTCAACAACCGGCTGCACCAGTTCCTGTGCAAGTCCCAGAAGCAGCCCAAGGGAACTATCAGTTTCCACCCCTTATGTTTGGGGCATACCAAAATCAACTGGATCACTCCCGGCTAGTGGAAAGATTTTTGAAAATGAAACCGAGAGAATTCAACGGTAAGCCGTCTGATCTACTATGGCCAGCACACTGGATAGACGAGATGGAAAGGAACTTCCTTATGATGACTATCACCGAGGAAGAGAAAGTACTATGCGCCACCTTCATGCTCAAAGGCGACGCACATCATTGGTGGAAATCTACAAAGACATACTTATTGACCAAGCACGCCCTACTGACATGGGCTATATATAAGGAAGCATTCTTCGAAAAGTATTTCCCAAGAAGCTTCAGAGATTCAATGGAGAAGGAATTTCTGAGTCTGTACCAGGGGCAGATGTCCGTAGACTCATATCAACAGCGCTATGAAGAGCTGTTTTTCTTCGCACCGGCTAGCATGCAAGAAGAAGATACAAAAACCCGTAGATTCGTCGCGGGACTGAGAGCAAGTATCAGGGAACATGTTCTGGGATTAGAAAAGACCATATATAATGAAGCCGTCCAGATTGCTCGAATAATTGAATCGAGCCAGAAGGAGAGCTATTTCTCCCAGAGCAGAGGAATCAAGAGACCAGCCGGAAACTCCTACAACGGAGGCAACAATAAGACGTATAAACCTTTTCGTCCTCAGAATTTTGGAACTGCACCAAAGTCTACTACAACAGCTCAACCACAACCAAAGTCAAATTTTGAAGCCCCGAAGTGCTATAACTGCAACCAACCAGGGCATATGGTGAGAGAATGCCCAAAACCCAAGAAGCAACTGCATCAAGGACGGGTATATGCAGTTACATCAGAGGATGCTGCCGCATCGCCCGATGTGGTCACAGGTATGACCGAAACTTTTAAGATTATAATTACATTGATTGAGTATGTAGACTAAGTAAAAACGGATCACAGGTATCGTACCTATCAATGGCGTACCCACCAGAGTACTCTTTGATTCAGGAGCTACTCATTCATTTATATCTGTGTCGTTTGGAAAGAAGACCAATCTTTCCATCAAAACATTAGACTACAAATTACTTGTACGGTCACCGATGGGATTAGAAGTGGAATTAGAGAAAGGTTATGGACCATGTCCAGTTCTAATTGGAGAGCAGACCTTGGATGCAACCTTAATACAACTTGAGATGACAGACTTTGATGTCATCTTAGGAATGGACTTGTTAGCTCGGCACTCTGCAAATTTGTTATGCGCCGAGAAGAAGCTAACGTTCAAAGACAAATAAGGAGCAGAATTCAGTTTCTCGGGAACCAAACTTCCCAGGAGACGCAAGCTCATACTCTCAGCATTAAAGGCTAAGAAGTGCATTGAGAAAGGAGCGGTCAGATATCTAGTATCAGTGGTCGACCTAACCAAGGACGTGCCACAAATGGAAGATATTGATGTCGTGCGAGATTTTCCTGATGTATTTCCGGAGGAATTACCCGGATTACCACCCGACCGAGCCACGGAGTTTGTAATAGACCTTATACCTGGAGCCGCACCAGTATCAAAAGCACCTTATAGAATGGCGCCTACTGAACTGAAGGAATTAAAAGTGCAACTACAAGAACTGCTGGATAAGGGTTATATTAGACCCAGTATATCTCCGTGGGGAGCACCGGTGTTGTTCGTAAAGAAGAAGGATGGTAGTGTTCGATTATGCATCGATTATCGAGAGTTGAATAAACTGACCATCAAGAATCGATACCCACTACCCAGGATCGATGACTTGTTCGATCAGTTACAAGGAGCGAAGGTATTTTCAAAGATCGATCTTCGATCAGGCTATCATCAACTGAAGATTAAAGAAGGTGACATTCCGAAGACAGCTTTCAGGACAAGATACGAACATTATGAGTTCCTAGTGATGTCCTTCGGACTAACTAATGCACCGGCAACGTTCATGGAACTTATGAACCGAGTTTTTCACGATATGTTGGACACGTCGGTGATAGTATTTATTGATGACATATTGGTATACTCCAAGGACAAGGAAACCCATGTCAAGAACCTAAACGCAGCCCTACAGCGTTTAAGGAAAGAGAAGTTATACGCCAAATTTTCAAAGTGTGAGTTTTGGCTAAGTGAAGTCGCCTTTCTAGGCCATGTAGTATCCGCGGAAGGAATCAAAGTGGACCCCAGTAAGATCGAAGCTATTGTGAAGTGGGAAGCACCAAAGAGCGTCTCAGAAATTAGAAGTTTCCTGGGTCTAGCTGGATATTATCGAAGATTCGTAGAAGACTATTCTCGGATTGCCGTACCTCTCACCAGTTTGACCAAGAAAGGAGAAAAGTTCGTATGGACGGATAAGTGTGAAAAGAGCTTTCAAACACGGAAGACCAGATTGATATCCGCTCTAATTTTAACCATTCCCGTTCCAGGACAGACATTTACCTTATACACTGATGCATCGGGATTGGGATTAGGATGTGTGCTTATGCAAGGAGAACAAGTAGTTGCGTATGCATCGAGACAGTTGAAGGTACATGAGAAGAATTACCCCACTCACGATTTGGAGTTAGCGGCAATAGTACATGCTTGTCAAGATATGGAGACACTACCTATACGGAGAGAAATTTCAGATTAAGTCGGACCATAAAAGCCTTACGTATCTATTTAATCAGAAGGAGTTAAATATGAGACAAAGAAGATGGCTGGAACTATTGAAAGACTATGATTGTGATATCCAGTATCATCCGGGCAAAGCGAACGTAGTAGCAGATGCATTGAGCAGAAAAGCAATGATAAAATCTCAAGGAGAAACTAGCACAACTGCAGCAATGTGTACTACCGGGATGGTATTCAATCACGGTAACGAGCAGTATGTGATCGATACACCGGATGGATCAACCAACCAAGGGTTCATTCATCGGTTTTCAAATATGTTCGCGGCATTGAAGATAATACCGGATATAGTGGATGAAGTGAAGACAGCTATCAAAGCAGATCCTTATCTGAGAACGGTACAAGAAGATATTGAGAAAGGTAGGACTAACCCTGAGTTCACCTTGGATGACGAGAAGGTACTGAAATACAAAGGAAGAATATGTGTACCCGAAACAGAAAGTGTGGACATTAGACACCGACTCATGAAAGAAGCCCATACCACCATCTACTCGGTACATCTTGGAAGTACAAAAATGTATCATGATCTAAAGAAACTGTATTGGTGGAGGGGAATGAAGGCAGATGTAGCCAAGTTCGTGTCTCAATGCCTAAATTGTCAGAAGGTAAAGGCGGAATGACAAAGACCCGCAGGACTGTTACAACCATTACCGGAACCAGCATGGAAATAGGACTGCATCACTATGGACTTCGTCACAGGACTACCACTGACTCCTCGAGTAGTTGACGCAGTTTGGGTGATTGTAGACCGTCTGACTAAAACAGCTCACTTCATACCGATACGACCCCAATATACACTCGAAAGGTTAGCAAAGCTGTATGTGGATAATATTGTTCGGCTACATGGTGTTCCAGAAAGCATTGTGTCCGATAGAGATCCACGATTTACTTCCAAATTTTGGGAAGGACTGCAAAAGGCCATGGGCACAACATTGAAGTTCAACACGCATTCCACCCACGGCAGACGGACAGTCGGAGCGTACAATTCAGATTTTAGAAGATATGCTACGAGCATGTGTGATTGATTTCAAGGGATCATGGGACGAAAAGTTACCATTGATCGAGTTCACTTACAATAACAACTATCAGGCTACTATACAGATGTCACCTTATGAAGCACTGTATGGCAGGAAGTGTCGAACTCCCTTGTTTTGGAATGAAGTGGGAGAACGTAGTATTGTTGGACCGGAATTTGTTGAAGAGACTTGTCGAGTGGTCGACATCATCAAGGAAAGAGTAAGAGTAGCTCAGAACCGTCGAAGCAATATGCGGATACTCGACGAAGAGATCTAGAGTTCGCCGTAGGCGAAAAAGTATTTTTGAAAGTATCGCCTATGCGAGGATTGAAGAGGTTCGGACAGAAAGGAAAACTAAGTCCAAGATATGTCGGACCATATGAGATTCTGGCTAAGCGTGGGAAAGTAGCTTATCAGTTAGCACTACCACCATCTATGTCAAGTGTGCATGACGTATTTCACATATCCTTATTGAAGAAGTATGTCAAAGACCCAACACATGTGTTGTGACGAAGATTTACCGGAACCGACTGATGATTTGACATTTGAAGTAATACCAACGGAAATCACTAGTCGAAAGGTTCAACGTCTACGCAACAGAGATATCTACTATGTTAGGGTCACATGGAAAAGTAGAGACATGGAAGAGATTACATGGGAAGAAGAAAATGCTATGAGAAAGCAATACCCTGACTTGTTTGATTCCGAAGGTACGGTACAATTTCGAGGACGAAATTTTTATAAGTTGGGGGGAGTTGTAAGACCCGTGTCAATTTAACCCGGTCTTACCATCTTAAACTAGGTTTACCCATCATGGTTGAGTCAAATGGACCAAGGGCATGAAGGAGATCGAGATCCCAGGTACGAAATCGACCCAAAAACACTTAATTCTAGGGGAGGGTCGCACACCCAGTGAAGTAGGGTCGGACCTCCCAAAACAGAAAGTCAGACCCTCAATTTTTAAGGGAGGGTCGGACAGCTTAAGACCCTAGGGTCGACGGGATCATCGACCCTCCCATCGACCCTCGGTTTCTGACGAAACTGAAATTAGGAAATTTCTTAATTTTCGATTGGGATTCTTTCCAAATCTCAATGGGATTATTATAGGACATTCCTAGTCTATTTAAAGGACGTCCCTAAGCCACTTTCACTCCTTTCACAACCCTAATTGAATTGAGAGAAAGAGAGAAGAAGGAAAGGAGGAAGAAGAGAGGCAATGAAGAGAATCTAGCAAAAAGGAGAAGAAATTTCAGAGAAAAGTAATCTTCTCAGGTATGGATACTAATTCCATGAGTTTCTACAGACCTTAGATTAGTAATTGAAGAGAAAGTGATCTCGGAGAAACCCAAACCATCCATCTATGGTTAGGTTTTCATGAAAAACCATAAGAGGATGCATGAAAAGGAGAAAGATGGTTTATACATGGTTCTAGACCATGGAATGAATGTTGAGTGAATGTAGGAAGCAAGCCATAGGACACCCAACACGAAGAGTGGATTAAAAAGTGGAAATTGGACCAGAGTGCACCAAGGGTCGCACCGAGGGTCGATAGACCATCCGACCCTAGGTGTTTCTGACCATCGACCCTCAGCATTTGGGAAGTTCAGAATGGAGGGAGGGTCGATAGACCCATCGACCCTAGCATCGACCCTAGCATCGACCCTCAGTTGACAGAATGATTTTTAAATTCTGAATTAATTCTAATTAAATTCTATCGACTTTGTTAGGTTTGCTAGCAATATAATAACATTATAAAGGTGATTTTAAAGCTTGGAAAAGTATCTATTAGCAAGCTAAGGTGAGGAACCTTAACCCCAAACTAAATTGGTTAATAATAAACTGTTTTCTTTTCTTGAGTCCTATGCCATGTTTGATTCTATGCGAATATGTTTGTAATGTGCATACAGCATGCCATCCAATATTTCTATTACTTGTTCATGCATATTTACTTTATTGTTTATAACATGATGATGATGATGATGATAGGAATAGGCAAAGTGATTGTATGTGTGTGGTTGATGTGCTTGATGCGAGCGAGTATCAGGGGAGGTGTGATGAGAACGTCAATAAACGTTAACCTTTGGCGGGTCTCAGCACTTTAGCTCTATCTCTAACTCAAGTCTTGTGCATTGACATCGGCGTATCGCCATTACCTTAGCGGAACTATTATGTCGTAGAGTATCAGGGGAGGTGGTCTCGGTCCTTGTAGTCTCTGACTCTACCGGGGGGCCTTAGCTCTATCTCTATGGATGTTCTGAGGGATGCTGGGGTGAGGCCTTGGATACACTGTTTGGCATTAGGATTGGTTAGTAGCGAGCCCAGTTTGCAAGCCCTCGCTAACAGGGGCTTACGTGTTGGTATAGCATTATATAGCAATAAACGTTAACCTTTGTTGTATAATGTTATGGTAGGGTGGATGGGGACGACGATAAACGTTAACCTTCGGGCGGGCTTCCACACCCTGTGTATAGAGGCGGTGTCAATAAACGTTAACCTTTGACCACCCAACCTTTCTATTGCACATTGCAAACTATAAACCAAGACCAAAGATATAAATTGATTTTTGCATGCATATGTATTGTTGCATTGTTTTGGCTACTCACTGAGCCGTGTTGTGTGCTCACCCCTCGACGTCGAATATTTTAGTTGATGATGCAGGTTATACAGTTGAAGATTATATGAACGCGTCGGCGTACGGAAACGTTGCAGCCATGAAAGTTGGAGCTGAAGACGATACACACGATCCCTCTTGCGAGTGCAACTCGTGTGTATTTGATTAGATATTTTTTGTAGGTTTCTTTATTGGATTTATAAGACATGTATTTGGTATTTAAATATTTATGTCTCAGTTAAACATAGAATAATTTGCTATTATTTATGGGTATCATATAAGTTCTCAGTTCATATTATTTATAAATTTTTCGCTATTGTGTATTACTCTGATTATGATTGTGGATGCGTGTAAAGTTCGGATAACGCGGGGATAGCCTATTTGAGATCCTGGTTGAGCCGTTGTTTATTTAGCGGTTCATCACACCATTCTGGTTAGACCAAAATTGGGGTGTAACACCTAGAGACTTTTCTAACGTAGGGAAACTTCCTAAAGCCTAATCTAGTCTATTTAAGGACCTCTAAACCTTCTTAAACCTCTTTGATTGATCCTCACAAACCCTAGAGAGGAGAAAGAGATTTCAAGAGGAGAAAGAACTAAGAAAGATGGAAGAAGAGCCACCATTGAACAAAAAACACCATAGTTGAGAGCCAACAATACTAAGGACTTGAACTTCTCTCTAAGTTAAGCATTATGGATGACTGATCATGACTGATCAATATTATGCAAAGCTGGGTATTGATCAAAATCCATAAATTTTCGTTAAACCCTAATTGTTCGATAAACCCTAGATTCGAATTCTAGGCGAAAAATCATAGGAACTAGGACTTGAATAGAACATAAAACAATCCTAACTCGTTGCTCAGGCCTAGAATGCATAGGAGGACCCCTAGGAGTCATAATGGGTGACCGACAGAAGATGAACACCAAGTTGGTGGTCTTTCGGAGGCATACCGGTCGACTATATCGGTTGCACTATATGCGACCAGTACTGCGATCGGTACCTCTCGGGAGCTGGTCAAGGAGGGACCGGTCGACCATACCAGTTGCACCATTTTCCCTCAGTGCACTGATCGGTACCTGTGACTGATATGCACTGTATTGGATATATTTTGACCAGTTGGTTGCCGACCAATATAAAATCCTAAGGAACCAGTTCTAAGTAAACCCTAATATTGTGTAGGATCCTGTGATAATAAGATTGAACGTTGTGACACAAAGCAAGTAAGCAATCGAGCATCAGGTAAGGGAATCGGACCCAAACCCTAATTAACTAATAACAGTGAAACGTTGTTAATAACTATTGTTCTATGAAGTGTTGCTTGTGCATATTCACATGTCATCTTTACTTTCAGTTATTATATTGTTCATGCTTACTCGTTATGCTAGGTTGTGATTTTTAGACATGTGATTATTTTTGTTGGTGTGTGGAATGGAAAAGGCCTGGGGTCTGGGATCATTCCTCACATTAGCACTTTTTCGTATCGCTTCTGTCTTAGCATGCTTGGTGCTTGTAGGGTATCAGGGGAATGACGTGACACTGTGTTCTACGGCCTGACTACCAGACTCTAGCCCTATCTCTATGCCGTAAGAAGCTGTGCTGGGATAGGGCCTACTGTGATGACATATAGGATTGGTTAGTTGCGAGCCCAATTTACAAGTCCTCTCCAATAGGGACCTACGTGTTGGTATTAGTAAGGCATCAGGGTAAGTATTGACGGTGTGTGACCTGAATTCTTTAACTCTATCCCTATTCCATGGTGAGTGCATGTAGGACAACAATGGTGTTTGATCCATTGAACGGATTCACACACTCGTGTATAGAGGTGCGGTGACCGTCAATCCTTTCTATAGCACATTGTAAACTTAAAATCAAACCATAATGTGAATGTTACTCATGCATGTTGCTTGTTGCATTGTCTGATTTTCTTACTGAGCTAAGTTGTGAACTCACCTTTGTATATATACATGTTTTTAGATGTTGACGCAAGTTATATTGTGGAGGACTACGTGGACGCTCCAGTATCGGAGGTGTTACTACTTTAGAAGTGCAAGCAGGGGATGACGAGTATAACGCTTCATGCAAGTGTCCTTTCTGCGTGTACCTCTAGAATGTTTTTATTTTATTTTATTTTATTTCAGTTGGATTCATAAATTGTGTAAATTAAGATATTTTATTTACGTTTTGGTGTGGAGAATAATTGATTACTATACTTACAATGTAGAACTCAGTTCATTTAATTTATGACTTCTGCTGTATTTATTTATATTTTGATTATGGTTATGTGCAATGGTTTGTATTAATGGATACGGTCTTATTGAGATCCTAGTGTGAACTATTGGTTTAGTGATGATTTACTCACACTTCTGGTTCAGCTAGAATTGAAGTGTGACATTAACCCTCTAACTTAATAATTGAAAATATTCTACTTACAATTGATCAATATAAGTAAGATTTATAGACTATCATACTCCTTTGTTACAGCTAGTTTTTTGAAACTTGGGTGTAAAATGTTGAACAATTTTTTCACGTCACAAACTGTTTTCAACTGCTCCCACTTCAAGTTGCATTGTCCTGTAGCCACCTGGATTTATTCAATTATTCTGTAATTGCCGCATTAGCTGCCACGTCATTTGATTCAATTACAGTTTCTCCTGCTATTATTGTTTCCCCTTGGCTTTATGCATCACATTTTCCTAAACCCAATGCATGGAGTAGTTACTATATTGGTAGGAGAATCATCTTCAAGATCTAATAGTTATATATGTTGGGAATAGTTTTACTTTGTTTAGAAATTAGAATATTTGGTGTCTTACATATGTGAGAGTCTATTCACTTATTAATTTGAACTTTTGAAATAAAAACTTAACATGGTATCAGAGCTTTAGATTCATTCTATACGGTCGTTCAAAAGAGGAATCACATGCCACGTATATTGTCACTCAGAAGAGGGACAACACGTGAAGAGAAGTGTTGAGAATAGTTCCAAATTACTTAGACATTAGAACCTTGAGTGCCTTATATATATGAGAGTCGAATGTTGAAAATTGTCCCACATTGCTTAGAGACTACCTTGAATGCATTATATATATATATATATATATATATATATATATATATATATATATATATATATATATATATATATATATATATATATATATATATATGTGTGTGTGTGTGTGTGTGTGTGTGTGTGTGTGTGTGTGTGTGTGTGTGAATCCCTCTATTTAGTAGTGGAAACTTAACAATACAATTTATGATAAACATCAATTCTAACCGACTTAACAAAGCCTTTATGGTAGGTTCTAGATTTATGTTGCTTGTTGTCGTCGTTTCCTTCAATGCACACTCAAATTGACTATTACATTCTTACCCAAAAAAAAAAAAAAAAAAAAAAAATTGACTACCACATAAACCATCACATATACGTACAGGGTAATTTGGTAATAAAAGGATGGAATTGTAAAATCTCATACAATTCAAACCCTTCCATGACAAGTCTGATTATCACCTACGTAATTGCAAACTAGTTTTTCCTATTCGTGGTGTCAGCATTCATGATTTACTTTACAAATCTTGAAGCATATAGTGACGAAGCTACGTGAGAGCTTCCCTGACTTACTTTCTTTTTTTTTTTTTTTTTTTTTCACATGTATCAATTTTAATTGAATACGTACTTCAGTTCTAAGTTTCAAATATAAATATGAAGAACCTATGATCAATCTCGCAGCATGTTTCTTTGGATTTTTTGTCTTTCGGTTCAAGAACAACATGTAAGAAATTAATAATTAAATCGAATCAGTCCGATAATGATCCGGTAGAGTTTATTAATCCAATTTGATAACGGATTGAGAAGAGTCAATTAAGTCAGTCCGATAACAAATAGACATCAGACCGACTCGTTAAACGTGTATATTAAAACCCATCTCAACCCAAATCTCTTATAGAATATGTCTCAAACTACACCTAAAAAAATTGAGACGAACATGACTTGAACCAAAACTGACCCGAACAAATCTGTTGGCACCCCCGGGTTCTACCAAAACACGAATTGATTGGTGAGTTGTCACCCATGGGTGACGGTTTTCCATAGGCCGAATTACTTTGCGTAATCTTTTACTTCGACGATCGGCCTAACAACAAAAAATCTGCAATGGTCAGCAAAGTTGTCTTTTTCATAGTCTAAAATTTCTGTTTACTTCATCTTTATTCATAAACATTTACTGCCTGCTATGTCTTCTAAATTTCGATATCCCCACGTTTTATTTGTTTCTGGCATGTACATGTCTGATGAGCATCTAGCAAATCAATCATGGTGAACTTGAAATATATTTAGATTTGACAAATATGGTTAATCCAGCATGTTTAAAATCAATCTGACTCGAATCGATTCTATGTACGGATTCAATGGAAAACTGATATGTGTTCCATTATTAAAATAGATTGGGATTGGAGATCAGCCAGGTCCAAAACCTATACAAATCAATTAATACGATTGATTCGATACTGATACCTCAAACTATGATCCACATAGTTGTATATCTATCCCATAGTAGTTAAAAATACCACATTAACCCTCTAACTTGATGATCGAAAATAAGAGAAAAAAAATCCATTAGAAGGGGGGCAATTCTATTTACAATTTAGACTGGCTATAAACTAAGATTTGCGGACAATCATATATGTGGTTAGATTATGGTTTAAGGACTCTGGCACAGATCTACGAATTGATGGGGCCGATCCCGAATCACACCTAATTCACATTAATTTAGTTGATTCTCACACATGCTATATTGAGGGACCAATCACATTACTGATCCCACATTCTTGAACCTAATTGGTCAGACTAGCAACATCAACTAGACCTTAATTTGTATTTAATTTTAGGTTTCATCTGAATATAATCGAACCGAATACAATAGACTCTACACCCTTTTTTTCTTCTCCAAGTTCCAACTAATCCTCCTTTGTTATCAATCCCTTTCAATGCACTCATTGATCTCTATCACATAAATGATAAACCACAATGTACAAGAGGTAGTTTAGTATTTGAAAGGAAAAAAAATAGTGAAAGAGAAGGTAGTAGAGGAAAAAGGAAAGTTACAAGGTTGAAACTCTTCAGTAACAAGTCTAATTATCACCTACGTAGGTGACAACTAGTGGAGATTCATGTAAACATAGTTCATGTAAACATAATTTACAAATCTTGACGTATGTAGTGACGTAGAGAATTTGAGAGCTTCCTGCACGTTTTTATCGTTTGCATGTATCAATTTTTAATTGAAAACGTACTTAAGTTCTAAGTTATAATTCAAATATAATTATGAAGAACATATTATCTAACTCCCAGCATGTTTCTTTGGAACTTTAAGTTCTAGAACAACATTATTTCCCAATATGATCCGACATCTTTGAACCTAATAGGTCATACTTAGCAACATCGTCTAGAACTTAATTTGTATTTTATTTTAGGTTTCATCTTAATGTAACCGAATCGATTACAACGGACTCCAACCCCCTCTTTTTTTTTTTTTTTTTTTCCAACTAAGCTTCTTTGTTGTCGATCCCTTTTAACATACACTCATTGGCCATTAAGGCAAAAACCACAATGTACAAGAGGTAGTTTAGTATTCAAAAGGAAATTTTATAAGGTTGAAACTCTTATCACCTAACAGGGTGACAATGGTGAACATTCATGTAAACATGAACGTTTACTTTACAATCCTTGACGTATGTAGTGATGTAGCTAATAACTCGCATGTTCTGACAAAAAAAAATAATAACTTGCACGTTTTTATCGTTTGCATGTATCAATTTTTATAATTGAATACCTACTTAAGTTCTATCTAATTCAAATATAAATAGGAAGAACCTATGATCTATCTCCAAACAGGTTTCTTTGGAACTTTCATCTTTCAGGTCAAGATCAACATTATCTCCATTAATGGAGATGTTAGCATTCTACTATTTTCTGTTCTTTCTAGCTTCTTTCCTCCTCTCCAAACATCTTTTCCCCAAAACAAAAAACCTTCCACCTAGTGGGCCCATCTCCTTACCCATAATAGGCCAACTCTATCTACTAAAAAAGCCACTGCACCGGACCTTAGCAGGTATCTCAACTCAATACGGACCCATCTTACTCCTGAAATTTGGTTCTCGCTGGATTCTCCATGTTTCTTCCCCTTCAGCAGCTGAAGAATGCTTCACAACCAATGATGTCATCTTTGCCAACAGGCCCCACTTGTTGTTAGGGAAGTACTTGGGTTTTGATTACACCACTCTTACCTCTGCTTCCTATGGCCAGCATTGGCGCAACCTCAGGCGTCTCACTACTCTTGAGATCTTCTCTTCTACTCGTCTCCAAATGTTTTCTAAAATACGTAGCAATGAGGTGCGTTTGTTATTGCGGCGGCTTTTCGATGTCGTCAGAAAATCTTCAAAGATAGTAGAAATGAAATCTATCTTCTTTGAGGTAACACTTAATAATATGATGATAATGATTGCTGGAAAACGGTATTATGGCGATGATGATAATGTAAAAAAGACACGACAGTTCCAAGAGCTTGTAGAGGAAATGTTTGCAGCGGCTGGAGCTTCAAACGTTGCAGACTTCTCGCCATTGTTGCCGTTGTTGAGGTGCGTCGGCTTTAATGGTTTGGAGAAGAAGTTGGTGGGGTTGCAGGGAAGGAGAGACCAATTTATGCTGGAATTGATTGAAGAGTTTCGGATGGAAAGAACTCAATCGAAGGATGAGAAGACGTTGATTACTGTTCTATTGTCACTGCAAGAAGCTGACCCAAATTACTACACTGATGCTATCATCATAGGCATCATACAGGCAAGACATCTTTATCTATTAATAACAAAAAAAAAACAAAAAAAAAAAACAAAAAAAAATCTTTACAAAATAATAATAATAATAATAAAATCTTGCATTATTTTTGTTTTGCATGGGGAAAAATCTTCCCCTATTTTGATTTCGTTAGTTGTTTTAGTTGTCCAACTTTTTCTATGGGGGAGGGTTCTTTAGCCTTGAAAACCACAGAAATCAATGGACATGGGTAGCGGAAAGGGGCATTGTCATTTACCTTTGGAAGAGGGCATTTCCTTTTCACTTGGTCGATTTGAATAGGATTGCAAGTTTGGTTGTGTGAACCTGAACATGACACTGGCCTGAATAGGGCCCGGTTTGGGCCATGTTTTGTTAAACCTTGGCAGGGTTAGGCTAGGCCTGAGCCGAACCCTCGATTTGAGTCTGACCAGGCCCAACCTGAACCCGAACCTATAAGCATTGTGTTTTATAAACTTTATAGTTTATGATATATAATTGTATATGATTTTCTAAATTCTAAATTTCTTGACTCCCATCAAACCCCAAAAGAGCAGATTTAATTTTAGGAAAGGATTGAAAAACAGATCAGCCCAACCCTGAGTCAGGGCCAAATAGGACCAACCCGGCCCGACCCAATCAGGGCAGGCTTGGGTTGGGCTATGCCCGCTAGGGTGGGGCCTGGGTTGACCCTTTTAGGCCTTGAGTCAAGATCAAGGTGGGCCTGACTAAACTAAAGGGATCTAGGTTGGGCTAGAGTTTTAAAATACCTGACACAACTAGACCTAATGCAGCCCTGGGTTTGAGTTTGGTTCTTCTCCCCACTTGGGTACCGCCCCAACATGCCATGACTCCACCTAGACAGTTAGACTGTAAGGGCCTGTTTGATAAAGAACACCCAATAATTTATTGGGTATTGTATGAAGTATTTGAAATACGGGAAAGAAGTACCATTCAGGTAATATTTTCGAAGGGGTTGCAAATGGAACCGTTGGTTCACCACTCATTGATGAAAACTACAGACTCTGGATTCTATGGATTCTAACTCACAGGGAGCCATTTTGGAATAGAATCATGTTTGGTGAGCCTAGTCTGATTTAAACACCCATGGAGTGAACCGATTAAAATTAACTTCAGAATCCAAATTTTTGGAGTAAAAAAACAAGCTTTTTTGTTTTGGAGCAATTTTTGGGAGAAAAAAAAAAGTAAAATAGAAACTCTCCTCTCTCACACTGCTCTCTTCTATACAAAACAAAGGCTTGACCGCCGCCGCCACCACCACCACCACCAGCAGCGCCACCACCACCACCACCAGCAGCGCCACCACCACCGCCACCACCGCCCACCTCCACCACCCACCACCACTACCACCACCACAACCACCCACCACCACCCCCACCACGACCCACCACCGCCACCACCCACCACCACCAACACCAACACCAACACCCACCACTACTACCACCAGTTTTCTAGACTTCGATTGACGAGATATTGTGTTTATCAAACATGTTTCTATTCCAAAGATGCTCTAGAATCCATTCCAAAACTGTGTTATCAAATATGTATCTACTCCCAAATAATCCTGGAGTATACTAAAGTAGAAATACTACTTCGAATTAAAAGTAAGGAAAAATTACATTTCACTATGCCTTACCTAGGGAGTGTGAGGCTTCATGATACATGGTTATACATCAATTAATGGATTATATGGTAGATTAGTGAAGCCTGACAGGAACCTATGAAAAAACAACACCACTATGTCTACTATGTGCCACATGTAAGTAAATTAGTGAGGCCATGTGGAATGCAAAAATGATGATTTAAGAGTCCTCTTACATGTGTAGGTGTTGCTATCAGCTGGGACTGATACTACAGCAGGGACCATGGAATGGGCAATGACACTATTGTTGAACCATCCAGAAGTTTTAAAGAAGGCACAAGCTGAGATCGATGCCATTGTAGGACAAGGCAGACTAATAAATGAATTAGATGTTGCCAATCTCCCATATCTTCATTGCATCATAAATGAGACACTTCGGATGTACCCTGCAGCCCCACTACTAGTTCCCCATGAATCATCAGAAGAGTGCACTGTAGGGGGTTTTAAAATCCCACGTGGCACGATGCTTTTGGTGAACATGTGGGCCATCCAAAATGATCCTAAGTTATGGGAAGAACCCACAAAGTTCAAGCCAGAAAGGATGGAGGGAATGGGAGGAGTTAGGGATGGGTATAAATTAATGCCATTTGGGTCAGGGAGGAGGAGTTGCCCTGGTGAGGGTCTGGCCTTGCGTGTGGTTAGCTTGACATTGGCTTCATTGATTCAGTGCTTTGAGTGGGAAAGGGTTGATGAAGAGCTGATTGACATGACCGAAGGCACCGGACTCACCATGCCTAAAGCTAAGCCCCTGGAGGCAAAGTGCAAGCCTCGTCCAACCATGTTGGGCATCCTTTCTCAACTAATATGATATTATGTTTGGATTTGAAAGCAGTCTTTTCGTAAGAGGGGAATAAGGTTGCTTGCATAAGCTTCTCTCTAGACCTAGTAATAATGGGAGCCTCACACGCTCAATATGCCCGTCACTGTTTGTGGTACATTGTCCGCTAATGTTGTTTGTCGTATGTTTAATATCATAAGTCAAATATGTCATTGTAGTTATTCAAGTATTATTACCATGTAAGTCCATCATAAAAATGTATGTCTCTGTGCTTTTGTACACCAAGACAAATCATAAAATAAATAAATAAATTCCTCAGTTCTTTTGTTAATAGATAGGATACACCCTCTTTAGTTTTATTCTTTCTTTTTTTCTTTTTTTTTCTTTTTTTTTTTTGGGTATAAACTCTTGCTCTATTCAACTGTTGAATTTCTAATCAAACAAAGTTTTCCATGTATCAATACAAAGCCTCTCAATGAATAATTAAGAATTCAAAAAAAGTTATATTTTTGTGGACAATTCTACCCGTGAAACCATCTTCTTCCCTCGCCTTGCTCTTCGGGCGTTTGCAATCCTAGTTCATAGTCGATGAGATCTCTCTGCTTACATATCAGTCTCCTCCTTCCAGATTTGGATCCTCAACTAAGACTAAAGCAAAAATAAATAAATAAATAAATAAGACTGAAAACTACAATGTTGTCGAAGATGAACAAAGAAAATTTACCGGAACAAATGCTTGCAGAAAATGAACGATTAAAGAATCTCAAAGAAATATGATGAGAAATAGGATTTGCAACCTGAGATAATCAGCAGTAGGAAAAGGTGAATAGTTGAATGATTATTGAACCAGGAATCACGGCCGTTGATGCAGCCGGAGAGATGTAAACAAGAATAACGACTGATTCAGTCGGAAATGAACTGAAGAAAAATTGAAAATGAAACCGTTGAAAAACTTAAGCAGGAATGAACATCTGCTTACGTTGAAGCAAGGCCATAGAGATGACTGTTAGATTTATGTGGGCTTAATTAATTACCTAAACTAGTTAATTCAGTGGGAATCTAATTGACACGGTATAACCGATTTTGTTTGATTTGTCACATGGTATGAGATAAGTTTGGTAACCCTAATTCTATTGTGGGAAGGGTTTTACGATTACATCCGTATTCTATAAATATGCGGTTAGAGTCCCCACAGCCACAGTTAATAAATTCTCTCTGCACCCATTAGCAAGAGAAGTCAGGATATCCTCTGGAGGCTGTGGAAGACTATAGCCGAGGGATTTCGATCAAAACTTGGAGCGTTGTGGAGCGTATGGGAAATTAATCTCTTCACAGACAGGTATGTCTTTATGTTCATTGTTTATGGCTTCTCTATTATGTTCTATGGTAACTGTATGGATGGAGAATGGGTTTCATTGAAACCCTAAACACATAATATTCTAACAGTTGGTATCAGAGCCAACCATACAGACTTAGAATCAATTGAGATTGATTATAAAGACTGATAATGAATGGTCAAATTAAAAAAAAAATTTCTCAAGTTTTGGATCGGATCTCGATCAAATCTGTCAGAGTTTTCCATCGATAAAAATTTTTTCGATCGACAAAATAAGTCAAACAATATACCGTTGGAAAGGTCTCGAAGAGACGCAGCCGGCGATATAAAAATCGTTGGCGTCTGCCGCCGGACGCGTCGGCAATCACCGGCGGTATCCGCGAGTGGAATTCACTCGCGGGTCGGAAGGAATATATATATATATATATATATATATATATATATATATATATATATATATATATATATATATGTTACGGCGGCGTTGACCCGGTCATCGTTGGGCCAACTCGAAAACCCTAACGGGTTGGACCGTGACTCGGATCGAGTCGACCCAAGAACCAAAAAAAAAAAAAAAAAATTTGGCGGCGTCGATTCGTCGTCGAGTTGACTCGGCGAGAATCGGAAACCCTAGCCCAGCCGAACGCAGCCGGGGCGGGGCTGGGGGAAGGCTAGGCCGAGCCAAGCTTGGTCAGCCAAGGCCCAAGCCAAGACCATCCTCATACACGTGCGGCTAGCACGTGTGACCCAGACCCGACCCGCAAGATTGGTATCTAACCTGAAAACCCAACATTTTGACCCGTATATCCGATCCGAGGATTGAGGTTTTGACCCGGATACCCGAATAATGACCCGGGTTCACCCGTTGGTTGGGTCGGAGGTTAAGCCAATTGGTCGGACCGCGGTTTGGTTTACATCAAACCGTTTACTTGCGGTCTGAATCAATGTAATTAAAAAAAAAGGTTATAACTCGGTTCAGTTCGAACCGAACCGAAGTCAGGCCAAACCTGGCCAAATCGGCTCAAACCGAACAGAACCAAATTGACCTAGCCGACCCTGTAAGGCTCATAAGGGCCTGTTTGGTTTCTGCTTTAAACCAAAAGAACATTAAACAGTGATTCTGGGAGCTAGGAAGGTCGGATTGACTTCTGGTTTATTTCCTTGGACTCTAATTTTAATGCTCTTTAATCTGATATATATTTTGATATATTTTGATGCAATGAAAAATATGTTGTTATGGAAAAATACCTTATGGAAACTCGATTAGCAATGTTTTTGTTGATTTTTCTTAAAGCTATTGTACAAAATTGATTGATTGAGCTAATGTGCATGTTTATATGAATGTTTAGACTTGTAAAATTATATATTAAAGCATTCATGGTTAAATAAATATCCCACATGAGCTGCAGTTTAGGATTTGTTCATATAATGATGGAACTTGGTGTGACCACCAAAGTGACAACCTTGTTTTATTATGATATGTTCAAATTCAAGGATAAGTGTTTGTAAATGCTTCAGTTTTAATAATGTTCACCCAAAGGTGACATTGTCCAAGTTTATTCAAATTATGATTTATAGCTATTGTGTAAGGATTATGGTGTGACCATAAAGTGACAACCTTAGTTCTATCATAATAAGCTCAAATCTAGCATTTATACATTTACAAACTACAGTAAGGAAGTATAGTGTTCACACAAAAATGACACTGACATAAACTCTCACTTTTATAGATGCAGCAAAGAATGACACTGTCCACCCAAAGGTGGCGTTGTCTAAGATTATAAAAAATGGCATTGTCCACCCAAAGGTGGTGTTGTCAAAGATTACAAGAAAATCATGCACATGGTTGAAGGATTGTGGCTTTAGGGGTCTTCTTCCACCCAAAGGTGGTGAGATTTTTGAAAGTCATTATCTCTTTGCAGTTATTGCACAGATATTGAGAAGACCAGTGCACATATTGTCCCAAAGGATGTGTGTGTAGTTCGATTAACTTTTCAAAGATATTAATTAGCTTGCACATGTTATGTATATATATTCTTGCTAGCTAATTTTATTTGGTATTAATCGTAGACTTACAATTATTGACATTGTAATATAGTTGTGAATATGTAATGATTAAATACCTTAAGATGCCTGTCTTTGACAACCAGTTCTATGAATTGGCATGAAAATTGAAAACTTGTCTAGGACTGTTTAAACTAGATGTACTCAACAGAAAAATTGTATTATGATCCTTAGAGTGTTCAGTCCTTAAGATCAAGTAAAGCAATGTTCAAATGAGGAACATTAGAAAAGGATATTTGCTGTGAAATCTAAAGAAAAATTTGATATTTCAAGAAGGGACAGAGAGATGTTTTATTATTCAAGTCCATCAGTATCAATTTTTTGATGGTAAGAGATGGTATTGAGAATGTGAGGAAATATAAGGTAGAGTTGTTAACTATTAATGATAAGCTCAAGGATAAGTGAATATTTGTAGGTTCAATAAAACCTATGTAGGTGATATTTTAGACTTTTCACTTTCTCACAAGAATTGTATAGTCAGATCCTAGTGACATATTGTACTTAAAAATATAGTGAACCCTAAAGTAAAAGAACTAAGGATAAAAGTTCAAAGAAAAAAGAAAAATATGAATACCACTGTCATAGTGCATAATATATACCCAGACAAAGGCAATTTTAAAAGGGGTAGAGAAACCCATAGAAAGCAAAATATTTTTTCATGGAATAGTCAGAAACTTTATGACAAAGAATTAAACATTAAGGAACTATAAGATAAAATGGATCTAAGTAGAATAAAATTCTTGTAGAGTGACCCAGAAGGGACATGTAAAGAAAAATTTATATAGCTGGACAGCTTAAGTGAAAAAATGAATAAGGATTATGAAACTTCTGAGCAAGAAGGTGCAGTATATTGGATACTTAAGCATTAATCGTAGTCTGAACCAATAGAAGTATAAAAATCTTTAATTTATTCTATCTTTGAAAGTTAAAGTGTATATTGTAATCTTCCACCCTGGTCATAAGGGTTTAGGACTGTTGTCCAAAGAAAAATTAGAAAGAATAATATTCTAAAATTCTCCTTCTAAGGTTTATTAATGTATATATGTGAGAATTAATTAAAAGAGAAGATGACAAGATTAAAGTAAGTGAAGGTTATTCACAACAAAGATTTATTGAACTTGGTGGACATCGAAATTTCATCTAGGACTTCTTGTCACAGTTTAGTCTATGATTGTTTTTTCAAATAACGAAAATTAAGATGGAAAATTTTTTTTATTAAAAGAATTGAAACTATTGGATCTGAATGAGAGAGTTTTGGGAGACCATATGATACTGGTCTATTCCCTGATAAATTTAAGCAAGTATTTGTAAAAGCCTAAGAATGTATTTGATCCTGTAAGGAAAGAATTAATATTGCAGCCTATATTGTTAATAAAGTGCTTAGTCAGTTTCAGTTTCAGTTTCAGCTTAAGTTATCTTCTTGTTTGAGACTGCAGAACTGACATGATTTCATAATACTTGTGGGAGAGTGATTATTTTAGGACATTGAGTTGTCATATTATGGGATGTCAAAATAGACCCAAGAAACTTAAAGTTTGATGAGACCACCTGAAAATGGGTGTGAAGCAATCAGTTGAGATACTAGAAATGCTACTAGAGTGTAATGAAATGATTATAGAAATATTCATTAAGATCGATGCTTCAGTTATAGTAGTAGAGCTAGATGAGGCAATGAAGAGATATACTGGACCATGTAGATCTGTGGTTTCATCCAATCACATGTACTTCAAAATAGATTTATGGTGATGGACAAAAATGAAGATCCCAATGATTTTGAGTAAGTTGTTAGTAATGAAATTGCTCTTGAATGTTTAATGATCATAAAGGATGTGTTGTTGTCTATGAACAATAACGAGACTTGGAATTTTATGCTTTTGTCAATGAGCGGTGTACTCATAAGCTAAAAATAGAAGAAAATATATGATTCTAGTGGAAGAATTGATTGCTACAAAGTAAGATTTATAGCAAAGTAGAATCACACAAAGGGAAGAGAAAGAGAACTTTAAATTTTGAGGTCTTAGTTGCTCATTTTATTTTGGAATTGCATCAGGTAGATGTAAAGATCGTTTTTCATAAAAGAAAATCTAGAAAAAAATGTTTATATACTTTAATCACAAGGTTTTGTGAAAATGATAAAGAAGATATATTTTGTAGACTTATAAAGTCAATCTGTGGATTAAACGGATATGCGAATAATGGTATTTGAAGTTTGACAGGGTTGTATCTTCTTTCAACTTTGTTGTTATTGTTATTGACCATTGTATATATCTATAGGTCAATGAGAGTGGATTCACTTCTTTGTCATGTGTGATGATGATTTTCATTAGCTTGTAGTGACATGGTTTACTAGTTGAAATCAATATTTTTCTATCTGATAACTTCGACATGTAAAACTATATGAGTAAGTACCTTTGTACCTGGTATTCAGTTTGCTCGTGATAGGAAAAATAAAATTCTAGATTTATCTCAAAGAATAAATACTGTTCGTGTTTTCGAATGGTTCAGTATGCTTGTTTAACTAGTAAGTTGCGGATGCTAAAATCGATAAAGGAGACAAATTGACAGAATTATAGACAAAGAGTGATACTGAGTATTAGCATCTACAATGCAGTAGAGAGCTTGATATATGTTGAAGGTTGTAATCATTTCATATAGCATTTTCATTGAGTGTCATAGGATGTTTTCAATTAGATGTTGGTATAGCTTACTAGACAATGGGGAAAAGGAAAGTCATGCTGTATATGCAAAGGACCAAAGATTATATGTTCATTTATAGAAGTAGTGACACTCTAGAATTTTTTGATGTAATTTATAATGATTGTATTGATGAAAAAAAACCAACATCAAGGTTCATTATCATGGTAGTAGGGTTTTTGTAACTCTATATAATGATAACAAGCAAGGTATCTGGTGTAAAAAATTATTCTCTAATTTGGAGGTTATAGACTCCACTTCTAAACCTATTGAGATGTATTGTGACAACGGTTCAGCTGTGTTCTTCTCAAAGAATAATATGAAATCTAGTATTTTAAAGTATAATAGAGATCGAATCTCTTCAAGTAAGAAAGATGTCAAAAGATTTTATATCGTTATAGATTCTCTAACGAAGGTTTTGTCCGTGGGAATCTTCAAGGGACAGTATGTCCAATATAAGAATGGTTGAAAATAATTAATTTTATCAGAGGCTTAAGTAGCTAAAGATCTAAGAATCAGTGGGAGTCTCTAGATATGCTTGATCAGTGGGAGACTCTTTATGTTTATACTTGTGTTTTCACATTGCTTACTGTGTTTGATTGTATTGCTCATGGTTTGATGGGTACAATTTTTGTAACTATGATTTTGTTTACATTAGCATTTGCGTTATTGCTATTTTGCATACATAGTTATGTGTTTGACATGTCACAGATATGAGGCAGTATTTAACCAAAGTTTCAAGACAGTATTTAGCCAAAGTTTCAAGGCAGTATATAGCCAAAGTTTCAAGGCAGTATTTAGCCAAAGTTTTAAGACAGTATTTAGCCAAAGATTTAAGGTGGTGTCTAACCAAATTATGGTATTATAATTTTAGAATATTTAAATACCATGTTATATTGGCCATAAAGGTTTTGGGATAATTTTGATTAAAAGTTTTCTTAATCAAGTTTGGACTCGCATGAGAGTTCATTTTCATATATTATCTCAGGAGATTCATATATTGAGTAGACCTTTGTTGTGGCTGACAGAAGTTTGTACACCATATGTTAAGATGTATTATTCACTGTTGCTCGCATTGAAAAGCTTGATGGATGTTTCAAAGTTAGTGACGATTTAGTGTATTGGATTCCGTGACCACAGTTGACAATAGTTTTGTAATTAATATAGCCCAAGTGGGAGATTGTTAGATTTATGTGGGCTTAATTAATTACCTAAACTAGTTAATTCAGTGGGAATCTGATTGATACGATATAACCGGTTTGGTTTGATTTGTCACATGGTATGAGATAAGTTTGGTAACCCTAATTCTATTGTGGGAAGGGTTTTACGATTACATCTGTTTTCTATAAACAGGGTTAGAATCCCCACAGCCACAGTTAATAAGTTCTCTCTGTACCCATTAGCAAGAGAAGTCAGGATATCCTCTGGAGGCTGTGGAAGACTATAGCCGAGGGATTTCGATCAAAGCTTGGAGCATCGTAGAGCATATGGAAAATTAATCTCTTCACAGACAGGCATGTCTTTATGTTCATTGTTTATGGCTTCTTTATTGTGTTCTATGGTAACTGTATGGATGGAGAATGAGTTTCATTGAAATCCTAAACACATAATATTCTAACAATGACGATTACAGACGAACCGAAAAAGAACATTGATACACCTAGAAAGGACCAAGAATTACGGCCGAAGATGAAAAATAGTAAGCAAAATATTACAGGAAGATGAAGAAATCTGGTCACAGATTTGGACTAAATGCTACTGTGACCATGAAGAATTTTTCAGAAGCAAATAAACGATTGAATAATCATTTGTAGAAAACAAACGATGAGAGGGAAAAAAAATCAAGAAACGGAAATGATAAAAAATAATATTACCAGAACATGCCATTAAAGACAATTTAATCGCTAGATAGAGAGTATCAAGAGAATAGAAAGAGATCTCAGATCTGAGATGGTGTAGGCAAGCCAAAGAGATGAAGAATCAAAGAATTGTGCGGCGTGGGATCCAACAGTAGAGACTGCATCGGGATCACTATCAGTCCAGCTCTGTTTGATCCTTTCGCGCAATATCGTTCTTTACATTTTCGAAAGTTTATTAGTCTCCTCCTTCAGCTGCTGATCTATTTCTAGCTAGTTTCCTTGTAAATTGAAATGGATTGGAAAGGAAATCGATGTGTAGGATTTAATCCAACCTGGCAAAACCAGATTTCAATCTCACTTCAACTCCACTCGTAGCTTCAGGTTTGAAACCATGAATCCCTCATGAACCCTTAAAAAGGCCACCAAGAAAAAGTTGGGAAAGTGTGAAAGAGTATTAGGTGAGGAGTACGTGAGTTGCAACTTCCACTAATCAACTAGGTCCGTCCATGACTAGTAACCTCTGCTTTCGTTTCTCTCATTATGATAATAAGAATTTTTCTTTTTGGGCGTTTTCCGTTATGGATTCGTTTCATTCACAGAGCAATATCATGGCCTGAAACAAACCTGTTTCATTTGGTTATCAATAAAAAAGAGTTTGAAGCTAAATGGGAAAGACCACTGCTGTTGCCCATCTTCTTGTCGTTGAAGACATCGATTTCAAGTTCTTTGGGTTTTTTTTTTTCCTTTTTAGTGAAGAAAAAACCCACCGCCATCTTCTCCTTCACTTGGTTTTTTCTTTTTCTTTTTTTTTTCAGTCACCCTTGTAAAGGGTTAATTTGGTCATTAAGGAAATATTGGACTCTCACCGTTAGCATTTAAAGGAATATTCTTAACCGCATGGGTCTATTTGTATTTTAATAGTGTTTTGAGGGGAGGTATTTGTCTTTTCCTAAAATTTGGATGTTCAACTGTCATTAAGATAAGTTACAGGAGAAGTAACTGTCTTTTTTCCTATTATTATTTATAATACAAAGGACCACCATACTTTTACCCCAAAAAAAAAAAAAAAAAAAAAAAAGGCCACCGGACAAAGTGGGAGTAGGGGTTTGCGGGAGAGGAAGTCCAAACATGAGAACTTCAGTTAGTGTTGTTTAAACAAGACAAGGCGTTACCACCCAACCAAACGAGCATCCATAGGTGAAGATAATGTTAACAATTGATAAATCCAATACAAATGCGTCAAAACCCACTTATCGTTTGTCTCATGATAAAATGGATATGAATCTAGCCACTATATACAAAACACATCCCACCCCAAAAATTCACTTGATAGTTTGTTATAAGTAAGGAAATGGATCGGAAACATCAAACATGCAAATTTGAATAATCGAGGATTAAAGATTAAATAGGTAATGACATCAACTTTAAGGTTGAGTTTGGTATGCATTTTTTGTCTAGAACTTATTCTAAAAGAAAAAAAAAGTGTTTGGTAAAGTTTCTTGTTCTTAGATTATACGGAATAAGAGAATGCTTTCTCCATTTTGAGAATACATTTTTAAGTATACATTCCTAGATTTCATACCTAAATTTTAGGACTCCAACTACAGAACTTGGTTTTACATTTCCTTCTTATCGTTTGGGGTTATGTACTTATGTGACTGAGCGGAAGGGGAAGGTAGATGCAGTCATATCATTCATGTCATATTTGAACCCAGGAAAAAAAAAAAAAAATTAATACCTGCAACAGCAAATGTGTTTAGTTTAATCTTTGATCTTCTTCTTGGTTTTTGGACTCCTTTGTTTTCCGTTGACTAACATTTTTAATTTATAACCAGACATATTGAGCCCTCCTGGAAATGTATATATAAATCGCTTATGGTCACCACTAACGTAGGAATAGGATGATTAAAAAAATTAAGAAGAAGAGCTCCCAGCCTTCTACACTTACTTGAACCTGTACACAGAATGGGTGTTTTTGCTCGTTCCAAAACAATGCCTATTCTTGATCCCATTCTAAGAATTTAGAATGAGAACACGTACCAAATAGTACTGTTTGAGTCACTCCAGATTGAGTTATACACCCAGAACATGTTCCAAGAATGCATATCAAACATAATTTTATATTAATAATGCATTCTGAGAAGACAAACATATGGTTTTATATGCATTCTTATTCTTGGATAATGGATTGCATTAGGAGAACGAGGTTAATTTTAGAAAACATTCTTTTCCCATTCGACATTCTAAGTCCAAACTCTTTAGCCTATGCTCATTCTGTAGTGGAATACATTTTTAAGAATACATTCTAAGAATGCATACCAAATGCAGCCTTATTACAGAAGGTGAGTAAACAACATGACACGATTGCACTTACCCCAAAAAAAAAAAAACATGACACGGTTGCCTTAATGAGAAGTTTCTAGATAAAAATAGGAGTTACACCAGTATACCACTCGATCTCTTTCTTTCCCCTATAACAATCTGTCCTCCCTTATCCTCCCTTGCTCTTCTATTGATGAATTCGTTATCAATCCACCCATTGATAAGCAGAGAAAACTAGCCCCGTTAGATGGTCGACACCTGGGGCTCCTCGTCTGCTCAAAGACAGACATTTTATGATGGACTTGCATGGTAATAATACTTGAATAACAACAATGGCGTATTTGATTTATGACATTGAACTTACGGCAAACGACATTAGTAGACGATGTACCACAAAACAATTACAGGCATACTAAGCACATGAGGCTCCCACTATTACCAGGTCTAATGAGAAACTTATGTAAGCAACCTTATTCCCATTTTACGGAAAGACTATTTCCAAATTCAAACAAAATGTCATACTAATTGAGAAAGGATGCTCAACATGGTTGGACGTGGTTTGCACTTCGCCTCCAAGGGCTTAGCTTTAGGCGAGGTGAGTCCAGTGCCTTGGGTAATATGAATCAATTCTTCATCAACCATTTCCCACTCAAAGCAGTGAATCAATAAAGCCAATGTCAAGCTAGCCACACGCAAGGCCAGACCCTTGCTAGGGCAACTCCTCCTCTCTGACCCAATTGGCATTAATTTGTACCCATCCATAACTCCTCCCATTCCCTCTATCCTCTCTGGCTTGAACTTTTTGGGTTCTTCCCATAACTTAGGATCATTTTGGATGGCCCACAAGTTCACTCATAGCATCATGTCACGTGGGATTTTAAAACCTCCTATAGTGCACTCTTCTGATGATTCATGGGGTATTAGTAGTGGGGCTGCAGGGTACATCCGAAGTGTCTCATTTATGATGCAATGAAGATATGGGAGATTGGAAACATCTGATTCATTGATTAGTCTGCCTTGTCCTACAATGGCATCAATCTCAACTTGGGCCTTCTTTAGGTCTTCTGGATGGTTCAGCAATAGTGCCATTGCCCATTCCATGGTCCTTGCTGTAGTATCAGTCCCAGCTGATAGCAACACATGCACATGTAGGAGGACTCTTAAATCATCATTTATGCATTCAACGTGGTATCACTGATTTACTAACATGTGGCACATAGTAGATATAGTGGTGTGGTTTTTTCATAGGATCATATTAGGCTTCACTAATGTACCATATAATTCACTAATTGATGTATAACCATGTAGCAGACAGTGAAGCCTTACACTCACTAGGTAAGGCATAATGAACTGTTATATTTTCTTAATTTAAAATAATATTGGATATATACACTTGGTTTGATTTCTTTGAAAAAGCCTTTACAGTCTAGCTATCTAGGTGGATTCATGGCCTCATGGGGAAGTACCCAAGTGGGGAGAAAAACCAAACTCAAACTTAGGGCTACAACAGGTCTAGTTGTGTCGGGTGTTTTAAAACTCTAGCCCAACCCTGGATCCCTTTATTTTAGTCAAGACCCGCCGTGACCTTGACTCGGGGCCTAAAAGGCTCAACCCGGGCCCCACCCTAGCAGGCTTAGCCCAACCCAAACCCACCCTGATTGGGCCAGGCCAGGTTGATCCTAATTGGCCCTCACTCATGGTCGGGTTGACCTTGTTTTTCATTCCTTTCCTAAACCTAAATCTTCTCATTTGGAGTTTGATGGGAATTGAGAAATTTAGAATTTAGAAAATCATATACAATTATATATCATTTATATAATTTTATATATAAACTATAAAGTATATAAAACACAATGCTTACATGTTAGGGTTGGGCTAGGTAAGACTCAACTCGAGGGTTTAGCCCAGGCCCAGCCCGACCCTGCCAAGGTTTAACAAAACATGACCCAAACCCGGCCCTATTCGGGTTTAGGTCAGGTTCAAGTTTACACAGCCAAAGTTAGACCGCTACTCAAACCAGTCAAATGAAAGGAAAAACCCTCTTCCAAAAGGTTTTCATCAATTAAAAAGGGTAAATGATTTTCTACTTCATGGACCAAAGGTTTTTTTTTTGGTAAGTAGCTTTTGCATACCAGAGGTGGTCAAAGTAATCAACATCAAATACCCCACCTCTTTCTTAATGAGTTTCTGAAATACCCCCTTCCTCTATCTTTGTCCATTGATTTCTCTCTAATCTCCTGGCCAAAAATATAAGAATCATGTTCTAAAACCGGGTCTAAATCATGGTTTTATGTGATGACAGGTGCTCCAATTATAACTGGACCGGAAGGTGAAGCCGAGTGACGAACCACTCAAAGTTCAGCCGAGTGACGAACCACTCAAAGTTCAGCCGAGTGACGAACCACTCAAAGTTCAGGTATGAAAACTGTAAAAAAATGCCTAAAAATCTCATACCGGTCTCACTATACCGGTTGCAGTATAGTGCAACCGGTATGTGCATCCGGTATGAGCATAGAAAATGCTCTTAGGCCATACCGGCTTCACCATACCGCAGGCACTATGGTGCAACCGGTATGGTGCCAGCGGTATGGTATACCGGTTGGACTATACCGGTGGCAAGGACTCCAACCGGTATGTGCAACCGGTATTCTTTTTTGACAGGACTCCGAAAGGCTGTCTCTAAGAATGGAAACTTCGAAAAGTTTCCATTCCGAGGAGAAACCTTCCTTGGACAGTCTCCCTTTATTAATAGAGAAGGAGACAGTCCATTCCTCCTTCTCAAACATTCTCACCGTCTGGAGAAGATCTGAGAAAGGAGCGAGGAAGGAGGTAGCCCCGCCCAGGAAGGAAGAGCACACCGCCAACCGACTACGCCGGTAAGTGCTCTGCGTTGTTAAGTTTTATTTATGAGGTCGGATCGAAGCCGCGAAGCGGCGTAAAGATCCATTAGGGAGAATGGCTCCCAATGTTCTCCCTCATTCGAATCTAATCTAGGATCATACGGCAATATAGCCGAGATTCGAAGGCCTAGAAAGGGTTTAGACTTGGAAAGTGTAGGGGAAACCCTATGGAGACCTATCGGTTAGCCGAATAGGAGGGGAGATCTGAGATCTCACTCTCAGATCCAAACCGCAGGGTATACCGGATGGACTATGAGTCCAGCGGTATGGCCTAGCGGTATGCACCGCAAGCACATACAGGTCTCACTCAGTGAGATCTGAGTGAGACCGGTAAGTGCAACCGGTATGTACCGGTCGCACATACCGGTTGCAGTATGTGCAACCGGTATGATGCAGCCGGTATACATACCGGTTGCACCATACCGGTCTCACTATGTGAGACCGGTACCTGCAACCGGTATAGGTTTCCGAGCTTGGGTTGCTTGGCCAAACCTGGTTCCGACCCCTGAAGCTTTAGTAAATGAATTCTAACATAAGAATGTGGTTATGTAGGACCTGTAGACGCTGTGAGTGAGCTTTCTGACGCTCAACCGGATCATTATCACGCGTCAGGTAAGGAACAAGACCCTAAACCTAAATAGCTACAACAGTAAACCTTGTGGTATAATTCTGTTATTGTGAATATTCATTGCTTGATGTTTGTGCATCTCACATGCCATGTAGTTGTGCTTTTAATTATTATATCTTCATGCATTTCATATGCTAGGATTGTTGTATGTTTAGGCATGTGTATGATTTTTCGTTAGTGTGTGGAATGTGAAGGGGATGTGCCCCTGGATATATCCACGACTAACACCTTTTCTCGTTTAGCCTTTACCTTAGCGGACTTGGTATGTCTAGGGTATCGGGGGGAGGGACGTGGGATTGTGGTTCTTCCCGCCCGCCGGACTCGAGCCCTATCTCCGGGTCATAGGGAGCCGTGCTTTGGGGTGAGGCTATTGATCTTTGTATCGACATCTAGGATTGGTTAGAAACGGATCCCACTTGCAAGCCCTTGCCAATAGGGGTTTAGGTATTGGTACGGTATGGGGTATCGGGGGAGGACGTGGGATTGTGGTTCTTCCCGCCCGCCCGGACTCGAGTCCTATCTCCATACCGGAGTGAGTGATGTGGGGCAACAGCGGTAGTGTGGTAGGTGCCCATTGTTGGGTGTACTCACACTCTCGTGCATGGAGGTGCGGTGGCCGCCAAACCTTACCATAGCACATTTACAAGTTATACCGCCCAAATTGTAATGTTATCTCATGCATTTTGTACCGATGCATTGGTTTTGTACTTCCCGAGCTAAGTTGTGAGCTCACCGGGATATATCGGTATTCTTTTCGGATTTGGATGCGGGATACACCGTTGATGACTTCGTGGTTGCTCCCGCTTATGGTACGGTTCTTTGCCATGGATACCCAAGCGGAAGATGACGAGCATGATGTGTCATGCGAGTGCTCGGTCTGTGTCTACTCACCGATGACTTGGGTTTATTTTTCGATAAATATTGTAATAAAATTATTTAAATTTGACGGATGATGGAATAACTTGGATATTTATTTTAATTACAATTTAGTTCTCGGCTCATTTATTATTTCGTTTGCTATGTATTATTTTCTCGATTATGTTAGATTGCTTGGGAATGATTGGTTGACACGGTCTATTGAGATCCCGGTGTGAATCGTGGTTTAGAGCCGGTTCACTCCACACTTCGGTTCAGTCGGAATTGGGGTGTGACCAAAAAACCCTCCCTATAAAAATTAAAAAAAAATAGGACAACTAAAACAACTAACAAAATGAAAATAGACGAAGATTTTTCCACCTGCAATCAACCAACATTATCTCAAAATCTATTCACTATTTTTCTTTCCCTCAATTTTTTTATTCTTGACTTTTTCAAGAAAAAAAAATGATGCGAGATTTGTTATTAACAGAAAAAAAAAAAGATGCAAGGTTTGTTATTAACAGAAAAAGATTTCTTGCCTGTATGATGCCTATGACGATGTCATCAGTGTAGTAATTTGGAAGTTCAATTCGTCTCCAATTATTGGAGCCTCCAATCGCTGATCCAACGGTTGGAGTTAACTAGGTGCGCCTACCAATACATCGGTAGGTGCGTCTGGTTAATTCGATCCGCTGGATCAGCGATTGGAGGCTCCAATAATTGGAGACTGATGCAGCTCAATTGCATCTATGTTCAACAATTATGTCATTACATCAACGTCCAAGCCCACAAAGTCCATTTGACCCAGGGCCAAGGTTGAACCAAGCTACAAAAGAACCAAATAATATGACCATAGCCACCTTGAAATCAGTACTTTTTTGATGATCTTTTAAGTCCCTAGTGGAGAGTGAGGTGGCATTTTCTATTCAAGAATTCTAGAGTCTTCTCTACATTGGAGCTTGCATCAAGACATGAGAACTTATATCAAAACTTTGGAGCTTGCATCAATGCACATTGGGACATGTTTTAATGCCTTAGAACAATAATCAACACATTGGGACAAATTTCTATGTATTGAAATTTTTTAAATCATTTATGTTTCTTTTTTATTTTCTCTGTGTACAATCTCAACCTCAGGATTATAGAGGATGGTTGAGATTATTTTGAGTTATTTAAGGTTTGTTAAGCCTATAAATAGTGGTTTATTCTCATGTAATAGAAGAAGATGATTTGATGAATGAAATTTGGATTTAAGTTTACCTTCTCCTTTGAACCTTGAAGAGTTCATCTTGAAACCTAGAAGAGTTTCACTTCAACCTTGAAGAGTTGGAGCTTTCCTATCCTTTGAAATATTGAAGAAGTTTTATTCCATCCTAGAAGAGTTGAAATTTTATTCTTCACCTACTTCCTTGAAGAGTTGTAGGTCACCTTTGGAGTTGATTTACATCCTAGAAAAGAAATAAGTCACCCCACCTTCATTTCCATCAATTATATCTTTTTTTTTAAAAAAAATTCTAAAATTTATTTCTGCACTTCACCTCCATTTTGGTTATTTTGATTTTGTATAAATCCACTCTCTCGATCCATTATTTTCATAAGCCCAAAATCGACTTACATCATTTGGTATCAGAATTTTGGAGGAGATGATTTCTGATCATAGCATTCACTATGGATACAAATTCCTTTTACCACATACCAGTATCACAAAAGTTCAATGATTGTGTCATTCCACCATTATCACTTATCCAATTTATTAATACATTGAGCAACTCTTACACACATCATGCGCATAACACATTTCGTTATCTTATGCTTCATGATTTTTTTTAATTTTTCATTTGATCCTACTGGGATTGAAGTACTTTTGATGGTGGAACATGAATTTAAGGACGAATTCTTTTAAAGAATGGGAGAATGATGCAGCCCAATTGTATCTATGCTCAACTATTATGTCATTACATCAATGTCCAAGCCCACAAAGCCCATTTGACCAAGGGCCAAGGTTGAACCAAGCTACAAAAGAACCAAATAATCTGACCCTAGCCACCTTGAAATCAGTACTTTTTTGATGATCTTTTAAGTCCCTAGTGGAGAGTGAGGTGGCATTTTCTATTCAAGAATTCTAGAGTCTTCTCTACATAGGAGCTTACATCAAGACATGTGAACTTATATCAAAATTTTGGAGTTTACATCAATGCAAATTGAGACATGTTTTAATGCTTTAGAACAATAATCAACACATTAGGACAAGTTTCTATGTATTGAAATTTTTTAAATCATTTATGTTTCTTTTTTATTTTCTCTGTGTACAATCTCAACCTCAGGATTATAGAGGATGGTTGAGATTATTTTGAGTTATTTAAGGTTTGTTAAGCCTATAAATAGTGGTTTATTCTCATGTAATAGAAGAAGATGATTTGATGAATGAAATTTAGATTTAAGTTTACCTTCTCCTTTGAACCTTGAAGAGTTCATCTTGAAACCTAGAAGAGTTTCACTTCAACCTTGAAGAGTTTGAGCTTTCCTATCCTTTGAAACATTAAAGAAGTTTCATTCTATCCTAGAAGAATTAGAACTTTATTATTCACCTACTTTCTTGAAGAATTGTAGGTCATCTTTGGAGTTGATTTACATCTTAGAAGAAAAGTAAGTCACCCCACCTTTATTTTCATCAATTATATCATTTTTATCTTTAAAAAAAAATCTAAAATTTATTTCTGTATTTCACCTCACTTTTGGTTCTTTTGATTTTGTATAAATCCACTCTTTTGATCTATTATTTTCATAAGCCTAAAATCGACTTACATCATTTGGTATCAGAACCAAATGATTGATGAAAGTGAAGATGGGGTGACTTACTTCTCTTCTATGATGTAAATCAACTCCAAATGTGGCCTACAACTCTTCTAGAAAATAAATGAAGAATAAAGTTCCAACTCTTCTAGGATGGAATAAAACTTCTTCAAGGTTTCAAGTGATAAGAAAGCTCCAACTCTTAAAGGTTGAAGTGAAACTCTTCAACTCTTGAAGGTTGAAGTGAAACTCTTCTAGGTTTCAAGATGAACTCTTTAAGGTTCAAAAGAGAAGATAAACTTCAATCCAAATTTCATTCACCAAATCATCTTCTAATATTACATAAGAATAAACCACTATTTATAGACTTAACAAACCTTAAATAACTCAAAATAATCTCAATCATCCACTATAATTCTAAGACTGAGATTGTACATAAAAAAATAAAAAGATAAACATAAATGAATTAAAAATTTTAATACATAGAAACTTGTCCCAATGTGTTGATTCTTGTTCCAAGGCATTGAAACTTGTCCCAATGTGCATTAATGCTAGTTCCAAAGTTTTGATGTAAGTTCCAATATCTTGATACAAGCTCCAATGTAGAGAAGACTCTAGAATCATTGAATAAAAAATGTCACCTCATTCTTCACTAGAGACTTGAAAGATCACCAAAAAGAGACTAGTTTCAAGGTGGTTAAGGCAAGATTCTTTGGTTCTTTTATAGTATGGTTCATACCTTGGTCTTGAGCCAAATGGTTTTCGGTCAAATGGGCTTGTGGACTTGGGCTTTGATGTAATGACATAATTGTTGAACATGGATGCAATTTGGCTGTATCAGAGACGATAATAACCCGTAATTTGGGTCAGCTTCTTACAGTGACAACAAAACATCAATCAAGGCCTTCTCATCCCTCGATTAAGTTCTCTCCATCCGATATTTTTCAATCAATTCCAACATTAATTGGTCTCTCCTTCCCTACAACCTCACCAACTTCTTCTCAAAACCATTGAAGCCAACCCACATAAACAACGGCAAAGAATTCTACAACGTTTGAAGCTCCGACACACCGCAAACATTTCGTTTACAAGCTCTTGTAACTGTCTTGTCTTTTTTACATTATCGTCTTTGTCGTACTACCGTTTTCCAGCAATCATCATCATCATATCATTAAGTGTTACTTCAAAGAAGATAGATTTCATTTCTACTATCTTTGAAGCTTTGTCGGCGCCATCAAAAAGTCGCCGCAATAACAAACACACCTAATTGGTACGTATTTTTTTAAAACATCCGGAGACAAGTAGAAGAGAAGATCTCAAGAGTAGTAGGACGCCCGAGGTTACGCTAATGCTGGCCTTAGGAAGCAGAGTAAGAGTGGTGTAATTAAAACCCAAGGATTTCCCTAAGAGAAAGTGGGGCCGGTTGGCAAAGACGACATCATTGGTTGTGAAGCATTCCTCAGTTCTTGAAGGTGAAGAGACATGGAGAGAATCCAAGCGAGAACCAAATTTCGGGAGTAAGATGGGTCCGTATTGAGCTGAGATACCTGCTAAGGTCCGGTGGGGTGGCTTCTTTGGTGGATAGAGTTGGCCTATTATGGGCAAGAAGATGGGTCCACTAGGTGGAAGGTTTTTTGTTTTGGAGAAGAGATGTTTGGAGAGGAGGAAAGAAGCTAGAAAGAAGAACAGAAAGTAGTAGAATGCTGAAATCTCCATTTTGGAAATAATGTTGTTCTTGAACTTAAAGTTCCAAAGAAACATGTTGGGAGATTGATCATAGGTTCTTCATATTTATATTTGCATTAGTCAAAACTTAAGTACCTATTCAATTAATTAAAAATGGATATACGCAAGTGAAAAAACGTGCGAATCAATTTTCAACCTTAGCTACATCACTACATACGTCAAGAATTGGGATTCAAATCCTCTCCTTCAGAGGAAAGATGGCGCCCCTGTTGGATGGGTGACACTTGGGGTGAATTGAGTGAATTTGAGTCTTCCATCCGAACGCACCGAGCCATCAAGCTGAGCCTACAGGGGTGTGTCGGCTCGGGTGGAGGGCTCGGATTCACCCAAGCCCCAGGTATCGTCTATCCAATGGGGGCACCACCTCTCCTCTAGATTCTCTTGGAGGAGAGGATGTGGATCCCAAGAATTGTAAAGTAAACGTGAATGCTTACATGAATGTTCATCCATTGTCACCCAGGTAGGTGATAATTAGACTTGTTGGCGAATAATTTCAGCCTTATGAGATTTCCTTTTGAGTACTTGACTGTCTTTTGTATATTGTGATTTATGTGATAAAAGGTCAATAAATGTGCATTAAAAGAGATAACAAAGGAGAGTTAGTTGGAAAAAAAACAAGGGCTAAAGTGTATTGTAATGGGTTCGGTTACATTCAAATGAAACCTAAAATAAAATACAAATTAAGTTCTAATTGATGTTGCTAGTACGACCAATTAGGTTTAAGAATGTGGGATCAGTAACTGGATTGGCCCTACAATATAGCATCATGTGAGAATCAACTAAATTAATGTGAATTAGGGGTGATTCAGGATCGGCCGATCAATTCGCAGATCCATCTAACCACGTATGATTGTCTACAAATCCTAGTTATAGCCAGTCTCAATTGTAAATAGAATTGCCCCCCATCTAATGGATGTTTTTTCTCTCTTATTTTCAATCGTCAAGTTAGAGGGTTAATGTGGTAATTTTAACTATTATTTCGGATAAATACACAACTATGTGGATTATGGTTCAAGGTATTGGTATAGGTATCGGAATCAGATCAATCGATTCTTATTGGTTTTAGACCTAGTTGATCTCCGATCCCAACCTGTTTTAATATTATTTGAATAAAAATAGGCATAAGTTAGTTTTCCATTGGATTCATACATCGATCCAATCTAAGTCAAATTGGTTTTAGACACAATAGATACTGTATCAGATACATTGAAGTTAGAACTATGAGGCGGATTAGCCACATTTGTCAAATCTAGATAAATTGCAAGTTCATCATTGTTGATTTACTAGCAAAAAGATCCTCTGTCTAACTACCAAGCGTTTGTCCGATGCATTATGAACGGCTGAGATCTTCACTGTCATTTGGCAGTCACTAACGAAAATCCCGATTCAATTAACTAAATGCTCATTGGACACGTACATGTCACTCAATGCCTCACCTGTTTGCCCATCTAGTCGAGTCAAAGACTCAAATAGAATCAAACACAAACTTTATAAACCCTGTCTAGTTCGTCCTCTTCCCGTTTTCTTAATCATAGTTGATAGATGGGACCTTGATGTTACTTGGTTATTTCCTCGGTGGAGGGAGGTTGTTTCCTCCGTACGTACTTGAGGTTGGTCTTTTCTTGCAGCTTTTCTTTCCTTTATTAGTGCCATTGCCTCTTATAAGAGTTCCTCTCATAGCCGTGGTAGTAAGTGTTATTTTTTTCTTTGGGTTTAATCAAATCATCTACTTACTCAAAAAAAAAAAAAAAAAAAAAAACAAAAAACAAAAAACAAAAACGAGGGGATATCGCAATTCAAAAGACATAGCAAAGCATTAGCCAATAAATGTTTATGAATAAGAATGAAGTAAACGAGATTATAGATATTTCAAAAAAAAAAAAATCCTTTGCCGACCGTTACGGATTTCTTTGTTGTTATGGTCTACGTAAGAGATTACGCAAAGGAATTCGACTTATGGAAAACCGTCACTCATGGGTGACTCACCCAATTAATCAATGTTTTTGTTTTGGGTAAAATCTAAGGGTGTCAACGGGCCGGTTTGAGTTGGTTTTGGTTCGGATCAAGTCAATCTCGGTCTATTTAGGAGTAGCCTAGCTGAAACATGTCTAATAAGAGATTCAGGCTGGAGTGGGCTGCACTATACACTATAGTTAATTGGTTGGTCTAGTGTCGGTTTGTTATCAGGTTGGTTTAATGGACTGTTCTTGATCCACTATCGGTTTAGTTTTGGTTTACTATATGTATATGTCGTAAAAAAGTTAGATTAATGAGCTCTATCAGAGCATTATCGAGCTAGTTCAGTTTAGGTGTTTGTTTCCTACATTTGTATTTAACAAAATATTGGCATAATGGACTCTTATCGGACTATTATCGGATTGGTTCAGTTTCAATCTTATTGGTCCAGTTTGGTTTGGACTTATCAATTGGTCCAGTTCGATTTTGATTTTTCTTCAAGATCTAAAAACACAACCCAAATCCTGTCCAATAAAATTTGGTTTCAGTTTGGTTCAGGCTAAATCAGGTTGGTTAAGTTTCGATTTTCAATTTGGGTCCATTTTGTCACCCCTAGACTAACCCATCCACTTAAGAAGTAAAAAGGTATAAAGATAGGGCAAGGTTTCTGTGATTGGCTGGTTTTCTAGGCTTATAAGGGGTGGGCTGATGATGAATTCATCAATAGAGATACGAGAGAGGATAGAGCGTTATAGGAGAATAAAGAGCTAGAATGGTATACTGGTGTAACTCCTACTAGTTGTCTATGAATTTGTTTTCATGAAGGCAATTGTGTCGTACTACTTACTCCCCTCATATACTAAGGCTACATTTGGTATGCATTCTTGGAATGCATTTTTATAATAGAAAATGTGTTTCGCTACCAAATGAGAGGGAGTCTGGACTTATAATGCAGAATGGGCAAAAGAATGTTTTCTAAAATTGAATTCATTCTCTTTTGTATTCCATTATCAAAGAATGAGAATGCATAAGAAACACGGTATTTGTTATCTCATAATGTGTTCTTAATGTAAAATGTATACCAAACTACCAAAGTTTATGTTTGATAGTGAAATTCAGTTTGTAACATAAAAAGGTGATGTATAAAAACAGTAGTTCATATTTCTTAAATGTCACAATAGAACCGGATCATTTAGTTCAATCCAGTTCATGGTCAGACCATTTCGAGCCAAAACAGAATCAGTGGTTGGACAAATCAAACTGATAAAGGCAACGAGTCATTCCTTGACTTAAAACATCAAGTCAACTCGGTCGGAGGCTGGGTTAACCCGAATGGGTTACAAAGTCTGGTTACCGGATTGATCCGAATTGAACCTTTCTTGACTTTTTAATTATTCATAGAGAGGCTTTGTGTTAACAGATGGAAAATTCTGTTTGACCTGAA
The DNA here is from genome assembly GCA_028583415.1 of Protea cynaroides. Classification (NCBI taxonomy): domain Eukaryota; kingdom Viridiplantae; phylum Streptophyta; class Magnoliopsida; order Proteales; family Proteaceae; genus Protea; species Protea cynaroides. The sequence continues at coordinate 72,717,963 of CM053265.1, read as the reverse complement.
ATTCAACAGTTGATTAGAGCTGAAGAGTTTCTATAAAAATAAAAAAAAATAAAAAAAAAGAATAAAGCTGAAGAGTGTATATCCTATCTATGCCAGTTGGAAAATCATAAAACCTGTCAAGGGTCATGAAGACTAGGCTTTGAAATTTTTGATTGGGTCCTGGTCAATCCCATATTTTCCCTTGATTTGGTATTTTTCACTGAGTCGTGCAACAACAACCGAGTTACATTGTTTGTGGTTTTACCGTTTTAGGTCATAGTTAATCAATCCAAGGGATAAAATCCAAGGGATAAAATAACTCTTTGGCAACTCATCAAACACCCTTCAGGGAATTAGAAATAGGGATTTCTATTCTGTGGATGCACCAAAGTATGATCCGGGACGGGAAGAGATAAACTTTTTTCTCCGGTGGCCTTTCTCTTGTAAAACCTAAGATGTCTTTCTTGGTCCTGAGTTGGGAAGAAAGAACAAGTCACTCCATTTTCTCTTTTGAGTGCAAAGCAATAAAAAAATAAATCAAACCAAACCAAATGATTGTTCTAGAATAACTATTCCTCCCAAATGTTCTTTGTGATGTTATGGAGCCATGCCAATTAGGATCTCAAAGACTAAGCAACACCCCAACAAAATGTCCACCTATAATATACTCCTGCAATACATAACACCTTTAATTCCGGCTAAAACGTCACCGACATAGTGACAAAAGCCGATGTCTCTGATTTAATGCACACTAAATGGGCCATTATGAAAATAATAATATACTTCGTAGTTTTGATATTTCATGTGAAAGGTTGTCAAATCTTGTAAGATTCGATGGTTCAAACACTAGGTAACAAGGCTAGTTTTCACCTTCCTGGCTGGTGACATCCAGCTTTTCCCTAATCTTTAATCCTTTATATTCATTTTCTCAATGTCAAAAGAAATTAAATAAAACTCTATTAACAAATGAAAAGAAGAATTTATTTATTTATTTATTTTATGGTTTGCCTTGGTGTACAAAAGCACAAAGACATTTTTATGATGGACTGGGTTACAATACTTGAATAACTACAATGGCAACTGATGATTATTTGCAAGGAATGGGTGTGAACCTGGCATCTTCTTGTCCCCTTTGTAAGAAAGCCGTTGAAAGCCTCCACCACATTTTTTTGTGGCTGTGAAACAATATTGCCTACTTGGTCAGAATTGGGTGGGGCATTTGGAATGATTATTCCATGCTAAGACAGTGTGGACTTGGTGATTGCTTGGTGGATTCGAAAGGCAAGAGTGATTCCTTTGAAGATGATCTAGAAAGGTATATGCATTCTGATACTACATTGTATTTGGAGTAGCCGAAATCATTTGGTATTCAAAAATATTAATGTTAGGGAGAACAACATTAGCAGACATTGTTGTAAGTTGAGTGACCCACATGTAATCTGGTCCCACCTAAGTTGGATGATTAGCATTAGAATCCTGTGACATGTGGCACCCAAATCATCGTCCATCCTTGATGGAAGGAGATGATTGGTCTATAAATACTAATGGGTAGGGTCCTATGCACACTGATGAAAATCTGAGAACTCCATCACGTTCTCTGTCTGGGAATATAATGAGTGCACGGAAACTCTTCCCTCTTCTCCTCTCTTTTGTTACTAGATGCAAGTGTTGAAGAATGCATCAAATAGAGGTTCGTACGAAGACAACATCGGTTGGACAGACACCGGTTGGAACAGATCCCTACACTACGGGTATGTCGAATCTTATTCTGCATAAACATACATATGGATAGGTGGTTTTCTTACATTATGGTATCAAAGCGGTGTTTCCGTCGCCCGTCCACCATGACCGAATGCTATGGAGCATCAAAAGAATAAAATAAATAAATTTTTTTATTTTCTGTTTTGGCTGGCCAACAACCACTGCCGAGAGCATACAGCCAGCCGGCAAGCATAAGGGGCCAGCTAGAGCAGTGTCTGCAGGCCTACAGAGTGCAGATGCGCACCCGCAAGGCTGCCGGCCCACAGGCCAACAGGCACACAACAGCAAGCCTGCAAGCATATGGAATGGCCGCAGGCAGCTGGAGCAGCACTGTCGATCGTGCTAGGCGTAGCCAACCAGCCCTAGCCATGCACAGCCAGCAAGCTGCCGAAGCAGACCCGCATCAGGTTTTGCCATAGGGATTTTTTTTTTCTTCTCGATCCTCTTTTCTCCAGGTTTCTCCAGCCATTCAAGCTGCTCTGGCAGTGACCGGCGTCTTCGCCAGATTCGATTAGGGAGTGCTGGATATTCCAGCATGTTCCTTGCCGCCGCCGCAAAAGTTCGGTGATCTAAAAGAGAGAAGAATAAGAAAAGTTTCCAATGGCAAATTTGTAAATTGGAAGGAATCTTTGGATAACGTTAATGGATTTTAAGGTTTTGGTTGGATTCGGTTCAAACCGGCTCAAAAAACGAACTGGAACAAGATCTTAACCCGGTTATTCAGGTTGAACTAAATCCAGTCCTTTTCTACCTTCGAGTTTTACCCATACCCGACCCAGGTATACATTCTGGGTTGACCCGAATACTACCATTGGTAGCCAGTTCGGTTTGGCCCGATTGGCTCGAGACCCGACCAGTAATTTATATGGATTGATCCGCAATTCACCTTTGATCCATTTGGGTGGACCGAAAATGGTTGAACCGGTATGAACCATTTTGGACCGTTTTGTTTCCGGTTTGACCCAGACCTTTTAACCAATTGATTCTGTTATACATTTTGGTGAAATTTAAAAATTTTGAATTATTTTTGTTAAATGTCACCGTTTCGTAGTTACGAACCGAACGTCACTGAAACAGTGACTACACCTTTTATGACAGTTTGTTCTGAGCGTCGCTAAAATTCAAAGAACAGTGACTGTATTTGTTATTACAGTGTGTTCTGAACGTCGCTAAACGTCTAGTTTTCTCTTAGTAACATTTATAGATAAAACGTCACTGTATCTATATACATAACAGAATGTATTAAACACTGTTTTAGTGACATATAAAGACAGAACGCCACTGTATATAGATGTACAAAACAAAATGATTTATCTTACTGTTTAGTGACAGTAACAAACGCCATTAAAAAAAGTGTTAAATAAAGTAAAGAATAATCCATTAGGAACTCTTTAAGATTATTAGGCTAATGTTAACACTTATAAATAGTTGCTTAAAGGATGCTATGAGGACATGGTAGAAATTTTTGAAATTTAATTATCCTCATTTTTTAAATTGAAATTTACATTGTGAAATTTGTCTACCCTCATTACACTCATACTGGGATCTGGAAAGTTTTCCCCTTCAAATCCCATCCACTCATGCTAGTGGAGGGTAAGAAGACTGGAGTTGCCACCTAGATGAGGTCTAGGACCTATAAATGATGTCCCTCAATGGAGGGACATTAATGACTCGCGCAAATGGAACGACTATCTCGTCTCACCAAAGGCAAGTAAGTGCCAAATTACGAGTTGGGAAGGTGTTAGGCACCCAACTTGCCCGGTTGAACTGGTCTTCCTAAATCCTATCATTTCCTACAATTTATGAATGCTTGGGGCTATTTAATCTAATTAAATTACAAGGTATAAAAAAAAAGTCATAATTTGATATCTAATTCTTTATTAACTATGCATGGCATAAGCGAAAATTAAACAATTTAAATAAGAAAAATAATTACAAAATGAATCAAAGGATTTAAAGAATGGCTTAATCATACATCAAAAGAAAGGAAAAAATGATATATAACATATGACCAAGGTTTGGAAAAATCCCAGGCCGCCTACGTATCCCAAGCCAAACGTAGTTCGGACGGATGTATACGTACCAGGAGTGTGCAAGAGAAGCGACGCTCCCAAAATGTTAGAACGCATCCCAAGCGATGGATGCTCCCATAATCATGGAACACATCCAATGGTGAGAAATGTCCCTACAACAGTGGGACCCATCTCAATGTTGAGGTACCCTATCACAAGGAAGTCCCCTCGGTGAAGTAATCCCATAATACATGGAACTTACCTCAATTTGAGTGTGTGTGTGTGAAAATGATGCTCCCAAAATATTGGAATACATCCGAAGGATGAGATGCTCCCACAATGGTGGAACACATATCGGTGTAGAGGTATTCCCTTCCACAGAAAAATCCCTTCGCTGAGGTAATCCCATAATACATGAAACTTACCTCAATTTGACTGAGCGTGGAGCGACCAAACTCCCCCGCAGCCTACGTATCCCTCGAGACCTCTGTCTTTCCAGAATCAGGTTAAACGTAGTTTCCATGGATTGACGAGCCATGGACAAGCGTGGCAACACTCAGGAAATGTCAAATGCCTCAACTCCCCACACACGAGGGTACACTAATATCTCACTCATATCTCATATTCGGGATACCCAGGTGGACCGTCCGTCGGACCACCAATCCTATGCATACATCTACCCAATCACCCATTTTCATTAATATATTTTTGATACAACGATTTTCCACACTCTTGGATCCAATCCTAGGGTTGGGTGGGCTCATTCTAAATGAGCCCACAATATGTTGGCACAGGATCTTGATCCTGTGAGGAGGTTGGACTCATTGAAGTCCCCTAAACAATCACATAGCGGGATATCATAGTCATTCATGTGGGGCCTGTGATGCACCCGTGCACAATGTCCCTAAACATATATCTATCACATATTGGAGGTGTATAAAGTGGGGACACATACTTTGTAGGTAGGGACCACATGTTGACATTGTAGCACAGTATGAATCTAAGTATACATGCTTTAAGTTGATTGACATGCAAAACCAAGCACAAGTAAGCATTCCAACATGGATTCAACACATATTTCATCACATGACCGAATTACAAAGTCAAAATATGCTCTTAAGCATTAGGTTAAATGGATATGCACACATGTGGACAGATATATCTCCATGAAATTAATCCTAACTAAAATAATAATCAAGAATCATATGTACACTTACTCATACGTATGATGTTAGTCGAACAAGATATATATATATATATATATATATATATATATATATATATATATATATATATATATATATATATATATATATATATATATATATATATGAATCAAATTCATGTGATTTAAGCAATCATGGTAGAATCCGAAAAGAAAAATAGATTTGGTTGGCGACCCAGAGAACCCTGAGACTATAGTCCATATAAGCCTAATCCCAACTAAACCTGGACCAAACCTAAGCCACACTAGACCAGCCCCTATAAACCTGAACCAAACAGACCCGAAACAGCCCAAACCAAGCTAAACCAGCCCATAAGCCTGAATCTATGCTAACCTGAACCATACAAGACCCAACCATTAGAACAAAATACGGCCCAAAACAAATCAAACAAGACCTACCCAAATGAACCTAACCCTAGACTAACCAAAACCAAACCTGACCAGCTAACCCAAAACCCAATAGGCTTGAACCAAAGCTGCCTGAAGCCAACCTAACCAAGCCTAAACCTAATTAACCAAAATCTGAGTTGAACCCAAATCGGCCCTAAGCAAACCAGAACTAACTAAAAAATTCAGTTTCAAAGACAAATCCTAGGCTGGCCTGAACCAGACCTGAACCAACCCAAACCCCACTAAAAAAACTGAACCGAAATGCACCAGACTACACCCATTCAAACCTAATTTACAACCAAGTAGCAAACCTGAACCTAAACTAGAGCAGTTTCTAAACAAACAAAATACAAAAAAAAAAAAAAAAAAAAAGGTAATGAACTCACCTGTCGACTGAGACCAGAAATGAAAGGGAAGAAGAAAGAAAATTCCTCTCAGCTTCGGGTCTCCTTCTTCCTCCTCTCGCCGCTACCGCCGCTTTCTTCTTCTTTGCTTCTTCTTTCCAGCAGTAAGCTCTCTCTGGTTTTTCTTTTTTTTTCTTTTTTTTCTCTCTCTCTCCCTGCTACGGCTACTTCTTCTTCCTCCTCTCGCCGTTGCCGCCACTTTCTTCGTCTTCTTTTGTTCTTCTCCTCCACGAACTACAATGATGGAGGTGCTTCTCTCTCTAGTTTTTTTTCCTCTCTCTCTCTCCCTGCTATGGCTACTTCTTCTTCCTCCTCTCGCCGCTGCCACCGCTTTCTTCTTCTTCCTCTACTCCTCTCTCTATCCTCCTGATTTTTTTTTCTCTCTCTCCCTGCTACGACTACTTCTTCATCCTCCTCTCACCGCAGCCGCCGCTTTCTTCTTCTTCTTCTGCTCCTTTCTCTATCCTCCTGATTTTCTTTCTACCTTTTCTTCCTTGGATCAGCCCCTCTTATCCTTGTTCTGGGCAACTTCTCCCTGATGAGGTGTCGATAGGGGCGGATGAAGGAGCTGAGGTGGCTGGGGAGAAGCCGGGAGACCGGCGGCTTTTGGGGAGGGATTTCGGGGAGGAGGGTTGAGGTGTCGACCTCCCCTCTTCCCCTGCAACTCTCTCCCTCACCGCCTCTCTCAATCTCACTGTTTTTTTCATTTTCTCTCTCTCCCCGATTTTTCTCTGATTGGATTTGTGATGGTTTGATTTGAGTTTTAATTTTTTTTTTTTCATGTCTTCGATCCCTTCTTTAGGGATCTAGATTGTTCCTTTTTTTTTTTTTTTGTACCCAAATTGCCCTATATATATATTAAGGGTGTCAAAAATGGGCCCGGACCGGTAGCACGGACCGAGCCAGCCCGATATAACCCGAACCCAACCCGGACCGAACTTTAATGGACATGTTTCGGTCTCGGCTTGTAAAGCCCGACACCGTTTCAGCCCAAACCGAAACCAAACCGGACCAGCCCGTTAAGAAGTCCGAACTAGCCCGAACCAATAATACCTAACCCAAACACGGTAAGGTCCATTCGGACCCGGTTTCTTAATTTTAATGGTTTTAAATTTTGATGGATTATATTACACTGTTATAGTTCACTTCTTGATCGGAAAGATTATATGAATCTATAGTTGAAAAGAGTATGTTAATTGTTACAATTTATTGAATTACAAGCATATAGAATGAATGATTCTAATTTTATAGATAGAAATAATAAAATAGGTCATATATCTTACATATAAAATAAGCCCGATAAGCTTGATAAGCCCGGTCCGGACCGAACCAGCCCGAAATCACCTCAATAAACCCAACCCGATAACAAACCGACACGGACCAGCCCGATTGTTATTGTGTCCAGCGCAGCCCAACCTAGCCCGAACTCTTAATGGACATGTTTTGGGTTGGGCTTATAAAACCCGACACCGATTCAACCCGGACCGAAACCAGCCCGGACCGGCCCGTTGACACCCTTAATATATATATATATATATATATATATATATATATATATATATATATATATATATATATATATATATATATATATATATATATATATATCATTCCTTTTCTTTCTTTTCCTTTTTTTTCTTTTTTTTTTATATACCTTTGTTGCATTCATTTTTTTTATTATTATTATATTTTATTTATTTTTTTATTTCTTTTTTTTTTACACCCCTCTCATTGTGTATGGTACCCCAATGGGAGCGGAGATCTCCGCGGTGGCGAAATAGGGGTGCTGACAGATGCTATAAATGACTAAAATGCCCTTATAATAAAGTTATGTTAAAAATCAAGAAAACCATTAGGTTTATTTTAACACATATAAGTGTATTTTTAAAGATGTCATAGATGACTAATATGCCCTTATAATAAAGTTTTGTGTTTAAATCACGAAAATAATTAGTTTTATTTTTTTTAAAACACATATAAGTGTTTATTTAAGGATGTCATAAAAGACTGAAATACCCTTCTAGTGGTAGGCATCAGAAAATTACATCCCTTGCATTGGGACTAGATATTATCCCCACAGGGAAATGTTCTTTTCTTATGTGAGAAGATGGAATAAGTTAGAATGTGAAACTGTAAGACAGTGGGAGCCTTCTTCTGCCTACAGGTATGGAACAACATTCTGAATTGCAGTGTAGCATTCTAGTCTTATTAATACAGGCTTAAACAGATGTAAACTATAATCTTAGCCCACAGGTAATTTTGTAGAATACATCAGTCTGTCACTTAAGTTTGATGTCAATCAACTTAGTGTAAAGTTTCACATGCTGAAATTGATTATAAGTTTAGCCCACAGGTAGATTATAATTAATTTTAGTATGTGACAGATTATTGACATGGATTGATATCAGTATAAATTTATACGCCAATAAATTTAAACTTCCCTTATTGTTGTTTATAGTTTATAACCAGATTAGTCTCACAATGCTTACTAGGAAAAATTATTTAAATTGTAAATAAAAGATTTATTTGACTTTAGAGTGTATGGATTGGATATGGCACTCTGTATAGAAGAGCCCGCTGCTCTCACGGATTCCATTGTGCTTGTAAGAATCGTGCTCTAAAACCCGGTTTAACCATGGTTTTATGCGATGACAGGTGCCCCAATCATAACCGGACCGGAAAGCGAAGCCGGGCAAGGGACCACGCAAGAAGCCGGGTGAAGAACCAATCAATTTCAGGTACGAAAAATGTGTAAAATTGGCTAAGTTCATACCGGTCTCACCATACCGGTCTCACCATACCGGATGCACTATCTTGCAACCGGTATGGCATACCGGTCTCACTATACCGGTCTCGCTATCCTGCGACTGGTATGTGCGAGACCGGTATGTGTTCGGAGCTGTGTTTCTCTCAAAAATAGAAACTTAAAGTTTCCATATGAGGGGGGAGCGTGCTTTGGACGGCCTCCCTCTATTAATAGAGGGGGAGACACTCCGTGAACCCCTTTGTTCTGAGAAGGAGTTGAGGGTTCAAGGAGGTAGACGCCGCCAAGGAAAGAGCTGTCGGTGGAGGAACACGCCGCCAACTGACAACCGCTACCGGTAAAGTGCTCTATCCTTCCTGTAGGGTTGTTTATCGGATCGGAGCCGCGAAGCGGCGTGAGATCTGATGGAAAATGCTTAGATTCCTTTCGTCTTTCTTTCGGATCTGATTGGTTTTTGGCATTCTAGCCAAGATCCGTAGGACCCTTCAGAGACTGGACCTTAGCAGAAGACAGGTGAAACCTTAGGGAGCTACCGTGGAGACCTCGATCTCGAAAATCACGCCGTAGGGTATATCCTTGGGAAAGTCCCGCGGTATGGGCCGCGGTGTATACCGTTTACGTATCAAATTATATGCTTGTTTGATGGATTGTGCATATCACATGTCATGTAGTGTAAATTCTATTTGATTTATCTGTTCATGCATTTCATATGCTAGGTGTGATGGATGTTAGACATGTGATTGTTTTAGTTGGAGTGTGGAATGGGAAGGGCCGGGGGCTTGGATCATTCCTCACCCCGACACCTTTCGAGTAGCACCTTATCTTAGCATGCTTGGTAAGGGTGGGTATCGGGGGGAGGTTATGGCGGGTGGTCTCCGATGTTGACGTTGATCCGGCCCACAGTGATGTGGCATGGTGATCTCCGATGTCGACGTTGACCTGGCCATGACGCTCTAGCTCTATCCTTATGCCATAGGGAGCGATGTTGGGATAGGGCCTATTTGCGTATAGTTCCATCTTGGTATGCTTATTGCGGGTAGGGTATCGGGGGGAGGTGAGGTAATGTGGTCTCCGGTCGGCTGCACGCTCTAGCTCTATCCCTATGCCGTAGACGACCGTACTAGGGTGGAGCCTACTTGTATTGACATCTAGGACTCGGTTAGAAACGGAACCCACTTGCAAGCCCTTGCCAATAGGGGTTTAGGTATTGATACGGTATGGGGTATCGGGAGGGGGACGTGGGATTGTGGTTCTTCCGCCCGCGGACTCGAGTCCTATCTCTATACCGGAGTGAGTGATGTGGGGCAAACAGTAGTAGTGTGGTAGGAGCCCGACTATTGGGTGTGCTCACACTCGTGCATGGAGGTGCGGTGGCCGCCAAACCTTACCATAGCACAATTGCAAGTTATACCTGGCCCAAAGTGTAATGTTAACTCATGCATGTGGATGTTGCATTGGTCTTGTGCTTTACTGAGCTGTGTTGTAGCTCACCCCGATATATATATCTCTCTTTTCAGATTTAGATGCAGGGTATACGGTGGAGGACTTCGTGACCGCCCCAGCCTACAGTACGATGGCTGCCCTGGAGACACAGAGTGTGGAGGACGAGCATGATGCGTTATGCGAGTGCTCATTCTGTGTCTTTCCTCTTTGATTTGATTATTTTTAAATTTAAAGCTTTGTAAATAAATATTATTTAAATTCTGATGGATGATGGAATAACTGGATTAATTATTTTAATTTATTATTTAGTTCAGCTCATTGATATATTATTTCCATTTGCTAGTATTACTCTGGATTTTGATGGTTTGCTCAGGGATGATTGGTTGACATGGTCTTTCGAGATCCTGGTGTGAACCGTGGTTTAGTATCGGTTCACTCACACTTCTGGTTCAGGCGGAATTGGGGTGTGACAGTGCTAGTCCAAATTGTTAATTATGATAAGTGGGAGCGGTCTAACCACTAGAGCCTGATACTTGTCATGAACAATATCGATAAGAGCATTAAAGGATCAATTCCTGAATGTATGAAGGCCATTGACTACATGAAGGCAATTGATGCTCAGTTGTGAGTTCAAACAAGATGTTAGCAAGCACTCTAATGGAAAAATCAGACTCATTAAGTAATAATGGTAAAGATGATGTATGTAACCACATCATGCACATGAGGGACATCTCAGTTCAAAAATTTTTGGCTTATTATGAATCAAATTTAGTTGATTCTCATTCAAATAACTGGTGGATTGATTATAGATCATCAATCCATGTGACTAATACCATGCAAGGCTTTCTGCAGACAATACTTCCAAAAGAAACTGAGAGACATATCCATTCAGGAAATCGGATGATCTCAAGTGGAAGCTATAGGTGTCTATAGATTAATATTGCAATTCGGATATGTGTTGGATTTAGGAGAAACCATTTATGTTCCATATTTTGCAAAGAATCTGATTTTTGTTTCTAGATTAACACATTTGGGTTATGTGTTTAATTTTTCTAGTACAGAAATAAGGATTAAAAAAAAAATAATATAGTCATCGGTTCAGGTTTTTTGGTTAATGGTTTATTTCTCTTAAATCTAGATCCAACATGTAAAAGTAGTTTACTCTCTGTAAACAATATTGGCATAAAGAGAATGAACGTGAATGAGAAATCACTCAGTTGGGGCATCTTAAATTATGTCACATATCTAGTAACAGAATTAAAAGATTAATGAATGATGGAATCCTTGAGACTCTTGATTTCACTGATCTGGGGTTTTGTGTGGACTGCATTAAGGGAAAGTAGACTAACAAAACCAAGAAAGGTGCTAGAAGGTCAACTGAACTACTAGAAATCATACATACAAATATCTATGGCCCATTTTTCACTCTCTATCTGAATGGTCAGAGATACTTTATCTCCTTCATTGATGATCATTCTAGATTCATTTATCTTTATCTTTTAGTTCATAAAAATGAGGCATTAAAAGCCTTTAAGAACTTCAAGACAGAAGTAGAGAAACAGACTGGAAAAGTGATCAAGATCGTGAGATCAGATAGAGGCGGGGAATACTACGGTAGAACCATAAAATATGGTCAAAGACCTGGCCCATTTGCACGGTATCTTCAAGAGCAAGGTATTGTACCACAATATACCATGCCTGGATCTCTGGATCAAAATGGTGTTGCTAAAAGAAGGAATCGTACACTTATGTATATGGTCAAGAGTATGATTAGTAACTCGAATCTACCTCTGAAATTATGGAGTGAAGCTCTTAAGACAGCGGTATATATCTTGAATAGGGTACCAACCAAGTCGATTCCTAAAACTCCTTTTGAGTTGTGGAATGAATGAAAACCTAGTTTGAAGGATACTCGCATATGGGGCTGTCAAGCCGAAATAAGAGTCTACAATCCATATTTTCAGAAGTTGGACCCTAGAACAGTCAGTGGATATTTCATTGGCTAATCTGAAAGATCAAAGGGTTACAAGTTTTATTGTCCCTCATATAGTCTTGCCATTGTAAAGTCTAAGGTTGCTAAGTTTCTAGAGGATGGCGACAATAGTGGGAGTATACAGAGTCAAAACATTGAGTTTAATGAATAAGATGTATCAACAATCCCTTCTACATTTGGTGGTCAGGGTTTTATCCCTTTACCAGTGGTACATGTGGTTCATGAGACACCACAAGCTCATGATGAAGTACCACGTCAAGAGGCACCACATCAGAAATCAATTGTCGTTGAACCTGTGGTCCAGAATCAGGAAACCAACAATAAGCCACAAGTTTATAAAGAGATCCTCAAGAGAGAAAAAATCGACAATCCCTTCAGATTATGAAGTGTATCTCCAAGATTGTGAAAGTGACATTGGAATAAATGATGATCCAACATCATTTTCACAGGCTATGGGTTGTATAGATACCATATTATGACATGATACCATGAAAGATGAAATAGAATTTATATCAAAGAATCTAATATGGGAACTTGTAGAATTGCCAAAGGGCACCTCTATTATGGGGTGTAAATGGGTTTTCAAAACTAAAAGAGACTCACGTGGCAATATCAAAAGATACAAGGTTTGATTCGTGACAGAAGTTTATAATTAGAAGGCTAACATTGATTATAAAGAAACCTTTTCATCCATATCTATAAAAGATTCATTGAGGATCATTATGGTACTAGTGGTTCACTATGATCTTGAGCTGCACCAGATAGATGTCAAGACGGTATTTTTGAGTGGTGATCTGATTGAGGAGGTATACATGGGTCAACTTGAAGGTTTTAACTTCGGATAAAGGTGATCATCTAGTATGCAAGCTTAAGAGATCCATATATGGATTGAAACAAGCTTCTCGACAGTGGTATTTAAAATTTGATAGCACGATTACTTCCTACGATTTTGTGGAGAATCGAACTGATCAATGCATTTACATAAAGATCAAGGGAACTAGTTTCACCATACTAGTATTATATGTGGATGACATTTTTATAGTTAGGAATGATCTAAGGATGCTACACGAGACTAAATATTTTTTGACCCGAAATTTTGACATAAATGATATGGGTGAAGCCTCCTGTGTCTTAGGCATAGAGATTCACATGGACAGGTCTCTTAAGACCTTAGGACTGCTCTAAAAGGGTTATATTAACAAAGTTTTGGAAAGGTTCAAGATGAAGCAATGTTCATCAAGTGTAGCACCTCTTGTTAGAGGTAACAGACTTAGTCTGGAACAATGTCTGAATACCAATTTGAAACAACATGTAATGCAAAATATCCCTTATGCATCAGCAGTAAGCAATTTGATGTATGTTCAGGTCTGTACCAGACCTGACATTTCATATTCTGTGGGAGTATTAGGTAGATTTCGAAAAAATCCTAATTTGTCACATTAGACAATAGCAAAGAAAGTACTGAGGTACCTATAGGGCACCAAGGATTACATGCTCATATATAGACATGTTGATGTTTTGAAGCTAATCAGTTACTTAGATTCAAATTTTGCTAAATGTGGAGATACAAGGAAGTACACTTCTGGCTTCATTTTTGTTTGTTAAAGGAGTAGTGTCTTGGCGCAGCGTAAAGCAACCTAAGACAGCTTCTTCTATTATTGAAGCGGAAGTGGTAACGTGCTTTAAAGTAATTTCTCAGGCATTATGGTTGAGGCAGTTTATCACAGTTTTGAGGTCATAAGTTCTATTGAAAGACCTATAAGGATATATTGTGACAATACTGCAGCAGTATGTCTCTCTAACAACACATGCTCAGTAAGTCACTGTCGACACGTTGAGATAAAATATTTTATTGTTAAAGAAGACATTCGAGTTCGTCGCACTCAGATAGAACATATTGGCATTGATGATATGATAGCTGATCCTTTCACCAAAAGACTTCCTCCTAAAGTGTATGTAGTTTACGTAGATCATAACAGACTATGTAAATCATTAAGTTTTTTTGAATGTTTTATTTATGATATTACAATATAAAGTTTTGACGAGTTGAAATAAAATTATTTCTTTTTCTGTCATTTATTTGGTTGTATACATAAAGTTTTAGAATGACAGATGCCTATAAAGTTTTCTAAACAATAAAGTTTGACCCTTGAATCGATTATTGAATTGATTCTATAAAGTAGGGTAGTCACAATTGAGGTTCATCGTAAAATAAACAATCTATTGTAATACATGGAAGGAAGTGTTTCCATTGTACTTTAATACTGGGACATGTACTGTCATGATTCATGGGTTAGGAATTTTATGGTGAACATAAAGAACAAGTCTATAAAGAAGGATCCAAAAATTATTGTATGGTCATACATCATGTTAATAACCATAAATAGGCTTGCTATGTGGCAATATGGGCCAAGTGGGAGAATGTAAGTTGGGGGCCCACATGCCACCTGGACCCACCTAAGTTGGATGATTAACATTAGGATCCTGTGACATGTGACACCCAAATCATCATCCATCCTTGATGAAAGGAGATGGTTGGTCTATAAATACTAATGGGCAGGGTCTTGTGCACACTGATGAAAATCTGAGAACTCCATCACATTCTCTGTTTGGGAATACAGTGAGTGCATAGAAACTCTTCCCTCTTCTCTTCTCTTTTGTTACTAGACACAGGTGCTGAAGAATGCATCAGATAAAGGTTTATACGAAGACAGCATCGGTTGGACGAACACCAACTGGAACAGATCCGTACACTACAGGTATGTCGAATCTTATTCCACATAGACATACATATGGATAGATGATTTTCTTACAAAGGTACCACAAAATATGTAGTAAACGAAGAAATTGTTTCTAGATTTGAACAACCACTAATATATCATATTAGATGAGAAAGGATGCTCAACATGGTTGGACGTGGCTTGCACTTAACCTCCAAGGGCTTAGCTTTAGGCAAGGTGAGTCCAGTGCCTTCAGTCATGTCAATCAACTCTTCATCGACTCTTTCCCATTCGAAGCACTGAATCAATGACGCCAATGTCAAGCTAGCCACACGCAAGGCCAGACCCTCACCAGGGCAACTCCTCCTCCCTGACCCAAATGGCATTAATTTGTACCCATCCCTAACTCCTCCCATTCCCTCCATCCTTTCTGGTTTGAACTTTGTGGGTTCTTCCCATAACTTGGGATCATTTTGGATGGCCCACAAGTTCACCAATAGCATCGTGCCACGTGGGATGCTAAAACCTCCTACAATGCACTCTTGTGATGATTCATGGGGTATTAGTAGTGGGCCCGCAGGATACATCCGAAGTGTCTCATTTATGATGCAAAGAAGATATGGGAGATTGGCAACATCTGATTCATTGATTAGCCCGCCTTGTCCTCGTAATGGCATCGATCTCGGCTTGTGCCTTCTTTAGAACCTCGGATGGTTCAACAATAGTGTCATCGCCCATTCCATGGTCCCCGCGTAGTATCGGTCCGATAAAATACAAACACAAATATAAAATAAATTAATTTTATTTTTTTTCCTTTGTCCCAAAAAATTATTTTTTATAGCAATAGCACCACCGGCGCTGATAGGGCACTATTTAAAAAACCATTTTATTCTTCCGGGGCCCCGAACAAAGTGGTAAATAGATATTGTTGGACTTTATGTTGTCATTGTTGGCAACTTGGCTGATGTGACAGTATTTATGAGTATTCAGTCAGAGAAATGAGGAGAGAGAGTGTCAGTGCAGGAGAGAGAGTGTCAGTGCAGTGGCACAGATGTGGCAACTTCGCTTATGTGTTCTACAAGGTTCTATATGTGTTTCAAATGACTTACAATGAGTTAAACGGGATATTACACTGATTTTGATGAGAGAGAGTGTTTGTGGACCCCACTGGTGATGTGGCCGAAGTTTCGATGATGCGCCGAAGTTTTCGATGATGCGACAAGTGTTCTTGAAGCTTTTCCGATCATGTTCATGTTTTTCATGTTTCGGTGTTGTGACATTGAAGAGAGAAATTCAAGAGAGAGAAAGAAGAGAGAGAATCAAAGAGAGAGAAAGAGGAGAGAGAGAAAATGTGAGTGGGACCCACAGGTATGGTGGCAAGGTGACATGCCAACACGGCAGCCCACGACACTTGGCATGCATGCACACAAAGTTTCGGGTTCAAATTCCAAGGTTTGACAAAGTTTTAACTTTGGGTCTATTTTTGGTGGGTCCCACAGAAGGTTCATGGAAATCCGACAGTGGAAAGATGTAGAGCGTCGAGTTATCTTTCCAACGTAACTTGAATCACTCAATTCCGATGTCGGATGAGAGAGATATCGTAGTTTCTGTCGGATCGCTCGAAAAAGTGATTTCACAAATTGTTTAGGGACAATTTCGGTATTTCATAAGTTATTTAAGGGCATTTTCGGCAAGTAACAAAGAAGAAGATCCGATATCGGCCGCCCAAATGAAGCCACGTAGGCTAGATTCTAAATGGACGGCCTACAAACTTGCGGGCTAAGGTGTGATGCGAAGATTCCGTTTAGATTCTATCGGGAGGCTTCTGGTTGGACGGAGGCAGTTTAAAAAAGTGGTTCGTGTTTCATGGAATCAGAAGCTTATTCGGTGTGGCGCATCCATCATATGGCGGCGCTTCAGATTCTAATCGTGTGGCCGCGCGCTACTCCGATTCTCGGAGGCGTGATTTGTTCAGATCTAACGGTCTATGGTCGATCCCGCCATTTTAAGGATATCGAAGGTCGATATTAAAGATTCTCGGGAGGACCAATCAGAGAATGACAGCGCATCGGCGGCGCGGCTACGGTGCAGCGCGGGTGCGTGATTATAAAAGGAAAGATTCCTTTTCGAGTGTTTTGGTTGGCCGAACTTCAAACTGCCATAACTTCTTCATCCGAGCTCCAAATCAGTCCGTTCAAGTTGCAGCATTCATATTTTTCGATGCCCTATCTATTGGGCGCCGTTGGGAGTCGTGAAAACCTAGAGAAAAATTGAAAAGAGCGTTTTGAAGCTTATGGGAAGGGTTTTCTAGGGTTTCGTGCCATGTGGGAGTGATCTATCACCAACTGCCTCTTCTTTGTGCATCAATGGAGTGCTAAATCCCTGTGAGAGGTCAGTAGAGCTTTTATTTTCATATTCATGGTGATTATGGGTTGTGTGGAAGAGATTGGAAGCCTGTCGATGAGGTGTGCTCTGTGAATCGATCTCTATCATCATTGAAGACCGTTAGAGAGTACCTAAGGGTAGTGTGAAGCTTCGGAGATATTGATGGTCATTCAAAGCGGTTGTAAGGTTTTTCAATTCCCTATCTATTTGTTGCTTTCAATATATTGTATGCTAGCGTAGGTGAAAATTATTGAATACCTAGCTAGTGGGGAAAAATTGTAAGGCATAATTATAAGCCTAAAAAAATTGTGACTTGCTTCGTGGGTGCAAGTTAAGCGTGGTGTGTTCGGTGGGGCCGGACACCGGCCGTTAAGCCCGAATCTTGGCGTTGGTGCGCCCTCTCGGTTTATGCCGGGAAAACTTAGGGTTAATATCCTTGTCTTGTTAGAGACTAAAAGTCGAGTGTTGAGTAAATACGGAGTCCGTTGGGCATTACTCCGTGGAGTAGCCATCACACGCTGTGTTGGTGAACCACGTAATATCTCTGTGTTCATTGTGTTTATTTTCTATTATATTTTGGAGTGCGTGGAATGGCTTGGGGATGGAGTGTGCAAATCTGGTAGACCGCCACCGAGTGGTAGCGAGGTAGATTTGCATACGCTTGTGTGTGTGTAAAAGAATATATCTCCATCAGCTCGGGCGTGGTAATTAATCGGAGAAAAGTTTCGGACAATCGATTCACCCCCCTCTCGGTGTCATATCAAGTTCATCAATTGGTATCGAGCAAGGGCTCGGTGATAGCTTAATCAAAGAATCGAGAAGATCGGAATAAAGATATGGCACCGGGAGAAGGTTTTAACAGGCCCCCATTGTTTGATGGGACAGAATTTGTATTTTGGAAGAGAAGAATGGAGATCTACATTGGGTCTCTTGGGTTTGATGTATGGGCTTCTATTGAGAATGGCTACACTCCTCATGATACGAATGCTCCCACAGTAGTAGACAAGAAAATTTTTGAAAATAATAGAAAGGCTTTAAATGCTATTCAAGGGGGACTTACAAACAGTGAACTAGCTAAAGTCATGGACTGCAAGACAGCAAAGGAGGTTTGGGATAGATTGATCAATATATATGAAGGAGATAAAAAGATCAAGACAGTCAAGCTGCAAACATTCGGAGGTCGGTTGAGAACCCGAAGATGTATGAAGATGAGACTATTGACCAGTACATGAACAGAGTTAATGAAGTGGTTAATTCCATTAGAGGACTTGGTGAGGACCTAAAATGTTATATTGTTTGTCAAAAAATCTTAAGGTCTCTTACTCCTAAATTTGAGTCAAAAGTATCAGCTCTTGAAGAGACCAAGGATTTAGAACATGTGACTATTGATGAGATTCATGGAGCCTTAACAGCTTTTGAGATGAGAATAGATCCAGAAACCTTTGTTGATAAGCAAGTTGCCTTCAAAGCCATGAAAAAGATGAAAATTTCTAAAAATTCCGATGAAGAAGAAAGTGAAGATGAAGCCACAGCTCACTTTACTAGAAAATTGAAGAAGGGTACAGGAAGGTATAAGAACAAACTCCCATTCAAATGCTTCAATTGTGGTAAGGTTGGACACTTTCTTTGTAAAATGTCCAAAGAGGAATAAATTTGATAGTGATGATGAAGATGACATCAATGACGGTTACAAGGCCAAAAGCTTCAAGAAGAACAAGTCTAAAAGAAAAGCTTTATTTCCAAGAGGAGCAGTGACACTTCATATGATAATTCAGATGATACTTCAGAGGGTGAGTCTAGTGAGGCTTTGTTCATGGTTTTCCTTGAAGAACGAGAAGAGAACAAAAATGAAAAATCAAGCTCAAGCAGTGACGAAGAAGGTGAAATAAATTTTGAAGCAGAGTTTCAAGCAGCTATGAAGGAACTTAACAAGGAACGAAAGAATAACAAGTTTGTCTCAAGAGAACTTAAAAAGCAGAAACAGTTGATTCAAGACTTGAGAGTTCAAGATGTAGAGTCCAAGAAAATTATTGACAATCTCAAGACTCGGCTTGAACAGGTATCTATAGACCACTCTACAAGAATGACCGAGAATGCGGGTTTGAAAGCTCAACTTGAAATACAAGCCCTGTGATGAGTAAATTTGAAGAGCTTGAGAACGAATTTATTCTGTTAAAAGCAAAGGTGACTGAGTATGAAAAAGAAGAGCATGAAAGACAACAAAAGTTGAATCAACCTAATGAGCCAAGAAACACTCCAGTGCATCCTAGTAGCTACAAGCTAGATGGAATTATAAATTCTAATAGTGCCAACTCAAAGAAGAAAGGTCCCATCTCTTTTGTGAAAGAGAATGGAAAGGGTAAAGCTCCTATGATTTATGTCCAAGAAGAAAATCAAGTTCCTATTCCACAGACTATTAATGCAAGACAAGGTAAGAGAGTGAAGCAGAGTAACTTCTATGGAAGAAATTATCCCAATGCACCACAGAGACAGATGAGGTACATGGCACCTTCTAGGCCAAAATCTTATTTTCAGGGATATTGTTATAAATGTAATGCTTATGGTCACAAGATAGCTACATGCAAATTCAACATGAGAGAAGTCAGATTTGAAAGTAGAAATCAGTTTGCTTCCCTTGAAGAAAATTTTGTTGAGTGCTACAATTGTCATAACTATGGGCATATTGCAAGAGAATGCAGAACAATTTTTTCATTCACGCCACCTCAGCAAAAAGTGACACAACAAAGGGAAAATGGTCAAAGAAAAGTTAAGCAGAGAATGAACAAAAAAACTCCACCAGTTGTTAGAAAAGTGTGGAAAAAGAAAATCATTTCAGATTTTGTAGAAGGACAAAGTAATGATGTTGTATGCTTCGAGACAACTCTCAAGACACAAGACAAGCCGTCTCCTTGGATACTCGACAGTGGATGCTCTAGTCACATGACAGGTAACAAGAAAATGTTTCAAAGACCTTCAACGGTATGAGGGAGGTATAGTGAAGTTTGGAAATAATGAAGGGGCCAAGGTAACAGGGAAAGGGTTCTATCAAGATCAACAATGGAAAGGTGAAACTCCATGATGTGTTTTATGTGTCAGGACTCAAGCACAACGTTCTCAGCATCAGTCAGATTTGTGATAGAGGGCATGAAGTGATCTTCAATAAACAGGGATGTGAGATCAAAAGAGTTGATAGTGGCAAGATTGTGGCTTCAGGACAGAGAACCTCAAGGAATTTATACACTCTGATAGAGAGTGTCGAAGATTCATGCATGACCATACTCACCAAGCAGTGAGGTGCTTGGAGTGAGGGGGAGCAGTGTGTATTTGTTATATCCTTTTGCTCCCGATGATAGACTCAGGGGGAGTCCTATGGTATTTAGGTGTTGAGTGGTGTATGCATATATTTGTTATACTTCATCTCCTTATGTTGGACTCAGGGGGAGTCTGGTGATGTTGTTATGTGTTGATATAATTGTTTATTATTTTTTTGGGCCCATAGGATTGGAAAGATGCGGTGGGCACTCCTATGTGGCATGCCCCTTTGTATTTGTTGTCAAAGGGGGAGAAAGATCAGATGTGGCAACTTTGCTTATGTGTTCTACAAGGTTCTATATGTGTTTCAAATGACTTACAATGAGTTAAACGGGATATTACACTGATTTTGATGAGAGAGAGTGTTTGTGGACCCCACTGGTGATGTGGCCGAGTTTCTGATGATGCGGCCGAGTTTCTGATGATGCCACAGTGTTCTTGAAGCTTTTCTGATCATGTTCATGTTTTTCATGTTTCTGGTGTTGTGACATTGAAGAGAGAAATTCAAGAGAGAGAAAGAAGAGAGAGAATCAAAAGAGAGAGAAAGAGGAGAGAGAAAAAATGTGAGTGGGACCCACAGGTATGGTGGCAAGGTGACATGCCAACACGGCAGCCCACGGCACTTGGCATGCATGCACACAAAGTTTCGGGTTCAAATTCCAAGGTTTGATAGAGTTTTAACTTTGGGTCTATTTTTGGTGGGTCCCACAGAAGGTTCATGGAAATCCGACAGTGGAAAGATGTAGAGCGTCGAGTTATCTTTCCAACGCAACTTGAATCACTCAATTCCGATGTCGGATGAGAGAGATATCGCAGTTTCTGTCGGATCGCTCGAAAAAGTGATTTCACAAATTGTTTAGGGACAATTTCGGTATTTCATAAGTTATTTAAGGGCATTTTCGGCAAGTAACAAAGAAGAAGATCCGATATCGGCCGCCCAAATGAAGCCACGTAGGCTAGATTCTAAATGGACGGCCTACAAACTTGCGGGCTAAGGTGTGATGCGAAGATTCCGTTTAGATTCTATCGGGAGGCTTCTGGTTGGACGGAGGCAGTTTAAAAAAGTGGTTCGTGTTTCATGGAATCAGAAGCTTATTCGGTGTGGCGCATCCATCATATGGCGGCGCTTCAGATTCTAATCGTGTGGCCGCGCGCTACTCCGATTCTCGGAGGCGTGATTTGTTCAGATCTAACGGTCTATGGTCGATCCCGCCATTTTAAGGATATCGAAAGGTCGATATTAAAGATTCTCAGAGGACCAATCAGAGAATGACAGCGCATCGGCGACGCGGCTACGGTGCAGCGCGGGTGCGTGATTATAAAAGGAAAGATTCCTTTTCGAGTGTTTTGGTTGGCCGAACTTCAAACTGCCATAACTTCTTCATCCGAGCTCCAAATCAGTCCGTTCAAGTTGCAGCATTCATATTTTTCGATGCCCTATCTATTGGGCGCCGTTGGGAGTCGTGAAAACCTAGAGAAAAATTGAAAAGAGCGTTTTGAAGCTTATGGGAAGGGTTTTCTAGGGTTTCGTGCCCTGTGGGAGTGATCAATCACCAACTGCCTCTTCTTTGTGCATCAATGGAGTGCTAAATCCCTGTGAGAGGTCAGTAGAGCTTTTATTTTCATATTCATGGTGATTATGGGTTGTGTGGAAGAGATTGGAAGCCTGTCGATGAGGTGTGCTCTGTGAATCGATCTCTATCATCATTGAAGACTGTTAGAGAGTACCTAAGGGTAGTGTGAAGCTTCAGAGATATTGATAGTCATTCGAAAGCAGTTGTAAGGTTTTTCAATTCCCTATCTATTTGTTGCTTTCAATATATTGTATGCTAGCGTAGGTGAAAATTATTGAATACCTAGCTAGTGGGGGAAATTGTAAGGCATAATTATAAGCCTAAAAATTGTGACTTGCTTCTCGTGGGTGCGAAGTTAAGCGTGGTGTGTTCGGTGGGTCTTTGGACACCGGTCGTTAAGCTTCGAATCTTGGCGTTGGTGCGCCCTCTCAGTTTTATGCTGGGAAAACTTAGGGTTAATATCCTTGTCTTGTTAGAGACTAAAAGCTGAGTGTTGAGTAAATACGGAGCCCGTTGGGCATTACTCCGTGGAGTAGCCATCACACACTGTGTTGGTGAACCACGTAATATCTCTGTGTTCATTGTGTTTATTTTCTATTATATTTTGGAGTGCGTGGAATGGCTTGCAGGATGAGTGTGCAAATCTGGTAGACCTGACCACTGAGTGGTAGCGAGGTAGATTTGCATACGCTTGTGTGTGTGTAAAAGAATATATCTCCATCAGCTCGGGCAGCAGAATTAATCGGAGAAAAGTTTCCGGACACCGATTCACCCCCTCTCAGTGTCATATCAAGTTCATCAGATATTGTGGTGTGGTTTTTTCATATGTTTTCTTGTTAGGCTTCACTATGCATAGTTAAGTATAACGTTTCATTAATCTATCATATAACCCTAATTAATGTGACCCACTAATTAATGTATAACCATGTAACAGACAGTGGAGCCTCACACTCGCTAGATAAAGCATACAACAACAATGATGACAAAGTTTTATCCCAACTAAATGGAGTCAGCTACATTGATTCTTGTTCACCAATCAGCTTTATTCGATGTCATACTTGAAGCAAGGCCTAAGCTATATATGTCTTTCTTCACCACCTCCCTTAAAGTCATCTTAAGTCTGCCCCTAGCTTTTTTAAATTCTTCAATCTGAATCAAATCACTCATCCGCCCTCGTTAGGTAAAACATAGTGGAGTGTAAATTTTTAGGAATAATTAACCTGCATGTATTCGTATCTTCTTTGGGATCCCATTATAATTTATAGAGTCTCACACTTTTGAGATGGGTCCCACATCTCATGGACAATGATGGAATCCCATGAAGAATGCATTTGCATGGAGATGATCCGAACTCTAACTTTTTCCTTATTTTAAATAATATTGAAAATAATTTAAAGCGGTTTGTGGCTTGATTACCTAAAAAATGGGAAAGGGAAAACGTTTAGTGTAGATAGAGTCATGGCGGCCGTACTCATCCAAGTGAGGATAAGAATTAGAATCAAACCCATCCAATCAAAGAAAAACCCTCCTCCAAAAAGTTTGCAACAATTACGAAGGATAGAATAGGTGATTAGGGCAATCAACATCAAATACACCACCCTTCTCGGGATGAATTTCATCTTTTATGTGCAATCAAATAATATTAGGAAAAAAATTCTAAATTATTTTCAAGAAAATTTAAACAAAAATTGCAAGATTTGTTATTAATAAGAGAGAGATGTCTTGCCTGGATGATGCCTATGATGATGTCATCAGTGTAGTAATTTGGGTCAGCTTCTTGCTGTGACAACAGAACATCAATCAACGTTTTCTCATCCTTGGAATGAGTTCTCGCCGTCCGATACTCTTCAATTAATTCCAGCATAAATTGGTCTCTCCTTCTCTGCAACCTCACCAACTTCTTCTCCACACCATTAAAGTAAACCCACTTCAACAGCGGCAAGAAATCTGCAACGTTTGAAGCCCCAGCCGCTGCAAACATTTCCTCTACAAGCTCTTGGAACTGTCTTGCCTTATCCACATGATCGTCATCTCCGTAGTACCGTTTTCCAGCAATCATCATCATCATACCATTAAGTGTTACCTCAAAGAAAAGAGATTTCATTTCTACTATCTTAGAAGCTTTGCCGGCGCCGTCAAAAAGCCGCCGTAATAACAAACTCACCTCATTGGTACGTATTTTTGAAAACATCTGGAGACGAGTAGAAGAGAAGATCTCAAGAGTAGTGAGACGCCTGAGGTTGCGCCAATGCTGGCCGTAGGAAGCAGTGGTAAGAGTTGTGTAATCAAAAGCAAAGTATTTCCCTGAGAGAAAGTGGGGCCGGTTGGCAAAGACGACATCATTGGTTGTGAAGCATTCCTCAACTGCTGAAGGTGAAGAGACATGGAGAATCCGGCGAGAACCAAATTTCAGGAGTAAGATGGGCCCGTATTGGGCTGAGATACTTGCTAAGGTCCGGTGGAGTGGCTCCTTTAGTAGATAGAGTTGGCCTATTATGGGTAAGGAGATGGGTCCACTAGGTGGAAGGTTTTTTGTTTTGGGAAAGAGATGTTTGGAGAGGAGGAAAGAAGCTAGAAAGAAGAAGAGAAAGTAATAGAATGCTGAAATCTCCATTTGAGAAATAATGTTGTTCCTGAACTTAAAGTTCCAAAGAAACATGTTGGGAGATAGATGCATAGGTTCTTCATATTTATACTGAATTAGTTAGAACTTAAGTACTTATTCAATTAAAAATTGATACATGCAACTGATAAAAACGTGCAAGGCATTTCTCAAACTTAGGTACATAACTGCATACGTCAACAATTGTACAGTAAACGTGAATGTTTACATGGATGTTCAGAAGACACAGCAATTAATGCAGAAAACTATTTATTATGTTTTATGGATAAGGATGAAGTACAAGGAATTTATAGATTATAAAAATAATAAATAAATAAATAAATAAATAAAATAAAATAAAATAAAAAAAAGCCAGCCACTGGATCTGTGTCGGACAAACTCCAGCTGCTGAATTGCGCTGGAGAGTCTCCAGCGGCTGGAGACGATTTCTACACATAAAAAGGCATATAGATAGCACAAGGTTTCCATGAGTGACTGGTTTTCTGTGCTTATCAATAGGTGGGCTCATGATGAATTCATCAATACACTATAACGAAACTGATTTTTGGCGATAAAAATTGACGATGGAATACAAATTTCAGTGGCGAAAAACCATTTTAGCTGACGGGACTCAGATTCCCATGGCTAAAAATCAAGGAGTTTAGAGGACGGGGCCTAAATTCCGGTGGCCAAAATTATTTTTGGCAACAGAAACCAAATTCCTATGGCCAAAAACAATTTTAGTCATGGGAATTTAGATTCCCGTGGCTAAAAATCAAAGATTTCATAGATGAGACATAAACTCCTGTGGCAAAAATAATTTTTGGCAGATTCCTATGGCTAAAAACAATTTTAGCCACGGGAATAAATCAAAGATTTCAGAGATGGGACATAAATTCCTATGGCAAAAATAATTTTTGGCAGATTCCCGTGGCCAAAAACAATTTTATGTACGAGAATTTAAATTTCCATGGTTAAAAATCAAAGATTTCAGTAACAGATCTTAAATTCATGTGGCTAAAAATAATTTTAGCTACAAAAATTTAAATTCTCGTGACTAAAAATAAAGATTTCAGAGAGGGGATATTTTTTGGCAACTGGAGCCAAAAATCTTGTGGCCGAAATTTATTTTTGCCAACGGGATTTGGATTTCCGTGGCCGAAAGTAATAGAGTTCCCTCGCTTTTCCACACGTCTCACCAACCCATGTCCCTTCGACAACCTTCTCGTGCGAGTCTTTTCCTCTCCCAACTTGGCATCTCATCTAAGCTTTTCCTCTCCCAATTCTCTCAACTTCTGACATTTCCTCTCCCAGCTTCGCATCTCCTAGGTCTATTTCGGTTTTGCTCTCCCAGTTCTCTCCCAACCCATGATATATTAATTATTTATCATGTTTAGACCTCAGTTCAGTATCTGTAAGACTTCCGCTATTTACTTTATTACCTCTGATTAATGTGGAATGTGTTTTGGTTTATCGTATGTGGGATAGCCTATTTTGAGATCCTGGTTGAACCGTTGATTTATTAACGGTTCATCACACCGTTCTGGTTAGTCCAGAATTGAGGTGTGACAACGATGGCCGTTATCGCATCTCATCTTGCCATTGGATTTCTATCCAACGATAGACAGCTACTGCAGCAGTTCTACAACCGCCTACAACAACTACCATTACTATGAGCCATTCCGATCAATTATCCAGAAGCCTATAAAAGCACGAAACTCTTAGGTAAAAGGGATTCAATTGTTTACAATCAATCCACGGGTAGACTCAAACTTTACCCCTTTCTCTAAGAAATGTTTTTCTAAATAGTACTTCTTTCTGCTAGATTTGAGAACTGACTTAAGAATCAGAGTAGCCACCAGACTACCCAATCCACCCCTTTCTCATCATCTGATCTGCTACTTCAGGACCTCATCATTCAAGTTGGATATAACAGAGCGCAACTTGTTTACACCGTGGCGGATTCTGTATATGTTGTATAACTCGCTTAAGCTGTGAAAATCTCTACCAACGTGGCATTCGAGTCAGATAAAACAGTTTTCAGCATCAACAAAACACAGTATCAGTTATGTTTAAAATTGATTCGATCGGATCAGTGTATAGATCCAATATTGAAAAATTGATATATGTTCTATCTTTGTTAAAATAATAGTAAAATAGACTGGGATCAGAGATAGGATAGGTCCAAAACCGGTACGAATCAGTCAATCCAATACTGATAACTTGAACCATAATCCACATATATAGTGTGTATTTAATCCCTTATTAGTTAAAATTACCACATTAACTGTAAGACCCGTACTCCATAAACTCGATCTAAACCTCTATTTCATGTCGTAACAGGTATTTCAATCATAACTGGACTAGACGGGACAAGCGGATGACAATCAGGTACGAAAACGGACCAAAACAGAGAAATATTATCGTACAGGTTTTATGATACCGGTCTATATACCGATCGAATGGTATGTCTGCGCGGGCAGACTAGTTAGATCTGAAAAATAGATCTTTGTGGGTCCCGCTTGCCAAATCTCAATTCTAGAGACTTTCCTAACGTAGGGAAACTTCCTAAAGCCTAATCTAACCTATTTAAGGACCTCTAAACCTCCTTAAACCTCTTTGATTGATCCTCACAAACCCTAGAGAGGAGAAAGAGATTTGAAGAGGAGAAAGAGCTAAGAAAAGTGGAAGATGAGTCACCATTGGACGAAGAACACCATAGTTGAGAACCGACAGTAAGTGCTTGAACTTCTCTCTAAGTTAAGCAGTATGGATGACTGATCATGACTGATCAATACCATGCAAAGCTGGGTATTGATCAAAATCCATAAATTCTCGTTAAACTCTAATTGTTCGATAAACCTTATATTCGAATTCTAAGCGAAGAATCAAAGGAACTAGGACTTGAATATAATATAAAACAACCCTAACTCGTTTCTCAGGCCTAGAAAGCATATGAGGTCCCCTAGGAGTCATAGTGGGTGATTGACGGAAGATGAACACCAAGTTGGTGGTCTTCTGGAGGCATATCGATCAACTATACCGGTTGCACTATATGCGACCAGTACTGCGATCGGTACCTCTCGGGAGCTGGTCAAGGAGGGACCGGTCGACCATACCAGTTGCACCATTTTCCCTGAGTACACTGATCGGTACCTGTGACTGGTATGCACTGTATTGGATATATTTTGACCAGTTGGTTGCCGACCAATATAAAATCCTAAGGAACCAGTTCTAAGTAAACCCTAATATTGTGTAGGATCCTGTGATAGTAAGATTGAACGTTGTGACACAAAGCAAGTAAACAATCGAGCATCAGGTAAGGGAATCGGACCCAAACCCTAATTAACTAATAACAGTGAAACGTTGTTAATAACTATTGTTCTATGAAGTGTTGCTTGTGCATATTCACATGTCATCTTTACTTTCAGTTATTATATTGTTCATGCTTACTCGTTATGCTAGGTTGTGATTGTTAGACATGTGATTATTTTTGTTGGTGTGTGGAATGGAAAAGGCCTAGGGTCTGGGATCATTCCTCACACTAGCACTTTTTTGTATCGCTTCTGTCTTAGCATGCTTGGTGCTTGTAGGGTATCAGGGGAATGACGTGACACTGTGTTCTACGGCCTGACTACCAGACTCTAGCCCTATCTCTATGCCGTAGGAAGCTGTGCTGGGATAGGGCCTACTGTGATGACATATAGGATTGGTTAGTTGCGAGCCCAATTTACAAGTCCTCTCCAATAGGGACCTACGTGTTGGTATTAGTAAGGCATCAGGGAAAGTATTGACGGTGTGTGACCTGAATTCTTTAACTCTATCCCTATTCCATGGTGAGTGCATGTAGGACAACAATGGTGTTTGATCCATTGAACGGATTCACACACTCGTGTATAGAGGTGCGGTGACCGTCAATCCTTTCTATAGCACATTGCAAACTTAAAATCAGACCATAATGTGAATGTTACTCATGCATGTTGCTTGTTGCATTGTCTGATTTTCTTACTGAGCTAAGTTGTGAGCTCACCCTTGTATATATACATGCTTTTAGATGTTGACGCAAGTTATATTGTGGAGGACTACGTGGACGCTCCAGTATCGGAGGTGTTACTACTTTAGAAGTGCAAGCAGGGGATGACGAGTATGACGCTTCATGCAAGTGTCCTTTCTGCGTGTACCTCTAGAATGTTTTTATTTTCTTTTATTTTATTTCAGTTGGATTCATAAATTGTGTAAATTAAGATATTTTATTTACGTTTTGGTGTGGAGAATAATTGATTACTATACTTACAATGTAGAACTCAGTTCATTTAATTTATGACTTCTACTGTATTTATTTATATTTTGATTATGGTTATGTGCAATGGTTTGTATTAATGGATACGGTCTTATTGAGATCCTAGTGTGAACTATTGGTTTAGTGATGATTTACTCACACTTCTGGTTCAGCTAGAATTGAAGTGTGACATTAACCCTCTAACTTAATAATTGAAAATATTCTACTTACAATTGATCAATATAAGTAAGATTTATAGACTATCATACTCCTTTGTTACAGCTAGTTTTTTGAAACTTGGGTGTAAAATGTTGAACAATTTTTTCACGTCACAAACTGTTTTCAACTGCTCCCACTTCAAGTTGCATTGTCCTGTAGCCACCTGGATTTATTCAATTATTCTGTAATTGCCGCATCAGCTGCCACGTCATTTGATTCAATTACAGTTTCTCCTGCTATTATTGTTTCCCCTTGGCTTTATGCATCACATTTTCCTAAACCCAATGCATGGAGTAGTTACTATATTGGTAGGAGAATCATCTTCAAGATCTAATAGTTATATATGTTGGGAATAGTTTTACTTTGTTTAGAAATTAGAATATTTGGTGTCTTACATATGTGAGAGTCTATTCACTTATTAATTTGAACTTTTGAAATAAAAACTTAACATGGTATCAGAGCTTTAGATTCATTCTATACGGTCGCTTAAAAGAGGAATCACATGCCACGTATATTGTCACTCAGAAGAGGGACAACACGTGAAGAGAAGTGTTGAGAATAGTTTCAAATTACTTAGACATTAGAACCTTGGGTGCCTTATATATATGAGTGTCGAATGTTGAAAATTGTCTCACATTGCTTAGAGACTACCTTGAATGCATTATATATATATATATATATATATATATATATATATATATATATATATATATATATATATATATATATATATATATATATATATATGTGTGTGTGTGTGTGTGTGTGTGTGTGTGTGAATCCCTCTATTTAGTAGTGGAAACTTAACAATACAATTTATGATAAACATCAATTCTAACCGACTTAACAAAGCCTTTATGGTAGGTTCTAGATTTATGTTGCTTGTTGTCGTCGTTTCCTTCAATGCACACTCAAATTGACTATTACATTCTTACCCAAAAAAAAAAAAAAAAAATGACTACCACATAAACCATCACATATACTTACAGGGTAATTTGGTAATAAAAGGATGGAATTGTAAAATCTCATACAATTCAAACCCTTCCATGACAAGTCTGATTATCACCTACGTAATTGCAAACTAGTTTTTCCTATTCGTGGTGTCAGCATTCATGATTTACTTTACAAATCTTGAAGCATATAGTGACGAAGCTACGTGAGAGCTTCCCTGACTTACTTTCTTTTTTTTTCTTTTTTTTTTCACATGTATCAATTTTAATTGAATACGTACTTCAGTTCTAACTTTCAAATATAAATATGAAGAACCTATGATCAATCTCGCAGCATGTTTCTTTGGATTTTTTGTCTTTCGGTTCAAGAACAACATGTAAGAAATTAATAACTAAATCGAATCAGTCCGATAATGATCCGGTAGAGTTTATTAATCCAATTTGATAACGGATTGAGAAGAGTTAATTAAGTCAGTCCGATAACAAATAGACATCAGACCGACTCGTTAAACGTGTATATTAAAACCCATCTCAACCCAAATCTCTTATAGAATATGTCTCAAACTACACCTAAAAAAATTGAGACGAACATTGCTGAACTTGATATGACACTGAGAGGGGGGGGGGGGTGAATCAGTGTCTGAAACTTTTCTCTGATTAATTACTACTGCCCAGAGCTGATGGAGATATATTCTTTTACACACACACAAGCGTATGCAAATCTACCTCGCTACCACTCAGTGGCCAGGTCTACCAGATTTGCACACCCATCCTGCAAGCCATTCCACACACTCCAAAATATAATAGAAAATAAACACAATGAACACAGAGATATTACGTGGTTCACCAACACAGTGTGTGATGGCTACTCCACGGAGTAATGCCCAACGGGCTCCGTATTTACTCAACACTCAGCTTTTAGTCTCTAACAAGACAAGGATATTAACCCTAGGTTTTCCCAGCATAAAACTGAGAGGGCGCACCAACGCCAAGATTCAGGCTTAACAGCCAGTATCCAGCACCCACTGAACACACCACACTTAACTCGCACCCACGAGAAGCAAGTCACAATTTTTTAGGCTTATAATTATGCCTTACAATTTTTCCCCCACTAACTAGGTATTCAATAATTTTCACCTACGCTAGAATACAATATATTGAAAGCAACAAATAGATAGGAAATTGAAAAACCTTACAACTGCTTTCGAATGACCATCAATATCTCTGAAGTTTCACACTGCCCTTAGGTACTCTCTAACAGTCTTCAATGATGATAGAGATCGATTCACAGAGCACACCTCATCGACAGGGTTCCAATCTCTTCCACACAACCCATAATCACCATGAATGTGAAAATAAAAGCTCTACTGACCTCTCATAGGGATTTAGCACTCCATTGATGCACAAACAAGAGGTAATTGGTGATTGATCACTCTCACAGGGCACGAAACCCTAGAAAACCTTCTATCTGCCTTCAAAATGCTTTTTTTAATTTTTCTCTAAGTTTTCACGACTCCCAACGACGCCCAATAGATAGGGCATCGAAAAATATGAATGCTGCAATTTGAACGGACCGATTTGGAGCTCGGATGAAGAAGTTATGGCGGTTTGAAGTTCGGTCAATCAGAAAATTCAAAACGAAATCTTTCGGAGGCATACCATGCACCTGCGCTACACGGAATCGCTGTCCGCTCTTGCGCGTTGTCGAGCGCTGATTGGGTGATGTGGAATCTCCACTACCAGCCGTCGGATAACCTTAAAAAAGCGAGATTCAACGTGAGCCGCTGGATCTGCATCAATCGCGTCAAGCGCGATTGGCTTCAATATCAACCGCAAGATCTGGATCAACCGCGGCGTAGTACCGCGCGTGCGCCACACGGAATCAGGTTAGTATTCCATGCAACAAATAGCATTATAATAAACTGCATCCGCCCAATCCGAAGGGTCGCGGGAGCATCAAGATGCGATCGTCGCACTACACCTTAGCCCGCCTCAATCTGGTCCATCCGATTAGAATCTGAGAAGCGTGGCTCTCTCTTGGCCACCGATATCGGATCTTCTTCTTTGTTACTTGCCGAAAATACCCTTAAATAACTTATGAAATACCGAAATTGCCCCTAAACAATTTGTGAAATCACTTTTTCGAGCGATCCGACAGAAACTGTGATATCTCTCTCATCCGACGTCGGAATTGAGTGATTCAAGTTGCGTTGGAAAGATAACTCGACGCTCTACATCTTTCCACTGTCGGATTTCCATGAACCTTCTGCGGGACCCACCAAAAATAGACCCAAAGTTAAAACTCTATCAAACCTTAGAATTTGAACCCGAAACTTTGTGTGCATGCATGCCAAGTGCCGTGGGCTGCCGTGTTGGCATGTCACCTTGCCACCATACCTGTGGGTCCCACTCACATTTTTTCTCTCTCCTCTTTCTCTCTCTTCTGATTCTCTCTCTTCTTTCTCTCTCTTGAATTTCTCTCTTCAATGTCACAACACCAGAAACATGAGAAACATGAACATGATCAGAAAAGTTTCAAGAACACTGTCGCATCATCAGAAACTCGGCCGCATCATCAAAAACTCGGCCACATCACCAGTGGAGTCCACAAACACTCTCTCTCATCAAAATCAGTGTAATATCTCGTTTAACTCATTGTAAGTCATTTGAAACACATGTAGAACCTTGTAGAACACATAAGCAAAGTTACCACATCGGCCACTGCACTGACACTCTCTCTCCTACACTGACACTCTCTCTCCTCATTTCTCTGACTGAATACTCATAAATACTGTCACATCAGCCAAGTTGCCAACAATGACAACATAAAGTCCAACAAACATGACTTGAACCAAAACTGACCCGAACAAATCTGTTGGCACCCCCGGGTTCTACCAAAACACGAATTGATTGGTGAGTTGTCACCCATGGGTGACGGTTTTCCATAGGCCGAATTACTTTGCGTAATCTTTTACTTCGACGATCGGCCTAACAACAAAAAATCTGCAATGGTCAGCAAAGTTGTCTTTTTCATAGTCTAAAATTTCTGTTTACTTCATCTTTATTCATAAACATTTACTGCCTGCTATGTCTTCTAAATTTCGATATCCCCACGTTTTATTTGTTTTGGCATGTACATGTCGATGAGCATCTAGCAAATCAATCATGGTGAACTTGAAATATATTTAGATTTGACAAATATGGTTAATCCAAAGCATGTTTAAAATCAATCTGACTCGAATCGATTCTATGTACGGATTCAATGGAAAACTGATATGTGTTCCATTATTAAAATAGATTGGGATTGGAGATCAGCCAGGTCCAAAACCTATACAAATCGATTAATACGATTGATTCGATACTGATACCTCAAACTATGATCCACATAGTTGTATATCTATCCCATAGTAGTTAAAATTACCACATTAACCCTCTAACTTGATGATCGAAAATAAGAGAAAAAAAATCCATTAGAAGGGGGGCAATTCTATTTACAATTTAGACTGGCTATAAACTAAGATTTGCGGACAATCATATATGTGGTTAGATTATGGTTTAAGG
This sequence comes from Protea cynaroides, assembly GCA_028583415.1. Taxonomy (NCBI): domain Eukaryota; kingdom Viridiplantae; phylum Streptophyta; class Magnoliopsida; order Proteales; family Proteaceae; genus Protea; species Protea cynaroides. The sequence continues at coordinate 72,684,390 of CM053265.1, read as the reverse complement.
ACTCTGGCACAGATCTACGAATTGATGGGGCCGATCCCGAATCACACCTAATTCACATTAATTTAGTTGATTCTCACACATGCTATATTGAGGGACCAATCACATTACTGATCCCACATTCTTGAACCTAATTGGTCAGACTAGCAACATCAACTAGACCTTAATTTGTATTTAATTTTAGGTTTCATCTGAATATAATCGAACCGAATACAATAGACTCTACACCCTTTTTTTCTTCTCCAAGTTCCAACTAATCCTCCTTTGTTATCAATCCCTTTCAATGCACTCATTGATCTCTATCACATAAATGATAAACCACAATGTACAAGAGGTAGTTTAGTATTTGAAAGGAAAAAAAATAGTGAAAGAGAAGGTAGTAGAGGAAAAAGGAAAGTTACAAGGTTGAAACTCTTCAGTAACAAGTCTAATTATCACCTACGTAGGTGACAACTAGTGGAGATTCATGTAAACATAGTTCATGTAAACATAATTTACAAATCTTGACGTATGTAGTGACGTAGAGAATTTGAGAGCTTCCTGCACGTTTTTATCGTTTGCATGTATCAATTTTTAATTGAAAACGTACTTAAGTTCTAAGTTATAATTCAAATATAATTATGAAGAACATATTATCTAACTCCCAGCATGTTTCTTTGGAACTTTAAGTTCTAGAACAACATTATTTCCCAATATGATCCGACATCTTTGAACCTAATAGGTCATACTTAGCAACATCGTCTAGAACTTAATTTGTATTTTATTTTAGGTTTCATCTTAATGTAACCGAATCGATTACAACGGACTCCAACCCCCTCTTTTTTTTTTTTTTTTTTCCAACTAAGCTTCTTTGTTGTCGATCCCTTTTAACATACACTCATTGGCCATTAAGGCAAAAACCACAATGTACAAGAGGTAGTTTAGTATTCAAAAGGAAATTTTATAAGGTTGAAACTCTTATCACCTAACAGGGTGACAATGGTGAACATTCATGTAAACATGAACGTTTACTTTACAATCCTTGACGTATGTAGTGATGTAGCTAATAACTCGCATGTTCTGACAAAAAAAAAATAATAACTTGCACGTTTTTATCGTTTGCATGTATCAATTTTTATAATTGAATACCTACTTAAGTTCTATCTAATTCAAATATAAATAGGAAGAACCTATGATCTATCTCCAAACAGGTTTCTTTGGAACTTTCATCTTTCAGGTCAAGATCAACATTATCTCCATTAATGGAGATGTTAGCATTCTACTATTTTCTGTTCTTTCTAGCTTCTTTCCTCCTCTCCAAACATCTTTTCCCCAAAACAAAAAACCTTCCACCTAGTGGGCCCATCTCCTTACCCATAATAGGCCAACTCTATCTACTAAAAAAGCCACTGCACCGGACCTTAGCAGGTATCTCAACTCAATACGGACCCATCTTACTCCTGAAATTTGGTTCTCGCTGGATTCTCCATGTTTCTTCCCCTTCAGCAGCTGAAGAATGCTTCACAACCAATGATGTCATCTTTGCCAACAGGCCCCACTTGTTGTTAGGGAAGTACTTGGGTTTTGATTACACCACTCTTACCTCTGCTTCCTATGGCCAGCATTGGCGCAACCTCAGGCGTCTCACTACTCTTGAGATCTTCTCTTCTACTCGTCTCCAAATGTTTTCTAAAATACGTAGCAATGAGGTGCGTTTGTTATTGCGGCGGCTTTTCGATGTCGTCAGAAAATCTTCAAAGATAGTAGAAATGAAATCTATCTTCTTTGAGGTAACACTTAATAATATGATGATGATGATTGCTGGAAAACGGTATTATGGCGATGATGATAATGTAAAAAAGACACGACAGTTCCAAGAGCTTGTAGAGGAAATGTTTGCAGCGGCTGGAGCTTCAAACGTTGCAGACTTCTCGCCATTGTTGCCGTTGTTGAGGTGCGTCGGCTTTAATGGTTTGGAGAAGAAGTTGGTGGGGTTGCAGGGAAGGAGAGACCAATTTATGCTGGAATTGATTGAAGAGTTTCGGATGGAAAGAACTCAATCGAAGGATGAGAAGACGTTGATTGCTGTTCTATTGTCACTGCAAGAAGCTGACCCAAATTACTACACTGATGCTATCATCATAGGCATCATACAGGCAAGACATCTTTATCTATTAATAACAAAAAAAACAAAAAAAAATCTTTACAAAATAATAATAATAATAATAAAATCTTGCATTATTTTTGTTTTGCATGGGGAAAAATCTTCCCCTATTTTCATTTCGTTAGTTGTTTTAGTTGTCCAACTTTTTCTATGGGGGAGGGTTCTTTAGCCTTGAAAACCACAGAAATCAATGGACATGGGTAGCGGAAAGGGGCATTGTCATTTACCTTTGGAAGAGGGCATTTCCTTTTCACTTGGTCGATTTGAATAGGATTGCAAGTTTGGTTGTGTGAACCTAAACATGACACTGGCCTGAATAGGGCCCGGTTTGGGCCATGTTTTGTTAAACCTTGGCAGGGTTAGGCTAGGCCTGGGCCGAACCCTCGATTTGAGTCTGACCAGGCCCAACCTGAACCCGAACCCATAAGCATTGTGTTTTATAAACTTTATAGTTTATGATATATAATTGTATATGATTTTCTAAATTCTAAATTTCTTGACTCCCATCAAACCCCAAAAGAGCAGATTTAATTTTAGGAAAGGATTGAAAAACAGATCAGCCCAACCCTGAGTCAGGGCCAAATAGGACCAACCCGGCCCGACCCAATCAGGGCAGGCTTGGGTTGGGCTATGCCCGCTAGGGTGGGGCCTGGGTTGACCCTTTTAGGCCTTGAGTCAAGATCAAGGTGGGCCTGACTAAACTAAAGGGATCTAGGTTGGGCTAGAGTTTTAAAATACCTGACACAACTAGACCTAATGCAGCCCTGGGTTTGAGTTTGGTTCTTCTCCCCACTTGGGTACCGCCCCAACAGGCCATGACTCCACCTAGACAGTTAGACTGTAAGGGCCTGTTTGATAAAGAACACCCAATAATTTATTGGGTATTGTATGAAGTATTTGAAATACGGGAAAGAAGTACCATTCAGGTAATATTTTCGAAGGGGTTGCCAATGGAACCATTGGTTCACCACTCATTGATGAAAACTACAGACTCTGGATTCTATGGATTCTAACTCACAGGGAGCCATTTTGGAATAGAATCATGTTTGGTGAGCCTAGTCTGATTTAAACACCCATGGAGTGAACCGATTCAAATTAACTTCAGAATCCAAATTTTTGGAGTAAAAAAACAAGCTTTTTTGTTTTGGAGCAATTTTTGGGAGAAAAAAAAAAGTAAAATAGAAACTCTCCTCTCTCACACTGCTCTCTTCTATACAAAACAAAGGCTTGACCACTGCCGCCACCACCACCACCACCAGCAGCGCCACCACCACCGCCACCACCGCCCACCTCCACCACCCACCACCACTACCACCACCACAACCACCCACCACCACCCCCACCACGACCCACCACCGCCACCACCCACCACCACCAACACCAACACCAACACCCACCACTACTACCACCAGTTTTCTAGACTTCGATTGATGAGATATTGTGTTTATCAAACATGTTTCTATTCCAAAGATGCTCTAGAATCCATTCCAAAACTGTGTTATCAAATATGTATCTACTCCCAAATAATCCTGGAGTATACTAAAGTAGAAATACTACTTCGAATTAAAAGTAAGGAAAAATTACATTTCACTATGCCTTACCTAGGGAGTGTGAGGCTTCATGATACATGGTTATACATCAATTAATGGATTATATGGTAGATTAGTGAAGCCTGACAGGAACCTATGAAAAAACAACACCACTATGTCTACTATGTGCCACATGTAAGTAAATTAGTGAGGCCATGTGGAATGCAAAAATGATGATTTAAGAGTCCTCTTACATGTGTAGGTGTTGCTATCAGCTGGGACTGATACTACAGCAGGGACCATGGAATGGGCAATGACACTATTGTTGAACCATCCAGAAGTTTTAAAGAAGGCACAAGCTGAGATCGATGCCATCGTAGGACAAGACAGACTAATAAATGAATTAGATGTTGCCAATCTCCCATATCTTCATTGCATCATAAATGAGACACTTCGGATGTACCCTGCAGCCCCACTACTAGTTCCCCATGAATCATCAGAAGAGTGCACTGTAGGGGGTTTTAAAATCCCACGTGGCACGATGCTTTTGGTGAACATGTGGGCCATCCAAAATGATCCTAAGTTATGGGAAGAACCCACAAAGTTCAAGCCAGAAAGGATGGAGGGAATGGGAGGAGTTAGGGATGGGTATAAATTAATGCCATTTGGGTCAGGGAGGAGGAGTTGCCCTGGTGAGGGTCTGGCCTTGCGTGTGGTTAGCTTGACATTGGCTTCATTGATTCAGTGCTTTGAGTGGGAAAGGGTTGATGAAGAGCTGATTGACATGACCGAAGGCACCGGACTCACCATGCCTAAAGCTAAGCCCCTGGAGGCAAAGTGCAAGCCTCGTCCAACCATGTTGGGCATCCTTTCTCAACTAATATGATATTATGTTTGGATTTGAAACAGTCTTTCTGTAAGAGGGGAATAAGGTTGCTTGCATAAGCTTCTCTCTAGACCTAGTAATAATGGGAGCCTCACACGCTCAATATGCCCGTCACTGTTTGTGGTACATTGTCTGCTATTGTTGTTTGTCGTATGTTTAATATCATAAGTCAAATATGTCATTGTAGTTATTCAAGTATTATTACCATGTAAGTCCATCATAAAAATGTATGTCTCTGTGCTTTTGTACACCAAGACAAATCATAAAATAAATAAATAAATTCCTCAGTTCTTTTTTTTAATAGATAGGATACACCCTCTTTAGTTTTATTCTTTCTTTTTTTCTTTTCTTTTTTCTTTTTTTTTTTGGGTATAAACTCTTGCTCTATTCAACTGTTGAATTTCTAATCAAACAAAGTTTTCCATGTATCAATACAAAGCCTCTCAATGAATAATTAAGAATTCAAAAAAAGTTATATTTTTGTGGACAATTCTACCCGTGAAACCATCTTCTTCCTCTGCCTTGCTCACTGGGCGTTTGCAATCCTAGTTCATAGTCGATGAGATCTCTCTGCTTACATATCAGTCTCCTCCTTCCAGATTTGGATCCTCAACTAAGACTAAAGCAAAAATAAATAAATAAATAAATAAGACTGAAAACTACAATGTTGTCGAAGATGAACAAAGAAAATTTACCGGAACAAATGCTTGCAGAAAATGAACGATTAAAGAATCTCAAAGAAATATGATGAGAAATAGGATTTGCAACCTGAGATAATCAGCAGTAGGAAAAGGTGAATAGTTGAATGATTATTGAACCAGGAATCACGGCCGTTGATGCAGCCGGAGAGATGTAAACAAGAATAACGACTGATTCAGTCGGAAATGAACTGAAGAAAAATTGAAAATGAAACCGTTGAAAAACTTAAGCAGGAATGAACTTCTGCTTACGTTGAAGCAAGGCCATAGAGATGACTGTTAGATTTATGTGGGCTTAATTAATTACCTAAACTAGTTAATTCAGTGAGAATCTAATTGACACGGTATAACCGATTTTGTTTGATTTGTCACATGGTATGAGATAAGTTTGGTAACCCTAATTCTATTGTGGGAAGGGTTTTACGATTACATCTGTATTCTATAAATATACGGTTAGAGTCCCCACAGCCACAGTTAATAAATTCTCTCTGCACCCATTAGCAAGAGAAGTCAGGATATCCTCTGGAAGCTGTGGAAGACTATAGCCGAGGGATTTCGATCAAAACTTGGAGCGTTGTGGAGCGTATGGGAAATTAATTTCTTCACAGACAGGTATGTCTTTATGTTCATTGTTTATGGCTTCTCTATTGTGTTCTATGGTAACTGTATGGATGGAGAATGGGTTTCATTGAAACCCTAAACACATAATATTCTAACAGTTGGTATCAGAGCCAACCATACAGACCTAGAATCAATTGAGATTGATTATAAAGACTGACAATGAATGGTCAAATTAAAAAAAAATTTCTCAAGTTTTGGATCGGATCTCGATCAGATCTGTCAGAGTTTTCCATCGACAAAATTTTTTTCAATCGACAAAATAAGTCAAACAATATACCGTTGGAAAGGTCTCGAAGAGACGCAGCCGGCGATATAAAAATCGTCGACGTCTGCCACCGGACGCGTCGGCAATCACCGGCGGTATCCGCGAGTGGAATTCACTCGCGGGTGGGAAGAAAAAAAAAAAGATATATATATATATATATATATATATATATATATATATATATATATATATATATATATATATATATATATATATGTTACGGCGGCGTTGACCCGGTCATCGCCGGGCCAACTCGAAAACCCTAACGGGTTGGACCGTGACTCAGATCGAGTCGACCCAAAGAACCAAAAAAATAAAAAAAAATTTGGCGGCGTCGATTCGTCGTCGAGTTGACTCGGCGAGAATCGGAAACCCTAGCCCAGCCGAACGCAGCCGGGGTGGGGCTGGGGGCAGGCTAGGCCGAGCCAAGCGTGGTCAGCCAAGGCCCAAGCCAAGACCATCCTCATACACGTGCGGCTAGCACGTGTGACCCAGACCCGACCCGCAAGATTGGTATCTAACCCAAAAACCCAACATTTTGACCCGTATATCCGATCCGAGGACTGAGGTTTTGACCCGGATACCCGAATAATGACCCGGGTTCACCCATTGGTTGGGTCGGAGGTTAAGCCAATTGGTCGGACCGCGGTTTGGTTTACATCAAACCGTTTACTTGCGGTCTGAATCAATGTAATTAAAAAAAAAGGTTATAACTCGGTTCAGTTCGAACCGAACCGAAGTCAGGCCAAACCTGGCCAAATCGGCTCAAACCGAACCGAACCAAATTGACCTAGCCGACCCTGTAAGGCTCATAAGGGCCTGTTTGGTTTCTGCTTTAAACCAAAAGAACATTAAACAGTGATTCTGGGAGCTAGGAAGGTCGGATTGACTTCTGGTTTATTTCCTTGGACTCTAATTTTAATGCTCTTTAATCTGATATATATTTTGATATATTTTGATGCATTGAAAAATATATTGTTATGGAAAAATACCTTATGGAAACTCGATTCGCAATGTTTTTGCTGATTTTTCTTAAAGCTATTGTACAAAATTGATTGATTGAGCTAATGTGCATGTTTATATGAATGTTTAGACTTGTAAAATTATATATTAAAGCATTCATGGTTAAATAAATATCCCACATGAGCTGCAGTTTAGGATTTGTTCATATAATGAAGGAACTTGGTGTGACCACCAAAGTGGCAACCTTGTTTTATTATGATATGTTCAAATTCAAGGATATGTGTTTGTAAATGCTTCAGTTTTAATAATGTTCACCCAAAGGTGACATTGTCCAAGTTTATTCAAATTATGATTTATAGCTATTGTGTAAGGATTATGGTGTGACCATAAAGTGACAACCTTAGTTCTATCATAATAAGCTCAAATCTAGCATTTATGCATTTACAAACTACAGTAAAGAAGTATAGTGTTCACACAAAAATGACACTGACATAAACTCTCACTTTTATAGATGCAGCAAAGAATGACACTGTCCACCCAAAGGTGGCGTTGTCTAAGATTATAAAAAATGGCATTGTCCACCCAAAGGTGGTGTTGTCAAAGATTACAAGAAAATCATGCACATGGTTGAAGGATTGTGGCTTTAGGGGTCTTCTTCCACCCAAAGGTGGTGAGATTTTTGAAAGTCATTATCTCTTTGCAGTTATTGCACAGATATTGAGAAGACCAGTGCACATATTGTCCCAAAGGATGTGTGTGTAGTTCGATTAACTTTTCAAAGATATTAATTAGCTTGCACATGTTATGTATATATGTTCTTGCTAGCTAATTTTATTTGGTATTAATCGTAGACTTACAATTATTGACATTGTAATATAGTTGTGAATATGTAATGATTAAATACCTTAAGATGCCTGTCTTTGACAACCAGTTCTATGAATTGGCATGAAAATTGAAAACTTGTCTAGGACTGTTTAAACTAGATGTACTCAACAGAAAAATTGTATTATGATCCTTTGAGTGTTCAGTCCTTAAGATCAAGTAAAGCAATGTTCAAATGAGGAACATTAGAAAAGGATATTTCCTGTGAAATCTAAAGAAAAATTTGATATTTCAAGAAGGGACAGAGAGATGTTTTATTATTCAAGTCCATCAGTATCAATTTTTTGATGGTAAGAGATGGTATTGAGAATGTGAGGAAATATAAGGTAGAGTTGTTAACTATTAATGATAAGCTCAAGGATAAGTGAATATTTGTAGGTTCAATAAAACCTATGTAGATGATATTTTAGACTTTTCACTTCCTCACAAGAATTGTATAGTCAGATCCTAGTGACATATTGTACTTAAAAATATAGTGAACCTTAAAGTAAAAGAACTAAGGATAAAAGTTTAAAGAAAAGAGAAAAATATGAATACCACTGTCATAGTACATAATATATACCCAGACAAAGGCAATTGTAAAAGGGGTAGAGAAACCCATAGAAAGCAAAATATTTTTTCATGGAATAGTCAGAAACTTTATGACAAAGAATTAAACATTAAGGAACTACAAGATAAAATGGATCTAAGTAGAATAAAATTCTTGTAGAGTGACCCAGAAGGGACATGTAAAGAAAAATTTATATAGCTGGACAGCTTAAGTGAAAAAATGAATAAGGATTATGAAACTTCTGAGCAAGAAGGTGCAGTATATTGGATACTTAAGCATTAATCGTAGTCTGAACCAATAGAAGTATAAAAATCTTTAATTTATTCTATCTTTGAAAGTTAAACTGTATAATGTAATCTTCCACCCTGGTCATAAGGGTTTAGGACTGTTGTCCAAAGAAAAATTAGAAAGAATAATATTCTGAAATTCTCCTTCTAAGGTTTATTAATGTATATATGTGAGAATTAATTAAAAGAGAAGATGACAAGATTAAAGTAAGTGAAGGTTATTCACAACAAAGATTTATTGGACTTGGTGGACATCGAAATTTCATCTAGGACTTCTTGTCACAGTTTAGTCTATGGTTGTTTTTTCAAATAATGAAAATTAAGATGGAAAAAATTTTTATTAAAAGAATTGAAACTATTGGATCTGAATGAGAGAGTTTTGGGAGACCATATGATACTGGTCTATTCCCTGATAAATTTAAGCAAGTATTTGTAAAAGCCTAAGAATGTATTTGATCCTGTAAGGAAAGAATTAATATTGCAGCCTATATTGTTAATAAAGTGCTTAGTCAGTTTCAGTTTCAGTTTCAGCTTAAGTTATCTTCTTGTTTGAGACTGCAGAACTGACATGATTTCATAATACTTATGGGAGAGTGATTATTTTAGGACATTGAGTTGTCATATTATGGGATGTCAAAATAGATCCAAGAAACTTAAAGTTTGATGAGACCACCTGAAAATGGGTGTGAAGCAATCAGTTGAGATACTAGAAATGCTACTAGAGTGTAATGAAATGATTATAGAAATATTCATTAAGATCGATGCTTCAGTTATAGTAGTAGAGCTAGATGAGGCAATGAAGAGATATACTGGACCATGTAGATCTGTGGTTTCATCCAATCACATGTACTTCAAAATAGATTTATGGTGATGGATAAAAATGAAGATCCCAATGATTTTGAGCAAGTTGTTAGTAATGAAATTGCTCTTGAATGTTTGATGATCATAAAGGATGTGTTGTTGTCTATGAACAATAACGAGACTTGGAATTTTATGCTTTTGTCAATGAGCGGTGTACTCATAAGCTAAAAATAGAAGAAAATATATGATTCTAGTGGAAGAATTGATTGCTACAAAGTAAGATTTATAGCAAAGTAGAATCACACAAAGGGAAGAGAAAGAGAACTTTAAATTTTGAGGTCTTAGTTGCTCATTTTATTTTGGAATTGAATCAGGTAGATGTAAAGATCGTTTTTCATAAAAGAAAATCTAGAAAAAAATGTTTATATACTTTAATCACAAGGTTTTGTGAAAATGATAAAGAAGATATATTTTGTAGACTTATAAAGTCAATCTGTGGATTAAACGGATATGCGAATAATGGTATTTGAAGTTTGACAGGGTTGTATCTTCTTTCAACTTTGTTGTTATTGTTATTGACCATTGTATATATCTATAGGTCAATGAGAGTGGATTCACTTCTTTGTCATGTGTGTTGATGATTTTCATTAGCTTATAGTGACATGGTTTACTAGTTGAAATCAATATTTTTCTGTCTGATAACTTCGACATGTAAAACTATATGAGCAAGTACCTTTGTACCTGGTATTCAGTTTGCTCGTGATAGGAAAAATAAAATTCTAGATTTATCTTAGAGAGCTTGATATATGTTGAAGGTTGTAATCATTTCATATAGCATTTTCATTGAGTGTCATAGGATGTTTTTAATTAGATGTTGGTATAGCTTACTAGACAATGGGGAAAAGGAAAGTCATGCTGTATATGCAGAGGACCAAAGATTATATGTTCATTTATAGAAGTAGTGACACTCTAGAAATTTTTGATGTAATTTATAATGATTGTATTGATGAAAAAAAACCAACATCAAAGTTCATTGTCATGGTAGTAGGGTTTTTGTAACTCTATATAATGATAACAAGCAAGGTATCTGGTGTAAAAATTTATTCTCTAATTTGGAGGTTATAGACTCCACTTCTAAACCTATTGAGATGTATTGTGACAACGGTTCAGCTGTGTTCTTCTCAAAGAATAATATGAAATCTAGTATTTTAAAGTATAATAGAGATCAAGTAAGAAAGATGTCAAAAGATTTTATATCGTTGTAGATTCTCTAACGAAGGTTTTGTCCGTGGGAATCTTTAAGGGACAGTATGTCCAATATAAGAATGGTTGAAAATAATTAATTTTATCAGAGGCTTAAGTAGCTAAAGATCTAAGAATCAGTGGGAGTCTCTAGATATGCTTGATCAGTGGGAGACTCTTTATGTTTATACTTGTGTTTTCACATTGCTTACTGTGTTTGATTGTATTGCTCATGGTTTGATGGGTACAATTTTTGTAACTATGATTTTGTTTACATTAGCATTTGCGTTATTGCTATTTTGCATACATAGTTATGTGTTTGACATGTCACAGATATGAGGCAGTATTTAACCAAAGTTTCAAGACAGTATTTAGCCAAAGTTTCAAGGCAGTATATAGCCAAAGTTTCAAGGCAGTATTTAGCCAAAGTTTTAAGACAGTATTTAGCCAAAGATTTAAGGTGGTGTCTAACCAAATTATGGTATTATAATTTTAGAATATTTAAATACCATGTTATATTGGCCATAAAGGTTTTGGGATAATTTTGATTAAAAGTTTTCTTAATCAAGTTTGGACTCGCATGAGAGTTCATTTTCATATATTATCTCAGGAGATTCATATATTGAGTAGACCTTTGTTGTGGCTGACAGAAGTTTGTACACCATATGTTAAGATGTATTATTCATTGTTGCTCGCATTGAAAAGCTTGATGGATGTTTCAAAGTTAGTGACGATTTAGTGTATTGGATTCCATGACCACAGTTGACAATAGTTTTGTAATTAATATAGCCCAAGTGGGAGATTGTTAGATTTATGTGGGCTTAATTAATTACCTAAACTAGTTAATTCAGTGGGAATCTGATTGATACGATATAACCGGTTTGGTTTGATTTGTCACATGGTATGAGATAAGTTTGGTAACCCTAATTCTATTGTGGGAAGGGTTTTACGATTACATCTGTTTTCTATAAACAGGGTTAGAGTCCCCACAGCCACAGTTAATAAGTTCTCTCTGCACCCATTAGCAAGAGAAGTCAGGATATCCTCTGGAGGCTGTGGAAGACTATAGCCGAGGGATTTCGATCAAAGCTTGGAGCATCGTAGAGCATATGGAAAATTAATCTCTTCACGGCATGTGCATGTCTTTATGTTCATTGTTTATGGCTTCTTTATTGTGTTCTATGGTAACTGTATGGATGGAGAATGAGTTTCATTGAAATCCTAAACACATAATATTCTAACAATGACGATTACAGACGAACCGAAAAAGAACATTGATACACCTAGAAAGGACCAAGAATTACGGCCGAAGATGAAAAATAGTAAGCAAAATATTACAGGAAGATGAAGAAATCTGGTCACAGATTTGGACTAAATGCTACTGTGACCATGAAGAATTTTTCAGAAGCAAATAAACGATTGAATAATCGTTTGTAGAAAACAAACGATGAGAGGGAAAAAAAATCAAGAAACGGAAATGATAAAAAATAATATTACCAGAACATGCCATTAAAGACAATTTAATCGCTAGATAGAGAGTATCAAGAGAATAGAAAGAGATCTCAGATCTGAGATGGTGTAGGCAAGCCGAAGAGATGAAGAATCAAAGAATTGTGCGGCGTGGGATCCAACAGTAGAGACTGCATCGGGATCACTATCAGTCCAGCTCTGTTTGATCCTTTCGCGCAATATAGTTCTTTACATTTTCGAAAGTTTATTAGTCTCCTCCTTCAGCTGCTGATCTATTTCTAGCTAGTTTCCTTGTAAATTGAAATGGATTGGAAAGGAAATCGATGTGTAGGATTTAATCCAACCTGGCAAAACCAGATTTCAATCTCACTTCAACTCCACTCGTAGCTTCAGGTTTGAAACCATGAATCCCTCATGAACCCTTAAAAAGGCCACCAAGAAAAAGTTGGGAAAGTGTGAAAGAGTATTAGGTGAGGAGTACAGAAGTTGCAACTTCCACTAATCAACTAGGTCCGTCCGCAGCTAGTAACCTCTGCTTTCGTTTCTCTCATTATGATAATAAGATTTTTCTTTTTGGGCGTTTTCCGTTATGGATTCGTTTCATTCACAGAGCAATATCATGGCCTGAAACAAACCTGTTTCATTTGGTTATCAATAAAAAAGAGTTTGAAGCTAAATGGGAAAGACCACTGCTGTTGCCCATCTTCTTGTCGTTGAAGACATCGATTTCAAGTTCTTTGGGTTTTTTTTTTTCCTTTTTAGTGAAGAGAAAACCCACTGCCATCTTCTCCTTCACTTGGTTTTTTCTTTTTCTTTTTTTTTTCTTTTTTTTTTCAGTCACCCTTGTAAAGGGTTAATTTGGTCATTAAGGAAATATTGGACTCTCACCGTTAGCATTTAAAGGAATATTCTTAACCGCATGGGTCTATTTGTAAAAAAAAAAAAAAAAAAAAAAAAAAAAAAAATGCCACCGGACAAAGTGGGAGTAGGGGTTTGCGGGAGAGGAAGTCCAAACATGAGAACTTCAGTTAGTGTTGTTTAAACAAGACAAGGCGTTACCACCCAACCAAGCGAGCGTCCATAGGTGAAGATAATGTTAACAATTGATAAATCCAATACAAATGCGTCAAAACCCAGTTATCGTTTGTCTCATGATAAAAAGGATATGAATCTAGCCACTATATACAAAACACATCCCACCCCAAAAATTCACTTGATAGTTTGTTATAAGTAAGGAAATGGATCGGAAACATCAAACATGCAAATTTGAATAATCGAGGATTAAAGATTAAATAGGTAATGACATCAACTTTAAGGTTGAGTTTGGTATGCATTTTTTGTCTAGAACTTATTCTAAAAAGAAAAAAAGTGTTTGGTAAAGTATCTTGTTCTTAGATTATACGGAATAAGAGAATGCTTTCTCCATTTTGAGAATACATTTTTAAGTATACATTCCTAGATTTCATACCTAAATTTTAGGACTCCAACTACAGAACTTGGTTTTACATTTCCTTCTTATCGTTTGGGGTTATGTACTTATGTGACTGAGCGGAAGGGGAAGGTAGATGCAGTCATATCATTCATGTCATATTTGAACCCAGGAAAAAAAAAAGAAAATTAATACCTGCAACAGCAAATGTGTTTAGTTTAATCTTTGATCTTCTTCTTGGTTTTTGGACTCCTTTGTTTTCCGTTGACTAACATTTTTAATTTATAACCAGACATATTGAGCCCTCCTGGAAATGTATATATAAATCGCTTATGGTCACCACTAACGTAGGAATAGGATGATTAAAAAAATTAAGAAGAAGAGCTCCCAGCCTTCTACACTTACTTGAACCTGTACACAGAATGGGTGTTTTTGCTCGTTCCAAAACAATGCCTATTCTTGATCCCATTCTAAGAATTTAGAATGAGAACACGTACCAAATAGTACTGTTTGAGTCACTCCAGATTGAGTTATACACCCAGAACATGTTCCAAGAATGCATATCAAACATAATTTTATATTAATAATGCATTCTGAGAAGACAAACATATGGTTTTATATGCATTCTTATTCTTGGATAATGGATTGCATTAAGAGAACGAGGTTAATTTTAGAAAACATTCTTTTCCCATTCGACATTCTAAGTCCAAACTCTTTAGCCTATGCTCATTCTGTAGTGGAATACATTTTTAAGAATACATTCTAAGAATGCATACCAAATGCAGCCTTATTACAGAAGGTGAGTAAACAACATGACACGATTGCACTTACCCCAAAAAAAAAAAAACATGACACAGTTGCCTTAATGAGAAGTTTCTAGATAAAAATAGGAGTTACACCAGTATACCACTCGATCTCTTTCTTTCCCCTATAACAATCTGTCCTCCCTTATCCTCCCTTGCTCTTCTATTGATGAATTCGTTATCAATCCACCCATTGATAAGCAGAGAAAACTAGCCCCGTTAGATGGTCGACACCTGGGGCTCCTCGTCTGCTCAAAGACAGACATTTTATGATGGACTTGCATGGTAATAATACTTGAATAACAACAATGGCGTATTTGATTTATGACATTGAACTTACGGCAAACGACATTAGTAGACGATGTACCACAAAACAATTACAGGCATACTAAGCACATGAGGCTCCCACTATTACCAGGTCTAATGAGAAACTTATGTAAGCAACCTTATTCCCATTTTACGGAAAGACTATTTCCAAATTCAAACAAAATGTCATACTAATTGAGAAAGGATGCTCAACATGGTTGGACGTGGTTTGCACTTCGCCTCCAAGGGCTTAGCTTTAGGCGAGGTGAGTCCAGTGCCTTGGGTAATATGAATCAATTCTTCATCAACCATTTCCCACTCAAAGCAGTGAATCAATAAAGCCAATGTCAAGCTAGCCACACGCAAGGCCAGACCCTTGCTAGGGCAACTCCTCCTCTCTGACCCAATTGGCATTAATTTGTACCCATCCATAACTCCTCCCATTCCCTCTATCCTCTCTGGCTTGAACTTTTTGGGTTCTTCCCATAACTTAGGATCATTTTGGATGGCCCACAAGTTCACTCATAGCATCATGTCACGTGGGATTTTAAAACCTCCTATAGTGCACTCTTCTGATGATTCATGGGGTATTAGTAGTGGGGCTGCAGGGTACATCCGAAGTGTCTCATTTATGATGCAATGAAGATATAGGAGATTGGAAACATCTGATTCATTGATTAGTCTGCCTTGTCCTACAATGGCATCAATCTCAACTTGGGCCTTCTTTAGGTCTTCCGGATGGTTCAGCAATAGTGCCATTGCCCATTCCATGGTCCTTGCTGTAGTATCAGTCCCAGCTGATAGCAACACATGCACATGTAGGAGGACTCTTAAATCATCATTTATGCATTCAACGTGGTATCACTGATTTACTAACATGTGGCACATAGTAGATATAGTGGTGTGGTTTTTTCATAGGATCATATTAGGCTTCACTAATGTACCATATAATTCACTAATTGATGTATAACCATGGAGCAGACAGTGAAGCCTTACACTCACTAGGTAAGGCATAATGAACTGTTATATTTTCTTAATTTAAAATAATATTGGATATATACACTTGGTTTGATTTCTTTGAAAAAACCTTTACAGTCTAGCTATCTAGGTGGATTCATGGCCTCATGGGGAAGTACCCAAGTGGGGAGAAAAACCAAACTCAAACTTAGGGCTACAACAGGTCTAGTTGTGTCGGGTGTTTTAAAACTCTAGCCCAACCCTGGATCCCTTTATTTTAGTCAAGACCCGCCGTGACCTTGACTCGGGGCCTAAAAGGCTCAACCCGGGCCCCACCCTAGCAAGGCTTAGCCCAACCCAAACCCACCCTGATTGGGCCAGGCCAGGTTGATCCTAATTGGCCCTCACTCATGGTCGGGTTGACCTTGTTTTTCATTCCTTTCCTAAACCTAAATCTTCTCATTTGGAGTTTGATGGGAATTGAGAAATTTAGAATTTAGAAAATCATATACAATTATATATCATTTATATAATTTTATATATAAACTATAAAGTATATAAAACACAATGCTTACATGTTAGGGTTGGGCTAGGTAAGACTCAACTCGAGGGTTTAGCCCAGGCCCAGCCCGACCCTGCCAAGGTTTAACAAAACATGACCCAAACCCGGCCCTATTCGGGTTTAGGTCAGGTTCAAGTTTACACAGCCAAACTTAAACCGCTACTCAAACCAGTCAAATGAAAGGAAAAACCCTCTTCCAAAAGGTTTTCATCAATTAAAAAGGGTAAATGATTTTCTACTTCATGGACCAAAGGTTTTTTTTTTGGTAAGTAGCTTTTGCATACCAGAGGTGGTCAAAGCAATCAACATCAAATACCCCACCTCTTTCTTAATGAGTTTCTGAAATACCCCCTTCCTCTATCTTTGTCCATTGATTTCTCTCTAATCTCCTGGCCAAAAATGTAAGAACCATGTTCTAAAACCGGGTCTAAACCATGGTTTTATGTGATGATAGGTGCTCCAATTATAACTGGACCGGAAGGTGAAGCCGAGTGACGAACCACTCAAAGTTCAGCCGAGTGACGAACCACTCAAAGTTCAGCCGAGTGACGAACCACTCAAAGTTCAGGTATGAAAACTGTAAAAAAATGCCTAAAAATCTCATACCGGTCTCACTATACCGGTTGCAGTATAGTGCAACCGGTATGTGCATCCGGTATGAGCATAGAAAATTCTCTTAGGCCATACCGGCTTCACCATACCGCAGGCACTATGGTGCAACCGGTATGGTGCCAGCGGTATGGTATACCGGTTGGACTATACCGGTGGCAAGGACTCCAACCGGTATGTGCAACCGGTATTCTTTTTGACAGACTCCGAAAGGCCTGTCTCTCAGAATGGAAACTCGAAAAGTTTCCATTCCGAGGAGAAACCTTCCTTGGACAGTCTCCCTTTATTAATAGAGAAGGAGACAGTCCATTCCTCCTTCTCAAACATTCTCACCGTCTGGAGAAGATCTGAGAAAGGAGCGAGGAAGGAGGTAGCCCCGCCCAGGAAGGAAGAGCACACCGCCAACCGACTACGCCGGTAAGTGCTCTGCGTTGTTAAGTTTTATTTATGAGGTCGGATCGAAGCCGCGAAGCGGCGTAAAGATCCATTAGGGAGAATGGCTCCCAATGTTCTCCCTCATTCGAATCTAATCTAGGATCATACGGCAATATAGCCGAGATTCGAAGGCCTAGAAAGGGTTTAGACTTGGAAAGTGTAGGGGAAACCCTATGGAGACCTATCGGTTAGCCAAATAGGAGGGGAGATCTGAGATCTCACTCTCAGATCCAAACCGCAGGGTATACCGGATGGACTATGAGTCCAGCGGTATGGCCTAGCGGTATGCACCGCAGGCACATACAGGTCTCACTCAGTGAGATCTGAGTGAGACCGGTAAGTGCAACCGGTATGTACCCGGTCGCACATACCGGTTGCGTATGTGCAACCGGTATGATGCAGCCGGTATACATACCGGTTGCACCATACCGGTCTCACCATGTGGGGAGAC
Source organism: Protea cynaroides (assembly GCA_028583415.1). Classification (NCBI taxonomy): domain Eukaryota; kingdom Viridiplantae; phylum Streptophyta; class Magnoliopsida; order Proteales; family Proteaceae; genus Protea; species Protea cynaroides. The sequence continues at coordinate 72,666,504 of CM053265.1, read as the reverse complement.
CGGTACCTGCAACCGGTATAGGTTTCCGAGCTTGGGTTGCTTGGCCAAACCTGGTTCCGACCCCTGAAGCTTTAGTAAATGAATTCTAACATAAGAATGTGGTTATGTAGGACCTGTAGACGTTGTGAGTGAGCTTTCTGACGCTCAACCGGATCATTATCACGCGTCAGGTAAGGAACAAGACCCTAAACCTAAATAACTACAACAGTAAACCTTGTGGTATAATTCTGTTATTGTGAATAATCATTGCTTGATGTTTGTGCATCTCACATGCCATGTAGTTGTGCTTTTAATTATTATATCTTCATGCATTTCATATGCTAGGATTGTTGTATGTTTAGGCATGTGTATGATTTTCGTTAGTGTGTGGAATGTGAAGGGGATATGCCCTGGATATATCCACAGCTAACACCTTTTCTCGTTTAGCCTTTACCTTAGCAGACTTGGTATGTCTAGGGTATCAGGGGGAGGACGTGGGATTGTGGTTCTTCCTGCCCGCCAGACTCGAGTCCTATCTCCATACCGGAGTGAGTGATGTGGGGCAACAACAGTAGTGTGGTAGGTGCCTGACTGTTGGGTGTGCTCACACTCTCGTGCATGGAGGTGCGGTGGCCGCCAAACCTTACCATAGCACATTTACAAGTTATACCTGGCCCAAATTGTAATGTTATCTCATGCATTTTGTACTGATGCATTGGTTTTGTACTTACTGAGCTAAGTTGTGAGCTCACCAGATATATCGGTATTCTTTTCAGATTTGGATGCAGGATACACCGTTGATGACTTCGTGACTGCTCCCGCTTATGGTACGGTTGCTGCCATGGATACCCAAGCAGAAGATGACGAGCATGATGTGTCATGCGAGTGCTCGTTCTGTGTCTACTCACAGTGACTTGGGTTTATTTTCTGATAAATATTGTAATAAAATTATTTAAATTTGATGGATGATGGAATAACTTGGATATTTATTTTAATTACAATTTAGTTCTCGGCTCATTTATTATTTCTGCTGCTATGTATTATTTTCTCTGATTATGTTAGATTGCTTGGGAATGATTGGTTGACACGGTCTATTGAGATCCTGGTGTGAACCGTGGTTTAGAGCCGGTTCACTCACACTTCTGGTTCAGTCGGAATTGAGGTGTGACAAAAAAACCCTCCCTATAAAAATTAAAAAAAAATAGGACAACTAAAACAACTAACAAAATGAAAATAGACGAAGATTTTTCCACGTGCAATCAACCAACATTATCTCAAAATCTATTCACTATTTTTCTTTCCCTCAAATTTTTTATTCTTGACTTTTTCAAGAAAAAAAAATGATGCAAGATTTGTTATTAACAGAAAAAAAAAATGATGCAAGGTTTGTTATTAACAGAAAAAGATTTCTTGCCTGTATGATGCCTATGACGATGTCATCAGTGTAGTAATTTGGAAGTTCAATTCGTCTCCAATTATTGGAGCCTCCAATCGCTGATCCAACGGTTGGAGTTAATTAGGTGCGCCTACCAATACATCGGTAGGTGCGTCTGGTTAATTCGAACCGCTGGATCAGCGATTGGAGGCTCCAATAATTGGAGACTGATGCAGCTCAATTGCATCTATGTTCAACAATTATGTCATTACATCAACGTCCAAGCCCACAAAGCCCATTTGACCCAGGGCCAAGGTTGAACCAAGCTACAAAAGAACCAAATAATATGACCATAGCCACCTTGAAATCAGTACTTTTTTGATGATCTTTTAAGTCCCTAGTGGAGAGTGAGGTGGCATTTTCTATTCAAGAATTCTAGAGTCTTCTCTACATTGGAGCTTGCATCAAGGCATGAGAACTTATATCAAAACTTTGGAGCTTGCATCAATGCACATTGGGACATGTTTTAATGCCTTAGAACAATAATCAACACATTGGGACAAGTTTCTATGTATTGAAATTTTTTAAATCATTTATGTTTCTTTTTTATTTTCTCTGTGTACAATCTCAACCTCAGGATTATAGAGGACGGTTGAGATTATTTTGAGTTATTTAAGGTTTGTTAAGCCTATAAATAGTGGTTTATTCTCATGTAATAGAAGAAGATGATTTGATTAATGAAATTTGGATTTAAGTTTACCTTCTCCTTTGAACCTTGAAGAGTTCATCTTGAAACCTAGAAGAGTTTCACTTCAACCTTGAAGAGTTGGAGCTTTCCTATCCTTTGAAATATTGAAGAAGTTTTATTCCATCCTAGAAGAGTTGAAATTTTATTCTTCACCTACTTCCTTGAAGAGTTGTAGGTCACCTTTGGAGTTGATTTACATCCTAGAAAAGAAATAAGTCACCCCACCTTCATTTCCATCAATTATATCTTTTTTTTTAAAAAAAATTCTAAAATTTATTTCTGCACTTCACCTCCATTTTGGTTCTTTTGATTTTGTATAAATCCACTCTCTCGATCCATTATTTTCATAAGTCCAAAATCGACTTACATCATTTGGTATCAGAATTTTGGAGGAGATGATTTATGATCATAGCATTCACTATGGATACAAATTCCTTTTACCACATACCAGTATCACAAAAGTTCAATGATTGTGTCATTCCACCATTATCACTTATCCAATTTATTAATACATTGAGCAACTCTTACACACATCATGCGCATAACACATTTCGTTATCTTATGCTTCATGATTTTTTTTAATTTTTCATTTGATCCTACTGGGATTGAAGTACTTTTGATGGTGGAACATGAATTTAAGGACGAATTCTTTTAAAGAATGGGAAAATGATGCAGCCCAATTGTATCCATGCTCAACTATTATGTCATTACATCAATGTCCAAGCCCACAAAGCCCATTTGACCAAGGGCCAAGGTTGAACCAAGCTACAAAAGAACCAAATAATCTGACCCTAGCCACCTTGAAATCAATACTTTTTTGATGATCTTTTAAGTCCCTAGTGGAGAGTGAGGTGGCATTTTCTATTCAAGAATTCTAGAGTCTTCTCTTCATAGGAGCTTACATCAAGACATGTGAACTTATATCAAAACTTTAGAGTTTACATCAATGCATATTGAGACATGTTTTAATGCTTTAGAACAATAATCAACACATTAGGACAAGTTTCTATGTATTGAAATTTTTTAAATCATTTATGTTTCTTTTTTATTTTCTTTATGTACAATCTCAACCTTAGGATTATAGAGGATGGTTTAGATTATTTTAAGTTATTTAAGGTTTATTAAGCCTATAAATAGTTATTTATTCTCATGTAATAGAAGAAGATGATTTGGTGAATGAAATTTGGATTGAAGTTTATCTTCTCATTTGAACCTTGAAGAGTTCATCTTGAAACCTAGAAGAGTTTCACTTCAACCTTGAAGAGTTTGAGTTTTCCTATCCTTTGAAACATTAAAGAAGTTTCATTCTATCCTAGAAGAATTAGAACTTTATTATTCACCTACTTTCTTGAAGAATTGTAGGTCATCTTTGGAGTTGATTTACATCTTAGAAGAAAAGTAAGTCACCCCACCTTTATTTCCATCAATTATATCATTTTTATCTTTAAAAAAAATCTAAAATTTATTTCTGTATTTCACCTCACTTTTGGTTCTTTTGATTTTGTATAAATCCACTCTTTTGATCTATTATTTTCATAAGCCTAAAATCGACTTACATCATTTGGTATCAGAACCAAATGATTGATGAAAGTGAAGATGGGGTGACTTACTTCTCTTCTATGATGTAAATCAACTCCAAATGTGGCCTACAACTCTTCTAGAAAATAAATGAAGAATAAAGTTCCAACTCTTCTAGGATGGAATAAAACTTCTTCAAGGTTTCAAGTGATAAGAAAGCTCCAACTCTTAAAGGTTGAAGTGAAACTCTTCAACTCTTGAAGGTTGAAGTGAAACTCTTCTAGGTTTCAAGATGAACTCTTTAAGGTTCAAAAGAGAAGATAAACTTCAATCCAAATTTCATTCACCAAATCATCTTCTAATATTACATAAGAATAAACCACTATTTACTTAACAAATCTTAAATAACTCAAAATAATCTCAATCATCCACTATAATCCTAAGACTGAGATTGTACATAAAAAAATAAAAAGATAAACATAAGTGAATTAAAAATCTCAATACATAGAAACTTGTCCCAATGTGTTGATTCTTGTTCCAAAGCATTGAAACTTGTCCCAATGTGCATTAATACTAGTTCCAAAGTTTTGATGTAAATTCCAATATCTTGATGCAAGCTCCAATGTAGAGAAGACTCTATAATCATTGAATAGAAAATGTCACCTCATTCTTCACTAGAGACTTGAAAGATCACCAAAAAGAGACTAGTTTCAAGGTGGTTAAGGCAAGATTCTTTGGTTCTTTTATAGTATGGTTCATACCTTAGTCTTGAGCCAAATGGTTTTCGGTCAAATGGGCTTGTGGACTTGGGCCTTGATGTAATGATATAATTGTTGAACATGGATGCAATTTGGCTGTATCAGAGACGATAATAACCCGTAATTTGGGTCAGCTTCTTACAGTGACAACAAAACATCAATCAAGGCCTTCTCATCCCTCGATTAAGTTCTCTCCATCCGATATTTTTCAATCAATTCCAACATTAATTGGTCTCTCCTTCCCTACAACCTCACCAACTTCTTCTCAAAACCATTGAAGCCAACCCACCTAAACAACGGCAAGAATTCTACAACGTTTGAAGCTCCAGCCACTGCAAACATTTCGTTTACAAGCTCTTGTAACTGTCTTGTCTTTTTTACATTATCGTCTTTGTCGTACTACCGTTTTCCAGCAATCATCATCATCATATCATTAAGTGTTACTTCAAAGAAGATAGATTTCATTTCTACTATCTTTGAAGCTTTGTCGGCGCCATCAAAAAGTCGCCGCAATAACAAACGCACCTAATTGGTACGTATTTTTTAAAACATCTGGAGACAAGTAGAAGAGAAGATCTCAAGAGTAGTAGGACGCCTGAGGTTACGCTAATGCTGGCCTTAGGAAGCAGAGTAAGAGTGGTGTAATTAAAACCCAAGGATTTCCCTAAGAGAAAGTGGGGCCGGTTGGCAAAGACGACATCATTGGTTGTGAAGCATTCCTCAGCTGCTGAAGGTGAAGAGACATGGAGAGAATCCAGCGAGAACCAAATTTCAGGAGTAAGATGGGTCCGTATTGAGCTGAGATACCTGCTAAGGTCCGGTGGGGTGGCTTCTTTGGTGGATAGAGTTGGCCTATTATGGGCAAGAAGATGGGTCCACTAGGTGGAAGGTTTTTTGTTTTGGAGAAGAGATGTTTGGAGAGGAGGAAAGAAGCTAGAAAGAAGAACAGAAAGTAGTAGAATGCTGAAATCTCCATTTTGGAAATAATGTTGTTCTTGAACTTAAAGTTCCAAAGAAACATGTTGGGAGATTGATCATAGGTTCTTCATATTTATATTTGCATTAGTCAAAACTTAAGTACCTATTCAATTAATTAAAAATGGATACACGCAAGTGAAAAAATGTGCGAATCAATTTTCAACCTTAGCTACATCACTACATACGTCAAGAATTGGGATTCAAATCCTCTCCTTCAGAGGAAAGATGGTGCCCCTGTTGGATGGGTGACACTTGGGGTGAATTCGAGTGAATCTGAGTCTTCCATCCGAACGCACCGAGCCATCAAGCTGAGCCTACAGGGGAGTGTCGGCTCGGGTGGAGGGCTCGGATTCACCCAAGCCCCAGGTATCGTCTATCCAATGGGGGCACCACCTCTCCTCTAGATTCTCTTGGAGGGGAGGATGTGGATCCCAAGAATTGTAAAGTAAACGTGAATGCTTACATGAATGTTCATCCATTGTCACCCAGGTAGGTGATAATTAGACTTGTTGGCGAATAATTTCAGCCTTATGAGATTTCCTTTTGAGTACTTGACTGTCTTTTGTATATTGTGATTTATGTGATAAAAGGTCAATAAATGTGCATTAAAAGAGATAACAAAGGAGAGTTAGTTGGAAAAAAAACAAGGGCTAAAGTGTATTGTAATGGGTTCGGTTACATTCAAATGAAACCTAAAATAAAATACAAATTAAGTTCTAATTGATGTTGCTAGTACGACCAATTAGGTTTAAGAATGTGGGATCAGTAACTGGATTGGCCCTACAATATAGCATCATGTGAGAATCAACTAAATTAATGTGAATTAGGGGTGATTCAGGATCGGCCGATCAATTCGCAGATCCATCTAACCACGTATGATTGTCTACAAATCCTAGTTATAGCCAGTCTCAATTGTAAATAGAATTGCCCCCCATCTAATGGATGTTTTTTCTCTCTTATTTTCAATCGTCAAGTTAGAGGGTTAATGTGATAATTTTAACTATTATTTCGGATAAATACACAACTATGTGGATTATGGTTCAAGGTATTGGTATAGGTATCGGAATCAGATCAATCGATTCTTATTGGTTTTAGACCTAGTTGATCTCCGATCCCAACCTGTTTTAATATTATTTGAATAAAAATAGGCATAAGTTAGTTTTCCATTGGATTCATACATCGATCCAATCTAAGTCAAATTGGTTTTAGACACAATAGATACTGTATCAGATACATTGAAGTTAGAACTATGAGGCGGATTAGCCACATTTGTCAAATCTAGATAAATTGCAAGTTCATCATTGTTGATTTACTAGCAAAAAGATCCTCTGTCTAACTACCAAGCGTTTGTCCGATGCATTATGAACGGCTGAGATCTTCACTGTCATTTGGCAGTCACTACAGAAAATCCCGATTCAATTAACTAAATGCTCATTGGACACGTACATGTCACTCAATGCCTCACCTGTTTGCCCATCTAATCGAGTCAAAGACTCAAACAGAATCAAACACAAACTTTATAAACCCTGTCTAGTTCGTCCTCTTCCCGTTTTCTTAATCATAGTTGATAGATGGGACCTTGATGTTACTTGGTTATTTCCTCGGTGGAGGGAGGTTGTTTCCTCCGTACGTACTTGAGGTTGGTCTTTTCTTGCAGCTTTTCTTTCCTTTATTAGTGCCATTGCCTCTTATAAGAGTTCCTCTCATAGCCGTGGTAGTAAGTGTTATTTTTTTCTTTGGGTTTAATCAAATCATCTACTTACTCAAAAAAAAAAAAACAAAAAAACAAAAAAACAAAAAACAAAACGAGGGGATATCGCAATTCAAAAGACATAGCAAAGCATTAGCCAATAAATGTTTATGAATAAGAATGAAGTAAACGAGATTATAGATATTTCAAAAAAAAAAAAAAAATCCTTTGCCGACCGTTACAGATTTCTTTGTTGTTATGGTCTACGTAAGAGATTACGCAAAGGAATTCAACTTATGGAAAACCGTCACTCATGGGTGACTCACCCAATTAATCAATGTTTTTGTTTTGGGTAAAATCTAAGGGTGTCAACGGGCCGGTTTGAGTTGGTTTTGGTTCGGATCAAGTCAATCTCGGTCTATTTAGGAGTAGCCTAGCTGAAACATGTCTAATAAGAGATTCGGGCTGGAGTGGGCTGCACTATACACTATAGTTAATTGGTTGGTCTAGTGTCGGTTTGTTATCAGGTTGGTTTAATGGACTGTTCTTGATCCACTATCGGTTTAGTTTCGGTTTACTATATGTATATGTCGTAAAAAAGTTAGATTAATGAGCTCTATCGGAGCATTATCGAGCTAGTTCAGTTTAGGTGTTTGTTTCCTACATTTGTATTTAACAAAATATTGGCATAATGGACTCTTATCGGACCATTATCGGATTGGTTCAGTTTCAATCTTATTGGTCCAGTTTGGTTTGGACTTATCAATTGGTCCAGTTCGATTTTGATTTTTCTTCAAGATCTAAAAACACAACCCAAATCCTGTCCAATAAAGTTTGGTTTCAGTTTGGTTCAGGCTAAATCAGGTTGGTTAAGTTTCGATTTTCAATTTGGGTCCATTTTGTCACCCCTAGACTAACCCATCCACTTAAGAAGTAAAAAGGTATAAAGATAGGGCAAGGTTTCTGTGATTGGCTGGTTTTCTAGGCTTATAAGGGGTGGGCTGATGATGAATTCATCAATAGAGATACGAGGGAGGATAGAGCGTTATAGGAGAATAAAGAGCTAGAATGGTATACTGGTGTAACTCCTACTAGTTGTCTATGAATTTGTTTTCATGAAGGCAATTGTGTCGTACTACTTACTCCCCTCATATACTAAGGCTACATTTGGTATGCATTCTTGGAATGCATTTTTATAATAGAAAATGTGTTCCGCTACCAAATGAGAGGGAGTCTGGACTTATAATGCAGAATGGGCAAAAGAATGTTTTCTAAAATTGAATTCATTCTCTTTTGTATTCCATTATCAAAGAATGAGAATACATAAGAAACACGGTATTTGTTATCTCATAATGTGTTCTTAATGTAAAATGTATACCAAACTACCAAAGTTTATGTTTGATAGTGAAATTCAGTTTGTAACATAAAAAGGTGATGTATAAAAACAGTAGTTCATATTTCTTAAATGTCACAATAGAACCGGATCATTTAGTTCAATCCAGTTCATGGTCAGACCATTTCGAGCCAAAACAGAATCAGTGGTTGGACAAATCAAACTGATAAAGGCAACGAGTCATTCCTTGACTTAAAACATCAAGTCAACTCGGTCGGAGGCTGGGTTAACCCGAATGGGTTACAAAGTCTGGTTACCGGATTGATCCGAATTGAACCTTTCTTGACTTTTTAATTATTCATAGAGAGGCTTTGTGTTAACAGATGGAAAATTCTGTTTGACCTGAAATTAAACAGTTGATTAGAGCTGAAGAGTTTCTATAAAAAATAAAAAAAAAATAAAAAAAAGAATAAAGCTGAAGAGTGTATATCCTATCTATGCCAGTTGGAAAATCATAAAACCTGTCAAGTGTCATGAAGACTAGGCTTTGAAATTATTGATTGGGTCCTGGTCAATCCCATATTTTCCCTTGATTTGGTATTTTTCACTGAGTCGTGCAACAACAACCGAGTTACATTGTTTGTGGTTTTACCGTTTTAGGTCATAGTTAATCAAACCGAATGATTGTTCTAGAATAGCTATTCCTCCCAAATGTTCTTTGTGATGTTATGGAGCCATGGCAATTAGGATCTCAAAGACTAAGCAACACCCCAACAAAATGTCCACCTATAATATACTCCTGCAATACATAACACCTTTAATTCCGGCTAAAACGTCACCGACATAGTGACAAAAGCCGATGTCTCTTATTTAATGCACACTAAATGGGCCATTATGAAAATAATAATATACTTCGTAGTTTTGATATTTCATGTGAAAGATTGTCAAATCTTGTAAGATTCCATGGTTCAAACACTAGGTAACAAGGCTAGTTTTCACCTTCCTGGGTGACATCCAGCTTTTCCCTAATCTTTAATCCTTTATATTCATTTTCTCAATGTCGAAAGAAATTAAATAAAACTCTATTAACAAATGAAACGAAGAATTTATTTATTTATTTATTTTATGGTTTGCCTTGGTGTACAAAAGCACAAAGACATTTTTATGATGGACTGCAGGGTTACAATACTTGAATAACTACAATGGCAACTGATGATTATTTGCAAGGAATGGGAGTGAACCTGGCATCTTCTTGTCCCCTATGTAAGAAAGCCGTTGAAAGCCTCCACCACATTTTTTTGTGGCTGTGAAACAATATTGCCTACTTGGTCAGAATTGGGTGGGGCATTTGGAATGATTATTCCATGCTAAGACAGTGTGGACTTGGTGATTGCTTGGTGGATTCGAAAGGCAAGAGTGATTCCTTTGAAGATGATCTAGAAAGGTATATTCATTCTGATACTACATTGTATTTGGAGTAGCCGAAATCATTTGGTATTCAAAAATATTAATGTTAGGGAGAACAACATTAGCGGGCATTGTTGTAAGTTGAGTGGCCCACATGCAACCTGGCCCCACCTAAGTTGGATGATTAGCATTAGAATCCTGTGACATGTGGCACTCAAATCATCGTCCATCCTTGATGGAAGGAGATGATTGGTCTATAAATACTAATGGGTAGGGTCCTATGCACACTGATGAAAATCTGAGAACTCCATCACGTTCTCTGTCTGGGAATATAATGAGTGCACGAAAACTCTTCCCTCTTCTCCTCTCTTTTGTTACTAGATGCAAGTGTTGAAGAATGCATCAAATAGAGGTTAATGACGAAGACAACATCGGTTGGACAGACACCGGTTGGAACAGATCCCTACACTACGGGTATGTCGAATCTTATTCTGCATAAACATACATATGGATAGGTGGTTTTCTTACATTATGGTATCAAAGCGGTGTTTCCGTCGCCCGTCCACCATGACCGAATGCTATGGAGCATCAAAAGAATAAAATAAATAAATTTTTTTATTTTCTGTTTTGGCTGGCCAACAACTACTGCCGAGAGCATACAGCCAGCCGGCAAGCATAAGGGGCCAGCTAGAGCAGTGTCTGCAGGCCTACAGGGTGCAGATGCGCACCCGCAAGGCTGCCGGCCCACAGGCCAACAGGCACACAACAGCAAGCCTGCAAGCATATGGAATGGCCGCAGGCAGCTGGAGCAGCACTGTCGATCGTGCTAGGCGTAGCCAACCAGCCCTAGCCATGCACAGCCGACAAAGGCGCGGCGCACCGCATCAGGTTTTGCCATAGGGATTTTTTTTTTCTTCTCGATCCTCTTTTCTCCAGGTTTCTCCAGCCATTCAAGCTGCTCTGGCAGTGACCGGCGTCTTCGCCAGATTCGATTAGGGAGTGCTGGATATTCCAGCATGTTCCTTGCCGCCGCCGCAAAAGTTTGGTGATCTAAAAGAGAGAAGAATAAGAAAAGTTTGCAATGGCAAATTTGTAAATTGGAAGGAATCTTTGGATAACGTTAATGGATTTTAAGGTTTTGGTTGGATTCGGTTCAAACCGGCTCAAAAAACGAACTGGAACAAGATCTTAACCCGGTTATTCAGGTTGAACTAAATCCAGTCCTTTTCTACCTTCGAGTTTTACCCATACCCGACCCAGGTATACATTCTGGGTTGACCCGAATACTACCATTGGTAGCCAGTTCGGTTTGGCCCGATTGGCTCGAGACCCGACCAGTAATTTATATGGATTGATCCGCAATTCACCTTTGATCCATTTGGGTGGACCGAAAATGGTTGAACCGGTATGAACCATTTTGGACCGTTTTGTTTCCGGTTTGACCCAGACCTTTTAACCAATTGATTCTGTTATACATTTTGGTGAAATTTAAAATATTTGAATTATTTTTGTTAAATGTCACCGTTTCGTAGTTACGAACTGAACGTCACTGAAACAGTGACTACACCTTTTATGACAGTTTGTTCTGAGCGTCGCTAAAATTCAAAGAACAGTGACTGTATTTGTTATTACAGTGTGTTCTGAACGTCGCTAAAAGTCTAGTTTTCTCATAGTAACATTTATAGATAAAACGTCACTGTATCTATATACATAACAGAATGTATTAAACACTGTTTTAGTGACATATAAAGACAGAACGCCACTGTATATAGATGTACAAAACAAAATGATTTATCTTACTGTTTAGTGACAGTAACAAACGCCATTAAAAAAAGTGTTAAATAAAGTAAAGAATAATCCATTAGGAACTCTTTAAGATTATTAGGCTTATGTTAACACTTATAAATAGTTGCTTAAAGGATGCTATGAGGACATGGTAGAAATTTTTGAAATTTAATTATCCTCATTTTTTAAATTGAAATTTACATTGTGAAACTTGTCTACCCTCATTACACTCATACTGGGATCTGGAAAGTTCTCCCCTTCAGATCCCATCCACTCATGCTAGTGGAGGGTAAGAAGACTGGAGTTGCCACCTAGATGAGGTCTAGGACCTATAAATGATGTCCCTCAATGGAGGGACATTAATGACTCGCGCAAATGGAACGACTATCTCGTCTCACCAAAGGCAGGTAAGTGCCAAATTACGAGTTGGGAAGGTGTTAGGCACCCAACTTGCCCGGTTGAACTGGTCTTCCTAAATCCTATCATTTCCTACAGTTTATGAATGCTTGGGGCTATTTAATCTAATTAAATTACAAGGTATAAAAAAAAGTCATAATTTGATCTCTAATTCTTTATTAACTATGCATGGCATAAGCGGAAATTAAACAATTTAAATAAGAAAAATAATTACAAAATGAATTAAAGGATTTAAAGAATGGCTTAATCATATATCAAAAGAAAGGAAAAAATGATATATAACATATGACCAAGGTTTGGAAAAATCCCAGGCCGCCTACGTATCCCAAGCCAAACGTAGTTTGGACGGATGTGTACGTACCAGGTGTGTGCAAGAGAAGGGACGCTCCCAAAATGTTAGAACGCATCCCAAGCGATGGATGCTCCCATAATCATGGAACACATCCAATGGTGAGAAATGTCCCTACAACAGTGGGACCCATCTCAGTGTTGAGGTACCCTATCACAAGGAAGTCCCCTCGGTGAAGTAATCCCATAATACATGGAACTTACCTCAATTTGAGTGTGTGTGTGTGAAAATGATGCTCCCAAAATATTGGAACACATCCGAAGGATGAGATGCTCCCACAATGGTGGAACACATATCGGTGTAGAGGTATTCTCTTCCACAGAAAAATCCCTTCGCTGAGGTAATCCCATAATACATGAAACTTACCTCAATTTGACTGAGCGTGGAGCGACCAAACTCCCCCGCAGCCTACGTATCCCTCGAGACCTCTGTCTTTCCAGAATCAGGTTAAACGTAGTTTCCATGGATTGACGAGCCATGGACAAGCGTGGCAACACTCAGGAAATGTCAAATGCCTCAACTCCCCATACACGAGGGTACACTAATATCTCACTCATATCTCATATTCGGGATACCCAGGTGGACCGTCCGTCGGACCACCAATCCTATGCATACATCTACCCAATCACCCATTTTCATTAATATATTTTTGATACAACGATTTTCCACACTCTTGGATCCAATCCTAGGGTTGGGTGGGCTCATTCTAAATGAGCCCACAATATGTTGGCACAGGATCTTGATCCTGTGAGGAGGTTGGACTCATTGAAGTCCCCTAAACAATCACATAGCGGGATATCATAGTCATTCATGTGGGGCCTGTGATGCACCCGTGCACAATGTCCCTAAACATATATCTATCACATATTGGAGGTGTATAAAGTGGGGACACATACTTTGTAGGTAGGGACCACATGTTGACATTGTAGCACAGTATGAATCTAAGTATACATGCTTTAAGTTGATTGACATGCAAAACCAAGCACAAGTAAGCATTCCAACATGGATTCAACACATATTTCATCACATGACCGAATTACAAAGTCAAAATATGCTCTTAAGCATTAGGTTAAATGGATATGCACACATGTGGACAGATATATCTCCATGAAATTAATCCTAACTAAAATAATAATCAAGAATCATATGTACACTTACTCATACGTATGATGTTAGTCGAACAAGATATATATATATATATATATATATGAATCAAATTCATGTGATTTAAGCAATCATGGTAGAATCCGAAAAGAAAAATAGATTTGGTTGGCGACCCAGAGAACCCTGAGACTATAGTCCATATAAGCCTAATCCCAACTAAACCTGGACCAAACCTAAGCCACACTAGACCAGCCCCTATAAACCTGAACCAAACAGACCCGAAACAGCCCAAACCAAGCTAAACCAGCCCATAAGCCTAAATCTATGCTAACCTGAACCATACAAGACCCAACCATTAGAACAAAATACGGCCCAAAACAAATCAAACAAGACCTACCCAAATGAACCTAACCCTAGACTAACCAAAACCAAACCTGACCAGCTAACCCAAAACCCAATAGGCTTGAACCAAAGCTGCCTGAAGCCAACCTAACCAAGCCTAAACCTAATTAACAAAAATCTGAGTTGAACCCAAATCGGCCCTAAGCAAACCAGAACTAACTAAAAAATTCAGTTTCAAAGACAAATCCTAGGCTGGCCTGAACCGACTGAACCCCCCACAAAAAACTGAACCGAAATGCACCGGACTACACCCATTCAAACCTAATTTACAACCAAGTAGCAAACCCGAACCTCAACTAGAGCAGTTTCTAAAAAAAAAAAAAAAAAAAAAAAAAAAAAAAAAAAGGTAATGAACTCACCTGTCGACTGAGACCACCAGAAATGAGAGGGAAGAAGAAAGAAAATTCCTCTCAGCTTCGGGTCTCCTTCTTCCTCCTCTCGCCGCTACCGCCGCTTTCTTCTTCTTTGCTTCTTCTTTCCAGCAGCAAGCTCTCTCTGGTTTTTCTTTTTTTTTCTTTTTTTTTCTCTCTCTCTCCCTGCTACGGCTACTTCTTCTTCCTCCTCTCGCCGTTGCCGCCGCTTTCTTCTTCTTCTTTTGTTCTTCTCCTCCACGAACTACAATGATGGAGGTGCTTCTCTCTCTAGTTTTTTTTCCTCTCTCTCTCTCTCCCTGCTATGGCTACTTCTTCTTCCTCCTCTCGTCGCTGCCACCGCTTTCTTCTTCTTCCTCTACTCTCTCTCTATCCTCCTGATTTTTTTTCTCTCTCTCCCTGCTACGACTACTTCTTCATCCTCCTCTCACCGCAGCCGCCGCTTTCTTCTTCTTCTTCTGCTCCTTTCTCTATCCTCCTGATTTTCTTTCTACCTTTTCTTCCTTGGATCAGCCCCTCTTATCCTTGTTCTGGGCAACTTCTCCCTGATGAGGTGTCGATAGGGGCAGATGAAGGAGCTGAGGTGGGCGGGGAGAAGCCCGGGAGACCGGCAGCTTTTGGGGGAGGGATTTCGGGGAGGAGGGTTGAGGTGTCGACCTCCCCTCTTCCCCTGCAACTCTCTCCCTCACCGCCTCTCTCAATCTCACTGTTTTTTTCATTTTCTCTCTCTCCCCGATTTTTCTCTGATTGGATTTGTGATGGTTTGATTTGAGTTTTAATTTTTTTTTTTCATGTCTTCGATCCCTTCTTTAGGGATCTAGATTGTTCCTTCTTTTTTTTTGTACCCAAATTGCCCTATATATATATATATATATATATATATATATATATATATATATATATATCATTCCTTTTCTTTCTTTTCCTTTTTTTTTTTTTTTTTTTATATACCTTTGTTGCATTCATTTTTTTTATTATTATTATATTTTATTTATTTTTTTATTTCTTTTTTTTTTACACCCCTCTCATTGTGTATGGTACCCCAATGGGAGCGGAGATCTCCGCGGTGGCAAAATAGGGGTGCTGACAGATGCTATAAATGACTAAAATGCCCTTATAATAAAGTTATGTTAAAAATCAAGAAAACCATTAGGTTTATTTTAACACATATAAGTGTATTTTTAAAGATGTCATAGATGACTAATATGCCCTTATAATAAAGTTTTGTGTTTAAATCACGAAAATAATTAGTTTTATTTTTTTTAAAACACATATAAGTGTTTATTTAAGGATGTCATAAAAGACTAAAATACCCTTCTAGTGGTAGGCATCAGAAAACTACATCCCTTGCATTGGGACTAGATATTATCCCCACAGGGAAATGTTCTTTTCTTATGTGAGAAGATGGAATAAGTTAGAATGTGAAACTATAAGACAGTGGGAGCCTTCTTCTGCCTACAGGTATGGAACAACATTCTGAATTGCAGTGTAGCATTCTAGTCTTATTAATACAGGCTTAGACAGATGTAAACTATAATCTTAGCCCATAGGTAATTTTGTAGAATACATCAGTCTGTCACTTAAGTTTGATGTCAATCAACTTAGTGTAAAGTTTCACATGCTGAAATTGATTATAAGTTTAGCCCACAGGTAGATTATAATTAATTTTAGTATGTGACTGATTATTGACATGGATTGATATCAGTATAAAGTTGTACGCCAATAAATTTAAACTTCCCTTATTGTTGTTTATAGTTTATAACCAGATTAGTCTCACAATGCTTACTAGGAAAAATTATTTAAATTGTAAATAGAAGATTTATTTGACTTTAGAGTGTATGGATTGGATATGGCACTCTGTATAGAAGAGCCCGCTGCTCTCACGGATTCCATTGTGCTAGTCCAAATTGTTAATTATGATAAGTGGGAGCGGTCTAACCACTTGAGCTTGATACTTGTCATGAACAATATCGATAAGAGCATTAAAGGATCAATTCCTGAATGTATGAAGGTCATTGACTACATGAAGGCAATTGATGCTCAGTTGTGAGTTCAAACAAGATGTTAGCAAGCACTCTAATGGGAAAATCAGACTCATTAAGTAATAATGGTAAAGATGATGTGTGTAACCACATCATGCACATGAGGGACATCTCAGTTCAGAAAATTTTGGCTTATTATGAATCAAATTTAGTCGATTCTCATTCAAATAACTGGTGGATTGATTATAGATCATCAATCCATGTGACTAATACCATGCAAGGCTTTCTGCAGACAATACTTCCAAAAGAAACTGAGAGACATATCCATTCAGGAAATCGGATGATCTCAAGTGGAAGCTATAGGTGTCTATAGATTAATATTGTAATTCGGATATGTGTTGGATTTAGGAGAAACCATTTATGTTCCATATTTTGTAAAGAATCTGATTTTTGTTTCTAGATTAACACATTAGGGTTATGTGTTTAATTTTTCTGGTACAGAAATAAGGATTAAAAAAAAATATATAGTCATCGGTTCAGGTTTTTTGGTTAATGGTTTATTTCTCTTAAATCTAGATCCAACGTGTGAAAGTAGTTTACTCTCTGTAAACAATATTGGCATAAAGAGAATGAATGTGAATGAGAAATCATTCAGTTGTGGCATCTTAAATTATGTCACATATCTAGTAACAGAATTAAAAGATTAATGAATGATGGAATCCTTGAGACTCTTCATTTCACTGATCTGGGGTTTTGTGTGGACTGCATTAAGGGAAAGTAGACTAACAAAACCAAGAAAGGTGCTAGAAGGTCAACTGAACTACTAGAAATCATACATACAAATATCTATGGCCCATTTTCCACTCTCTATCTGAATGGTCAGAGATACTTTATCTCCTTCATTGATGACCATTCTAGATTCATATATCTCTATCTTTTAGTTCATAAAAATGAGGCATTAAAAGCTTTTAAGAACTTCAAGACAGAAGTAGAGAAACAGACTGGAAAAGTGATCAAGATCGTGAGATCAGATAGAGGCGGGGAATACTACGATAGAACCATAAAATATGGTCAAAGACCTGGCCCATTTGCACGGTATCTTCAAGAGCAAGGTATTGTACCACAATATACCATGCCTGGATCTCCGGATCAAAATGGTGTTGCTAAAAGAAGGAATCATACACTTATGTATATGGTCAAGAGTATGATTAGTAACTCGAATCTACCTCTGAAATTATGGAGTGAAGCTCTTAAGACAGCGGTATATATCTTGAATAGGGTACCATCCAAGTCGATTCCTAAAACTCCTTTTGAGTTGTGGAATGAATGAAAACCTAGTTTGAAGCATACTCGCATATGGGGCTGTCAAGCCGAAATAAGAGTCTACAATCCATATTTTCAGAAGTTTGACCCTAGAACAGTCAGTGGATATTTCATTGGCTAATCTGAAAGATCAAAGGGTTACAAGTTTTATTGTCCCTCATATAGTCTTGCCATTGTAAAGTCTAAGGTTGCCAAGTTTCTAGAGGATGGCGACAACAGTGGGAGTATACAGAGTCAAAACATTGAGTTTAATGAATAAGATGTATCAACAATCCCTTCTACATTTGGTGGTCAGGGTTTTATCCCTTTACCAGTGGTACATGTGGTTCATGAGACACCACAAGCTCATGATGAAGTACCACGTCAAGAGGCACCACATCAGAAATCAATTGTCGCTGAACCTGTGGTCCAGAATCAGGAAACCAACAATAAGCCACAAGTTTATAAAGAGATCCTCAAGAGAGAAAAAATCGACAATCCCTTCAGATTATGAGGTGTATCTCCAAGATTGTGAAAGTGACATTGGAATAAATGATGATCCAACATCATTTTCACAGGCTATGGGTTGTATAGATACCATATTATGACATGATATCATGAAGGATGAAATAGAATTTATATCAAAAAATCTAATATGGGAACTTGTAGAATTGCCAAAGGGCACCTCTATTATGGGGTGTAAATGGGTTTTCAAAACTAAAAGAGACCCACGTGGCAATATCAAAAGATACAAGGTTTGATTCATGACAGAAGTTTATAATTAGAAGGCTAACATTGATTATAAAGAAACATTTTCATCCATATCTATAAAAGATTCATTGAGGATCATTATGGTACTAGTGGTTCACTATGATCTTGAGCTGCACCAGATAGATGTCAAGACGGTATTTTTGAGTGGTGATCTGATTGAGGAGGTATACATGGGTCAACTTGAAGGTTTTAACTTCGGATAAAGGTGATCATCTAGTATGCAAGCTTAAGAGATCCATATATGGATTGAAACAAGCTTCTCGACAGTGGTATTTAAAATTTGATAGCACGATTACTTCCTACGATTTTGTGGAGAATCGAACTGATCAATGCATTTACATAAAGATCAAGGGAACTAGTTTCACCATACTAGTATTATATGTGGATGACATTTTTATAGTTAGGAATGATCTAAGGATGCTACACGAGACTAAATATTTTTTGACCCGAAATTTTGACATAAATGATATGGGTGAAGCCTCCTGTGTCTTAGGCATAAAGATTCACATGGACAGGTCTCTTAAGACCTTAGGACTGTTCTAAAAGGGTTATATTAACAAAGTTTTGGAAAGGTTCAAGATGAAGCAATGTTCATCAAGTGTAGCACCTCTTGTTAGAGGTAACAGACTTAGTCTGGAACAATGTCTGAATACCAATTTGAAACAACATGTAATGCAAAATATCCCTTATGCATCAGCAGTAAGCAATTTGATGTATGTTCAGGTCTGTACCAGACCTAACATTTCATATTCTGTGGGAGTATTAGGTAGATTTCAAAAAAACCCTAATTTGCCACATTAGACAATAGCAAAGAAAGTACTGAGGTACCTATAGGGCACCAAGGATTACATGCTCATATATAGACATGTTGATGTTTTGAAGCTAATCAGTTACTTAGATTCAAATTTTGCTAAATGTGGAGATACAAGGAAGTACACTTCTGGCTTCATTTTTGTTTGTTAAAGGAGTAGTGTCTTGGCGCAGCGTAAAGCAACCTAAGACAGCTTCTTCTATTATTGAAGCGAAAGTGGTAACGTGCTTTAAAGTAATTTCTCAGGCATTATGGTTGAGGCAGTTTATCACAGTTTTGAGGTCATAAGTTCTATTGAAAGACCTATAAGGATATATTGTGACAATACTGCAGTAGTATGTCTCTCTAACAACACATGCTCAGTAAGTCACTGTCGACACATTGAGATAAAATATTTTATTGTTAAAGAAGACATTCGAGTTCGTCGCACTCAGATAGAACATATTGGCATTGATGATATGATAGCTGATCCTTTCACCAAAAGGCTTCCTCCTAAGGTGTATGTAGTTTACGTAGATCATAACAGACTATGTAAATCATTAAGTTTTTTTGAATGTTTTATTTATGATATTACAATATAAAGTTTTGACGAGTTGAAATAAAATTATTTCTTTTTCTGTCATTTATTTGGTTGTATACATAAAGTTTTAGAATGACAGATGCCTATAAAGTTTTCTAAACAATAAAGTTTGACCCTTGAATCGATTATTGAATTGATTCTATAAAGTAGGGTAGTCACAATTGAGGTTCATCGTAAAATAAACAATCTATTGTAATACATGGAAGGAAGTGTTTCCATTGTACTTTAATACTGGGACATGTACTGTCATGATTCATGGGTTAGGAGTTTTATGGTGAACATAAAGAACAAGTCTATAAGGAAGGATCCAAAAATTATTGTATGGTCATACATCATGTTAATAACCATAAATAGGCTTGCTATGTGGCAATATGGGCCAAGTGGGAGAATGTAAATTGGGGGCCCACATGCCACCTGGACCCACCTAAGTTGGATGATTAACATTAGGATCCTGTGACATGTGACACCCAAATCACCATCCATCCTTGATGAAAGGAGATGGTTGGTCTATAAATACTAATGGGCAGGGTCTTGTGCACACTGATGAAAATCTGAGAACTCCATCACATTCTCTGTTTGGGAATACAGTGAGTGCACAGAAACTCTTCCCTCTTCTCTTCTCTTTTGTTACTAGACACAGGTGTTGAAGAATGCATCAGATAAAGGTTTATACGAAGACAGCATCGGTTGGACGAACACCAACTGGAACAGATCCGTACACTACAGGTATGTCGAATCTTATTCCACATAGACATACATATGGATAGATGATTTTCTTACAAAGGTACCACAAAATATGTAGTGAACGAAGAAATTGTTTCCAGATTTGAACAACCACTAATATATCATATTAGATGAGAAAGGATGCTCAACATGGTTGGACGTGGCTTGCACTTAACCTCCAAGGGCTTAGCTTTAGGCAAGGTGAGTCCAGTGCCTTCGGTCATGTCAATCAACTCTTCATCGACTCTTTCCCATTCGAAGCACTGAATCAATGACGCCAATGTCAAGCTAGCCACACGCAAGGCCAGACCCTCACCAGGGCAACTCCTCCTCCCTGACCCAAATGGCATTAATTTGTACCCATCCCTAACTCCTCCCATTCCCTCCATCCTTTCTGGTTTGAACTTTGTGGGTTCTTCCCATAACTTGGGATCATTTTGGATGGCCCACAAGTTCACCAATAGCATCGTGCCACGTGGGATGCTAAAACCTCCTACAATGCACTCTTGTGATGATTCATGGGGTATTAGTAGTGGGCCCGCAGGATACATCCGAAGTGTCTCATTTATGATGCAAAGAAGATATGGGAGATTGGCAACATCTGATTCATTGATTAGCCTGCCTTGTCCTGTAATGGCATCGATCTCAGCTTGTGCCTTCTTTAGAACTTCTGGATGGTTCAACAATAGTGTCATCGCCCATTCCATGGTCCCTGCTGTAGTATCAGTCCCAGCTAATAGCAACACCTGCACACATAGGACGACTATTAAAATCATTATTTCTGCATTCCATGTGGCCTCACTGATTACTGACATGTGGCACATAGTAGATATTGTGGTGTGGTTTTTTCATATGTTTTCTTGTTAGGCTTCACTATGCATAGTTAAGTATAACGTTTCATTAATCTATCATATAACCCTAATTAATGTGACCCACTAATTAATGTATAACCATGTAACAGACAGTGGAGCCTCACACTCGCTAGATAAAGCATACAACAACAATGATGACAAAGTCTTATCCCAACTAAATGGAGTCAGCTACATTGATTCTTGTTCACCAATCAGCTTTATTCGATGTCATACTTGAAGCAAGGCCTAAGCTATATATATCTTTCTTCACCACCTCCCTTAAAGTCATCTTAAGTCTGCCCCTAGCTTTTTTAAATTCTTCAATCTGAATCAAATCACTCATCCGCCCTCGTTAGGTAAAACATAGTGGAGTGTAAATTTTTAGGAATAATTAACCTGCATGTATTCGTATCTTCTTTGGGATCCCATTATAATTTATAGAGTCTCACACTTTTGAGATGGGTCCCACATCTCATGGACAATGATGGAATCCCATGAAGAATGCATTTGCATGGAGATGATCCGAACTCTAACTTTTTCCTTATTTTAAATAATATTGAAAATAATTTAAAGCGGCTTGTGGCTTGATTACCTAAAAAATGGGAAAGGGAAAACGTTTAGTGTAGATAGAGTCATGGCGGCCGTACTCATCCAAGTGAGGATAAGAATTAGAATCAAACCCATCCAATCAAAGAAAAACCCTCCTCCAAAAAGTTTGCAACAATTACGAAGGATAGAATAGGTGATTAGGGCAATCAACATCAAATACACCACCCTTCTCGGGATGAATTTCATCTTTTATGTGCAATCAAATAATATTAGGAAAAAAATTCTAAATTATTTTCAAGAAAATTTAAAAAAAAATTGCAAGATTTGTTATTAATAAGAGAGAGATGTCTTGCCTGGATGATGCCTATGATGATGTCATCAGTGTAGTAATTTGGGTCAGCTTCTTGCTGTGACAACAGAACATCAATCAACGTTTTCTCATCCTTGGAATGAGTTCTTGCCGTCCGATACTCTTCAAATAATTCCAGCATAAATTGGTCTCTCCTTCTCTGCAACCTCACCAACTTCTTCTCCACACCATTAAAGTAAACCCACTTCAACAGCGGCAAGAAATCTGCAACGTTTGAAGCCCCAGCCGCTGCAAACATTTCCTCTACAAGCTCTTGGAACTGTCTTGCCTTATCCACATGATCGTCATCTCCGTAGTACCGTTTTCCAGCAATCATCATCATCATACCATTAAGTGTTACCTCAAAGAAAAGAGATTTCATTTCTACTATCTTAGAAGCTTTGCCGGCGCCGTCAAAAAGCCGCCGTAATAACAAACTCACCTCATTGGTACGTATTTTTGAAAACATCTGGAGACGAGTAGAAGAGAAGATCTCAAGAGTAGTGAGACGCCTGAGGTTGCGCCAATGCTGGCCGTAGGAAGCAGTGGTAAGAGTGGTGTAATCAAAAGCAAAGTATTTCCCTGAGAGAAAGTGGGGCCGGTTGGCAAAGACGACATCATTGGTTGTGAAGCATTCCTCAACTGCTGAAGGTGAAGAGACATGGAGAATCCGGCGAGAACCAAATTTCAGGAGTAAGATGGGCCCGTATTGGGCTGAGATACTTGCTAAGGTCCGGTGGAGTGGCTCCTTTAGTAGATAGAGTTGGCCTATTATGGGTAAGGAGATGGGTCCACTAGGTGGAAGGTTTTTTGTTTTGGGAAAGAGATGTTTGGAGAGGAGGAAAGAAGCTAAAAAGAAGAAGAGAAAGTAATAGAATGCTGAAATCTCCATTTGAGAAATAATGTTGTTCCTGAACTTAAAGTTCCAAAGAAACATGTTGGGAGATAGATGCATAGGTTCTTCATATTTATACTGAATTAGTTAGAACTTAAGTACTTATTCAATTAAAAATTGATACATGCAACTGATAAAAACGTGCAAGGCATTTCTCAAACTTAGGTACATAACTGCATACGTCAACAATTGTACAGTAAACGTGAATGTTTACATGGATGTTCAGAAGACACAGCAATTAATGCAGAAACCTATTTATTATGTTTTATGGATAAGGATGAAGTAAAAGGAATTTATAGATTATAAAAATAATAAATAAATAAATAAATAAATAAAATAAAATAAAAAAAGCCAGCCGCTGGATCTGTGTCGGACAAACTCCAGCTGTTGGATTGCGCTGGAGAGTCTCCAGCGGCTGGAGACGATTTCTACACATAAAAAGGCATATAGATAGCACAAGGTTTCCATGAGTGACTGGTTTTCTGTGCTTATCAATAGGTGGGCTCATGATGAATTCATCAATACACTATAACGAAACTGATTTTTGGCGACAAAAATTGACGATGGAATACAAATTTCAATGGCGAAAAACCATTTTAGCTGACGGGACTCAGATTCCCATGGCTAAAAATCAAGGAGTTTAGAGGACGGGGCCTAAATTCCGGTGGCCAAAATTATTTTTGGCAACAGAAACCAAATTCCTATGGCCAAAAACAATTTTAGTCATGGGAATTTAGATTCCCATGACTAAAAATCAAAGATTTCAGAGATGAGACATAAACTCCTGTGGCAAAAATAATTTTTGGCAGATTCCTATGGTTAAAAACAATTTTAGCCATGGGAATAAATCAAAGATTTCAGAGATGAGACATAAATTCTTGTGGCAAAAATAATTTTTGGCAGATTCCCGTGGCCAAAAACAATTTTATGTACGAGAATTTAAATTTCCATGGTTAAAAATCAAAGATTTCAGTAACAGATCTTAAATTCATGTGGCTAAAAATAATTTTAGCCACAAAAATTTAAATTCTCGTGACTAAAAATAAAGATTTCAGAGAGGGGATATTTTTTGGCAACTGGAGCCAAAAATCCTGTGGCCGAAATTTATTTTTGCCAACGGGATTTGGATTTCCGTGGCCGAAAGTAATAGAGTTCCCTCGCTTTTCCACACGTCTCACCAACCCATGTCCCTTCGACAACCTTCTCGTGCGAGTTTTTCCTCTCCCAACTTGGCATCTCATCTAAGCTTTTCCTCTCCCAATTCTCTCAACTTCTAATATTTCCTCTCCCAGCTTCGCATCTCCTAGGTCTATTTCGGCTTTGCTCTCCCAGTTCTCTCCTCTCAGCTTTTTCCGAACGGTGCTTTTGCATCTCCCAGCTCTCTTTCTGCATTTCCCCTCCTTGTACTGTTGCATATGACCGATAGAGGCTGTCTAGTATACTTTCAGTTTCGGTGCAGAGTCTCAATCGTCGAAGAAGCTTTGAGAAGAATTTGCAGAAGTCTCAATCGAATCGTCCCTTCAAATCATCTCGGTGCAAAGTCTCGATCGTCTTCACTAGGTTCCTTCCGCTCTCATCAGAACCCCTTTATTGAAGACCTAACTGAGATATAAATGGTTGGTTCATGGGAAAGGAATGAACCTAGTAAAGGGCCCTGTTCTTCACCCAAGTATTTGGTTGGTTCCTATTTACATGTGTCTTAGAATACTATTCACAATTGTTTCACTAATTACTGAAACCAGAACCAATTTGTCTATGGTTCTACTTGGTAGTTGGTGTCGTATTAGGCTCTACAAGGCCAGGGGATCTGTTGTTGAGATTTCAAGTGTTGACTCAATAGACAGAGCA
This sequence comes from Protea cynaroides, assembly GCA_028583415.1. Classification (NCBI taxonomy): domain Eukaryota; kingdom Viridiplantae; phylum Streptophyta; class Magnoliopsida; order Proteales; family Proteaceae; genus Protea; species Protea cynaroides. The sequence goes on along the minus strand of CM053265.1, from coordinate 72,641,629 downwards.
TAGATATATTACAGGGTTTTACTTTGGATTTAAGTTGTCAGTTTAAGCAATTTGGATAGTGATTTGGAGCTACGGAGGCTTTTTAATTTTTTTACTTTTTTGCGACGGTAATTTTCCGTCGCCAAAAATAGGTTTCCGTCGCCATATAGTATATTCTGTCGGCGTAGCAGCCGTGGGTATAAATTGATATTTTTTCCAACAGAAAATAAAATCTCGTGGTTGAAGTTGTTGATATTACCGACGGTAATAAATTACCGCCGGTAAAAATATCTCATTACCAACGAGAACTGTATTACCGTGGAGTAAAAATACTACATTTTTTGCCCACGGAAATTCAGTTTCCGTGGGTATAAATGTGTATATTTACCAACAGAGATTTAATTTCCGTGGGTAAAAATATTATTTACCAACGGAAAATATTTTACCGTCGCTAAAAATAGTAATTTTTCTAGGTGGTACCCAGACTGAGATAGAGGACAAGCCAGGTCCAGAAAAATGAAGAGGTATTGTGTCTCCACTGTACCCCAAGCTATCCCAGAAACCAAATGTAAAAGCTTCACCAGATTTTTTTTTGCACGGCAATGCAACATCATATGTCTGGCTCCCTCCCTACACAACAGATATCGATTATACAAGCGTACATGTCTTTCAGATAGTCATGGTCCACGGTAGGAACGTGTTGAACACCACCAACCCAAACAAAAGCAAGAAGGTTCAAGGCCAGTCATTTCTGGGGATCCTATATATGTCAAGTCAACTCTGGTCAGAAAAACTGTAATTCCACTCCGTCATGACCTAACTCCCCAATTAACACGGGCATGCACAGCAATGGCAATCCATGCACTCTAGAAAAAGGAACACAGGTACACACAAACACAAAAACAATTATTCAACATAACGGAATATGTAAAGATTTTATTAAAAGACAAGGACAAAGTACATATACTGCTCCAAGTAACACCATCTTGCTCTTACCTTATTGCTCAAACCAACCAATGTCAATGCCAAATGCATAATAAGCATTTTGCTCTAAAACTCCCCTACCCAAATGGGCCAAACCTTATCCCACCCATTGCATAGGACGTTCTGGAATGGATTAAGCAACTAGTTCCTACCCTAAATGGTTAACTACATTAGAACCCCAAAAAAAAAAAAAATTTGCTACCTGCTGAAAAAACTGGCACTAGAGCTTTCGAATGAAAAGCAAAATCCAGCCATTCATAAAGTAGAAGATGACAACAATAGGGTTCAGAAATTTCGAACCTAGATTTAAATTAAAAATTTTATTATGGACAACAAAAGGAAAGTGAATGCATAAATGGATCAGGGAGAAAGCTCATACCTCCCAAAACTTTACATGTATTGGTGTTGCTGTATCCAAATCCAGGTGCATTTTTATGTCATCATGTAGCTCTTCCAGTTCCTTCATTGTCAAACCCTGTAGTACACATTTCAGTTTTTATTCTAAGAAGTCATTATAAATAACAACAGAATCGCATAAATGCAAAGGCGGCTAACTTTTAGCAAAATATATATATTAGGTCAATCCACAAAGCCTTGAAGAAGGTCAAGAAAATTAGGCAGTGGTTGAGTAGTTTGAAAAGATTAGTTGCCACTCTTTTTTTAACCCTAATTCCTCTAGATTGGGGTCACAAAGTAACAAAATTTATCTTGTTTAGGAGTCAGGCCTCATTCTTGTCAGTTTTAGGTTGTTAATTTATGTCAAACCTTATCTTTGAGTTGTCTTTATCATTAATACTTAATACTCTTAGTTGGACATCTATTATCCCTATACTTCTCCTTTAAGGTTTATTTTCAAGGGAGAAAGGATTTCAGTTAGCGATCTAGAGAGCTCACAAACTCAGGAATCCAAAGTGATAAGCAAGTGTATGGCCATATTTGGTAGGTATTACTCTATAAAAAAAGTTCACTTAATCTGTCTGGATATTGATTTAAATGAGTCTAATTTGTGATATCTATATAAAGATGTCTCTCTTCATTTTTAGTCCCCCAAAAAAATGAAAAATTCCTGTAACTATGATGTTGTTTGTTGTTCCGTACAAAGGTCCTGATGGTCCAATACTTTCAAGGCCAAATAAGTGGTGATACTTAGAGATCTGTTTGTGTAATAACCTACCTCTTTATTCACTTCTTGTCTTCTCTCTTATTTCATTTACAGTTTTGAGCATTCCTCTTAGCCTCACATTCAAAACCATATCCCCTCATAATTACTAAATCATAATTAGTTTGAATCTCCGCTAATACCTTAAATTGATTCCCTGTACACCCATACCCATCAACAAGCCTTTAGAATCTAATTTCCCTAATTTGATGAGTCCTGCATCTTCAATCTACTTTATGACTATCAAACTCTGACCTGAACCTTAGTTGACCTAGACCAGATTGGTCCCAAAGCAAGGTTAAGCAAACATGTTTTCACAATGTGGCGCTTCCTCCAGTTACAGACCATCGAATCCCAAGATTTACCTGTCTAGGTGGACATCGAATAGATGGATGACTTTAAACGTAGCCTGCATAAAATAAAGTTAAGGAGGTCCGCATCACTCAGGAAGTCCTTTAATTGTGCAAGTCCAGAACCTAAAGGGTGGAAGATTAAGTCATGGTGACAGTTATAAAATTCCGACGGCCTTTATATCATTCGACCAATCGTTTTTGGGGGCTGGCCCAGCACTACTGCGGCAAACTTGACCTTGCGAGTTTGCTTGTTGCTGTTGTGCGTGGCTGGCCTGCAACTTGAGAGCTGGCCTGTAGGGAGCAGGCCAGCCTACTTGCACGGGCTTGCACGGCTGCAGCTGGCTGCCCTTGCGGGTGGCCTACTATTGTTGTGCGGGCCTACGGCTGCATGCACATGGACAGTTGAGGGTACTAGCCAAAACATGGCCAAAAAATATTTATAAAAAAAATAGGAGCTACTCAAGGTGGATGATCGGTGAGAGAACTGCTCTGATACCAAAATTTTGGCCACCCTACACTATAGAGGTAAACGAAATGCGGAAAAAAAAACTGTAAAAATACCTCCAATATTTGGACCAATTCCCTCCATTGCCTTCCAACTTTCAAACGTCTGCGTACTTCAGGTGCCTTCCTACAAACTCTGAAAAAACTCAACAGAAGTAAAGGAGAACGGTTTATGTGCCATTCTTTCTCATACAAGGATTTTTTTTAAATGGAAATTCTCGGAGTAACATTCAGCATGCCCATGACCTTAATCCTGTTAAATTAAATATGATTAACCCCATCTCCTTCCATTAAGTAGATGTGGTTAACCAATGAGTGTCACATGTAAGAATCCTATACAGCAACCCATTTACAATTAAGAGAGAGCGAGTGCGTACAGATATATGGGTGAGGTGGCATGTGGGCCACCCCACTCACATTGTGTATTCTTGGATTCTTGGATTCTTGGTGTAGAACTCAATCGAAATAAACTAAAACACTATTTGGGTCTGGAGATGAGTAGAATGGTTTTTGAAATGTATCCTTACATGCATTCATTGATATTCTGAGATGAATACATATGTTTTTTGATGCATGGAAGTCTCACGGCAGATGTGATAATAGTTTCATGCCCAAATTCAGGATTTTTATTTTTAAAAGTTTGTCTTTGAAACAAGTTTTGATGGATCCCACATTAGTTTCATGAAGTTCATTGAACATGAAACATGTAGAGCATCAAATGGGTTTTGCAACGGAATTTTAATCCTCTCCTTTCAATGTAAGATGAAGAAGTTATGTCAGTTTTCGTGTCAAACGCACAAAAAAGAGCTAGAATTTTTTAAAATATGAGCTTTCAGGTGCTTTTGTATACCATAGGGGTTTTGCGCCATCAGTGACAATAGGACCTGGATCTCTATAGTGACTGCGAAGCGGCAGTCTTGACTGCGGATAGTGCATAGGACACGTGTCAATGTACTATGAGCTGTCAAGATCCTCACTGCTAACGGCAGTCACTACAGAGGATCCTAACACCTGACAATAACATTGTCCTTATCTGTGGATATGAATTTGGTGGCGGCTATTTGTATTTTTGAGAGTTAATAGTTATTTGATAAAGCGACATCTGTAAGTCACACGTCACAATAATGCCGATCTGATGGTAAAGTAATGGGTGCGATCAGTTCCAGTGCTCTTCATGTTTGCACGCATGACCTTATTGTACTGCACACGAAGATCCCGTATGCCACATTGCATGGAGTCTGTTTGTGATCTGGTGTAGTCATGTATATGGTGTGCCTTCCGAAAGATTCTGATTGCTTCGACAATATTTACTGAGAAATACAATTAGCATTAAGCGCTGAGATGATCCGACGGACGATATCTCCCTGCCTTTTTTCCTGATCAGAATGCTTAGAAGAGAGCCGCTTGTGCGTAAAGCGACGTTTCATCACGAATCAGCCTTAGACTCAATCTGGTCCATCCAAAGCATCACATTGTTCATCAGATCAATGGTCAGTATTAAGGTAGTGTATTGGAGGGTTATATAACTCTGATTTGAACTCGGTTTTTTTTTTCTCTGTTGCTTTGTTTTTCTAGCTAGAACATGAATAAGAAGTCCAGAGGAGCAGAGGGACAGTAGAAGTAAGGTTTTTTTTTTTTGTAGAAAAAACCACATTGATCGATATGGATACTATTTTGTCGATCTGAAGGCATACAGGTCACATTATAACTACATCTTAGAAGCTACTAATGGTAGAGTTATTTTGATGGAAGTAACTTGATTATGCAACTTCTCTTTATTTTTGTGTAGGATTTGATAAATTGTTGAAAACTAGAAAGTCAATGTAATTGGCGGGTTAGACTTTGTGAATTTTTTCATTGAATATTATAATTACCTATCAAGTTTGACTTATTAGGTTGTAGGGTTGTTGGCCTCTTTTGTATTGTTGTACAAATCGAAACAGGGATTGTGGTTCCTAGAATGTGGGTGCAATCAAAATATTATTAGAGAGTAATAAGTATATACAAAGCCCTTTTAGGGTATTACTCCATAGACATAGTCTTTCACACACTGTGGAGGTGAATACAGAGTGGATGTGGATATGCACTATCTGTAGACTTAACTATTCTTTGGTTGTGATGTGAGTGTGGATGTGATTGTGTGTAACTAGTAAAATTAGGATTGCTCCAACCAATTAGGTTGCTAAAACAAGAAGAAAATTTTGAATACATTGTTTCACACTTACTCTCAGTGAGCACCGAAAATATCAAAGTTTCATCCCATTTGACTTGATTTTCCATATGGCATATCTAAGAACTCATTAAGGAGAATCTTTCATCAACATTGGTGTAGTAAAACCAAGTCCTTAACATACTCATTTGTAAAACCAAGTTTAGTAATTGGAGTCTTATAATTTAGATATGCATTCATGGAATGTATTCTTAAAAATGCATTCTTAAAATGAAGAATATGTTCTTATTGTAAAATGATAATGGGGCTAAAATGCAAGGCATTTACGTTCCAGACGCAAAATACAAAATGGGCAAAAAAGAGCGCATAGAAAAGAATATGTTCTCTCAATTCATATAATCTAAGAACAAGAATAAATACCAAATACTGTTTTTTTCTTTTTTCTTTTTTTTTTTTTTTTTTTTTTTTTCATTTCAGACTATTTTCTTGACCTAGAATGCATAGCAAAAACAATCTTAAAGTTGATGTCATTACCTCTTTAATCTTTTATCTTTGATTCTTCAACATGCCTGTTTGATGTTTTCGATCCATTTCTTTACTTTTAAGAAACTATCAAGTGAATTTTCTGTGGTGAAAAAACTATCAAGTGAATTTTCTGAGGTGGGATAAGTTTTGTAGTGGATTCCAATCCTTTTTATCATAAGACAAATGATAAGTGGGTTTTGATCCATTTGAATTAGATTTGTCGACTGTTAAAATCATATTGCACCTATGGACGATCGCTTGGTCGGGTAGTAGCGTATTGTCTAGTCAAAACAATAGTGTTTGAACCTCTTCTCCCGCACCACCCCCACACACACACACACACTTAATGCTGAAGAGTGTATATTCTATCTATGCCAATTGGACAATCATAAAACGTGATCAAGAGTCATGAAGAGTAGGCTTTGAAATGATCAGATTGAGTCCTTGTCAATCCAACTGATTTGGTATTTTTCACCGAGTCATGTAGCAACAACCGAGTTATATTGTCTATGGTTTTATGGTTTTAGGTCATAGTGTATCAATCTAAGAGAGAAAATCACTCTTTGGCAACTCATCAAACACCCTTCTTGCAGAGAATTAGAAATAGGGATTCAGAGAAAGATACAAATCTCAGATTTAAGTTGATCTCCATATTGGAGAGGTAAAAAGTTCAAAAGTTAAAAACTACTTCTGCAATCACCATGAAACCTGAGGTAGAAGAGGAATCGTGGGTGGCCTCTTCTTTACATATAGTACTGAAGGTAAGCCTGCCCCTTTTAGACACCAAGAAACTATAAAATAACTCATAAGAAATGTCCACGAAATGAGCAACCAATTTAGCACCGTACTCTAAAACATTAACCATATAAAATACAAAACTGCTACAAAATGTCCACCTATAATGACCCTGCAACACATAATACTGATTTTTATTCCGGCTAAATGTTGCCAAACTGGTGACAAAAGTCGATATCACTGATTTCTTTTAATGCACACTAATAGGCTCGTCATGGAAATCAGAATATACTTGGTAGTTTTGGTTTTTCAAGGGGAAGGGAGTGTTGGATCTTGTAAGATTTGATGGTTTAGACACTGGGTGACAATGCTAGTTGTCAACTACCTCGGTGACATCTAGTTTTTTCCTTATCTAATTTAACCCTTTTTCTTTATTTTTTTTTTTTTTTTTAATATTGAAAGAAAACAATTCAAACACTATTAACAAATGATATGAGGAATTTATTTATTTATTTTATAGTTTGCCTCGGTGTACAAAAGCAAAAAGACATTTATATGATGGAATTGCATGTTCCAATACTTTGAACAACTACAATGGCATATTTGATTTATGACATTAAACTTAGCTCTAACAACACTAGCAGACAATGTATTACAAAACAGGGACGAATGTACCGAGTGCATGAGACTCCCACCATTACAGGGTCTAAAGAGAAACTTATGTAAGCAACCTTATCCCATTTTATGGAGAGACTGTTTTGAGATTCGAACAAACAGTAGTGTATCATATTAGTTGGGAAAAGATGCTCAGCATGGTTGGACATGGCTTGCACTTAGCTTCCAAGGGCTTAGCTTTAGGCAAGGTGAGTCCAGTGCCTTCGTCATGTCAATCAGCTCTTCATCAACCCTTTCCCACTCGAAACACTGAATCAATGAAGCCAATGTCAAGCTAACCACACGCAAGGCCAGACCCTCACTAGGGTAACCCCTCCTCCCTGACCCAAATGGCATTAATTTGTACCCATCCCTAACTCCTCCCATTCCCTCCATCCTTTCTGGCTTGAATTTTGTGGCTTCTTTCGCATAACTTAGGATCATTTTGGATGACCCACATGTTCACCAATAGCTTCGTGCCACGTTGGATTTTAAAACCTCCTACAGTGCACTCTTCTGAAGATTCATGGGGTATTAGTAGTGGGGCCGCAAGGTACATCCGAAATGTCTTATTTATGATGCAATGAAGATATGGGAATTCGCAACATCTGATTCATTGATTAGTCTGCCTTGTCCTACAATGGCATCGATCTCAGTTTGTGCCTTCTTTAAGACTTCTGGATGGTTCAACAATAGTGTCATTGCCCATTCCATTGTCCCTGCTATAGTATCAGTCCCAGCTGATAGCAACACCTGCACATATAGGAGGACTCTTAAAACATCATTTCTGCATTCCACGTGGACTTAATAATTTACTGACATGTGGCACATAGTAGATATAGTGGTGTGGTTTTTCATAGGTTCTTGTTAGGTTTCACTAATCTACCATATGATCCACTAATTGATGTATAACTATGTAGCAGATAGTGAAGCCTCACACTCACTAGGTAAGGCATAGTGAAGGTAGGGATTATACATTTGGTTTGATTTCTTTGAAAGAACTCTTATAGTCTAGGTAGAGTCATGGCCTCATGGAAGGTACCCAAGTGGGGAGAAGAATCAAAATCAAACCTAGGGCTGCAACATGTCTAGTTGTGTCAGGTATTTTAGAACTTTAGCCCAACCAGGATCCCTCTAGTTTAGCCCAGGCCCACCTTGACCTTGACTCAGGGCCTAAAAGGGTCAACCCGGACCCCACCCTAGCAGGCTTAGCCCAACCCAAGCCCACCCTGATTGGGACGGGCCAGGGTTGATTCTAATTGGCCCTGACTCATGGTCGGGCTGACCCTGTTTTTCAATCTTTTCCTAAACTTAAATCTTCTCTTTTGAGGTTTGATGGGAATTGAGAAATTTAGGATTTAGAAAATCATTGACAATTATATATCATATATATATAATTTTATATATATACTATAAAGTATATAAAACACAATCCCTACAGGTTAGCTTGGGCCAGGTTAGACCCAACCCAAGGGTTCAGCCCAGGCCCAGCTTGACCCTACCAGGGTTTAACAAAACATGGCCAAACCCGACCCTATTCTAGCTCAGGTTAGGTTCAGGTTCACACAGCCAAACTTGCACCCCTACTCAACTCGTCAAATGAAAAGGAAATGCTTTCCAAAAGGTTTTCATCAATTAAAAAGAGTAAATGATTTTCAACTTTGCTGATTTTGGGTGACTTTGCTGACCAGAGGTGGTCAAGGCAATCAACATCAAATACCCCACCCCTTTCTTGATAAGTTTTTGAAAATACCCCTTTCCTCTCCTCACGTCTATTGATTTCTCTGAACTCCGGACCAATTTGGGTCAGCTTCTTGTAGTGACACAGAACATCAATCAACGGCTTCTCATCTTTGGATTCAGTTCTCGCCATTCGATACTCTTTAATCAATTCCAGCATAAATTGGTCTATGTTAGGGGAAAATAATAGTGGATACAAATTTGATCGTTGATAGAGAATTTAGGATAATCCTCGAGAAAGGGACATATGGCGTGCATCTAAGGCACAAGGTATGAGAAGAAAGAAATGACTGAAAAAACAAAAGGAACTCGTGTTCGACCCCCCTCATGCTAATTCAAACATGAGGTGATAGATTGATGGGGGTAGTTGGGCAATTAATGGTTTGTCATTAATGTTCATAAATGCTGACACCAACCATAAATGCCAAGAAGGCAAATCTGACTGGCCAGGTCATCATATCGCGGACCAAATCAACAAAAAGCAAGACCGATACTTGGTAAAAGCGTAAGGACAGAGACAAACATCAGAAGATATGGGAGATGTGGTCTAAAAGGGGGTCGAAGAAGATCAAGGGGGTCGTAAGCGGCTGACAGGACGTCCAAGCGCCGTCTTAGGGGGTCGTAACCTCACGAACCTACTATTCTCTAGGGAACTGATGATTGAGATAGTGGTAGGTATGGAGGAGCTTGCTTGGGAAGCCTCCTCTTGAACTTATATATGTAGCGAGAGGACATCAATTAAAAGAGATTCGGATTTTTCCTAACACCAGGAGAACCTCTTAGTCAGGCTTTACACCACTTGTGTTTTTGCTCCTGTTCCTGTCTCAGAGGAAGGGAAGAAAATTTTAGCTCTAGTATCTCAAGGAACCCCTATTTTCTAAGGAGCTCTACTGTTTCACTAAGAGTTTCATATTGTATGTCTTCGAAAATCTAGCTTTACGGATTTCATCGACAACAGTCTCTCTTTCCCTGCAAACTCACCAACTTCTTCTCCAAACCATTAAAGCCAACCCACCTCAACAACGGCAACAACGGCAAGAAATCTGCAACGTTCGAAGCTCCAGCCACTGTAAACATTTCCTCTACAAGCTCTTGGAACTGTCTTGTCTTATCCACATTATCATCATCTCCATAATACCGTTTTCCAGTAATCATCATCATCATATTATTAAGTGTTACCTCAAAGAAGATAGATTTCATTTCTACTATCTTTGAAGCTTTTGCAGCGCCTTCGAAAAGCCGCCACAATAACAAACGCACCTCTTCAGTACGTATTTTAGAGAACATCTGGAGACGCGAGTAAATGAGAAGATCTCAAGATTAGTGAGACGCTTGAGGTTGCGCCAATGCTGGCCGTAGGAAGCGAAGGAAAGAATGGTGTAATCAAAACCCCAGTATTTCTCTAAAAGGAAGTGTGACCGGTTGGCAAAAACGACATCATTGGTTGTGAAGCATTCCTCAACTGCTCAAAGGTGAAGAAACATGGAGAATCTGGCGAGAACCAAATTTCAGGAGTAAGATGGGTCCATATTGAGCTGAGATACAAGGGAGTGGTTTCTTAAGTAGATAGAGTTGGCCTATAATGGATAAGGAGATGGGTCCACTAGGTGGAAGGTTTTTTGTTTTGGGGAAGAGATGTTTGGAGAGGAGGAAAGAAGCTAGAAAGAAGAACAGAAAGTAGTACAACGCTAAAATCTCCATTAAACGTGAAATGTGTTTACATGAGTTTCCCTAGTTGTCACACATGTAGGTGATAATTAGGCTTGTTACTCAAGTTTCAACCTTATCAGATTTCCTTTTGAATACTAAGCCACCTCTTGTATATTGTGGTTTATGTGACAGCGGTCAATGAGTGTACATTAAAGAGAATCGATAATAAAGGAGAGTTAATTGAAAAAACTGAATCAATCAATTGAAAATAATCAGAAAAAAAAAATTCAGTTGATCTGATACTGATACTGATACTAATACCGATAACTTGAATCATGATCCACATGAACCCTCTAACTTGATGATTGAAAATAAGAGAAAAACAAATCCATTAAGGGTATCTTTATCAGTATCGGATCAACAGATTCAATCGATTCGGATCAGTTTTGGACCTAGCCAATATTAATTTTCGATCTCAGCATGTTTTAATACTATTTTAAATAAAAATAAGGCACGTGTCAGTTTTTCATTGAATCTATATATCGATCCGATCTGAATTGGATTGGTTTTACACGTGAAGGATATCATTGGATCCATACATCGATTCGATCTAAGACCGGTCGGTTTTAGACACGATGAATTTCGTGTCAGATACCTTGATCTAAAAAAAGTTATAACCATTAGGTGGATTAACTATAATTGTCAAATCTAAATACATTACAAGATCACCATCGTTGGACACGTACATGTTACTCAATGCCCCCACCCGTTTACCCATCTGTTCGGGTTAATGACTCGAGAAAATAATCTCAAAAACAAATAAAACGTGGGGTGGGGATATCAGAATGCAGAAGACATAGCGATGCATTAGGCAATAAATATTTATGAATAAAGATGAAGTCAATAGAATTTTTAGACTATAAAAAATAATTTAATAATAAAGAAAAAACAACTTTGCTGACCATTACAGATTTTTTATTGTTAGGGCGATGGTCGATGGGATTGGGATCCTCTGTAGTGAGGTCACCCCTGTAGTGAGGATTTCATCCACTCAAAGTGGATCCATATATATCTCGATGCATTTTGAGTAGATCGGGACACCTATCGATCCACTTTGAGTGGGTGGACTCCTCACTACATGGGTGGCCTCATTAATGAGGATCTTTTTCTTGGTCGACGTAAGAGATTACTAATGGAAAACCGTCACCCATTGGTGATTCACTAATCAATTCTTTTTTCTTTCTTTTTTTTTTGGTAAAATCTAGGGTTGTCAACTGATCGGTTTGGGTCAGTTTTTAGGGGTAGTCTGAAACATGTCCAATAAGGGATTCGGGTTGGGATGGGCTGCACTATACACATTTAACAAGCCAGTTTGATGTCTATTTGTTATTGGTTCGGTTAATGGACTGGCTTAATGGACTCTTTTTGGTCCGTTATCGGTTCAATTTCAATTTGCTATATGTAGTAAAAAAAATTGGATTAATAGACTATTGGGCTGGTTCAATTTAGTTGTTGGTTTCCTACATGCATATTTGATAAAAGGTTGGCTTAATGGACACTTATCGGGTCATCATCAGACTAGTTCAGTTTCAGTATTATTAGTCTGGTTTGGTTTTGGTTTATCAATTGGTCCGGTCTAGTTCGATTTTTCATCAAACTATAAAAATACAATCCAAATCCTGTCCAATAAGGTTCAGTTTCATTTTGGTCTAGGCTGAATTGAGTTGGTTGAGTTTCGATTTTCGATTTGGACCCAGTTTTGATACCCTTAGATTAACCCATCAACCTAAGAAGTAAAAAGGTTATAGATAGGTCCGAGTGGCTGGTTTATTGTGCTTATCAATGGGGATTCAAATCCTCTCCTCCCAGTGACGGGTGGAGGGGGATGCCCCCATTGGATGGCCGACACGTGGGGCTCGGGTGAATCTGAGCCCTTCATTGGAGCGGACACCCCCTGTCGGCTCCACTTTTCGGTTCGAATAGAGAGCTCAGATTCACCAAAGCCCTACGTGTCGGCCATCCAACAGGGGCATCCCCCTCCTCCCAGTGATTCGGGAGGAGAGGATGTGAATCCTATCAATGGGGGGCTGATGATGAATTCATCAATAGAGGTGTGAGGGACGATAGAGTCTGAAAGGGGAAATAAAGAGAATAGTATACTGGTGTAACTCCTATTGGTTGTCTATAAACTTTTTTCATGAAGGCAATTGTGTCTTTACCCACCTACTAAGATTGCATTTGGTATTCATTTCTTGGAATGTATTATTAAAAATGCATTCTTATAATAGAAAATGTGTTCCATTACATAATGAGAATAGGCTAAAGAGTATGGACTTACAATATAGAATGGGCAAAAGAATGTTTTCTAAAATTGACGCATTCTTTTATTGTATTCCATTATCCAATATTCAAGAATGAGATTGCATACGAAACACTGTATTTGTTATTTAAGAATGTGTTCTTAATATAAAATGCATACCAAACTGCCTAAGGTTACGTTTGCCTGTTTGGTAGTGACGTTCGGTTATAGCTGAAGTATAAAATAATAGTTCACATTTCTTAAATGTCACCACAAAATAGAATCATTTAGTTCAATCTGGTTCTTGGTCAGACCATTTCAAACCAAACCAGAATTGGTGGTCAAACCAATCAAACTAATAAAGGCAACAAATCATTCCTTGAGTTAAAACACCGAGCGAACTAGGTAATAAACTCGGTCAAAGTACTAGGTTAACCCGAATGGGTTACAATGTCGGGTTATTGCGGCCCCCCGAATGGGACAGATTAACGGGTTAACAGGTTGAATTGAATGAGCTATCTGGCTGGGTCCTTAGGTCAGGTCAAGGAAGGTAACCGGGTTGGGCCAAAAATGTTTTGGGCCGGTTTATGATTCACCCCGGTTAGTGAATTTTTACAACCAGCCTAAACCGAAATCCATTATAACCGTTGCATTTTTTTTTAACTTTAAATGATCTTTAAAAGATCATAAAACCCTTTATTATTCATCATATTTACAAATATATGTCATTGTAATCCTGAATAACATACAAACGTGTTCAAGTAGACCACAATCTTCCTCAGGCCCTAACGGTCACCAAGAAGTTGCAGGGAGGTACCAGGATTTCCGGCGGCCCTCTAGTGACTCCCAGCAACACCCCTTAGGCTGGAAAGAACTTCCAATGGGTTGTTATATCAAAAAAAAAAAAAAAAAAAAATTTGTTGCAAATTGGCCGCACACTACTACGGCAGCCTTGCCCTAGCGAGCTTGCGTGTTGTTGTTGTGCGTGGCTAGCCTGCAACTTGCAGGCTGGCCTGTTGACTTGCACGGCTGTGGCGGACTGCCCTTGTTGGTGGCCTGTTGCAGCTATGCGAGCTGAGCTGCATGCACACGCACGCCTAAGGGTATTGGCCAAAACATGGCCAGAAAATACTTTAAAAAAAATAGCAGCACCTCATGGTGGACGATTGGTGGGAGAACCCCCAATACTACAAAGGTAAATGAAATGTGAAAAAATTAATTGTAAAATACATTCAGTATTTGGACTGATTCCTCCATTGCTTTCCAACCTTTGAATGTCTGCGTAGTCCGGCTGCCTTCCACGAGCTCTGATAAAACTCAATAGAAGTAATGGAGCGGGGTTTATGTGCTATTCTTTCCTAGATAGAGAATTCTAAATGGAAATTCTCAGAGCAACGTTCAATGTGCACATGCCCTAAACTTGTTAATTAAATATGATTAACCCTATCTCCTCCCATTAAAGAGATGTGGTTAACCTAAGGGTGTCTTGTGTAAGAATCCCCTATCTCCTCCCATTAAGGAGATGTGTTTAACCTAAGAGTGCCCTGTGTAAGAATCCTATACTAACAACCCATTTACATTTAAGAGAGATAGAGAGTGGATATGGGCATATGGGCGAGGTGGCATGTGGGTCACTCCACTCACATTGTGCATTCTTGGATTCTGGGTGTAAAACTCGATCCGGAATGACTAAAACACTATTTGGCATATGTTTTCATTCTGAATTCTTAGAATGGTTTTACCAAAAAAAATAAAAAATTTCCTAGAATGGGTTCAAGAATAAGCATCATTCTCTTATTGGGAATAGTCCCACATTGCTAATGAGATTATAATCCTGTAGTCTTATATATAGAGAGTCCCTCCATTTACTAATTCGAACTTTTGAGTTGAAACTTTGACATGGTATCAGAGCTAGAGGTTCCCTCTCATAATAAACCTAAAAAATAGAAGTCAAGTCACCGAAAAAGGGACGTTAAATGCACAAAAAAGGAACTATATGTCACCCAAAGAGGGATTATATATCACTCAAAGAAGGATCAGTCACCCAAGAAAAGGGACCAATCACCTGAAAAGTGCCATATACATATACTACCACATATACAATACCTAACGGTGGGGTTACATGTGAGGGAGAATATTGGGAATAATCCCACATTGTGTTAAGGACTGGAGACACGCAAACAAGAAGAAAACACAAAGAATTAACGTGGTTCAGCACCCATTGTGGGATGCCTACACTTATCTTATCTATCAGCCTTAGCATTCCAGCTCTCCACTGTCAGAGTGTTCTCCTCTGACAGCCCTTATAGCCTTACCTAGGTTTTCCCACACAGAGACAATTTATAGGAAAACCTAAAAATCTTAATCCCACACAATTACAAGTTTACCTCCATACATTTAATAGACCCATACCCTAATACTAAGGGTGTCAACGGGTCGGTCCGGGTAGGTTTCGGTCTGGACTGAATCGATGTCGGGTTTTATAAGTCCAGCCCAAAACATGTCCATTAAGAGTTCGGGCTAAGTTGGGCTGCGCTGGACACAATAACTATGGGGCTGGTCCGGTATCGGTTTGTTATCGAGCTGGGCTTATTGAGGTGATTTCGGGCTGGTTCGGTCCGGACCGGGCTTATCAAACTTATCGGGCCTATTTTATATGTAAGATATATAGCCTATTTTATTATTTTTATCTATAAAATTAGCATCATTCCTTCTATATGCATGTAATTCAATAAATTATAAAAATTAACATACTCTTTTCAACTATAGATTCATATAATTTTTCGGATCAAAAAGTGAACTATAACAGTGTAATATAATCCATCAAAATTTAAAATCATTAAAATTAAGAAACTGGACCCGGATGGACCTTACCGGTGTTCGGGTTAGGTATTATTGGTTTGTGCTAGTTCAAGCTTCTTAACGGGCTGGTCCGATCTGGTTTCGGTTTGGACTGAAACGGTGTCGGACTTTACAAGCAAGACCAAAACCTGTCCATTAAGGTTCGGTCCAGGCTGGGTTTGGGTTATATCGGGCTGACTCGGTTCGTGCTACCGGGCCGGGCCCATTTTTGACACCCTTACCTAATACAAATACTACCCTTATAAGTATATGGACCCCACAGAACACAAGACACCAACCCAACACATTGCTAATGAGATTGGAATCCTATGACCTTATATATGGAGAACCCTTTCACTTACTAGTTTGAACTTTTGAATTAGAAACTTGAAATCTCGAACAGACAAAAACAACCATCATGTGTTATGATTTTGATAAATACGGAAACTGGAAGCTCTTCTTCTTCATTTTCTTTTTGTTTTGCGCGGGGGGGGGGTTGGTATCCTCCTACTTTATACATTTTCTTTCAGGAAGGGCTCATTATGTCTGGCTATAAATTAAAAATGCTAGTCAACAAAAAACAACGAAATCCTGGACATAGACGAAGATCAAACATTGAAAATTTCCATTTTTATCTTGAATTTTTTATTGGACATTTTTCTGTTCTACATGCAAAGTTTTTCTAAAAAATAAACAAATAAATAATTTTTTTTATTTTTTATTTATTTTTATGAAAAGACTCCAGGAGAATTGAACTTATGATTTCTTTGAAGTATTGTTCTTCAAGAAATGAGTTATACCTTGGGGAAAAAACTTTAGACATTTAACCATTCAATTGGGTAATGAGGAAGGCCTCTAATTTAATTTCTTATGAATTGTATTTTCTCCTTTTGGCCCAAATCCATGATCTTATATCTGCAAGGTACAACTGCACTCTCAAAAACTTTTGTTGGTTGGCTTCTCTACATTCAAAGCTCTTCATCCATCCTATGATTGAAGTTCCAAGAGAAAACTAAAATCAAGGTAAAGAACAAGAAAAAAAAAAAAAGTCTGAAAAAAGATGAGTGCTTATTAGCTTCCATTTTCATGGAGTTAGTTTTTTCATTTTCTTGATAAATGGGTGATTAGAGGATGATTTATGAGGTGTTTAATGAAATGTTTAAGGTTTTTAAAATCAATGATGCATTTTAATGAAAATATGAGAATGAGAATAAGCATTTCTATAATGGAAATACATACCATCCAATACCCCAACATACCCTTATATTATTATTTCCCTTTTTAGTTATGATTAGGGCTGTAAGTTTGGCTCTGACAACCCGCACCTGACCCTAACCTGCCCTGAACCTTGGGAGGGTGGAACCCGACCTGACCTGGTAGGGCTGGGTTAGGGCCCAAAATATATTCAACCTTGGCAGGGTTGATTTGGATTAGGGTTAACCCCCTGGGTTGAATCCGATCCGACCTAGCCTGACTCTGTGTATATATATATATATATGAGGGACAAACCCTAATCCTAAAACTAAAACTAAGCCTAAATCTGTCCCTCTCTCGACTCTCACTCTCAGTCTCTCAATCGCGGCTCTTCACGCCCTCACCTCAAGGCCTTTTGGTGCTCTCTATCTCTCAAGCTCAATCCCCTCCTGTTTCAATCTCAAAAGTGCCCATCTCAATCCTAAAACATCCTCCTGCCTCATTGGCAAGGTCATGGTATGACTCACCGCGTCCAAATCATCTCCTGCGGTCCTGTCGCCTGCCAAGGGCCGGATTTCAGCCGGTCCACCCCCCAATGTATTGACAGGCGGTCAGACTGATCCCAAACCCTTGGATCAGCGGCAAGAACCGTCTGCCGCAGGAGACGATTTGGTTCCATGACTCACCTGTCTCACTGCCTAAAGGTACTCCATGCACTTGACTCTAGAGTTCTCATCCACCCTCAAATCCCTGTCCTCTTGTATAGGATTTCTGCCCCCAACAATTCCTTGCATCCTTGATTTCTGTCAGTGGACCAGAGAATCTCCCCCCCTTTTTATTTATTTATTTATATACGTCATTGTTTACTTTATACCACCCACTTATCATTGTTTTCAATAGTTCCTCTGTAGAGTTCACTTGTTGGATAGTCTGGATCCATGTGCATCAAGGGTGCCCACCGAAGGTGAAGTCCATTTGTTTATGATTGTTGGTTGTGACTTGGTGTGTACAATTTGAGGAGATGTCATGGCCTCTGATGAAAAGAAATTTTCTCCTATGTTAATTCATAATTTTTGTCCCTGTTCCAAGCAATTTCCTTCATTTTGATCTTGGACACTATTGCCAGGATTTTGATACAGAATTGGCTGCATCTGGATATGCTAGTGACCCACTTCGATCTACCCACATAAAGCCTAGATCAGTTTTTCCAGAAAAAAATAAAAAAATAAATAAAATTTTACTAACATTTGCCCTCAATCAGGGTCAATCGGCCCAACCCGACCCTGATAGAATCAATGTTAGGGTTGATTAATTTTTTACCCTGACAGGATTTGGCTGGATTAGGGTTGAGTGTAAGGCATACTCAAGGTCAGGGTTGGGGTTTTAAGAAACCCTACCCAACCTGACCCTGTTGCAGCTCTGGTTATGATTGTTCACCTATGAGAGTATAATGAGAATAGTTCATCTGCATGTACTTATGTCATTCTTAAGATTTCATCACCGTTCATATCCAGTAGTTCCCACACTTTAGAGGTGAGTCCTACATCATATCAATGATGTACATGTAGGTGATCTAAACTCGAGTATAATGGAATCTCTTCGCATAAAATACTCCTAGTTTTTATTTCCTTTTATTTATTTTTGGTAAATTACACTTACATGCACTCACTTATATTCCTTTTTTTTTTTCCCTTTTTGGTTGGGAGGCTACAAGAAACATTATCTATTGTTTTAAGTGATGATATCATATTGGGTTATGCGACGAGGGAAAAGATCCTCTCCTATCACCCAGTCTGCTAATTATTCATTGGATAAGATATATCGTCATACGTGCCAAGCATCTCAGTCTGTCCAATGAATTGTAGAAGTGATTGGACAAACAAGAGAGGATTCATTAGGTGGTGGACACTTGGTATAAGACATATGTCCTTAGTTTCACATACAAGTAGGGGCATATCTATCAATGTCTATTTCAAAAACTGTACCACAGAAGGCTAGAGATTTGAAAGTCATATAAAAAATACCCACCAATCAATGTCAAATCACTTATAACGGCTCATTCATTCTCTCTCTTTCTATTTGATTTCCTTTTTAGTGTAGTACTGAGATCTCTAATTTAGGCATCAGAATGTTTTTTCAAACCCTATGTTGGACGTCTATATTTTATAAAATAAAAAATTTTCTGAATCCGACCACTCTTGTGCTAATTTATTATCATCTACAACCTAAATCTCACGCCCGTAAAGATTCATTCAGATCATAATGAAAGAATCGAAGAGATTTGTTGGAAAGCAAGGATAACATGATTGTCTGGTTGATTATGGCTTAAGCGTGATCCCTTTTCCCAAAATCAAAAAAAGATCCGGATTTCTTACATGCGGTGGACGGTTGTAAAACCGTGATCCTGAAATTTAAAAAGGTATCTAGATAAATGCATCTTAGAATACATTGTGACTATCTAAACCGTTGGATGGGAATATCATGAAATGAAAACAAAACCTAACTGTCTTGATTCCTGTTGTTACGTGTCACCTCAATCACAAGGTTTCAGTACCTTCATGATACAAAATCGTAATAGCAGTTAAAGCTTTGGATGGAACTATTAAAAAAATAATTTCTTGCCACAGGTGAGGAGAAAACCCCAAAATGATCTAGATTTTTCGCTTGTTTTCCTGTCAATCGAGGTAAAGATTGGGGCAGATTCTGTCAAACTGATTATAAAAACCGACAGCCTCTCTCTTCTCTTTTATTTCGGTCTTCCGTCAACAGCAATAAAAAGGGGAAAACCCTAGATTAGGGTTTTTCTCTTTTTCAACGTTCAGCTCTTCAGCACCAATCGTCTTTCATTCTCTTTCACAACTCGGGAAGAAGATTTAACAAAGGATAACGAAGATTCATAGGTGGTTATCCTTCCCACTGTTATTATCATTTTTAAATTCTAGGAATCAGTTTAATCTATAATCTATCTGTTTCATCATAGAGTTACTGTATTTGGAGTTCTTCAGAGCATGTGTAGCTTTGCAATTGTTATTGTTATTTCAGTTTTTAATATGTTAGTGTAGATTTCAGAGTTTCCTCCACATTCCAGGAGGAAGGTGAAGTGATCGAAGAGTTTAAATAGATGAAAGTTTGATTATTTAAACCTTTGCTGTTATTTCCCTATTTGATATATCAAGCAACATGTAACTATGGTTCTGAGATTGTGAACATAGCAAAACTTTAGTTTTAATGGAAATTCTGGAAGCCCGAAGTATTACGTGTCATAGATGCAGTTGCGATTTAGAAAAATGTAATTGAACTAGTGCTTAGGGAAAAACATTTTATTTGCTGAACCTTTCCGTTCAAGACTGAAAAAGAAATCTGTCGCAGCATAATTTTTATGAATTTAAAAAAATGTAAAATGAAGCTAACCTCTTCGAACAGATTATTATTTGTATTCAATTAATTTTTTTTTTAAGTGATATTAAGTTCAGTGATGCTTAGGTTTCCTTACGTGAACATGTTTCCAGCTCTTATGGGGCCTCTTCTGTGGAGAAGTTGTGACATGTGAATTGCAACAAGTTAGCTGGATTTACTACATACATACTTTCATTGTCATATGGCATTTTCGTTGTCATATTTTTGAGTTCTCACCAAGCTTTAGCAGTGTTTTTGAATAATCATATTAATTTCGTACCTAATAAATGACCTAGTTGGGTTGCAAACAGCTTTAGAGGTCTTTGTCCATAATTTACTAAATGAAAGCATTAGTACTCCATGTATTGATGCAGAAAATCTCCATGTTTGCTCAAATGTGTTGTTTTGTTCAGTAGGTGTCGTTTTATATTTAGAGCTATGCTGTATGTCCTCAAGTGTCAAAATTCATGTAGCAATTGATTACTTTAAATCTTGAAGTTTGAACCTTAGATTCTCAAATTAGAAAAATCACTAGAGTTGAATTGAGTTGTTTTTTGTTATACAGTTGGAGCACTTCAATTGAAGTTTATAATGGTGAAGCAATGCCTAATACTAATTCACTGGAAAAAGCTTTTTTGAAATAGCAAGGCCTTATTTTAACTATTTGCATTTGGCTGATGAATCTTGTCCTGCTTTTTTTCTCTGTTTTGGGCCATTAGCTGATTTAGGTGCAGTAGTTGCATGTGGTTCATTTTCTTATTCACGGTGAAGTCTTTGGGCATTTTGTCAAGGCAAAATACTGTACTAGGTTTCATATGGGTTAGATTCATATGGTTATTATGTATTAGTTACTGTGGCATCTCTAATGTTTCTCATGAAGCAGGTCCTGCTCCAAATGCTACACCATTGTTTTTAGACTAGAGATATGGTCGTGGGATCTGTTCTCTGGTGACTTAGCACAATTAGATTTCACATAGACAAGACAGGTTGAGAATGGGTACGACAAATTCAGATGTTGCACGAGCAGAAGAATTCAAACTCCAGGCTAATGAAGCGTTTAAAGGTAAATTTTGTTCTATGCTTGTATCCTATTCACTTCTTGGATGAAATTATATTTGTAAATCTGGCGTGTCAACACTTGTAGCCTGCTTTATTAAACAAAAGATTCACCTCTGGCAATTTGACTTGAAATCAGTATCATGACCCATCCATTTTTTGTAGTTGTTGGAATTTTTTCTTTGCACATACTGTTGAAATCTTGAGAGATATTCTGTTTCCTTTTGTACTTGTTGCTTTTGCGTAAACCATATTGACCATGCTAAGTTGCCTTTCAGCTCACAAGTATTCTCAAGCTATTGGTCTGTACACTCAAGCCATTGAACTAAATGATCAGAATGCTGTGTACTGGGCAAATCGCGCATTTGCCCATACGAAACTGGAGGAATATGGTAGTGCTATACAGGATGCGACCAAGGCTATTGAAATTGATCCCAAATATTCAAAGGCATGATCTTCATCCTCAAATATTGTTCCCTTTGGCACTTAATGGCTCTTTTATGCTCGTTTTGAAGTTTAGCAATTGTAACAGGGTTATTATAGACGCGGTGCTGCATATCTTGCCATGGGGAAATTTAAGGAAGCTTTGAAGGATTTTCAACAGGTATTTTGATCTCCGATGATGTTTCAATTGTTTTTATCAATATCTTGTTTCATATTGCTAATTTCTGAAACATTGTCTTCATTTTTTTTTATATCATAAATATATTCGTATGTCTTGTAGTTATTAGTTAGCTATGAATTGCATGAGCTACTTAAAGAGCTCATTCCACAAATGTGAAGCTTAATATCTCTTCTTTTGTTGGGTTGGTTTTTGTATTTAAGCTTCTAGTCACATGATAATGTAATGGATGACCATTTCCATTCTTTTGAGGGGTTGTCGAATAAAAGCAGTTTTGCAGCCTGCTGATTCTTTGAAGCCATCTATACTGGTACGAAGTTGTGTACCCAATCAAAACCATGGTTCTCAATTTCGGTCAAAACCTGTGGTTTTGGTGGAAACATTTGGTTTCAATTGGTCGATATGAGACCAGGGGTCTAAACCCAAATGTCCCTTATTTTAGTCGAAAGAGCCCTGTTTCAATCAAGTTTCAATTGAAACCATTGTTTCTGTCGAAAGAGCCCTGTTTCAATCAAGTTTCAATTGAAACCATTGTTTCTGTCGAAACTTGGTCCAAACACCTTATAAAATGTTAAACTTGTCTATCTTGATCCTTGAGACTTGGTGTCAACCTTAGAAATCAGAATAGTACAAGATAAGGAACAATATATAGGAGAGACAGTATACAACACACAACATTTATTTATGACTAATATTATTTAAGTAATGTTTACTTAAGATATTATTCATAAATTAGCATACAACCCCATTTAAATCCAATAAAATAGTTTAAAATTCAAATTCCAAAAGGATAAAAAGTTAACTTTCCAGTTCAAGAATGAAAACCACATTTTCAATTGCGAGAGCGATTTTCAACTTCCAAATGCTATGGCTTTTCTAGAATCTAAAATTTTCATAAAACATATTATAGTAAAACATTACTAAAAACCAGAAGAGTGCCAAAATAATTATTTGTTTTGATGCCAAAAAAATTATTTTCATTCAGGTGATTTAAATAGTATTTACATACTCCAAACAAAGTTTGACCGGAGTATAATTCCTCCAATATAATTCGGATTCAAGCAATGCCATATTTGTTAGAAAGCTAGCATAACTGGCTTTTAACAAATCTGAGATTGTTTGAATCCGATTTATTGAAGGAGTTACGCTCTAGATAAACTTTCTTTGGAGTACATGAATGTTGTTTAAAGTCATATGAATGGAAATAATTTTTAAGCATCAAAACAAATGATTATTATAACACTTTTCTGGTTTTTAATGGTGTTTTATTATAATAAGATTTATGAAAATTTTAGATTTTAAAAAAGCCCTAGCATTTGAAAGTTAAAATTGCCGTCGCAACCAAAAATTTGATTTTTGTTTTTGAACTGAAGGGTTGACCTTTCATCATTTTAGAATTTGAAATTTAGACTATTTTTATTGGATTCAAAAGGGGGGGGTATTTTCTTAAGATTTTAAGTAAATGAAACATTTACTTAATTGATATTAGTCATAAATAAGTGTTGCCTATTTATTTCTACATACAATCCTATGGTATTAGCCATAAATAAGTGTTGTCTATTTAACTCTGAATACAATCCTATGTTCCAGCATACATTAGCAAACTTGGGTTCACAACACATATTATCATTTTGGATTTTTTTTTTTGAGGGAATGTGTAAAAAGGATAAAATATCTACACAAACAAAATCAGGACAAAAAACCAATTTCTGGCCTCGAAACAAAGTTTTGAATTCACTCAAAAAAAAAATCCTAGATTTTGACCTGATACCGGCTTAAGTCTGTTTCGTTTGGGTTTTGAGGTTGGCCCAAACTAGCCCCCGAAACCAAAATTGAGAATCTTGATCACAGCTTTCAACCCCCAAAAAAAAAAAAAAAAAAAAAAAAAAAAAAACGAAAAACATTCTCTTTTTTAATTGACTTGTAGCGAATTACTAGGAATGGAAATAAAAGGCTATGTTTGACGTTTGAGGGCTTGCATTACTTCATTGGCTATACTAGTTGTCCTCAAGAATAGCCAAATGACATGGGTTCCTGTGCATACATGAATAATTTTGAGTTTTGACTTGGCTTCTTTTGTCTTTTAATTTTCCTTATACGAGAAAAATCTAGATGCAGTGATTTTGACTATGTTTGCAAGGAGGGATGGAGAGAGGGATTCAACTCAACCCAACTAACCTTCTCCCAATTGAATGGGTTGGCTACATGAATCCTGTTTCCCCCTTAATCCAGCTGAAAGCCTTATTTCTAGTTAAACCTAAGGCAACCATTTTTTTCCCCACTTCTTCATATTCCAATTTTTTTATTGTTTCTTCTTCTTCTTCTTCTTCTTTTTTGTTGAATAAATTAGAACAGAAAAATATATTGTTTCTTCTTAAAAAATTCCTAGCCATATTGTTTGGTATAATATATTCTTCTTGAGAAATCTGAACTATATTAATTCAATTTAGATGCATTGGAGTCATGGATTTGGTTGCATCTATTTTCCTTTCCCTCCCTTCCCTTGACAGTTGTGTTCACCTTGTGTTGGTGCCTGATGTTGACCCCTTATTTATTTATTTTTTGTTAGTTCATTGTCAATTATATTTTATTGATTCTGATATATATGACCTTATGATACTCAATATATGACCTTATGATACTCTAGATTGTATTTTTTTCTTATCCACCACTTAGAAGAATTCCTAATCTCTAGCTGTAACCATATTAACTAAGTAGTTGTACTTGTATCTGTTCGTTGCTGACTCCCTGTTTTGATTGATAATGGTTTCCATGAAATATTTGACATGATTTATGAAATTATTAATGGAATAAGAATATGTCAATAATAAGTGGCAATATCTTCTCTCTCTCTCTCTCTCTCTCTCTCTCTCTCTCTCTATATATATATATATATATATATATATATATATATATATATTAAAGCACCATAAGTTTTTGATGTGCATTGGTTTTACTTCAAACTTGGTAAAAATTCTAGCTTGCCCTGATTCAGAAATTGTTCATTTGAAGATTCTTTCTATACTTGTCACTCTTTAGTCCATAAAAGAAGTTTTCACTTTCTGACACAAAGCGGTTAGATTCCGTAATTGAGACTCAATTTTATATATCATCAGAGATCTCACTATTTGCTTATGAAATCTTTGAACACTTAGAAACCAGTATCTATATTTTGACCTATTACTGTGATTAATTTGCTATCCCCTCCTTTTTTTCTCTTGTACTTTATACTGGACATTATCTATTCGGATCTGTTAGTTTCTCTCTCTTGTTAACATGTCTTAGGTTAAGAAAATCTGTCCAAATGATCCTGATGCTACAAAGAAGTTGAAGGAATGTGAGAAAGCTGTGATGAAGCTCAAATTTGAAGAAGCCATTGCGGTGCATGACTCTGAAAGACGCTCAATAGCTGATTCAATAGATTATCATACCATAGGTATTATTAGTTCTTACATTTTGTATTTAGAGTTTGACTATATTGTTTCATTTGTTTACGTGTATTCTGACTTCGATGGCAAAGAGGAATTTAGGAAAGACACACACTAATTCCCTTTGCCGCAGGATCTTTCTTTAATCCAACCCAGAAATCAGAATAGAAACTTTAAAGAAAATTCGACTCATCTGAAAATCCGGCCGTTAGGTTGATCTTCAAACTTGGAGAGAATGATCTTTAGGATGTACTTGATAATCTATCTGAATTTGAAGATGATCCAAACACAGATGCAGTAGCTAAGTTTCGAAAACTGGTTTATACTCTGACGATGCCTCTGGTTACAGCAGTAATGGAATTTCTGATTGACAACTTATGATTCCACTGTGATTGTAATGTCAGACCAGTATCAATAGGATCGCAATTGACTAAGATGAAATAGAAGAAAGATTGGAAAGCAAAAGAATAAGAAAATCCAACTAATATACCTGCGATAGAGTCTCACAACCAAGAGAGACACAACCAGAAACCATAACAGATTTTCTGATTTATCAAAGTCTACTGATTTTTTATTCCATTCATTTATATATGGAGTTCAATGCTTACAGCATATAGAAAGTCCCAAATAGAATGGATATAGGAAACTAAATCCTAAGCAGCAAACAATTAGGAAATTAAGTCTTAACTAAACAAGGATTAAAAAACTTAGACCATAGTTTCCAAAATATAACAAACCACTAACTAATCCTTCTCCTAGTAGATGTCATCATCTTATTAGGAAACAATTGAAATAAAATAACTAATCCTAATCACAATAAAATACTAATGCAAATCAAATTAACTAATTCATAATTAACATATAAGTCCCTATTTACTGTGTGTGTTCTATTTTACCCCATTCTCTCTTTAAAATTCATGTTTTGTCCTATTTATTGAAGCTAATTACTTTTACATCCTAGATTCTATTTTCTTACCAAACACGGCTACGGGTCGTAGACTTTGTAACCCCGGTTGCATTAAAGATCTTTTTCTGATTTTTTTTTTCACATCATAAAATTTTAAATCATGAAAGAGATAAAAATATAAATAGATCTTAGGGTTGAAAAAAATATTTTCTTATCAATATCCCTAAGAATTTTTTTTCATCAATACTCCTCGCTGAATAAGTGGTTATTCTCAAGAGCTTCACCTCTTAGACACTATTAAGTAAAGGTTATAATCGTGTCCGAAGTGAATCAACCTATATTCTTCATCGTAAAAGACAATTTATTCAACAATACTTGTCACATTCTCCTTATCTCAGCTTTAAAATGGTGCTTCTATGTGTAATTTTAGCAAAAGAAATGTATTGATTCTGGACGGTGGTGCTTTGGATTATTGTGGAATTGACATGGAAAAAGCATGCGACCATGCCAATATGATTTCTTGAAGTAAAATTGCATATATGGATGAGAACCTCTTTTGGTTAGGCTCATTTTCAGTGCTCTTAAACGGATGTCTCAAGGGTTCTTTGAAATTTCTTGTGGGCTGATGCAAGGAGACCTGCTATTTCCATGCCTATTAAACTTGGTATCTGAAGCTTGGGATAGACTGCTTGAGCTATGGATTTGGGGCCTAGTTGAGGGTCTCCAAATCCCCAATGAAGTTACATGCAGATGATATATAAGTCTGCATATGTCACTTTCCTGGTGCATGCACATCCCACTGCCACCTCAGGATCTTTCTTGTGTTTTAGGATGCTTTGAAGTGCAGGGATGGATAATTAATTCGTGAGTGAGGGTGGAATACTGAATATCTGGCTTGATGTTTCAATTGTATAATCGGATCATTTCTTGGTCTGTCTGGGTTCGCCAGTTGCGCCTTTTCAAAATTGATTATTGTGTCAAATTGGGTAATTGAGAGATGGAGAGGCTGTTGAATCATTAGAAGGCTAGGTATCTATCCCAGGGAGGTAAGCTTAAACTACTCATAGCTTCTCTATGGTATATCCACATTTTTCTTATCCTTTTGCCTTGCCCAATATCGGTTGCAATGACCAATTAGAATACAGCAACTTTAAAGACATCCTCTGGAAATGCTCGGTTAATAGTGCAATCTGCCTGTGCAAATGGTGAGGAGGCCTGGATAATGATGACAGTTCAGCAAATATAAGTTTTGCCCTCCTGTGCAAATGGCTATGGAGGTTTGCCGTTTGAAAACTGATTTTATGTAGAATAATAGAACACAAACAAGCTGTGTCCAGCCTTTGGGGAATTAGGATCCCTGGAACACATGTAATTAGACCATGGAAAGGAGTAATGCTACACATGGAGATGTCAGTGGATGTACAAGAATTAAGTGGAAAATGGATCAAATTGTTGTCGCATCTGACCTTTGATTTTTTTCCCCTGATTTTATGTGTTTGCTGCTAAAAAATATGCTTTGGTTGAGCAATACGTGAATATATGGACAGGATCCCACCCTTTTTTAGTCCTTTGTAGTTCTCTCCTGAGGCTGCTTTCTGCATGCTTCTTGGTTTGTTTCCTCTCTTGGGTTTGTTGTTACAGTTCTTTATTCACCAATAAAAAAAAGCAACTTTACTTAAATATATGTAACCAAGGTGTCACATGGATCAATGATTGGTGACCGACTCTATGGTTCATCTGTAACCAAGGTGGCACATGAATCACTCGTATTGTCCCATTCTTTGTGATCAAGAGGCATTATTGTTGAATTTGATCTATAGATGCAATGTATTATCTTTTAATATTAGCGTACTGAAGATAAAATGCTATATTTATAGCTTAAATAATTATATGTATATATATTTTCATTTGCATATATTTATATAAGCTGAAATGTTCCCCTAGATATTTCACTGATACAACTGAAGTACTGAAAATCTTCATTTTTGGGGCAAAACTGTTAATGGGCGCTGAACAAAATTCACATCTAAGCTTAATTGGGTTGATATGGAATTGCACCAATGAAAGCTCATTTTCTATCAATTAAAATTTAACTCTTTATTCAGAAAGCAGGTTCCCAACTGCTCCTTTAAAACCATGTGAAGGAAGATGAGTCCCTGAATGATACAGTTCTTTGTCTGGATAGCTTATATGGACAAAATACTTACCTTGAAACACCTGGTTCCGAGGGGTTCTATATATAACTAGAGAAAGTGCCCTAGATGCTTTATTTTGCTTTTGAAGCTTGGGTTGCTTGGCTAATTCCTGAGAATGTTAGCAATCTTCTTAAAAGGACAGAAATTAGGCTGAGTCAACTGGATGGGTGAAAGACTTGGGCCTTATACCTGCAGCCATGTTATGGAATCCATGGCTGGCTAGGAATGGGAGAGAGCTTTTGACCACTATCTACACTTTGCACAGAGTTAGCAGCCAAAGCAGGGAATCTGTAATTTCTTGTGCATGTAATTGTGGAGATTTTGAGAATTGTATCTATTGCCCATGTTATGGTTTACATATTTAGATTCCTATTGTAACTAGGAGTCCAATTTCTATTGTAACTAGGGAGTCCTGTTCCTATTATAACTCTATGATAGGTTTACTGTTTTAATTAGATTAGGATTAGGAATTTAGGATTTCCCTTTTCTGCAGTTTCAATGTTTCATTTTCAGCTTAGGATTCTGTAGTGGTGACTCCCTTTGTTGAGTCAATAATGTCTATAAATAAAGTTAGAGGTGATGGGGAGAATATCAATTTAGTATTCTCTCCCCTCTCTCAGTTCTCTCTTCCACTCTTCGCTTCCTCTCAATCTCTCTTCTCTAGTTCTTCTGCTGGATCTCTTATTCTGCATTTTTGTTACAGTCCAGATTAAGGATAACTAAGTCAATTTCTTTGGTTTAGATTTGCCTTTTTGAGATCATGTGGAAGTGCAGTATGGCAATGCTTTTGCCTTTTTTTGGTTTTCAGAAGCAGGTCCCTCTCCGTCCCCGCTCATTTCTTTGTTTTCAAACCAGTGGTAAAATAACCACTCCTTTTTAAAAATATCAACCTACTCCCCCCCCAACAAACAACCCCCCAAAAACACACAAAAAAAAAAAAAAAGAACCCTACCAGGGCTAGCTGAAACAGTAAACCAAAGCAATATATAGCTCTGTAGCTATGCCTCTCTTCTATTCCTTCCATTATAACACAAGAAAGGAAAAGATACTGTTGAACTTCCACTAGAGACAGAGAATATGTGTTACTTTTGGAAGTGGGACGTTTTTTTTTCTCCAAAACCTAAAACTCCTTCAAGGTCTTAAAATATAGTTTGAAGAGCCCAAATAAGTGTTTAGTTTGGTGGTAAATAGCACAAGGGGGCTTTTGTTATCTGAGAAAGGAGAAAGATGGGGACAAAAGTATCTTAATATGGTATGGACTGAGAACCAAGTCAGATTTAAGTAAATTGTAAGAACCATGAACTAGATTGTAAGATCTGAACTGTAATCAAATCTCAGGGAAGGACCCAATGGTAAGATTTGGATTGGAATCCCTGGGAGCTTCACATATTATCGTGAATTTTATCATAGATCATAGGATTTTGACAACATTTTTTTGTCAATACCTACAGCAATTGCTTGGAATTCAGTTTCCTTTGTTGGGAGCATAGGTTTTGATTGATATGAAAATTTTCATTGTTAGGATACTTCATCCACTGTTTGGTATTTCTGATGTGCTGTAATTGTACTTCATTTTAGTGATTTTTTTTCTTTTTTTTTATTTGAATTGCAGAGGTAGAGCCACAATATTCTGGTGCTAGGATTGAGGGTGATGTTGTAACTTTGGATTTTGTAAAAAAAATGATGGATGACTTCAAGAATCAGAAGTGCTTACATAAAAGGTATTTGCAGATTGGGATTGACAGATCATCATCATAATGTTCTCTATTCATATGCTTTCGTGTGTTTATGTTTTTTATTTGATAACCTGAATCACCATATTGTAGATATGCATATCAAATTGCATTGCAAACAAGAGAAATGCTTCGTGCCTTGCCTTCTCTAGTTGATATCACTGTCCCAGATGGTCACCATTTCACTGTTTGTGGCGATGTGCATGGTCAGGTAGGACTTAATTTTGGCTCCTTTATTATTATATTCGATGGCTGTTGTGTTCTGTAATCTGTTTCATTTTTGGATTTTAAGGTTGTCTGTTCTACTCTCAGTGTTTTATGATGATGCAACTTTGCTACTTAATTTTCTGACTGTTTCATCATCAATGCTAGTACTGTCCAGTGTCCTGAGGAAATTCTTGGCTCTAGCCAACATGTCCTTGATTTGGGCCACTTGATCTTTGCGCGACATATCTGCATCTGTTCTATCTTTGTAACTTTTGAAGTAGCATTCTATAAAGAAAATTGATATGAATTTGGAGTTGTCTCGTTTAGGCTCTGATGTTAAATCAGTTATTTGATTTTCTGGGTTATCTTACGAGTAACTTCCCATTGTTATGAAAAAGCAAAGGAGTAAAAAGGTGCAGAAGTGAAAGGGAAGAAGGAACAATCATGAAAGGGGGAGTAAGGTGAGTACTCTTGCATAATCTTGGGAAAGCCTGAGTACTCTTGCATAATCTTGGGAAAGCCCTATCTTGGGCAGAGAATGCAGAGAATTTATTAAATCTTGTTCTCTTAAAGTTCGACCTTGCTTGAACTCTCCTTTGATTGAACATTCTGCTGTGGCTTCCAAAATACTGATAATCTTGGAACTGGAGAAGTTGTTCATTGAAGGAATGGAGGAGCGAGGGCAATGGGCCATGAATGGGTGAAGGTGAAGTTCCGTCTTTATCTATTTTTTTTAGGATGGGGACATTTTTTACTGCTCGGTTGGGATGTGTGCTCTCTTTTTGTTCTCCAAAGTTCCAAACCCCCACCCCCTCCCAAAAAAAGAAAAACAAATAGAGGTTTTTTTGTTTAATTGTGTATTTTTTATTTAGGGTAAATTACTCATACCACCCTTAAACTATGATTCTTATACAGAGACACCCTAAAGTTGACAACAATTACAGCTGCACCCCATTGACTAACACCATTAAGTTTAAACATTTAAAGACAATTTTATCCTTGTTGCATTTACAAACAAAATGGGAAGAACAGACTTTTTTGGCCTTTTGAAATGGAGAATTATAAAGTTACAAAAATACCCTAGAACCCTCCAGTAACCTCTTCATCAATGGCATCATCAGTAGAAGCTGGCATAACGGAGATTAAATAATTGAGTTCCTAAAGCACCTTCTTCCGGTGCTCCTGCTTGGCTGCCAACGTCTGCGTCATCTTCCGCTTTGTCTTATCCTCTTCTCCCTTGTAGTATCCATCACCACACCCTAACAAAGAAGTCCCAGAAATGTCGACTGATGACTGCTGAAAAATAGATTGGAATCAAAGAACAAATGCTGAAACATCGCTTCAGTGCCATTAATTCTAATTAAAGCATGAAAGAACTGAGTTTGAACTTTGAAGTAGACTTGCACGAACAGCCAAAGGCTTCGTTACCTAGTTCAACAGAAATTTTCCGATATTGTGGTTGTGAACTGAATGATATTCTTCCCACAAAATTCCGTCTGTTGATCTGAGTCTCACTCCCTAACCTTTCAGTTTTTCTAAGCTATTTTCCATCTACAAAGTGCTGTTTCTATTAAGTGGCGTAGGTTCATAGTTTTGTAGATGGGTTTAACGGGTCTCTTGTACATATTGAGGTTTTTTCCTCGATCTCTTCTTTGGTACCTTGTAAATTGTTTGGTATTAGTGTGAATGTCTCCTTCTGCAATTTTATTCACTCTGTATTCCATCCACGATTTAATTTTTCCTTATGTGTTCTGTAATGGTTCTATTGAGCACTCGATCGAGAAAAGAAAAACTGATACCCTCATTTAAAATTGGCGATAATATATGAGATATTCTACTGAATAAACAAAATTTAATAAGAAACTTCTGGAGATAAACTCGCCGGTCTGGGGCTTGGTAGACTCCCTATAGGCAAAAAATTTGGAGCAAATTGATACCCCATTTAAAATTGGTGATAATAAATGGGATATTCTACCTGACAATAAACAAAATTTAACAAGGAAATTCTGGAGATAAACTCGTTGGTCCGGGGCTTGACCAACTCCCTGTAGGCAAAACTTCTGGAGCCTTCGCTGGTGTAGCAGAAGTTGCAGGAACGCTTGGACTTAACACAGGTGGTGATGCTTCTGGCACAGTTTCCGGAGGAGGTGTGGCAGTAGGGGGAAGAGTAACGGGAGCAACGACAGGTGATGGTGGAGGAATAGCTGGTGGGACGGCAGGTAATGGTGGAGGAATAGCTGGGGGGATGACAGGTGAGGGTGGTATTGCTGAAGGAGAAGGACTAGGTGGTGTCTGGGGGTTTTCGCTGGAAGAGCAACAAGCGGTGATATTGGAGTCGGAGTCAAGGAGAGGCTTTTGGCGTGGCTGCCGGAGGAGGAGATGGAGAAGAATTGGGCTCCATTGATGGGACGGTAGATGGACTAAACATCAGAGAATGGTGGACATTTCGTGGATGGTGTTGATGATGATGAACTGGACTTCAGTGCTGTTGCCGAAGCCATTTGTGCACTGCCGAGTTTGTACATGATTCTTTGTTCCGAACCCTAGTCCCTGAATCCAACTTTTGAATGTGATAAATCCAAGTGATATGTCTATCTTTCCTTAAATGTCTTTTTATCGTGAGAATTCGAGGATTAGGTTGAGAATCGGAGGAAGGAAAGGAGATGATGTTGGAGGAAGGAAGAAGCAGGGTTAGGGGTATTTCATCATTTGATATTACCCATAAGGGTATTTTGGACCGGTGAAATTCAAATGCATGATGACATCAGCTACTAACGAAAAAAAGTTAAACTCAATGCGTCTTTGTAACAACGTTTGGGATCTAGGGGTAGTACGTGTAGTTGTCAACTTTAGGGTAATGTTTCTATTTGACCAATAGGTCGGGTGGAATGAGTAATTTCCCTTTTATTTATTTATTTTTTAATGTGGTTTACGAAGTTGTTAAGGGAATTCCTATTTTGAGACATTTCCTGTGTTGAGGAAGGTATTGGTTCCTTTTTCCATGTGTGAGGGTGTTTGAAGGGGTTTGATTATCGTTTGTCATTTCCCCTTTTCTTTTCATCCCTTTTATCCTTTTTTTTTTTGGTTTCCTTCTGATAATAGTCCCTTTTATCCTTTGCTTCTGGGGTAATGCCGTAATGATGCAGATCGAAAATATGGATCTGCAAGAAAAATAAAGAGAGGAGAGAGATCACAGGATGATGGAGAAGGGAGGAAAACATGGGGGAGAGAGGAAAGAGAAAGGGGATATGAGAGGAGAGGGAGAGAGAAGAGAGGCAACAACCTCAATTTCAAATAAACAAATTCTATGCATTTATAAGACTAGAAACAGAATAAAAAAATAAAAGCACATAACAAAACCTCCTACAATTGACCAGCAGTAGGGATTTGTTAATGGACTAAACTACCTAAGATAAAATAAACCAGACCAACTAATACTCTCTCTTCCAGCTGCAGGCTAAAAGAAGAGTTGTTCTTAACTGACTCAATCTTTGTATTATGAT
Source organism: Protea cynaroides (assembly GCA_028583415.1). Classification (NCBI taxonomy): domain Eukaryota; kingdom Viridiplantae; phylum Streptophyta; class Magnoliopsida; order Proteales; family Proteaceae; genus Protea; species Protea cynaroides. The sequence goes on along the minus strand of CM053265.1, from coordinate 72,607,795 downwards.
GACACAATAAAATAGTAAGGGTAAACCCACAAACTAATCCTCACGATTGAATAAGATAAGATGTAAAAAATATGGAGTTCTTTGAGCCGCAGGGTGTTGAAGAAGCTTCCCAACTTGGTTCCACGATTTCATAAGAGTAACCAGGTAAACTACTAACACAAAAAAAAAAAAAAGCCTTTTCTATATGCCTAGCCATTGGGCCTCATGAACTAATTAAAAACTAATTTACTTCTAAATAAACACATCTGATCTTGACCCTGCATTAAATGGATTTTTGTCTTCTTCTTTATTTCAAGAATGATTGAATTGCAAATGTGACTTTCCCTCAGCTTGAAAATTCTGTGAAGTGTTGTGCCATCTCAGTGTCTGTGTTTATATGTCTATGTTCCCTTGGAACTGCAAAAAAAAAAAATATCGTATTCACTGGCTTTGTTGCTCTTTTCCTGTCCTTCATTCTTCTTGCATTCTATAAATCATGAGAGCAAAAGTCCTGGTCATTAATCTTTATCTTAAGTTTTTGAATAGCCATTTTATTGCATGAAAACGAAGGTCCTCCTAGCAGTGCACATGAAAAATTGCATTACATCCCATGCTGGTAACAGGGCCACATGACATTGTCTAGAGAATTTTATAGTTTCTTTTGTGATATCTTCTTTTGGAAGTACATCTGGAAAAGCATTTTGAGGGTATGCCCTCCGTGTGAGGGAGATGTGATAATAATACATAAACCTCTTGACAATGCTTGATCATGTGTGAGCACCTCATAGTGTAAGATTACTGCCTGATCTCCAAGCCTGAATCTCCTCAACCAATAAAGCTGCTCTACAAGACTTTGCACTAGAGCTTTCAACTCAGAATCAGAAATGTTACTATCTATGAGGGTTCATAGACAAATTGTTGTCTTATTTGCCTTTCTTGTATTTCTTTATTTATTGATTTTGAAGATTTGGAACCTTGTATTTATTTATTTTTGCCAATCACTGCAGTTCTATGATCTGTTGAATATATTTGAGCTCAATGGGCTTCCCTCTGAAGACAATCCTTATCTCTTCAATGGAGACTTTGTGGATAGAGGGTCATTTTCACTTGAGATTATTCTGACACTATTTGCATTTAAGTGCATGTCTCCCGCTGGTACCACCTCTTCAACTACTTATCATGCAACTCAAGTTAATTGGTTATCTTGTAGTTCATCTCTCCCTCTCCCTTCTTGTACCATGTAGATACTGGCTATTGCTAATCGTTGTTTTTTACATGGCTTGCATTTTTTTTAATATAGATGATAACGGGGCAGGTTATATTGGTAACCCCCTTTGGTATGCCATTGCTGGTTTTTGGGCTGGATTTGTTTTTCAATGGATAGATTTGTGGTTTTTGACACAATTAAAGAGAAGGCTTCCTATAGGTTTTGGCCCTCTTTACGTTGTGTAGGCATTTGTGTTTTTCATTTTTAAATGAATTTGTATATTCATTTATGTATGTCATATTCATTTCATTCATTGGATGCTATACTTTTGGTTCCAAGTAATTTTACCTGTGTGCCGAACTTTCTATTAGTTCTTTCAGTTAGGCTATATACTTGCATTTTATAAGATTTCCCCTCCCTTAAACATCAATTGTTTTAATACTTGTTGTTTTCCCTCCTGATTTCAGCTATTTATTTAGCTAGAGGAAATCATGAGAGTAAGAGCATGAACAGGATATATGGTTTTGAAGGCGAGGTCAAGTCGAAGTTGAGTGACACATTTGTTGAACTCTTCGCTGAAGTATTCTGTTGTTTACCTCTATCACATGTAATTAATGAAAAGATCTTCGTAGTTCATGGAGGTCTTTTCAGTGTTGATGGGGTGAAACTGTCTGACATTAGAGCGATTGACCGGTTTTGTGAGCCTCCAGAGGAAGGTACACTGTATATGCTTTTTGTTTTGCTTATTCTTTTTTCTGAAACGTTTGAACAAGAGCTTTTTTAATGCACTTTAATTTTCCGTATTCATGATCGTATACTGTTGGGACTAAATTATCTGATGAGTGGTGGTGAGCGTCTCTCAGTCAAGTTAAAGAAGCATACAGGCTCAGCTCATATATGTTTTAGCACTGTAGCTAGAATACGTGTAACAAAAAATATTTATTTATTTTTGGGGTTTTTTTTTTTTTTTTTTTTTTTGGGGGGGGGGGTGTGTCCACTCTGCTGCCATACATCATCGGAACTGCATGGCCCACAATATTTGATATTAAGGTCTGGAATGTTTTTATAGTTGGATTTCGTTCCTGTTTCATATCCTGGACATTCGTAATTTCAGTTCTATCTATCATTTAAAATGTCAGGTCTGTCCTTTAAGTTACTGAACAGCTCATTGGAGCATGAGCACTTTCATGGATATAATTGCCCCCAATTCCTTGCTTAGACTACAAGATTTCTTCTTCCCTGCTCTTGAGAAATCAAACTTTCTGGATTACAAAACCTTAAAAATGGAAGACTTGGAATTATCTTTTTCTTTTCAACTTCAATTTTATGGATGTTAAGAATTTTTTAAAATTGTTCTCTCGTCAGGGTTGATGTGTGAGCTGCTGTGGAGTGATCCCCAACCTTATCCTGGCAGAGGCCCTAGCAAGAGGGGTGTAGGTCTATCTTTTGGTGCAGATGTGACAAAGAGATTTTTGCAGGAGAACAATCTTGGTAATCTGGCTTCAGTTGTTGCTTTCTTAGTTTTTTCTTCTCTAGAACTCCCTATTCATATTTACTTCTCATTTGGCAGATCTAGTTGTCCGATCTCATGAAGTAAAGGATGAAGGATATGAGATAGAGCATGATGGTAAACTTATTACAGTCTTTTCTGCACCAAACTATTGTGATCAGGTAATTCCATCGATTCTTGTCCTTTCATGACTGTGCTTCAGGTTTTTTTTTTTTTTGTGTGATTCAATGTAGGCCTGAGAGGCCCAACACAACCAGGCCAACTTGGATGTCTTCAACTGGCTGGCTGTTAAAAACTTGGAACTGGACCCCTTCTGGGATTAATATCTGGTCTGATTTAGAACTTACGGTTAACCAGACTCCGGAACTGCCATTGAAGTAGGTAAAATTAATAATGGATGCTTGTACTACTGGTGGTTGATGTTGCACAAGCTTTTCCACATGTATGAAGCCCATGCAAAAAAATGCAAATTATATCCTCACATTTGGAGTACCGAGGACAAAGTGAATGAAACAGCTAAGCAAGCTGCTGCTAGTTCACAATGAAAACGCCCATATACACAAACATGAGTTTGTACCCTTTGCTAAAATGTGTTGTGGACATGTTATTATATATAATAAATAATGCAAGCATTGGGAAAACCTCCTTGTCCTATTGAATTCATATTTCTATGTGATGATCCTTTTTTATGTACTAAGACTTTGCATAGTTGGCACACTAAATGTCTGGAGGTGCCTGTGTACTTAATTATTTGACTTGCTGTTGTTCTTTGCCTTTAATCAATAATGATATGGATCAACTTTGGAGTACAGCTGTTCCTTGTTATATGCTCAAAATTTAGTATTGTAAGTTTGTAACATGTCTGCTTGGATGACACAGATGGGTAACAAGGGTGCTTTCATAAGGTTTGAGGCCCCTGATATGAAGCCAAACATTCGCACTTTTTCAGCAGTGGTTAGTAACATTTTCTTGTCAATCCCCTTTCTGTCAGATTTTTTTTTTTTTTTTTTATAATTCGGACTGCAAAATCTTGTAGAATACTAATGCTTCTTTTGGTTGCTCAACTTTGCAGCCACATCCGGATGTCAAGCCGATGGCATATGCCAACAATTTTCTGCGAATGTTTTCTTGATCCTTGGCTGGATGCGACTGTTTTTTGTAAGTTTTTGGCATAAATTTCATGTTATTCGACTACAACGAATACTATTTATTGCAGGAAGTAGCCTGATAAGCAGGCCGTCCACATCAGCTGATGCAGTTTTGGGCCTTGATATTTTAAATTCATTTTTTCCCTCAACTTTCTGTTCCAACATCTGCGAATTGTGATTATTTTGATATGGGCTTGAAATATTTAAAGCGATTACTCTAATAGTAATTATGGGTACTATGTAAAGATGTAGGAAATTCTTTTGTTCCCTGTACTTACGATATTTACTGCTAAAATTTTCACCTCAGGTTTCATTGTACATCATTAATAGCTTAGTCAGAAGACATTGGTTTTGTGACTACTTGTAGAAGGATAAGGCCTCCAGCTGGTAAATTTTGTTATCAGACTATGCAAAACGAGGTAACTTGCAACTTAATTAAGCAGCCACATGGGGGCAGACTTGAACCTAATTCCAGTCCATGGTTGACATGAGCCTTGAGTTAAACCATTTAAGGGCAGGCAATCGCATGCCCCTGGAAGACCAGCTGGCCCAGTCCTTTTTAATTGCATGCCCCTGGAAGGCCTGCTGGCCCAGTCCTTTTTAGCCCCAAAAGGACGATGCATCTCCGCAGTGTTGGGAAGCAAGACCTGTTAGGGAAATGGGTTGATATATCTTGTTCTTGTTCCTCGCTAACTGTTTTAACATATAGGTGTGGTTTGGTAGCAAGGGAAATAAAAGGGTAGGGAAGTGAAAATTTTCAAACCTAAAAAATTATTTTTTATAGCTATCTTACATGATTGTATAAACCACCACATTTTAGATGTAATTTTTATTTTATTTCCATACAAAGGATTTCGATGTAAACTGTAGGTTAACCAAATATGGACAGGTACCATGTGATGTAATGATTACACGAGTATTATTTTTTTGAAGTTCGAAATTTTCATTTCTCTTGCCTTTAGTTCCTCTTGCAACCAATCAGGAATCATATGGGATTTTATCTTATTTCAACACATGTTGGGTTCATATTTATCTAGTAGAAGAATTAAATTCATTGTAAAAGCACATCATCAATCCAAGATTGCATAACCTTCACCAGGGTTGATGAAATTTTCATGTTGTTTTAGTTGGCAAAATTTGATTGACATTTGGGTGCGTACATATTTTAAAGGGCTCTATCCATCTCATTGATTTCAGTGGAAAATGAGCATGTTATATTGGTTAAACTTGTCTAAAAAGTTGGAGTACAAAAATTTCATTAACCTCTAATATACATTAGAGATTCATGGATTTCTTGTAATTTTTAGAACTTTGAATCCTGATTTGAATAATGTATTCATATCACACTAAGTAGTAGTAGAAACTCGAAAATTGCATTTCATATCGCGTTTAAACTTTACAAAGTGAGATGAGTATAGAGTTTCTCTATAATCTGGTTCCTCCCATTTCCCCCTCTTGCCACATTGTCGCAGATGAACTCTACAAAGTCGTTAAACATTTACTTTATAATTTTAACGACTGGCTGAATCAGCCAGGCTCAAACATGTGTCTATTGCCCTTAATAACTGGGCATATGAGGCGGATTTGTAGCCCACATAACCTAGTTCAACTTGCTAGAACCCAGCAATTTGCACCCCTTGAGTGGACTTTTCAATTTCTGTTTCAAAATCTCTCTCGAGCATCAAAACAAATCTTGCTTCGCTTGTTACAAATGCTCTCACAGGAGTTTGATGCAGAAGATTTGCTCTCTTATCATTTAATAATCACAGGGAAGCAGGAGACATTAGCAGTCCAAACTTTTCATGATTTGATTTTCAACAAAATGGCTTGACAATAGCAAAGATGAATAAAGGGTAATCTACATTGTTAATGGAGATCGGAGTACTCACTATTTTCATACAATAAAAAGGATGAATCATAGGAACAATAAGAACCTTTGCCTCAAAACTGAAGAATGAAATCTTATTTCCAATCCCTACGAAATAGCTCGGGTCTTCTTTTTTCTTTTTTATTTGTTATGTGAAGCTCAGGTCTTTTGCCACCCATGGTTAAATCAGGTCTTCACAACTTCCAACCCGTCAAGAGGCATCCTGTCTAGGTCTTTTCTCCCATATTATTTTACCATTTGAGAATGAGGCATTCATTCCGCCACCCTCTTTGGTGGAGTTGAAAGAGGTGGTATTTAACATGGGTCCTTCTAAAGCTCCATAAATGAACCACAAAAAAAGAAGGCAAGATCGGCTTTCTGGCACTAAAAATTGATGTCTAAATCCTATGATTGCACCGAAAGGGGTTTTTATCAGATCAATTTTGGAAATGCTTGGTTTAAATAATCATTGGTGTGATCTAATTTCCCTTCGTATTTCCTTTGATTAGCTTTCTCCCATTTCACTCTTTCTAGAGATCTTTGATAGGGGGGCCTCTCTCACCATACTTATATTTGTATTAGTCATGGAAGGGCTGTCTAGAATGCTAACATCTGTCCAAGATGAACACATATTCAAAGGCAACTGATCTCCCCAATGGTCTCCAACTTATTTTTTTGATGATGATTGTTTCAATTTTTGGCGAGCCACAAACAATGACTGTCCATTCCTTTTAACTTATTAAAGATTTGTAAGGCAAGTCATCAAACTTAGAAGAAAGCTCTGCTCACTTTAGCAAAAAAGAAAAAAAAAAAAATCAAAATAATCCTACCTGTGTTTGTTGTAACAAGGCTGACGAGTCAATGTAGCATTTATTTTGTGGGGGTTCCTTCTCTAAAAGAATATGGGCCAAAAAGCCAGTTAGGTTTACGCACAGAATTTTCTAAGGGAAAACTCCTTCAGGGACCTCATGCAGGACCTAATATCTCATCACTCTTTATCCAAAATAGGATTTGAACGGATTGCTGTCCATTGCCTTTGTCATCCTTCTATTTTCTTTGGCAGCAACGGAATCAGATCCTCAATAATGATTCAAAACCAAACCCCTACCATTAATCTACAACCTGAGGAAGACCCCTGTCCAACTTCTATCCCTTTGGCCCAGCAAAACACTCCAGGGGAGGATCAGTCTTGTTAATCATCGATGGCAACTTTAGACAGACCCCAAATCTACTAGGTGGACAGCAATATTTAAAACTTCAGAATGAACTAAATCTCATCTCTTTTGATTATGACTTCTTTGATTCAGCAGCAGAAGCAGAAGGAAAAGCTATCAAGCTAGGACTTCAAGAGGCTGCAGCCTACGGGTTAAGAAAGGTGGAATTCTGGACTGACGCAGTTTAATGGGTTCCATGGTTATCAACAGCTAATACCACTTACTGGCCATGACAGATTTTTAACCTCTTAACAGACATTAATCTCATCTTAAGGATTGTGATTTTATAATTAAAAAGTTTATCAAACTGATATTATAATGGCCCTTGTACTTGCAAATATGGCTAGAATTTTCAAATTTGGGTTTTTCTTCTTGACACCGATGATCAGTTTGTCTGTTCGTCTGTTCGCACAAAAACCCTTCATCCCTCTTGTCTCAAATGCCAAAATACTCCCTGTATATTGAGGTTTCGTAATGATCCACTGACATCCCATGAAAGAGAATCAATGTAAATGGACCATTGGCATTGGCTAGTGTCACACAGAAACATCCCTCAAGGGGCAGCTCGTCTTTCCAAACGAGGATCTCTATATTTTTCTTCAGGCTTTGTTTGGTTGCAAGGGGAATTGAAGGAAAAGGAATTGAAATTTTTTAACTTTAAAAAAAAAAATTTGCAACAATGATTACAACACATGTTATTACATTACTATATAGCTAATTCCAAATCATTTCATATCTAGTTATTTAACGTACATTTTACTTTGCATTCAAATCCTTTGCATTTGAAAAATAAAATAAATTTTACTTCTTACAATTATCATTACTAAATATGTTAAAAAATTTAAATAGTTTATACAATTATGTTATGTTGTAACTATAAAAAAAAGTTTCCTTTTAAAGTTAAAATTTCACTTCCCTTTCCTTTGCAACCAAACGAAGCCTTAGTTTGTTAATATATTTTTCTTTCCAAAAAAAAAAAAAAAAACACAAAAGAAAATAATAAAAACCCTGTTTTTCCAAAGAAGTATACAGAAGAAGTGGCTAACCAAGACTACACTCAACCAACTTCTCCCAGGATTTGAGGGAACTGTCGCCAGAGGGAGTTTTGTACAAGGCAAGACGGGAGATCTTGAAACTCAGGCTACTTATGCTCTTATCAAGGAGTTTAGCTTTCTCTTGGGCTTTCTTCTTCTCCTCATCTGTTAAATCCCCATAGAGGAGGCTCAAATGTGGCATATAAGCTACAGTGTAAACACCAAAACGTATTTGATCAGAAAAAGATATGCTAGTCTCCTACTATTTGTGGAAACAAGACATCCATCAATATGATAAACCCTATAAACGTAATCTCAAAATCTTCCAGTGTATAAAAATATAAAATTGCTCTTTGAATCTTTAAAACAGGAAAAATATGAAAGAAACAGAGGATGTGGATCCTATAAACTTTCAGTAAGAAATACTGAAACAGAGGATTCTTCATACCATAATCATAATAAGTAATGGAGATAACCTACTATCACAGTTAGGAGCATATGAAATTGAAATTGACTCACGGGTTGAACTCTTGTTTCCGAAGCAACCATTGCAGTGATCAGCAGTTGATATCATCTACATCGACAGATTTCAATTCAGACAACAAAACCATATCAAGACGACGAAGAACCATCATAACCTTCCATTTTCGAAATTGAAAAAATCGTTGAATCTATTGATTAAGGAAATCTAAAATGCAAGACTTCAAATTAGGTTGAAAATTAAAAAATTTCATTTTACCTCAGGAGTGGCGTGGAAGAGAAGGAAGACGCACTCATAGAAGGAAGTACCCTTAGCCACCGAATCAACTTGACCTGTATACGATTTCAGACCTTCGCAAGCGGACTTGAACTTTTTAAGGGCATCAGCCTTGGTGAGGCGAGTAATTCCAACAACGGTGATGTGTGGCACGATCTCGGGACCTCCAAACTCCGATCTCAAACCCTTCATCAAATCATTCAATCTATTGTTCACGTCTTCAGGCGGTAATGCCAACACCGAATAATCATCTTCTTTTGCTGCAACTCCAGCTCCTTCCATCGTAAAATATCGAAAATCACCAGATCAACAACACTCAACAGAGATACTGCCTTAACTTCTATAAAGGTTCAACAGCTCCACGAAGCGAGAGCAGAGAGATGAGGGAGAGAATACAAGCTGTTCTTCGCCGAAGAAGAGAATGCAGAGATGCTCTGGACTTGTGCCTTCTCTCGTATTTTCATATAAAACAAATAAGAAATGGTTTTAGATAGTTTTACGTGCAAGATACTGACCGTCTGATGTCATGTGACATCACATTTGTGAAGGACCACTTGGCTCTAGACCGTGCTATCCGGTCCAACCTGGGAAGGAACCGGCCGTTTTAAATCTAAAAATTTGAATTAATAGGTGAAAAGATTCCCAGATGTATAAGGGGCTGTAGCTATTTAGTAATGGTTGTGGGACTAAATTCTCAACATTTACACGTATAACATATACGGGGCTGAATAACCATCACCGTCAAGGTCAAACCGGTTTAAAACTGATCCAACCTGGTCTGAGGTATTCATATTCGGTCAAGCAAGCCACAAAACTGAACATGGAGATTTCTTGAACAACAAGATTTGATTAATTGGAAATGCACATAATGTCATGGTCCAAGAGCCTCAGCTTGAGAAAACAATTCCCATAAGGCCTGGGTGGAGATTCCTTTCCATGTTCTCTCATTTAATGAATCATTAGATCATTATTGATACTTAATCTTTTCATCAATGTGGGCAATTTTTCTGTGTTCTCGTATTGATGAAAGGAATATCTAGTGGTTGTTATCTATTGTGTGTATATATCGATGTATTGGTATACATGCACAATGGATGACAACTGTTAGATATTTCTTATGTCCACTTGAGGACATCAGGGGATTATTTTCTTATTACAAGATTCCCACTCCCACCCTATCAAGGACACCTCTTAAGTCTAATTGTCCCTCAAGTTGAGATCCAACGTCCAACACGCATGCCAATACATTGGTTTGCATGCAAAATAAACTCTAATCTTTAATCTCAACTTGAAAGATGGTTAAACCAGAGAAAGTTCTTTTTCCTCCTATCACTGCTCTGGTTTTCCAAATTGGATTTTGTGAAACTCTTGCGGTCTTGCCCATAAAGAATCTAAGGTTGGGAAAGTAAAGGCACACGAGTTGTAAATGTTTGAAGTTGATACACAGGAATTGGTGATCTTTTTCACTATTATTTGATACACTGTTTTCTCAGAACTTTGGATAATTTTATGTTATTTAAAATAAGTAGGTATCGAGTAGTTTTTGCACATCCGATGTCATCAAAAAACAAAAGCTTATCTTTAACTTTTGAATATAACAATTTCCATATAGCTATTTATGTATTATGGGAGATTTTTATTACAGTGGCATTGTGGGACATCTCTTTCTAATTCAAATTACCATTTCAATCGAATTCTTTTTTCACTAATGACGGGTATTCAAACCTTTGGTCTGACTAATCCGGTACGTTTATATTAATCCCACAATCATATGGACTGGGTCATTCCAGGGTTGAATAAAAACCATTTCACTTACACTCATAGCAAGAAAGAAAAAGTACTTAACATCCCGAGTGAGTGGTCCCAAGGCAATAAGAGGAGTCGAACTCAATACCTTTCATTTCTTGATGCGTGCTCCTTGCCAACCGAACTACCCATTGGGATTCATTTCAATCAAATTCAAACTCATTTCTTGACTTTGCTTTCTCACACTGTGGTAGCATACCTTCATCAGCATATTTACACTTCCTTGATAATGAAAATCTATATTTACTTGATTCATTTTATTTATTTATTTTTTTTGGGTAAGTTCATTTACTTGATTCTCATTGTAAGAGAAGTATTTGAAAATGTCTCAAATTAATAGCCTCCTACCATGGGAGAGGTTCATGGTCTGTGTAAGATACATTGTCTGAAATTTACTAGTGAATGGTGAACTCTACAAAATCGTTTAAACATTTTCCTTCTATTTTCTTTGACTGGGTTCCAGAAAACAGATCTGGAAGGAAGGTACCGTTGGATCTCTCCCTCCCCTGAGGGACAGTGATCCAATGGGTATGGGTGGGCTGGCGGCTTGAGAGGATCTGAATCCATGACCATGGCCTTTAATATTTGGCAGGTCAAAGGCTCAAGCCATCAAACAGGTATATAGCCTAAGCAGATTCCTCTCAAGGTATCCAAATCCTCTCCTCCCAAAGGTTGGGGAGGAGAGGCAGCGGCCCAGTTAGATGGCCTAACACCTGGGGTTCGGTAAATCCGAGCCCTCCATCTGAGCAACACCCCCTTGTCGGCTCAGCTTGTCGGCTTGAATTCACCCGATCCCCAGGTCTCAGCCATCTAACGGGACAGCCCCCTCTCCTCCCGAACCTCTGGGAGGAGAGGATGTGGATCCCCTCTCAAGTTAAGTCGTTAGTCCAGCGAATGATTCGGCGGCTTGACTCACTCCATGTGCCTACCAATACATTGATATGTGCGCGGAGTCAACTCCAGCCATTGGATCAAGGTAGGAGTGAGTGTTCAACTTGAGACGAGCTCTGTCCCCAAGATACCTAGTTCAAACCAACCACTTAAGAACAGAAATCATCTCCCGCCTGGGTTTGGGCAGGAGACTGGGCGGCCTGGATGGATGGCCACCATGTGGTACTCGGAGAGATCCGAACCCTCCATCCAAGCCGACCGCCCAGTCAACAAGCTGAGCCGACTGGGGGGTCGGCTCAGATGGAGGGACTTGGATCCCTCCGAGTGCCACATGGCGGCCATCCATCCGGGCCGCCCAATCTCCCGCCCAAACCCAGGCGGGAGATGATGTGGATCCACCACTTACACCCCTCAAGTGGACCTGTCAATCTATACACCAAGATACCCCTCAAGCTTTAAAGCAAATCTTGTTTCGCCCTCTTTCATCTTACAATAATATTTGTCACAGGAAAGCATCAGAAACTAAAGAGCAGCATCAATATTTAGTTGAAGAAATATATATAGTAGTCCAAACTGTGCATTATGAGAATTTGAACAAAAAGACTTGACAAAAGATAATATTAGAACCCTGTTTTTCATATATAGAGTAAACAGAAGAAATGGCTAATCAAGATTGCACTCAGCCACCTTCTCCCAGGATTTGAGGGATTTGTCTTCAGTGTCGGTATTGTACAATGCAATGCGGGAGACCTGAAAGGTCAGGCTGCTTATACTCTCATCAAGGAGTTTAGCTTTCTCCTGGGCTTTCTTCTTCTCCTCTTCTGTTAAATCCTCATAGAGGAGGCTCAAGTGTGGCATATAAGCTATACAAGTGTAAACACCAAAACGTAGTACTGATCAGCAAAACAAAAGATAGTCCTACTAAAAGGATTATAATTGGTGAAACAAGACATCCTGCAATATCATAAAGTCTACAAACATAATCTGAAATTTTTCCAGTACATAGAAATATCAAATTGCTCTTTGAATCTTGAAAGCAGGCAAAATTTTCTGAGAGGAAGATTTGCAATCTGTGCCTTAGTGTTGCCCTTTGGGGTGTCACATGACAATTCTTTTGTTGTCAAGTATTGGTGACTCCAGAATTATATTCTTGCCGTCCCTCAAAGACAGTCCTCCTTCCAATCTATGGTTGTGTCAAAAAAAAAAAAATAGTATAAATAGACCCCAAGGAGAATTGAACTCATGACCTCTTTTTTTTGTCAATGCTTTTGAACTTTTTACTTTAAAATTTCATTGATTCAAAATATTGTTTAATCAGTTTTTGTGTGTTAGAGAGGTGTGTCTTTTCCTAATAGACATCTAAATGACCGATGGGTGTGACTATTGATGATATATTTAAATGGTCAACTGACACGTCTTATGGTCGTCTCCAAGATGTGTAAAGTTTTTGTGATATATCACTTTTCTTCCTAAAGTCCAATTGGAGCATTGAGGTTTTGAGGTTCTGATGCCTTCCATCTTGTATCTATTTTTTATGCTTGGTTGTTGTGTGGTTGCCCTTTCATGGTAGGGTTGTGAGTCTCTCTTGGCAAGAGTCAGTTATATTCTCCCCTTCCCCCACTCAGCTTTTGCAGTTTTTTCTTAATAAATTCTCTAAGTATAAAAAAAAGATATGTCTTATGGGAAGGATATTGGACATGTCTCTTGGAGATAATATTTGGTGGTGTTTCTTCTCCTATATATAGAGAGGAGGTTTAACCCATTTTCTCTAACGGTGTTCATAAGTTTTCACTCTCTCATTCTGTTTTGAAGTTTTTCTTGTTGACTTTGTTTTACCTATTAAGCACAACCCAATGGTGTTCTGATGGAAGCCAGTAAACGAGTGCAGCGAATACTGGCGGGCCTCCAGGGCTGTTTTTACTTGGAGACTGATTCCCAACAACTCAGCTTGCAACAGAAAGGACAGTTATAAAGTGACACCACTCAGCCCACCAATTCCTTAATTTCTAACCCATCATTGCAGGTTCTTAAACAAGTAATGATCCTAAGCAACTTGGTTTTAGTTTTCAGGTTCTGTTTTTCACTTCTCACTTCCTATAAATTTTCTGATGCCTAAGTTATATTGATTAGACCATAGTTATTGTGTGATTTTAAGAATCAAGAACACCCATTCCTTGATTTCTAACCCATCATTGCAGGTTCTTAAACAAGTAATGATCCTAAGCAACTTGGTTTTAGTTTTCAGGTTCTGTTTTTCACTTCTCACTTTATATTGATTAGACCATAGTTATTGTGTGATTTTAAGAATCAAGAACACCCTACAGGGGTCCTTTTAAATAGAAAAAGAAAGTACAGTGATACTATAATTTTTCAGTAAGAAATACAGAAACAGAGGATTCCTCTTGCCACAATAAATATTGGAGAAAACCCACCGTCACATTTAGAAGCATATGACATAGAAATGACCTTCGCAGTTTATAAACCAATAAGTCCAAAGTTTTTAGAAAATTGTGTAGATGAAGCAAGAGTGTAGCATCTTACGGGTTGAATTCTTGCTTCCGAAGTGGGCATTGCAATGCTCGCTGGTTGACATCACCTGCATCGACAGATTTCCACATCAGACAACAAAACCATATCGGGAGTCAGGACGACGAAGTTGGAACATTTTAGATAACCATCACAACCATCTAATTTCAAAATATAACGAATCACTAAATCTATCGATAATGAAAATCAAAATTCATGACTTTAATTTGGTTGAAAAAAAAAAATTGCATTCTACCTCTGGAGTGTTGTGGAGGAGAAGGAAGACGCACTGATAGAAGAAAGTACCCGTAGCCACTGAATTTACTCGAGCTGTATACGATTTCAGACCTTCGCAGGCGGACTTGAATTTTTGAAGGGCGTCGGCTTTGTTGAGGCGAATAGCTCCGACGACGGTGATGTGTGGCTCGAACTCAGGACCTCCGAACTCCGATCTCAGACCTTTCATCACCTCCTTCAACCTCTGGCTCACGTCTTCGGCGGTAATGCCCATACCGAATAAACATGTTCTTCTTCAGCAACTCCAGCTCCTTCCATCGATGGAGATCGAAGACAACCAGAAAAACACTCAATAGATACACCGCCTAAACTCGTAGAAAATAAAAACCCTACAAATGATCAACAGAATGCGTAGCGAGAGATGAGGGAGAGAAAAACATTTTTATTGGCCCCATGAATGAATCGATTCTTTGTTCTTCGCTGAAGAGACATTGCAGAGCATCTCCGAATCTGTTCTTTATTATTTGATCTAACGAATATTAGGAGAGAAGAGAGTATATCCGGTGGCAGGTTTTAGATAGACTACATACATGCGTATTGTCTGAATTAATATTGATCGTCTGATGTCATGTGATATCCCACTTTGATATGGTATCTTATTAAGAAATGAAAAGTACTTGATTACCCATTTGTTAACTCTTGGTGGACTGGAAAAATCCTGCAGAAAGGGAATGGTATCGATGAAGGGTGCAGCTCGCCACAAGTTCTGCAGTTGATCAGGTTGGTGATTCAGCTGTTGGAGTTATTCTGTGTACATATTAATATATTAATATATGTGCGGAATGAACTTCAATTATTGAATCACGATTGAAGAAAATGCCTAACTTGAGTCGGGCTCCTTCAATCGATGAACCAGTGATTGAAGAACCAGTTCCACTGGAGTGGTTGATCTTGCTGAAGATAATGGACTAGAATCTGATGGAAAGTTCTTGGAAGATAATGAAGAAATAGAATTACCTAATTCTTGAGGACCTCACTTTGTTTTGAATGCTGGGAGGTTGGGGAAATTTGCGAGCAGAAGATTGCTATTGAAGATACGGATTGGGAATAAATAACACTAACCCGTAACAGCTCAATACGTTGACAAAGCATCACTTAATCGGATCCCGACACGTCAACCCAATGAGGCACTTAGGGCGAAGCGCCTTGGCCTATTGAAGATGTACCAAGCTCACAACATTTAATGTAGCTGGCTATCGCATATAAGACACGCACAATTAATGCATTAATCTAAGAGATGCCGTAATTAAAGTAGTGACAACAACTCGAATGACTCACATGAATCACATCCTTTTTTCTTCTTTTGCGAAAATGCACCCTTGACTAGAACACCCCAATAAAGACTTAACACATCAACTCAAGTATTGCCTTCAAAACCTACAGAAATAACCTCTGCCTGTCCACAAGCAAGGCTTCGAATACTCACGCGTGCCCAACACATAACTGTTCACATAAGCCTAAGTCAATCCATAGCCAACATTATAAATAAAGTTCAATCACATGAGTCACGGGTACGCTCAAACACACAATCTTCCACTCACACTCAGGCTCGCATCCTGTTGGGGGAAATATCCGCAAGAGGTCTGTCACCAAAGATAACCACGTGGCATTCATCTTAACCGCAGGATATAAATACGTGGCGATCATCTAGGACGTTGTAAAGGAAGGTATTATGATAAAATTCGAGATAGATGTCTAAGTTCGACCCCTTCCTGATCTGACACAACCTGGGGATAATGACTAGACAGGAGGATCTAGGCCACCAAAAAATCACTATCAATGGTCATAAATACTGACAAAAACCATTAATGCTAAATCCTCTGATCTGACCCGTCGCGTCAGAAGATCTGGGTTTAAATCGACGGAAAGGGGAAATATTACTTGAAAACATAACCCTAACGTGGACAATGATAAGGAACCCCGGAAATATCTGGCCCACAAAGGGGTCGAAAAACAATCCTAAGGAATCGAAAGGTGGCTGACATGATATAGTGATCTGTACCAGGGGGTCGAAAAGCGACTGACGTGATATAACCACCTGAACTAGGGGGTCGAGAGTCTATTAGTCTAATGTCCCCAATACAGTCAAAGTACGAATGATGGCTGTCTGGGATAAAACGAGTTCCGAAAAAGGATGTTTATAATTCATGAAGTGTATATATATATATATGCAGTCCAAGAAGGGGAAAAAAGAGAGGTATTCAATAAGAAAGTTTCGTCTCTCTTTGATAGTTTTTCTCCTGGCTCCCGTACCGTAATCCTATCACGAGTCTGTGACCTATGTATGTTCTCGGAGTTACTAGGAAGATATTCAGCTAATCACACCCCAGGAATCCCCTCTCAAAGGAGCTCTGGCATCTGGCTGAGAGTTCCATACTGTTGGTTTTCTCCTTTACGGATTCCATCGTCAACACATCCTTGTACCTCACATGCACTTACCACTTGGCAACCCTTGATTTTCTACGGCCTCATACCTCATACTTCTCATCCTCAGCTTCTCCACTAAGGAGACAACCTTATCTACGGTTTACTATTCTGATCTTAACTTAAGCATCAGAATGGACGCGAACTCCGAGCCCGGCCCCTCTTGTGCTTACCTTGTTCGTATCTTCTATAGATTATCTCTCCTAGGGACGACATGCAGATCAATCCAAGGTTGAAGTTGTGAATTTTCCTTCAGCTGGATAAGGGGCTGTTTGATAAAACTTCAACTCTGGGATTCTTACTTCTGGTTCAAATTTCTACTCCAACTTCAAAAGGATTCAAGAGTATGAGGGAGTAGAAACATGTTTGTTAATCTAATTTAGTCATGGACTCCAAAGTAGTGGTGGGGAGTGATGGATGGTGGCATTAGTGGTGAGTGGTGATGGTTGATGACGGTGGTGGTGGGTGGGAGGTGGTGGTGAAGGGTGGCGATGGGTGGATGGTGGTGGTGGAGGATGGTGGCGGTGGTGGTGGGTGGTGGTGGAGGATGGTGGCGGTGGTGGTGGGTGGTAGTGGATGGTGGTGGCAGTGGTGGTGGGTGATAGTTGGTGGTGGTGGTGAGTGGTGGTGGCGGTGGTAACGATGGTAGGTGGCGGTGGGTGGTAGTGGATGGTGGTGGCGGTGGTGGGTGGTTGGTGGTGGTGGCGATGGCGGCGGTGGGGGGTGGTGGTGGTGGTGGTGGTGGCGGTGGTGGGTGATAGTTGGTGGTGGTGGTGGGTGGTGGTGGTGGCGGTGGGTGGCTGTGGGGGTGGCGATAGTAGGTGGTGGTGGCAGTGGGTTGTAGTGGATGATGGTGGCGGTGGTGGGTGGTTGGTGGTGGTGGCAACGAGGGGTGGTGGTGGTGGTGGTGGCGGTGGTGGGTGATAATTGGTGGTGGTGGTAGGTAGCGGTGGCGGTGGTTGGTGGCTGACGGCGGTGGCGATGGTAAGTGGCGGTGGGTGGTGGTGGCAGTGGTTGGTGGTGGTGGCGATGGTAGGTGACGATGGGTGGTGGTGGTAGTGGCGACAGTGGGTGGTGGCTGGTGGATTGTGTTGGTGATGGTAGTTGGTGGTAGTAATGGTGTAGGATGATTTTTACTCCAAAATTATGTCTAAAAGTCGAAAAACATCTATTTGATGCTTCAAAAATTAGAATCTATAACTCATTTGAAATCGATTTACTCATGGATTCTTCAAAAGTTCAAACTGAGTTACCAAACAGACTTCTACTCCATTTATACTATGGATGTTAAGAAGGTTTTAGCGTTTTCTTTCAGCTGGAGAAGCTAATCATATTTTAAATTCTGGATTAAATGCTATGGATGTTAATAAGGTTTTAAAACAAACATCTAAACAATCAAGCGTTCCATAATTACAGCCAAAACTTATCACGTGTACCGCCACCTTAAATAAAAAACACCTAATGAAGAAAAAGAAGTCATTAACCGGGGCTGTTCCTAACAACTATCAAGTTATGTCCTCTTTGATCTAAGGATCTCAAGGCTTTAAAAAACATCTTGACATATTAAAAAAACTAAGATAGAAGTGTCAATTTTGAGACCAAACCAATAACCTAGATTGAAAAAACCCAAATTAATCCGAAATCAAACCCCAAATTGTTATTGAACATGTTTCGAAATGAAATATAACATATCGTACCAATCCCGATCTAATCAGAATTAATCTGAAAAATGAATCGATGAAAAATGAATCGATGAATCCAAACCAAATTCAATTTCACTACTATAACTTTTTATATAACCGTAAATGGGTTTTCTATTAGATTTTCCACCCAAATCACCCGAACCAACCTGACAGGCAGATAAACTAATAAACTAAACCCAATAATAACCCAAAACCAAATAAATCCGTTAATTAATGTGCATAATACAATCCACCCACCCAAACCTATTAATGAACATGTTTTAATCACGACCTATAAAATCCGATACCGATTTAACGTGACCCGTTGACACCTCTACAGGTAAGGGTTAACAATTGACCTAATCTCTTCCCATAATTGCACACACCTACACCTTAACGATCTCCCCAAATGATTGATACCCACCCCACCCAGGTGTCACATAGGGACATCAAAAGGGTCTCGAGGTCCCAAAAGGCCCAAACATGTCCAGCTTGCTTTGGAGTACCATTTTAACACAAAATGAACATATATATATATATATATATATATATATATATATATATATATATATATATATATATACGAATATAGAGAAGTTGAACAGTTACATACCCCAAAGCTTCTACCCCATAACCACCAAAAACCACCTCTTATAAAACATTATTATATATAATCATATTCACGGAAATGGAGCATTCCTCTTCATATCACTCTCCTCAATATCGATTGCAAAACCCTTTCCTGCATTTTTCCAGTAATCCGCATTCTTATTTATCAACTCTGGCTCCTCAATATCCACCCTTGATTTTATTAGATCCTCACTCGACACCTTGTACTTCTTGTTCCGTTTCTGCAACAGCTCTTCCTTCACCATCCCCAGATTCACCCCTTGCGGCGACATCATCAATGCTGGAGCTCCCAGTGGTAACACATCACCTACACCCACCACCGTCGCACTCAATCACTTAAAACCAATGCCCTCACTATTCACAAAATTACCAACAAAACCATTTTCATCATACCTCTATCCACCTGCCACGTGCACCAAAACTTCCCGTACGTCTTAGCCAGGTTCCGGAGCTCTGTCTTCTGTAGCATCTCTGGGACCCGCGGATTCAACCAGATACCAGATTTGATCTGAACCGCCCAAAAATCAGTCTAAAGTATGTATTATTTGAATAAATAACCCAGGAGGAGATGGACCCACCTCATAACCATGAGAATGCCAGAGTTTCTGTTCATCAGGTGATAGATTAGCGAAGATCTTATCTGATACGATATACTCCACACCTGTTACATGGTCCGAATAATGTAGACCGTTGATTAGCTTTACCAGACAGATGTTACAGTCTATGAGAAAAGAGAAAGTGATTACCGATGAGTCGAGCGTTGGAATCATCGGAATCGTAAACGGCGCATTGAAGGAAATCCTGGCTGAGACGAGTCACGAAGTGATGAGTCTCGATCTGGCGATTCATGTCGTGACTGTACAGACCGAAGGTGCAGACATGCTGTTGCATCTGCTTCACCGGCTTCAAGGACTGCAGCATCTGAGTCCCTTTATCAAGCATCTGTGACCCCACCGTCATTGGCTTCCCTGCCGTCGGTCCTTCGCCTGGCATCACGCCTGGGATTTCATCGCTCGACGCCATTGATAATAATAACCTATCTTTCTCTCTCTTCTCTCTCTCTCTCTTTATCTCTCTGGTTAGAGTGAGAGTATGTATTATATATGGCGGGAAAGAGGTGATGAAGTGCCACGTGGTGGAAGGAGATGAACTCAGAAGCATGCAAGGGCATTGACCTGGCTTACTTCTGGACCGCTTCGTGTTAATGTTCGGGACACTTGGAGTTTTTTGGGGAGATCTGAAAAGTTTGGGCCAGAAAAGGTCCACTGCAGGTAGGGGCCTGGGCCAGAATTAATGGACTCTTGAGCTAGGCTGGGAAGTTGGAAGGTTGGGTCGTTTGTCTGACTAGCATCTGACTCAGACATTAATGATTGGTTATTATATATCTTTATCAATATTAATCCATTTAAGATATTTTGTTAAGTTTTTATCTTAAAAGTTTCAAACTGATAAATGAAGGGACTTTCACTTGAACTGGGAAGTTTGCATTGTGTGATTGTCTCGTTTTATTTCGTTTTACTTTTTTACATCATTTTTTTAGGGTTGATTTTTACAAGCGACAAACAGCACGACCGATCCAAATCAATCAAATCTTGTAGAGATCTTATCATGCATTTTCTTTTTTGCTAACGACAGGTATCGAGACCTCTAGCCTAACTAATCCCTTGAGTTCATACTGATCTCACAACTGCATGGACCAGATCATTCCAGGGTTGAATAAGAACCATTTCACTTGCACCTATAACAAGGAAGAAAGAGCACTTAACACCCCAATGCGAGTGGCCCCAACGCAATAAGAGGAGTCGAACTTCGTACATTCTGCTTCCTAAAATGTATGCTCTTTGCCAATTGAGCAACCCTCTTGGGGTTCAGTTTTCTCTGCTCTTACCATCCATTTATTACAAAAGTACTTTACAGAATCAGGTCCTATATTTGTCCAAAGTCGAGAGTTCAAATGGTGGTATCATCAACCAAAAAAAAAGTTGTAACTGGTTCGGATCATGAGATTAATTCCACGAAGAAGTATAATACACACATGTAGCTGGCTGGGCTACCATAACTTTCATTACTGGCAACATGCCTTATATCTAAGGTTTTAAATCCAAGTATCAAACGCGGTATTGGTCATGTTCAAAATCGATCCGATCCAGATCATTATACAGATTCAATGAGAAACTGATACATGTCCGACCCTCTTTAAAATAAATATCAAAACAGATTAAGATCAGAGATCTGCTCAGATCCAAAACCGATATGGACGATTAGTTGAATGATTGCATCTCTTATGACTTTGGTATATTAAGATCAACGGAAGAGATAAAAGGAGAGCAGTGCAGACCTTTAAAGTACTCAAAGAAGGGCTCAAGCATGTAGAAGTGTGGACGGATTCTAGCTGCATTTTTTAAATGGATCACAGAGTGCTCTATGTTGGACTGGCCATGGCTTCTTCTACCCATTCTTTTAAGCATCATTTTTCTCTTTACTAGTTTCAGTACAGTTGTAAATTGTAATAAAATAAAGTAGGGGGACCAGATATTACTATTGTAGATAATATATATGACTATTGTTCCCCTTTTGAAGTAGTTCACTTTCTAACAAAAAAAAGAAATTTCCATGAGAGAGAGAGAGAGAGAGAGAGGGAAGGGGGGTTGGGTTTATGCTTCACCCTAAACCCAACCCCCACCAAGGTGAAGATGGGATTCAATCCAAAGACTTGGCATCACCAAATCAGGAGGGGGGGGTAGCCAAAAAAAGATCATTATAAGAATAAATTTACAAGATTAGGCATTCCTAGACAAAAATAAAATAAAAACAAGAAATTGAGTTCTAGCTCCACCTTTAGTTTTGCAATCAGAATAGCACAAGACAACCAAATGAAAAAGCATTTGGTCTGATCCTCAATTTCCCCTTTGAGGCACTTGCCCTCATCCGTATCATGACCGTGGTCGCGATGGAAGCGACAGTATCTAGAGCGGTCTTTATTCCTTCCTTCACCTAGAGGCTTCGGTGGTGGTCGGAGGTTTCGATCATTCCTGATTACTTCCAGGATCTCCGTCATCGAAGCGGTGAGCAGAGTGTAGTAATCGAAGGTCTTGTACGGGTGCCGGTTCACTTGTTCTTTGCTGGACCTTTGATTCTTAGGGTCGCTAGAGTTCGGCACCCAATCCACCAACTCGGACCTCTTTTTGTTAGCAGGCTTTTGGTCGGTCTTTAAAGTGTGACCGCATTATTTTTTGTGCCTTCGTCGTTTCGTCTGCCGCGGCATACTTCTCGCATCTGGCCAGCAGATCGTCCAAGTTCTTCGAAGGCTTTTTGGCAAGGGACCAACAAAGTTGTCCGTCTGTGACTCCGGCCTGCAGGCTGGACATGTGTACCGTAGGCTCAACGTCCTTGATCTCTAGTACTTCAGCATTGAAGTGCTTAATGAAGTCCCACAGGGATTCATCTTTCTGTTGCTTAACCGTCTACAGATGGTAAGATGTCTTCTTGCGCACTCGGCTTGCCTAGAAGTGCGTCAAGAACTTGTTCGACAGTTGTTCGAACGAAGTGATGCTCCTCGGAGGTAGGTTGTTAAACCATGTAAGTTGGTGGGGAAGCTCTAAAGACGACGAATTACGAACAAACTACTAGCCTGTACATAAGTTAAAAGAAAAAAAAACTATGCATTTTCAAAACGATATCTTGATCTTTCTTGAGAATCCCACAAAATTTTATACTGTAAGAAGCATTGGAACAAGATCTCAAGTGTTAGATATCTATAAGAAAGCATTTTTTTTTTCTTTTTTCTATCAGGTCTGAAACTATGTTCACTTTCTTGTGGCAGTGTAATCTTCCAAGATATTGATGCTAGGAAAGTTCAAACAGTATCCACTTTTGCTGAAACTTTCATTGAATGGATCAATTTTAACTGCAATAGTTACAGCACTGGAATCACATTCTATCTACAATTGGTCAAAACCTTTCTCATATGCTAGCTGAATTCTTGCCAACAAAAAAGCTGAAAATTCCACCCATTTTTTTTTCCAGGGTTAGAGTTTCTAAAAATTCCAGCTGGGGTAGCATGCCCTGGATTTCCCAAAGAGCACCCGTCGATATTGAGTTTAATCCAACTTGCTTTTTGCTGTTTTGAATTGTTTTGAATTGTTTACTCCTAACGCTGTAAACTCCAAAAAAACAAGCTGGGAATCTATAACAACATCAGAAAATTCCAAAACTTGTTCAATTCCAAGACTCTCTCACATAAGTATGGAACACTAGGCATTAGTGGTTTTTTTGCTTTCCACCAACACTGGTATTCAGATTTCAGATTGAGGAGGAGCTCATTTATTAGGACAACATGGTGGGCATATATAAGAGCTTTAGAATTTCTAGATTTGGAGAAAAAAACAAACAAACAAGCAGGCTGGGCAAATGTGATTAAGCTATGGTGAAGTCATGCTAGTCAATGAAACAAATATTGCAAAAACATACTGAGGAAATGGATCTAGTGTTGATTGAAGTCAGCCTTGGAGCTCTAATCCCACATAAATGTGATTAGCAATTCCCATACTCTGAATAGAAAATGAACAGGGACAACAGAAATTTTATTCAAGAGAAGCAGCATTACAATGAGATACACCACCAAGTTCAAATGAGGCAATGTAGCAAAAATGAAGGTAATGATGATGAAGCTGGGGCCTTAGGAATTTTATGCAGATGAGAATAAATGACTGTGAGGTTCCATTGAAGTTAAAAATGGGCACCTACTTGTTGGCAATGTGTTGTCATTGTTGGTAACTTAGTTGAGGTGGCAACATAGTTAAGCGTACAATCAGAGACATTAGGAGAGAGAGTGTTTATGTAAGTAGGAGAGCTAAGGAAGACTTGGGTGTGTTCTACAGTATTCTATAGTATTCTACAAAGCGTGGGTCTCACCAATGATATGGTTTGTTTGATCGAGAAAAATAAATTCTAGAGAGAAAAATGGGTGAGCCCACTAAGGTGGCACTGGTTCCCATTGAGGTCCCATTGACTGTGTGGCAAGCATAGAACACTGTAGAGAGATAGAATGAAAGAGAGAAAGAAGAGAGAGAATGAAGAGAGAAAAAGCGGATGTGGGTGGGACCCACGGGTGAGGTGGCCAGGTCACATGGCCAGCACAGCAGCCATGCCGCAGTCGAAGTCATCCAAGCCACCATGCCACTAGTGTCATGCCCTTTGTTAGTTAAAACACGTTTTAAACACGTATAATACGGCCGTACCGTATTATACCGTTTAAAATGCGTATTCTCGTATTGATCCCAATCGTACGGGAAAAAACTCCATACGGTTACCATCAGCGTCCTAAACGCGTACTAAACGCATTTCTGTTTTTTTTATTAAAAAGCAGAATAAGAAAGGTTTTTACTATTTTACAAAAGAAACACTTTTACCCATAAAGCTGTCAAACTGCCCGACTTAGGCTGCCCAACTGCCCAGCTACCAAACAAATCCAACTAACAAATAACCCATCCCATCTCCCTCTTTTATAGATAACTTTTTAAACTATTCCTTAGTTCACAACCGATGTGGAATAAAAATGTGAAGAGATTTTGAAATCCATAACTTTTATCATTCTCTCTCCTTTCATTAACTCTCTCTTTTCTCTCTCATCATTATCTATTGGTTCCGGCACCCCTCTCGTGGTACACACCCTATCCTGTAAAAGGGTAGGGTCGCTTGTAGGCGGCGGATTGATTTGGAAACCAAAGGCGAAGATCGGTGAAGACATCAAGCGGAAAGGGGGCGATAACGAGCGCGGGGACCCAAATGGGCCGGCGGAAACGGAGACGAATGAGCAGTCGGTTGCGGAGCAAAACGGAATCGGTGTTGGATGTTCGAATTATACGATGGTTTCGAGGACATCTCACTGTGTGAGGTCCAAGCGTGGGAGAACCGGGTATTACCTTCCGGATCGGAAACTCCGTTCTTGAGCCATGGAAGCGGCTACCTCGGCGGAGATCAACAAGGGTTTCCGAACCTTCTTTCCTTTTTCCTAAAAAATATATTAGGTGTCCCCTTTATTTCTCCAAATTTAGTATTCAATCGAGCGGCGGCGGCGGCGACATGCGCGAAGCGAAGCGGCGGTGGCGAAGCAAGTTTAGTATTCAATCCATCGTAGCTTCAAGCAATCGAAATGATTTAGGTTTACGCGGTTGAATCGCGAAACGAATAACGCCGAAGAAATGCAATCCCGAGGGAAAGAGCTATCCCACGGCAAAATGAGGGAGGAAGCCACTGATCTTCCATGTCTCTTCTCGCCACAACGGATGTCATACCATACTTAGGGCCGGTTGAACATCATCTTCTCGCGGGGGAACAGGGGTGAAGTTGTATTTTACCCTTAGTAAGGGTATTTTCGCTTTAAAAAAAGGAGCCCGCCGTAGTTGAAACTAAGGTAGGGTGAGATTGTATGATAGAATCATTAGGGGTTGTAACTTTTGGGGTTCATTTCATAACAGTAGAGGGGGTGTCTGTGTAATTTGTCCCTTATCTATTTAATATTTATTTTTCTTCTTTAAATACTTTTTCTCTCCATCCATTATCCTCTCTTGTTTTTTTTTTAATTATTTATTGTTATTTATTTGTGAGATCCATCTCATTATTTAGTTCTTATTTATCATTCCCTAATTTATAAAAATATATTGCCCTTTTTTTCATTGTACCGTATTAGTTTTGTCCATTTAAAACTCACCTTTTTTTTATCATACCGATTTTTTTTACCTTTTAAAACTCGTACCGTACCGTTTTGTTTTTTTGTCGTTCCCGTTTTAACTAACTATGGACTCATGCCACAACCGCACCAGGCAGCACAGCAGCAGGCCATGGCACCTGGTAGCAAGGTAGCAAGGCAGCAAGGCCACCCAGCCGTGCAGCTGCCGTGGGCAGCCACAGCAAGTCGCAGGCCTCACAGCCCCGCAAGAAGCAAGGCCCGCAAGCTCTGCCACTAGCAGCTACAGCAAGCATGCAGGCTCGCAAGCCCACAGCCGCGAGCATGCCTTTAAGCCCGCACGCACGCATGCTCGGCAAATGTTTGACAAAAGGCCAGGAGAGAGAAAATATGGTTTTGTAAAAGAAAAGTTACATAGGCCTTTTTCTGAGTTTTAAGGGGCATTTCTGGTAAATCATAAAGTAAAAGAAGCCCTATCAACGGCTTAGTTTGAATTTCATCAAGAAAATGTCGATCTAACGGCCAATGAAAATGCTAGCTATTGTGTGTCACGCCCGATGAACCTTGATGCTCCCGCGAATGACAAGACTGGCTGGGCGCAACTTATAACAGTGGTTTGCGTCACTTTGAGTTCTAGACATGATTTGGTGTACCGCTTATAAAGTGCGGCGGCGCAGTCGATCCCAATCGTATGGCCATCACTAAATCCGAAATCGCCTGACGCGATCTGATCTAATCCAACGACCAAAAACTAATAACACGTTTTCTCTGCAGATCCAACGGCCATATTGAAAGATTCCATCTGCCCCCTATGGAAACTCGACAGCAAGCCTACTGTGTCAGTGGCGGTTTGACTTGGTGATTCACAGGCATACAGATATGATTCAAAAGATGCCATTTTAAATGACCTCACTGGCCGATCTTATTTCGAGCATATCTTGGCCATCCGATATCCAAATCAGATGGTTCAAGTTGCTACGAGCTCCATTTCGGATGTCCTATCTAATGAGACGAAAAAACAGAGGGTTTGTGAGTGAAAAATCAAAGGAAAGAGGTATGAACAGAAGAGAAGTGGTTTTTGGTGTGTTTCTTATGTGGATGTGCATTCAACCACCCACTAACCTCATTCTTGTTAGAAGATGGAGTATTGAAGTGTTGTGTGAGGTTGGTGGAGCTTCATTGACTATTAATGGTGGTTGGTTGTTTGTGAGATGGTGAGAAGAGCAAAAAATTGAAAAGAAGTGCTTACAAGTGAGAGGAAGGTGGTTTCTAGGGTTTTTGGGCTTTGAATCACCAACCAACCTCTCCATTGCTCATTAATGGTGTCTTGAATGCTTACGAGAGGTTGCTAGAACCATTACTGTACATCAATGGTGATTGTGGGCTGTGAGAAGGAAAATGGAAGCTTGTGAGTGAAGGTGTGCTTGGAGAATCAAGTTCTACCAACATTGAAAGCTATTGAAGGGTCTTGAGAGAGGTGTGGTGTATGAAAGGAAAGAGAGTAGACAAGAGGGGTTTTACCTTGTCTATCCACTTGAAGAAGTCTTTTGATTAGTGAAGCAAGTTGAAGATTCCAGTGGGTTTCAGAGGTCTACCAGCCTGCACAGAGTTGCTCCAGAGACTACTCAGAGTACCAAGAAATACACACAAGGGTTGTAAGCTTTCCAACCTTATATATGTGCTTTGCATTTTTTAATTCTTGTACTCATATATGCTAGTGTAGGTAATGAATGATGAATGCCTAGCTAGTGGGGATAAAATTGTAAAGCATTGTTATAAGTCCAAAACTAATACTATTTGCTTCCCTTGGGTGTGGGTTAAGCATGGTGTGTGCAGCGTGTACTGAACACTAGTACTTGAAATCTGAATTACTGGCACATGTGTGTCCTCTTGGTTTTATGCTGGGTAAATTGGATGTATG
Organism: Protea cynaroides; assembly: GCA_028583415.1. Taxonomy (NCBI): domain Eukaryota; kingdom Viridiplantae; phylum Streptophyta; class Magnoliopsida; order Proteales; family Proteaceae; genus Protea; species Protea cynaroides. The sequence goes on along the minus strand of CM053265.1, from coordinate 72,580,214 downwards.
TACTTCCTGTTATGTAAACAGTTAAAAGTTGAGTATTGAGTATATACGGAGTTCATACGACATTACTCCATAGACTAGCCATCACATACTGTGGTGGTGAACCACGTATATCTATGTTGTGGATGTTACGTGCATTTATATTATGTATTTTGTGAAGTGCGTGGAATGGCCTGCAGGATGGGTATGCACAACATGGTAGAGTCGGCCACTCTGTAGTAGCAAGATAGTTTGTACACACGATTGTGTGTTTAGCAGTAGTATTCAATGATAGTGTGGTTGTGCTCAGTAAGTGAGGTGTTAGCTCAAGGCAGTGTTAGTCTTCAAAGGACTGTTTGGAAAGATTTTTTGAAGACACTGATTCAGCCCCCCCTCTCAATGTCAACCTGTGATCAATACTCCTATCTTGGTTTCATCACTTACTTATTTCCACCCATCCCCCCTTATGCCCATTGCCTTGACACTAGCCGGAGTCAAATAGAAAGCCCCTAAACAAATAGAATCACTAAAAATGAGTAACAATCAAGACAAGGGAGTAGAGTCTGATACTCTGATCAAACAAGTTTATCTTTTAGACAGAATGACTGAAAGCTCCTTTTATATCTTACCCCTTTTTCAAATTCACCACGAACTTGTAGTATGTCTAAACGCCTTGAAAGGGGGGATTTTAAAACTGTAAACAATGACTTGACAGAGTGGGATATAAGAGTAAGAGAGTCCATGAGGCTAATAGAATAAGGTGCTTGTACCAAAACAGAAACCAATGAGCTACCATCAAGTTAGGAGCAAGAGAGAACATCATTCACAAACATGTTTGTACATACAAGAAGGGAAGCAGCTGCAGTAAAAAAAAAAATCACGGGTGACAGGATGAGACAAATGTACAGAATCAACTGATACACTCATGAGATAGAATTAAGAGATCCAAATGACCCATGAAATGAAAATTCTGAAGTTCCACCCCAAGTAAAATTCATCAGTTCTACATCAGGTTCAATTTCAGAGAATTCTCCTTCACCTATGCCATGAAGAACTCCACTGACCTAAACACATTCATTTCCTATACCCTTAATTTCATAGTCAGCTCATTCAATAGTTCAACTAGTTCATAGGTATAGTAAAACAGCAATTTGTTAACCTGAATAAACTCATGTGCCAAACCATATATTTCAATGTAACTAACCCTGTTATTTTTCTTGGCCCAACACCTACAAATGTCTTCCTCACCATAGCTTCTTAGGTTCCAAGGTATGACAGCTTTGGAACCTACTCTCCAAGTTCCCATCTGTCACCCCTTCCAGGAAAAAAAAAAGAAAAAAAAGTGAAAGTTTTCCTTTATCATGGGTGAAGGAAAAAAACCAAGGGACAGGTTCATTAAATGACCCTCCTTCCTCCCTACTAACGAGTCCTGATTATAATCCCCCTGCTGTACCTAGATGCCATCTATAACCCACAGAAAGAAGAACTTGGTCCAAACAAAGGAAAGGGACTTGATATGTTACTCAAACATACCAAAGGCTATAACACGAATACAGAAAATGCTCCATTTCTTGCATTCTATTTGGCTTTATATGAAGCATCAGAGACAATTTTGTGGTTCATAATTTAATTCTCCTGGTAACATAGGAAATGAGCTTGACCATGAAAGTTAGCCACGAAACCATGGTTAAGAGCTGATTTTGGAGAGAGAAAGAAAACATTCATGAGAGAGAGAGACAGAGAAAGAGGAAGCATTATAATTCTTTCCAAAAACTAATATCAAAATAGATACCATTTTTCTCCATGTACTTATGTCATTCCAATTCTAGTGGGTTCCAATCGCCAAGAAAACCACATCTTTAAGCAGAGGATCTCCTTAAACAATTCTCAACCATCCAACAAACCCAACAAGAAATTTGATTCTAAAAAAAAAAAGAATTTCCTTTTTGAAAAGGCTCAAAATTTAGGGATCAAATTGTGTGGTGTTTCATCCTCTTGATTGTTCTGGGAATCTGATCGGCTAAGGTCAGAGGAGCAGACCATTCTTCTAATTTTCTTTTAGGCAGCCTTCTCATATATTCCATCAGGCAAGTGTTCTTCAAGGTCTCTTTGAAAAATTTATCGTCTAGGATCCATTTGTTTCCAGTAAAAGAAACGTATAAGGAAAATTTTCAGGTCAAATCAGTATAAAAATAAGATTTCACCTAAAAATTCCTTTTACATGGTTTTTTCTTGGAAACAAATGGAGCATAAAGGAAAACTAACAGCTTTGCACATACCTAAATATTTAAACAAACAAAGTCATCAATTAGCAAGGGAATTAATTCTTTTGATCATGATCAGTTCCATTAGCTAGCAAAAATAATGGAAAGATGAGTTGCAATTAAACCATATGTAGCCTGTACTAGAAGTACACCATAACCAACTAGCTTAATTAGTAGGCAATGCTAACCAATTGTGGTACTTATAATCTTACATCCAGCTATTACAGGTTTCCTACTAAGCTAGTCAGATGGTTGCAGAATGACTTGAATGAGGATTATGATGAGAACACAACAAAAACATCAGAACAAGACGGAACTGAATGGCATAAGTTTGGGACATAACTGCCGATACCAATTCATCATCTCATTTTCAGTCAATTGAACTAGCAGTAGCATCTACTTGAGTTTCTTCCATCACTAATATAAATTCAATCAATCTCTTTCATTAACCTCAATGATATCAAAGATTCCATTAGAAGCAAAACTAAAGCCAAGGCAACAAGGATAGCAAACATTCAGGACAAAAGCAATGGAAATGTTCGAGATAAACGGAGGAACCAAAAGCTCCCCAGTTAGGAATAATATCGTAATGTTTTGACACCATTTAAATAAAATAAAATAAAAAAAAGCAATTCTACTCAGGTTCCCGCAAACCACCTTTGATGGGGCATTCATCTGGGCTGGTTAGTATCTCTGAGACAAGCTTTATCAAAGAGCATAGCCCCCCCAAGAAGTTATGATCAATAACACCTTTTCCTTCCGCAACATGAGCAAAATCAACCAGCTTGACTTCAGCACCAGATGTCCTTCCTTCCAGTGCTGCCTCCTTTTCATACATCATAATAACTGAGCAAGAGTAAAAATGAAGAGTTGTTTGATCTTCAAACCATGCCTTCAACTCCAACAGTTGTGCCAGAATCCCAGTAGAACCACCATAAACAATTGATGCAAACGAACAATCTGGATCAGAATCTGAACATGGGTTAGAAGAAACAAATTTCCTCAAGACTGACCTCACATCATCCACGGTAAAACCCATGACAAGTTTCCTGTCAGGCTTCCAGAACCCTGATTCCTTGTTTTCATAAATCTGAAAGCCAGCAATCCTAAAACCCAGTGGCAAGCTTGTGGTTTCTCTATCCTTTTTAAGGCATTTTTGAATATAGTCCTCAGAAGCCAGGGGATTCCAGGTTCTGGAGCCAATCTTGACGTCCATAACAGATGGATGAACAAAATTGAAGGCAAGATCTTGTAAAACAAGGTGAGGAAGCAGACCAGATCCATCTGAAGCTTCTAGAAGCTGAGTGCCATAAAAGATGGGAAAGAATCGACGGATGTGGTCGGGAATTCTGGTGTTGGATGAAAAAGAAGTGTAGAAAGCCACCTCTTGAGACCCACGAGCATCACTCTGAAGGGGCTTGTAGAAGCGGCCTGAATCATCTACGAGTGGGCCAAGCATTCCATCACCAGCTTGGTGGCCTGCAACCTGATGAGATGGGATCTTCAGCATGATCTCATAAATCCAAGCCCAACAGCAAAGACAATATCTTTGCAATTCTCCTATTCAACACTGGGATTCAGAACAAGAAGTCAAGATATCCTCCCTGCAACAAGTTACAAAATCCACTTTTGCTATTAGATGAAAATTTTTAAATTACATGTACATGCATTTTTTTGTGCAAAAGAAATATAGGTAAATAAATGAAATTAAAATTGTGATTCATCTATTTGTGGCACTTCCTCCCTTAGGAGGCTTGTCGTATCATTGCCATTTGGAGCTTAAATAAACTGCTACTCTTTAAAATAAATAAGTAAAATTTTTATTTTATTTGAATATTTAAAAAGGGGGAAAAATAGAAATCAAAGGAAGAAGAATAAACCAGAGTCTCTCTCTCTCTCTCTCTCTCTCTCTCTCAAATAATTTCCTCTTGACTATAAGACTATAAACCATGAAGAAAAGAGGGATCAACATCTCTTTCTCTCTCTCTCTCTCAAATAATTCCCTCTTTAACAATGAGTATAAGACCATAAACCATGAAGAAAATAGGGAATCAACACCACTCTATCTCTGATAATTCCTTCCTAGCTATAAGATCATAAACATGAAGAAAAAAGAGGGCATCAATATCACTTTTCCAAACCAGTAAGATAGAACAACATTACCCAAGTAAACCTTAACTGAAAAGGTTGAACATAACACAAGCAAAAACATATAAGCTGAGGCTTCAACTAATTGAATTTCAGATGGACAGAAAACAATTTTCCCTTTATACTTTATTCTAATGTTCCAAATCAAGAATAAATTTGTATAAAAAATTTTCTCATAGGTTGACAACATAAAACCCAGCAACCAGACTAAAACCAGAGAACCTAAGACCTCTTTCGGTTAGGCCTGGAGTGAAGTGAAATGAAGAAAAATAAAATTTCTATTGGTCAAGTGAAGTAAAGTGGAACAAAAGAAAAAGGAAAGAAAATAAAATAAAGTTTTTAATAGGCTGTTTGGATGGCAGTAAAATTGATGTAAACCTGAGGGAATATAACAAAAAAGTCAAGTCCCAACTCCCAATTCAAGAAAACTTAATTATTGTAGCAAACATGTGGGAGATGGCATCTCAAAACTCCCACATATGAGTAAAAACAACTAGTATAGCGTTATAACCTCTTGAATCAACAAGCTCACCGACAATAATATCATATAGGACACCAGGTTTCACTCTGGCACAGCATCTAACAGTCCCTGTGCATCAATTATCATCTTGCATTAAATATGACCATGTTTCACAAATACTGATCCACAACTGGAATGAAATCCAAGGAGGTGTCTCTTCTCAGAGGAAGAAAATAAAAGCAGAAACTAGCCCAGAACCCAGAAACTGTGAGAGGGGGGAGAGGGGAGGGGAGAATGAAAATCCAACTAGCAGTGCCAGCTCGAACTCCCCCATGTAACACCAAATCTAGACACAAAACAGCACAAAAATCTCTTTGGCTTCTTTCAACTGGGTTAAACTGAAAAAACAAATCTGAGATTTGAACTACATTTCAAGTCTCACAGCAGACTTATCCCGATTACAATCAAATGCTGTGATAACTAACAAGAACTAAAAGGCAGGTTCGTCTGAAGATAAAACCTTTTCACTCTGGAAAAATCAAACTCTTCAATGGAAAATGAAACCCAAAAACTAAAAGAGAAGGCCATTTAATGCAGAATTTTGAAACCAAACGCGTGTGGAGTACCCGTTTCGATGAAAAGTTTGTCCATTTTAACTTCTCTTCCCATCCAAGCAAATGGAGCCTCAAATCTGCTCAATTAACAGAGATAACCTCACAGAAGTGTTGAATTCGAATATTCAGTAAAAGAGAAAAAAAGAAAATCACATTGACGCAGATCAAGGGAGTCTAAATTCATTGTAGAACTAAAGAAAAATTAAATCATCACGCCAGTGAAGTTCAATAATCAGTAATGAGTTAAACACATCAAGAAGTGAAATGAAAAGAGAGAAGAAACATTATTAAGCAACAACTCCTCAAAATGAAGAGGTTATGAGTTCAATTCTCCTTAGGCTCTAACTGTTCAAAAAAAAAAAAAAAAAAAACTCTTCCTCGAGTTTGAAGTGGAAAAAAACAGAGAGAGAAACATTAAGCGAGCTATGTCATACGAAATGAGAAATGGAAAGGAGTTGACAGAGATTACCCAGTTGGTGGATTTGAATTGCCGTTTCTGGAGCTAAAAACACAGAATGATTTCTGCCGGGCTGGGAGAAGGTAGGGAGGGAAATGGTGAGGGACCTTCAAATAAGGGTTAAATTTCCTATAAAAAAAAAAGGAAAAAGAGATGGGGTTAAATTGAATAGATGCCAAATGCGAAGCAAAAAAGATTCGTTCTTTCGTTAGTTGCAGAAGCTATTTTGTCTATTGTTATTTGTTTGTATATTTTATAGCATATGCCAAATCGACTGGGTAGTATGTCTGTCAGCCGAATCATTTAAGCATTCATTTGTTGCAAGGGGAATTTAAAAAAATAAATTAAAAAAAAAGAATTTTGGAACAGAAATCTTTATAATCAATACAATATATAGAAATGCTATCAAATGATTAAAAATTCTAAAAATACAAAAAAAAAATAATAATAATGACTTATACTATTGTCAGATATGCAGATCAGAACATGGTTTTAGTAATTGATATCGAATTACCTAAATCAGCTGATTCACATAGGTTTCATGATCTGTTACTGATACTGATCCACTATTATTTATTTATTTGCCATGTATCAATCATTCATTGATTGTAAAACTGATCTATATTGATTCAGATCGATTTGAACCTTTTAATTACTTGATGGTGTGGTTTCCTAGGATTCATAAACTTTGCAATAGAACTAGCATTCTTCATAGTTCATGGATTGATTGGAGAATATACAAGAGTTCAAAAGTTAAAATAGGATACGTAATTAGATTCCAACTTGAATCGTCCTGAAATCTTTTGGAATCAATTGAATTCATCTTGATCCACCAGTCCAACTTAGATGAACACAGCATACATAGATTCGGATACTTTTTTAGTTAGATTTGGCCAATTCAATCGATTCCAATTTGAGTGTGAGGACCGATGTCCAAATCCTATATCCGTGAGTTGCCTTTCAACCTAATCCAATGGAGTTTAATGGAGTTTTTTTGGTTTGAATAGATCAATAATTTTAGAGAAAATTTTACCCACAACCCCTATAATTTAGTTTAATAATAGATTTTTTTTTTTGCGAGAATATCATTAATAATACCTCGGAAAACACCCAAACACTAAAAGTTAAAAAAAAAACACTTTTATCCCAAACACTATTCTTTTTAAATTTTTATATTTTATCCTAAATACCATTCCTTTCGATTTTTATATATTCCCTTTTAAACTTCGAGGCGTCGGTCGGCCAAAGTTTCATGGTGATGACTTGATTCTGTGGAACCCACCTGGAATATGAGGGCTGCAATATTCTGCGCTTCTGGGTCGCTCGGCCACCGATGAGGACATGATTGAGATTAGCAATGCCGATCCAAATCGTTTCCTTTTCCTCTCTGTACTTTACCTTAAGGAGGAGCGAGTATTTTAGGGAGGAGAGAGACGATCCCATTGGATGACTGATACGTGGTTTTTGAGAAAATTTACCTTTCATGTTCAAATCGACATTACTTATCGGTTCAATTTATCGGTTGAGTATCAGCTCGTGAAACTTGAATTTTTCAAAAAACTATGTATCGGTTAGATGTCTCTCTCCTCCCTAAGAAAGAAGGGGAGAGGAGGAGACGATTTGAATCCGTCCATGAATCCGTCCATTGCACTATTGCAGTGTACCCTAGGCGAGGAAGTCGGTCGGCCAAAGGTTCATGGTGATGACATGATTCTGTGGAACCCACTTGGCATGTAAGGACGGCAACATTTTGCGCTTGTGGGGTCTCTCGGCCACAATGAGGACATGATTAGGACTAGCAGGTCGTCCATTGCGCTAGCAGCACCCTAGGCGAGGAACTCAGAGTTAAAGAGGATCTGAAAATGGATGCTTATTTGAGAGGATTTTTTCGATTGCTTCTGTGGTATTGACGGGGACGGAGGATTTTTCAACGACGAGGTTTTGGTTGGAGTACTTGACGGACACGAAGACGATCGCGGCATGGAGACATGGGATTCGAAAGAAAAAAAAGTAGGGTTTTTCTTGAGTTGTTGTTGTCAATGGCGTAGGAATCATAAGAAACAAACATTGGTTAACCAAAAGGTTATCAAATATCAAGTGAATTTGGTAGGAAACAAGACTTACATGAATAAAAAGAGAGAAACTGAATAATAAAGAATACCTGTTAAAGCTGTCGGTGGAAGAAATTTCAACCGATTGGAGTTGTCCCGAAACCTTGTCAGCTTCCTTGTAATTTGCTTCTGAATTTCTCAAAATTGAAATAAAAGGACATATAAACACAGTCAGGGTAAAGGTACAAGAAGATCGCTATTCCAATAGGGAAGATAAAAAGCTAATAAAAAAGGGTTTTTTCACCTTTGAGGAGATTGGGATATATATAGGTCAGGGGGATTTTCCATCAACAAACGCTTGCATTTCTCAAAGCCCGGTCTAAATTCACAGTATTCAATACAGAACGCGAACCGGTTGCGGTTTCTCCTTTCCAGAATATAAATCGGAATAAAAAAAAGAAAAAAAAGAAAAAGAAAGAGATAACTATATTCTATTCAGTTCACTGCGAATAATATTTCAATCGTAGACAAAGTTGAGAATATCCCTATGGAAACAAGAACAGTCAAACACAATGCTCACCTTTAGAACTGTGTTCTGATTCTTGATTCCTTGTCAATAATGGAGTGTAAGTGGTGAGAAAGACATAATTGATGGGATAGTTTTGCCATTAAAGAATATAAGATGATGAACGGCATGATTGTATATACAGAAGATGACCGTCATTGGATTTCTTCATGCAATGTGAGGGACATGAGAGGATTTGAATTCATCTGATTAAACAAGGTTTCATAAATAGGAGAGGTTAATAACATATCAACGAAAAAGTGGGTTATTAAGCCAAGCTATGGGAGGTGTGGGTGAAATTTTTCTATAATCTTATCTCTATTGAATGCATTTATGTCGGGATATTCTTACACAAAAAACCCTTCATCGTTCTCGTCCTTGTATATTGAAGTTTCCATGATGACCCAATGATATCCCATGTAAATCAAGATTATGGTAACATTTCTGTTCCAAAAGCTTGTTTTTGTGTCAGAAAGAGTTTTTTCGGTTTTTGTTATCTTGAAATACTTTTGTATTAAAAAACATTGAACGGTAAACTTGGGAAAAATAAAATATTTCCATATAATTCACCATGTATTTGTATCCTACTTGGGATTCTATCACCGTCTATGTCCGGTAGGTCCCACACTCTATAAGTGGATCCCACACCACATCAACGGTGATAGAATCCTGAACTCTTCTAGTAATTTCTTCAATTAGACATGATTCTGGATTAAGTGCTTGACTAATGTTGCCTCTTGGCACAAGCCACCACATGACTGGTACAAGCCACCACATGATTGGTACAAATTAAATGTTGATGGAAGTTCTCCTGAAAATCCAAGATAGAAATCTTTTCCATTCATCTAGTCATCCAGTCGAATATCGAACACTTGGGATACACTGGTCACACATCCTGATGTAATCACAACCGTTCAATGTTCAGATGGACGATTTAATGGATGGAGAAGATTTATGTGCAAAAGCAAGAGCAGGTGGTGTGATTAGAAACCCTCATGGACAGGTCCTTCTAACTTTCTATGAATTTGTGAATGAGGCAATCAATTATCATGAGAGTTAAAAGCAGCATTGAGAGGAATGCAGGAATCATTAAAGCTAGGTATAGATAAACTATGGATGAAAAGCAATTCAACCTCAGTGGTAGACTACCTTCTAAAATCAAATCTTCCATGGTATTGTGCAGTGCTCAAGAGTGGAACTGGTTACTTAAAAGAGTTTTCTAAATAAGAATCAAGAATATCACATTGTGTAAGAAAGATAAATGTTGTAGTTCACTCTCTCACTAAAAGAACGGCCTCTAAGCTAATATCATTGTCATTGACAACATGTCCATCCTATATTCTTAGGGGTGTAGTTTGGGACGGATCTAAGTGTCCAAGATATCATCTCAATAGATAGTTTTTTTTGTTCTCATTCGATGGTAGGGTTCTACTAAAGACAATACCCAAGAGGGAGCTTTTATCACCATTGAAGCTTTTGTTTTGTCTCTACTTTCTTATTTTCATTAATGAATATATTATTAACCTTTAACAAAAAAAATAAAATATACCTTAGCTTTTTTTTTAGTGTATAAATAGAATCATTATGCCCAAATTAAGGTATTATTCAAAATAATTTAAAAATAAATTTCATAACAAATTCCAAAATAGTCAACGTAAATCAACGTTCTCTATGTAAAAGAACCCAATAAAACTAACAAAAATCATAGAAACAGAGACAAATGGATGAAGAATTATTTGGAAATTTGTGTGAGTCTCCACCAAAAATTTTAGATGATTTAATAATAAAATTTCGTAAGAAAAATTGGGAAGGATAGTAATACGTGGATCCCCATGATTTGGGGCCTCTCTCTCGGGTGGGCCACGGGCGACACCGAGACAAGCCGAGCCCGGGGGTTGTCGGCTCGGATGGGGTCTCGATTCACCCGAAAGTCATGTGGCGGTCATCGAGATAGGTTCTCCTCCCAAAATCATTGGGAGGAGACGATGTGAATCCGGATAGTAATACGTGGATCCGCATCCTCTCCTATCAGTGGTCTGGGAGGACAGTGGCAACCTATCCCAGATGATTGCCACGTGGCTGTCGGTGAATCCGAGATCTGTGTTCGAGTCGATACCCAGTCGACAAGTCAAGTCGACAGAAAGTGTCAACTTAGACGTGGTGCAATCATCCCAGATAAGTTGCACTATCCTCCCAAAAGAACCACTGAGAAGACTCGATGTAAGTCCAGTAATACGTATCAGTTTGGAATATAAAATTGACAGACAATACAACATTTTGCAACCCAAGGCAATTCCCAACGAGGACCAGTCAACAAATTCGACAGAGAAGGAAAAAGAAAATCTGACCTTGGTTTTGAAAAATGCAAGATGGAAAATGAGATTTTTGTTTTTTACTTTTAAGTGTACACTAGATTCATTAGCGTGAAGATTCAGTCGATAATCAGTCCATTGACTCCATTGAAAAGGCTCCATTGCATAAGTTTTGATGGCGATTTCAGTTTTTACTTGTCAACCAGTTCCACTTTTGCAAGGCCCACGACTCGTATCACCAAATACAGTTCCTTTTCCAACAACAACCTACAAGTTTTTCTCCAAGTCTAGGGCTCCTGAGATGTTTCGTGTGAAACCCCTTGCTGTTCCTGAACAAGGTATTCAGGGAGCTTTTTCAGGAGCTATTGATCTAATCCAAGCCTCGCCCCCAACTTGGCAGTCTTCAATTTTCTGTAATATCCTCATATTCTTGGTGGGTTCTCCGATTCTCGTCTCTGGTTTATCGCTTTCAGGAATTGGGGCTGCTTTCTTGCTGGGTACTTTGACATGGCGGGCCTTTGGTGCCTCTGGGTTTTTTCTCGTAGCTATGTATTTTATCATCGTAAGTGAATACTATATCTGGGTTTCTTTGTTTAGTGAATTATTTTGATTTTTCTCTGCTAAGCTGCTGTGTATTGCAGGGCACAGCTGCAACAAAATTAAAAATGGCGCAGAAGGAGACTGAAGGGGTGGCTGAGAAGAAGAAAGGAAGGAGAGGACCCAGTAGTGTTATCGGTTCCAGTGCCGCTGGCTGCGTTTGTGCTTTTCTATCAATATATGGGATTGGTGGAGCAGCATTTTCCAGACTCTGGCAACTCGGGTTTGTGGCGAGTTTCTGCACTAAGTTAAGCGATACAACTTCCAGCGAAATTGGGAAGGCATATGGGAAGACAACGTGAGTAATATTCCCCCATTCATTCAACCATATCTCTCCTAGTTTACTCGTGTTTTCATGACATAGCCGTCAACTAGACAAAAATCAATAGCTAACTTATGATCACACTGTAAACAGAGGTCTAAAGGCATAAGAACGAAATCATATACGTAGCTAACCTAAAGGCACACCATAAACAAAGGTCTAAAGACATATATAGCCGCCAACTAGACAAAAATCAATAGCTAACTTATAATCACACTGTAAACAGAGGTCTAAAGGCATAAGAACGAAATCATATACGTAGCTAACCTAAAGGCACACCATAAACAAAGGTCTAAAGACATATAAGACAAATTCGTGTATTCTGGTTCGTTTTATATCCTTGGTATTGCTTCATATTGTTCTGTTTGAGATTGGCAATTGCATTAGGTGTGGCATTTGCATAGGCCTAACCTTTATTTATTAGTATAGGTACTTGGGATGGATAGCATGACAAAGATATTTTGTTGATTTCTCATTTATCCTGAGTTACATGCAAGGTTCTAGGTATCAGGATCAGAATCAGTCGCTGCGGATTCCAATTACGGCTGTGAATTGGAACAGATTTTCTGGGACTTATTTTTCGGCTCTTCCCAACTTATGGCTGATTTAAGCTGATTCTTCTCGATTTAGATCAGGATCGACCGATTCCTATCACTCGAACCGTGTTTACATGCTTACATGTAGGATTCGCTGGAAAAAGTGAGGTCCTTGCCTATGTATTTGGGATATTGGTGAGGAGCGAGGATTGCAAATGCACTATATGTCCGTCTTCTGCTTAAAGGTTCTTTAGGTTTCGATTAGGAAATGTGGATACAGGGCCTGAGTAGGCCACAGGAGCAGATGTGAAAAGAGATCAGAGATATTCAAACAAAAATTTTCTGTAAGTCCCACTCTATTAGATAGTGCTATCTTGTTGCAGAAGGCTGTGCGGAAGCAGTGTGCACAGAGTTAAGTGCGACACACCTAAAATCCAAACTTCATGTACTCTTGGTAATTTGTATACCTTTGCAAAAAGGGAAACTTATGAGGAGTTTTTTTTTCGTGGTTAGTGGATTTGGGAGGAGAGGAACAATGTATTGATGATGCAGGCCAAAAAAAGAAAAAGAAAAAGAAAGGAACTAATTTTATTCCAAAATGAGAAGCATTACAGAATAACAAAGATTGTAGGAAACCACTTAACCCAAGGGTCAGAGTGGACCACTTAACATGGGGTCTCTTGGGGACTCACTCAACCCAAGTATGGGACTCACTCTCCATTAGAGGACCTCCACTCATCAAGAGTGTTCATATTGTCACACCCACAATCTCTCTCTTATCTAAACCAAATTACAAGTATATATAGGGGAGAATAAAAGAGCCGTTACAATATAGCTATTGGAATATGATCGTTGGAATATACCCGTTGGAATAGGAATATAGCCGTTAGAAAATAGTTGTTGGAGAGTGTCTTGGAAGTTGAAGCTCTTTAAATACCTTGACTGCATCATTCTCCCCTACTTTGAAAGCACTTGTCCTCGGGTTTGAATCGACCATTCTCAACGCCGAAGTATCTTCTCAATTCACACATATTAAAACCATGTATCTTTTGAATCGACTTGTTTTTTTATCAGAATAGAAATTGTTCGCCATGAGAATCAGAACTTGCTCTAATACCAAGTTGATGCAAGCCAAAAGGGAAAAACACAAAACGATGAGAAAATGAAGAATATTCTATTGTAAAATAACTACAGGATAACAAGGGTCATAGGGAACCATAAAGTGTAAAGTAATCATTGCAATTCCCCTCCATCTGATTATTATAATAAACAAGATAACAAACGACATCTGTCTCCCACTTCGTTTACTTGCTTCACTTTTGATTATTTTAATATATGCATTCCTTCCCTCAATGCAATCATCTCATCCGTTGATTACTTTAACAAAATAAAGATATGTAAACGGATTGGATAATATCCCGTTCAAAATACTGTTATCCGAATTCGCATTCGATTAAGTTTTGGATATCTGTATTCGAGTCCGAATGTAATCGAATCGAATGTGGATACTCCTAAACGAATTCAGATGCGAATGAATCTGGATTTTTGGCTATTCGTTTACATCCCTACTTGTGCTTGTGCATGTCACTTTCCGTTTTATTGAGTAATTGGTTTTGTTCTACCCTAGTGATCAGGTAGACCCATTGAGCTGTGTATTTGCGTTTAAAATTTTAGAACACCTTGGTAATTGGATTGAGAGTTGTTATTCTCAAAGCTAGCAATATGTCCATATTCCTAGATGGTAGGTCCATGCACCTTTTGTGTGTGTGTGTGTGTGTGTGTGTGTGATTAATGGAATGCCTTGTTTTGTCATAATGCATCGACAGATCTTGATCCATGGTTTTCTGTGGCATAAATCCAGTGATGAATATTCATGTGCAGGCTTGATAATTTTATGTTATGCAACTGATGCTCTCACAGATGATAGTGGACGAAGACGTCTCTTTTAGCTAGTATTAGAACAATTGAGAAAGGGAAGTTTTGTTAGACCGGCATGCCTCTTTTTCTCATGCTTTTTCTTTGTCTTCTCTTTTTGTTTGGAATTCTATAGACTTCGTAGAAAATATCCATTTCATGGGAGTGTTAAACCTCTGTTAAAATGTATATACAGCATCTGAATGTTTTAAACTGGTGTTCAAAAACAGGTATCTTGTTACAACATTTAAGGTAGTTCCAAGAGGAACAGAAGGGGCTGTGAGTGTTGAGGGAACCATTGCTGGGATTTTAGCTTCAATTCTCCTGGCATCCATTGGTTGTGTCGTGGGCGAGGTACAATTCAGTACTTTGAACAATGATCCATTCTCTGCATTTGTTTCCTCTTTTGGTTTAAAGTCTTTTCCCTCCTGTTTCCCATTTTGAACTGTCTCGAAGAATGCTAATGGTAGATACATTTGGAATAAAATTAGAAGCCTCTCTATATGGAAAAAACCAAAACAGCCTTGACTTTTCACAATTCTGTTTGGTTGGTATTGCAACTCTTCCTTCATCTCCTTATTAGTTGTTGGTATTGCAGCTCCTTCTCCTTATCTCTTGGGACCTTGTTTTCAGTGTGAACTTGACCATATGACTCTTTCGTGGAAATTCGAACATTGGATTGGATTGCTTAATCCACTATATCATGAGAACCAAAGGCATATAGTTTGAGCATATTAAAGAAAAAGTAGAGAGTTTGATTTACACATCATTTGGGATGCATTCACATACATTGGTGAAGAATCTCACTTTTGACAATGTTACCATGGTAGTGTTTTGTTGCCCTCTCTATCTCTATTTTCCTCACCTTTATTCTCTGTACTCATTCCAACATTTGTCTTCAACCAAAACATATTTTTTTTAACTGAAGTATCCAGAGTTTCAATAGTGTACTCCTGTGGTTAGCCCAAAAAAAAAAAAGTGCTTGTGGATATATCTTCTGCCACTAAAGTAGGGGCTGTCAGTTCCTATGCATGACCCATTGAAAGAATTTACGTATGTGACTAGGTCAACTTTGAAATGTATTACTTTTGCTTAGATTCCTCTTCCAATCCTCAATCCTCTTTCTTTTCTGTGGTGACAAGTTGCTCAAACAATGTGGACTAGCCATTGTCTGAAGCTTCAATAAGTTGCCAAGGAAGCAACCAAACAATTTTGAGCTTTGAAGGAGTTGATCTGGTTTATTGTTGTTTTTACATTCTATTTATTGTTCACTACTTATCCTTTCCTTGTGTGTCTATTTTAGAATTCTTGTTTCTCTGCAAATAGAAAGTTAAGGATTTAATTAATCTACATAAGGATCCCTGTATATGACAGAAATTTCAATTCCTTGTACTTGAGCCTTTTGTTTCTAGTCTTGTGGAGGTTCTCAGTATTAGTCCTTGTGTCATTGTGTGTGGGTACTGCTGTACCAGAGTACATTTTGACATACGCAAGGTATGCCAGGGCTTTACACACCTTGCAAAAAACAGTTGATATGGACCTTTTTCATTGGTGATGTAGTAGAATAGTTTGAGTCACAAGTTGGAACTGTATACTTAGTCCTAAGAAATAAAGAGCAAATATAAAATAAAGAAGGTTCCAATCAAGTAGTTTTTGCACTGTCTAAGAGGTCTGTTTCGAGGAGTCCTATTGATTTGTGTTTTGTGCACTGCAATCTTCAAACTAGACTACTAGTCCTAGAGAGTACATGGGAATGGCTCTAATACTTTTATAACTAATAAATTTTATAATAAATTGCTTATGCATATGCATGGTTGGGGTGGGTGAGTGGGGAGGCATGTGTGGTACTTGTGGGTATTTTAATTTCTGCAGGTAGTTCTCTTTGTCCATTTCTTTTCTTTCCTTCTGTGCTCTTTTACAGAGAAAAGGAGGCTTTTTGTGTAGGTGTTTGAGTAGCTTTTGAAAGAGGTATTTTGAAATAAATAGTATTATAAATCTTATGCCTTTTCTCCTGAAAATAGGGATCTGAACTGGTACGGTTCTGGGTAATTGGGCTGGTTCATAACTGGTTCTGGTCCAAAGGGGCCACTCCCAGAATATATATATAAAACTAAATACGCATTTCTACCCATACAAATAATAATATCCATCAATAAACATACGAATATAAATATAAACTAAATGCTTAAAAATGAAATCTTCATTCAATCCAAAATTTCGAAATCCAAAAGAACTTTCCAAATCATTCCAATGAACATTTTCCAACCCAAATCATCAAAATATGTCTAATTTGTTAAATCCAAATTAACAAAAAGGAAATCTCAATATCTATCAGTTTGTGTCTCACTAGCAAAGAAGGCCTTCAAATTAAATTTGTAAATATGCATGAAATGTTTTGTGATTTTGATAGGTTGGTGATACTGATGACAGTTTGCACCCTCAAGTTGAATATCGTGGCTATTTGTTATACTTGTACATCACTCATTAACTTGAGTGGTAGGGGATTTACTTAAATTCAAGTAGCACTTATAAGTACTTCGCTCAAAACATCAAACAAGTGAAGCTTTTTTTTATATGATTATATCTTAATATTTGTCATTGAAATGGTTTTGGCAGTTTTAGTCCCATTGGTTCTGAGCCCATTGGGAGACCCATCCCAGAACCCTCCAATCCCGCTAAGTAATCGATTCCAAAATCTACTCCCATAACCGTCCCAATTAGCTAATAGGTGGGATGGTTCCGGTTCCTAGTGGATTGGTTCCTGTCCGGTTCCCGGTTCCAGTCCCAAATTTACATCCCTATCTGAAAATAGGGAGTTATTAAACTGGATCAGTTGAATGGTATATGTTTTGAATTTAATTTATCGTGTATCTTGTATCTGTAAATTATCATTTCCCAATACATGTCATCCATAGGTCCGGTCCCCCCCCCTCTTTTTCCAAGAAAAAAAAAAAAATGTTTAAGACTTGATATGCTTCTTTAGCTGATATTCTGAGCAGGCCATGATTCTATGTCACAGATAAATGTACCAGAGGCTATAATTTGTGTGGTGGCTTCCCAGATAGCAAATTTTGGGGAGAGTGTATTAGGTGCTGCACTGCAAGATAAGGAAGGATTTCGATGGGTAGGCAACTTCTGCAATAATGAAACATTTGATTGGCAACATCTCTCTCTCTCTCTCTCTCTCTCTCTCTCTCTCTCTGTGGCCTCATACACTTTTTTATCTCTTACATTTCTGGGGTCCTTCTCTTTGTTTTCTCATGTGATGAAGAAAACTTTCAACTACTCCATCAACGCATCTTGACTTATTTGTTTCCCACTTCTCTCCATTTTTTTTTTTTTTTTTTTTGGGTTTCATCAACTCCTGTCCGACTGGTTCTCATTCATCCCTTACTTTGTCTCGCAGAAGAAGAACACTATATGCATACATCATCAATACTGTTGACTCACTTTTCAATTTTCTTTTGCAGCTCAATAACGATGCTGTTAATGTAATCAACATATCTATAGGCAGCCTGTTAGCAGTCTTGATGCAGCAGCTGGTGCTCAGCAATTAACATCACTAAGTTAACATCGGCAATATATTTCATCGCTTGGTTCGCCAATGTCAGAAGCACAGGCATTTGATTTTTTTTTTTTTTTTTCTGTCATTGCCTATGCCATCGGTCCTGAATGTTTATACAATTACTTATACCTCTGAATTCAATCAGACATTGAGAAAGCAGAGGAGAAGGCACTGCAAATTCTTTTTCATACGAGCTCTAATCACACTCACAGAATAGCTGTTGATTCATTCAAGAAAACCCATCCAATAAACCATGATCTGCATTTTATTGTGTTATATTAGTAAATTGAGCTTTCTTACTCAAGGTTGTGACTTGTGAATTGGCACAATAACTGATAGAGCAAACAGCAAGTGCATTTGATGAAGTTAGAATATTAGTGTGGCAGCCCAAAATCAGACGGCAAATTTCTTTTTCTTATGGGACTTGACCTATGGCTAGTGAGACACAGGGCACCTGAAGATGATCTATAAGTGGCCTAGTCCTGTAATCATATCTTCACCTTCACGGTTTTAACTCTTTTGAGTAGTGTTTACTGGTTCGTTTCCAAAATCTGGGTCCCATCACACGCTTACCTGAAGTGAATTAGTGGGAAAGATGAAGAGAGGTAGGGGACCATCTTCTGGACTCAGGAAAGTAGGACATAAATCATCCTAGCTTATGGTATATTTCAGATGGGGTTCCACTCTTCTGTCATGATTGTCGGGTTTATAATGAGATATAGGAGTTAACCTTACACTGCCTGGACTTTTCATGGTGGAACTGGGCTTTCGATTGATCATGAAGCAGATCTCTTCTTTGCAGAAGGCACTTCTCTGCTTTTCTGCAAGTAAAATGAGTATTCCCAGAAATTATAATAGACTCAAGAGAGAACCTGTGGAGTATGGGGAGAAATTTAACCATGGATTTAGTAATCAGGATCGACCCTGATTCTTGATTCTGGTCTTGATTTCGGTGACTTTTGATCGATTTGGGTCGATT
Organism: Protea cynaroides; assembly: GCA_028583415.1. Classification (NCBI taxonomy): domain Eukaryota; kingdom Viridiplantae; phylum Streptophyta; class Magnoliopsida; order Proteales; family Proteaceae; genus Protea; species Protea cynaroides. Next base: position 72,561,454 of record CM053265.1, on the reverse strand, counting down.
ATGATTACTTAAACCATGCTTTCTGTACTGGAAACTCTATTGATGTGATGATAAAATCCTTCAATGGTAAGATCTTTCCCTGCCATCAAGCACTTGATCAGATGTTTATGGCCATCCAATCGGAATGTCGGTAAAAAAAAAAAAATACTGTCCTTCTTGTGGAAGACAATAGGACTACACCTTTCATGAATGGTCCTTATGGAGGACATAAGGAGTGAAGGACTGCAATCTTTATGGGAACACTTCTTCTCTGTGAATGTGGAAGACAAGAGGACTACACCTTTGATGAATGGTCCTTATGGAGGACACAGAGTGAAGGACTGCAACCTTTATGGGAACTTCTTCTCTATGAATGGGGGAACTGGAACTGCTCTGAATTAGGGAGGAGTTTTCAGTTCTTGGGTTTACAATTACTTCCCAATTTTGATCGACTTAGAAGTTGGGAACAGAGAACCCTGCCCCCATTTCTTTGTTTTGAGGATCTGGTTGCATCTGTTGTTGGCATTGATGCATGCACACGTTATTTCTGACAAAATAAAGGACAGACAGAGACCTGAAGAAAACCTAAATTAGCCACAAAAGATGCAGGTAGGGAGTGGAGTATATGGTCACTTTCATTTATTACCCAGATCGATCATCTGCATATATCACCTAAGAAGATACGGATTGAAGGTAGGACCCATCCATTACACGTGAACTGCTTTACAATTATTTATGTATTCATCGATGGACTTTAGTAGAGAAGTAAGGGTGGTTTGATCTTATAAATAACAGGAACTGAAGTTTCTGCCTGAAACACATCATCTTCTGTTTCAACATCCCATGGTTTTTTGAAACTTAAAATCGTTCCATCCTGATTCAAATCGAAATTGGTTAGAATCGATTCGAGTATTTTTATCCTGTTACGATCTCATATTAGCCATATGAGAGACTAATCCTACATGGTTGTGTAAGGGATTTGGTGTGAGTTAATATGGTCTTGGGTTCTCTCATCTTACAACCCAATTTTAGGGATGAGTTCTCTTAATATTCGTATCAGTCATACCAGAGTAGTAATTCCTTAGACCGTATCAAAGCCACAAAAGGGCTACCTATCGCTAGGCAGATACCCTAGAGCAGAGTGGCCATTGTAGACGTCGGTTTGGAAGTGTGGTGGATCGTTATAATTTCATATTAGCTTTACAAGCGTTAATCCTACGCTGGTCACGTCAAGGATTTGATGTGAGCTAATATGGTCTTGGTTCTCTCACCTAACAAGCCGATTTTTTTATGCGAGTTCTCCCAATGTTAGGACAATGATTTTTTGGAGTTTTTTTAATTCAAAATACTTGTATATCTTGTTATTAGGAGAGATAAATTTCATTCATTTTTTTTTACTATTTTAATGATTATAAAAAAAAAAAACCCAAAAATAAAGATACCAAAATAATTGTTTTGGGCCAGGGTCCATGGCCTTAGGAATGGACCCTTGGCTTATTCAACCCAAGACCCTCTTTCATTGGGCTGTCATGTTACTTCCAACATGTCTGTGTCCAGTCTCTCCCCAATCCATGATTTTAAGTTTCAATCTTTTAGACCCTACCTGGGTTTCAAATTTTCACTCAATGGCATTACTCATGTCCCCACCATCCCTTCAATCACATCCTCCAACTTCTCTGGTACAAGCTTTAATCTGCCTCACCCATGGAGTTCATTTTGTTTACAGCTTTTGCTTGTGAACACCATTTTTACACAGATAAACAGCAGACAATCCTCCATTGCTCTCCACAATGTGTGGCTCCTTCCTCTCTCTTACTCTGTTTTTCCTACTCACATCATTACCTTGTACTCCTCTTCCATTCCCTACTCCTAACCATGGAAATGGGAAGAAACAACAGCACAACAACAGTAATGTCCATTCCACTAACATGGACCCCTTTGAGATGGAAACCTTGTTCAAGATCATGGAGATAATGTCATCTGATAGCAACTGGAGAATCTCATACCCAAATCCTTGTAAACCAGGTCCTTCATGGGTTGGCGTAGAATGCAAATCAGGTAATGACAATCATGTTCATGTTTCCAGGCTTGATTTCGGTACGCTACCAAACCCAACCTGCAAAAAAACAGCAACTTTCCCATCTCAAATCTTTGATCTTCCATATCTTGAGTCTGTATTCTTCTTTCGTTGCTTCACTGTCACTAAAACAACCATCACCATATCCCCAGGTAGAATTTCTACTTCACTGATACAGTTGAGTCTCAGATCAAACCAAGCATTTATAGGCCCCATACCTTCTCAAATCTCTTCTTTAAAGTCACTTCAAGTTCTTACATTGTCTCAAAATCGCCTCCATGGACAAATCCCATCAGAGATTTTCAGTTTAACCTCTCTGGTACACCTTGATTTGAGCTACAACTTACTTACAGGCACTATTCCAAACCAGTTGGGTAGTCTCAGAAAGCTTGAGGGACTTGATTTGAGCTATAACTTGCTTACAGGTCCAATTCCAAACACAATTGGGCAACTGGGTCTTCTTCAGAAACTCGATTTGAGTTCGAATTCCCTCAGTGGCCGGATTCCTGACAGCATTGAAAATCTTCATCTTTTGGTTTTTATGGCTTTGAGTAACAACAGATTGAATGGAAATTTGCCCAAAGGCATTGATAGGTTGCAGAGCTTGGAGTACCTTATCATGGATGACAATCCCATGTTTGTTCCATTGCCATTTGAGCTTGGCAGATTAGCAAAGCTGCAAGAGCTCAGGCTTGCAAATTCAGGGTTATCAGGAACCATTCCTCCAAGCTTCTCAAGGCTTTCTAACCTCAGTACTCTATCTTTGCAGAACAACAGAATAATCGGTCAAATTCCTGTTACTCTAAGCAATCTCACTCACATTTATCACATGAATCTGAGCAAGAACTTGTTGGTTGGTGTTGTTCCTTTCAATTCAAGCTTCTTGCAGAGGTTGGGAAGGAATTTGGATCTAAGTGGGAATCCTGGGCTCTGCTTGGATAAGTCTGATGCTTATGCAAGTGTGAAGATTGGAGTTGGTGTCTGTGGAATCAAAGGAACAGGGTCTCTGTACCAACCATTGAAAAGATCTGAAGCTCCAGTTAGGTCTTGCAGATTATTCAACTTGTTAGCTGTCTTTGGTGTCTGGGGACTGTATCAAATAATATTCTATTTGTGGATTTGAATTCTTTATGTTTCTTACATTCTGTATCTTAATTTTCAATTTTAGTTTCTTTTCCTGGTGATTCTTTCTGTGGGTACTCAGAGATATCAAGAACAGAAAGCTTTCTGGTTGGCCATTGAACCACCAAAAGAAGTCCCTGGAGATTTTCAGGGAAGTTGCTTTTTTCTTTCTTCTGGGCATTTGAGTCTAGTGATGCTGCATTAATAATGTCTACTATATTTAGCAGAAATTTTTTTAGTTTATATCTTTTATTGCTGAATTAAGATGATTTAGCAGAATTAGCAGAGCCCCCCAAAATTTAGCTCAAGGTAGCAGTTTGCAGACCTGTACTTATTAATTGAATCTCTCTCAATTTTGCATCAGAAGTTTGCTTGGCAACCAGTGTAAGGCTGTGAGATGGTAACTAGACTGAAACAGTTAAAAAAATTCATTTTTATTTCAGATTAACCCCTAGAGGTTTTTCAGTTGGTAAAGACACTTGGAAGAGGTCATAAGCCCAATTCCCAATTCCCCTTGGAACCTACCTATTAAAAAGAAAAATAATAATAATAATAATAATAAATAATAAAAAAAGACAAACAAATAAACGTAGAGTGAAACAACTGTATTGTTTCTAACTAATCTTAAATTATCTGAAAGATCACATTGCCTTTGAAAATTCTTAAGGTTCCATTTGGTTGTAACCAAATCAAAAGGATGAAAAAGGAAGCAAAAATTTTCAACCTTAAAATGGAAATTTTTATAATCATTACCTAACATGATTTTGTAAGTTGTTTAAATTTTTTTACCATATTTAGTAATGATGTTTTTTGGATTTAATTTTTATTTTATCTTTTAAATGCAAAGGATTTGGAGTGATAGGTAATATTTAAATATGGAATGATTTAATTAGTTACTTAGTCTAGTCTTGCAGTAATTACAAATGTTTCTTTTTTAAATCTAAAAGTTTCACTGGTCTTACAAAAAAAAAAAGAAGTTTTACTCAGACTTCTCTGTAATATTTCTCTTGCAACCAAATAGAGCTCATTAATTTGTGATGGTAAAAGGTTTTGTACAACATGTAGTTTCAGTCATCAGATGGGGAGGGAGAGATGATTGTGTAATACCATTTCTGCTCCGAAGTTAGAGCGTTAAATGATATGGTTTCGGTTTAAAGGTGCGGTTCGGTTAATGAGAAATAAAAAACGAACTATTTATTAAAAGGTTTCAAAATGCTTACCAAAATTAATTATTAATCAATTTCGATTTTTCAGTTTTTCGATTTTTAAACATTTTCTCGTTGCCAGGAAGGAGAGGAACAGAGTTAGGAACAAAAAAGAGGAAAAACCAAGGAAAGTATTAAAATAATTATAATCATATACGAAAATAGACTTATGATTTTAAAGTATATCATGTGGAAAACATTAAAATAAAATTTATTTCTACACATATAGATCTTTAACACTAAAAGATTAAAGTAAAGATTTAATCAATTTTAATAGTTCTAAATAGTCGATTTAAACGGTTTCATTTTTAAAATTAGAATCAAACCAATTAATAATCGATTTCATGATTTAGGTTCATTTTTAACACTCTTACTCCAAAGCATCGGTCATGTATATACACAGTCTATGTATGAAAATCATCCCCAATTTGTGATTTTACGTTGTTGTCCTATAAGTTTTTTATGGAGTAAAATTTAGGGGAGATAACTCCCCACAATGCAACTATGAGGGAATTTCCCACAATGCATAAATATTATGCAGAAATCGATATCATCAATTAGAGGCACAAGATCACATAGAAGAGAGAGAGTATGAATTATGTAGAAGATTATGGAAAAAAATTTCTTCACTCCAACCACAACCAATCTCTTCTCTCAAAAATAAATAAATAACCCTATCATAAATAAATAAATAAATAAACTCTACAATAATGTTAGAGTTGGAACATCATTTTTAATCAGTAAATAATGAAGAAAGATTTTGGCATATTTCCACAAGTGATTTTGCTGGCAAAGTTGTATTGTCATCACTGCCAGGTGTAGGGAAGAAAAGTACAAACAATCCTTTATCAAAATTTTTTGGGGGTCATTCATATAATCACCATTTTTTTTATTGATCAATATACAATATGGTTTTAAAAAAAAAATACAATATGGCTCTCCATTTTTTATTTTTTTTTTGGGTTAGGTTCAACTAGGGTTCAAGAAATCAGAATCAGATCAATCGAATTAGTCGATTTGAATTGAAATAAGCCTCGACCACTCGAGGGTCATTGCTAGAATTCATGTGATTTTCGTTGATTCCAGAGGAAATTGACATCGTATAATTTTAAACTATGGTTCTAAATCTTGATTATTTTTAAGCAAATTTTAATTGAAATGAAACCTTACTGTTCCTGGCCATCTAATCGGAAAAAGATCGTCTCCAGTCCGTCCAGCTGTCCAATCGTGGACGGACGGACTGGATTTAAAGGACACGCCCCCCCATGTATTGGTATACGTGTCCTTTTAATCTTGTTCGTCCAATCCACGATTGAACGACTGAACAAACTCGAGACGATCAAGTCCCATCTAACCACTTTCTGAATGTAGAGTCAAAAGCAACAGGTGTACCACCTCAACAGGTTTAATTGGGGCCCTTGGGCTAGTACTATAGTCCCATATATCACAGTGTCCTCTATTCTTTCAGCTTTGTCACTTGACAATTCAATGGGAAATTAAAAAATTACAGTTCTATGAAGAATGAAGTTAAAATTAAGTTACCCCGAGGAAATGGAAAGCAAAAGAAGAGGAGAGAGAGAGAGAGAGAGGAGACATGAATGGCAGTGCATGAGCACAGCAGTACCTGAGCACAAGGACAATTAATTGGGATTGGAAAGCTGTAACCCACTAAAAAATAAACACTTGTTGATACTGTTGATTGTGTATGGTACACATCAAATCTATCCTTTTTTTTTAGGTTTTGAATATTAGGGTATTTTTGGTTTTTTCTTTTCATTACTGTTTTGAGTATTTACTGAATAAAATTGTAGTTCATAAATTTCAGTTTCATTTTGTTTGCCCAAAATATCCTTCTTCATAGATTAAAAAAAATATTATTACCAAAAAAAAAGATTAAAAAAATATTATTACAGTTCTAACAAACTTTGAAACAGACAGAGCTGTTTTGTCATAAGTCATGAGTGTACTAATATTCACTGTCATCTAGCATTATGTTGATTTTTTTTTTTTAGTAAAATTCTAAATATCTTATTGTTCTATTATTTATTCTATTATTAACTTTAGGGGGAGAGATCTATACGTTGCGATTGTGTATAATATGTCACGATTCGTATACAGGACAATGGGCCCACGTAATCAAAGAAGAAGAGTGTCAGGGAAGTGAAAGGGTGTGTACTACTGGCAGTACGTATACATCATTTTTCTTTAACTTAATTAGACTCTCTTTGGTATAGTTTATTTTATGTTTATGAGTTATTTATGACAAATTATTTATCAGAATAAATTATAAACATAAATAATAACCTTTTCGTACCATTAGACATAAAGAAGTAATATTTGTAGATTTTTTATTATATTAATTTATTTTAAATATAAATAAAAATTATAAATCATACCAAACAACTACATATATAATAAGGCATTATATAATTAATTCTATAATTAGGTTCTCTTTGGTATAATTTATATATATTTTTATGAGTTGTTTATAACAAATCATTTATGAAAATAAATTATGAGTGGTAAATAACAACCGTTTAATACCACTAAACATAAAAAAAAAATTAATAGACTATCACAATAACGATAAACACCTTCTAACTTATTTATATATTTTAGATTATATCAATTTATTTTAAATATAAATAAGTATCATATATCATACCAAACAACTACATATATCATAATATATTACATAATTAATTTTATAATACATACCAAGGAGAGCCTAATTATAATTAAAATATAGAATAAAAGATGCCTAGAAGTGGTTTAGATTTACATTGAATCTAATAATCATTATTGGTTCAACTAATAGAGATCAATTCTTGTAGCTTCTAACTCCCCCAACTTTCAGTAGATAACTTTAGGCAATTCTTAATAAGAGTGGTAATTGGTTCTGCTTTGGTTTCAGTTGTATTCAAGAGGTAATGAACATAAATCAAAACCAAATCAATTACTAGTTAGTTTTAATTTGTCAAATTATTAATGAGTTTAGTTTCATCACTTTCTCGCTAATTGGTTTCCCTTATATAGCATCTTTCAATTGGAATTGCATAACAACACAACGTCCCCCTACCCACACATGGACAAAAGAATCAGTGATGAAAAATCTATAAATTATAGCATTGAAAGAGTGTGAAAATTGAAACGAAATCGATTCCTTTTTGCGAGATATAACTGGGCTATCACGAAAACCTCAATATATAAAAGATAATTTAATATTTGAGACAGGAGAAGTTTTGGGTTTTTGCATAATCTGATTGATATTGATCATCAGTATTAACACCGGGTAAGTGTCAATAAGAAAAACCACAAGGGAATTGCTTAAAAAATAATGCAGAAAAAGGAAATCTTTCAGAAAATAAATCAGTTCACTAGTTTGCTCCATGGACTTGGCAGAATTGACAAGGCCAGCCCTCCTTCTTTAATTTATGAATTAAATTGCCCTTTTTCTGACGTATGACATATGAATGCAGGGAACAAGGAGTCACTGTTCTCAATATGGCAAGACTTAGGGTTGGATTCTAATTCCTACCTGAGCCCAACATAGTGACAGTAGCTAAGATGGATATGGGTTTTTCCAAAATGACAGTTCTAACCTTTAGAACAACAATAAAAGCACTAAACAACAAACACAAACCAACAACTCACAGCTATTCCTTTCCTCACAACCACATATACAGAGAGATATAGAGTGATAGAGAGAGAGAGAGACAGAGACCAGAGCTTCTTTTGACCAACTGTACTGTTGTAACTTGTTTCTCTGAAAAGGTTAAGAGACTGAAAGAGGATCTCCACGTGTTGTGGAAGTGAAGTCTCCATATAAGATTCATTGTGAAAGCCACTGTGAGTTTTTCTTCATGAAAGAGAGAAGAGAGAGAAAGAGAAGGAGTGGTTGGTTTTCTTGGTCGTAGAGATCCTCTCCCAGCCCCTCGTGTAGTCGGGGCAGAAGCCAATGAGGAAGAGAATCGTATTGTTTGCGTCTCTCTCTCTCTGTCTCTGCCTCTCTCTATCTTGCAGTCTGGAGAGAGAGAGAGAGAGTGGTCAGTACTAAAAACCCAGAAATATTTCAGAACCTCACGTGGGCAAACCTGAAAGAAGTGAAGGAATCCATCCGTTTTTGAAAGCCATCACTAGTCATCTCTTCCGTTTTTCTAATATTTATGATGATTTAACAGCTGAGAATCCTAAGCCATTCAATCTCATAGAAGAGTAATTGTCTCAGTTGTCCACTCTCTCAACGACTGTCTTGTCTGGTTTTGATATTTAGATTCACTCCTATAGTTTCAAACTTCATACATATCTTACCATAAATATGAATATATATTACCTGTATATGATTGAATCCATGAAAATGAAAGCTCCTTTGTTTTGTATATATATCTAAAATTTTAATTTTTTTTTAATGTTTGTTTGTAAAAGATAAAATGTACCAATCTCTAAAGAAAATGGAAAATATTCAATAAAAAAAAAGGAAAATAAGCGGATGGAGTTAGACTCTTATCGTTTAGTTGTTCATCGAATGAGTTGGGTTGCATCGGCATGTATGCCAACCACCCCATCCCGTTCGATGAATGGCTAGAGTTACTGGACGACAATAGATGAGCCCGGTCCAAAAAAAAAGTTAGCCTTTCTTTTTTATCCTTATTCTGTTTGTTTCGATGTAAAATTTTATCGTAAAATTTTATATGTAATATTTTATATATATAAAAAAAAATTCCATATTTATTTTCAAGAGATAAAATATAGTGATCTCTATAGGGAATGGAAAAAGAACTTTGTTTTTCTTTTACCTACTAGAAACAAATTTTGAAATATTTTTTTACATATAAAATAGGAGAAAAAACAGTTACCTCCCCTCTATTATACCTAAAAGACAATTGTCTGCCCTAGAAACATTACTAAATTACAAATAGACCCATGCAGTTAGGAATATTCCATTAGATACTAACGGTGGGGGGCCAATTTTTTCTTAATGACCAAATTAACCTTTTGGAGAGGTGAACTACCTATTTTACCCTTACTCAAATAGGGTTACTATTTGCTGCAACCACAGTCGAGCCTTTCCAATCAACCATTCTCCGCTAAGAGCCTTCCAAACCCTTGGAGCACATTCGACATTGGAGATCTCTGCTGCTGCAAGTCTTTGAAATTTTGAAGGACCTGAGAATCCGATCATTCATGGTGATCATGGAGGAATAGCAACAAGAAACCAGAGCTTGGTCGGCAAATGAGCGAGGTAACAAGGAATATGGTGTTTGGAAAGATATCTAATTGGGAACCAAGCTTCTCCTCTTCCCTCAGCAGAGGAGAACCAACGTCGCTGCTCCACACTTGGTCTTGTGAGGAATCATCCCTCGGATGGCCTTCCACATAATCTTAGTAGGAGCATGGAAGTGAATAGGGCCATGAGAAGGCTTCATGTTCATCCTCTTCTTGTGGAAACGAAGATACTTCATCTTCTGCCCTGCAAGACGACTTGAAAGACAAATCTTCTCGAACCAGAGGATGACCACCTTCTGGCCATTGAGCAGCTCCTTTGCCAAGATCGAGGCAAGACGGCCAAGCATGTGGTGGCATGCATCCACCACAACCCTTCAAGCGCAAATCCCTGAGCCTAAGGCCATCTTCCTCCTCTGTCTCTGCTCTCCCTCTCTCTCTCTCTCTCTCTCTCTCTCTCTCTCTCTCTCTCTCTCTCTCTCTCTCTCTCTCTCTCTATCCGTTCCTACTATCCGCACATTTCTCCTTTCCTACAGTTGCTCTACAATCAAAATCGAAAGAGAAGAAATGACATTTTCGTCGGCCACCACCGACGGCAGCAATCTTATCTCTCTCTATCCGTTCCTACTATCCGCACATTTCTCCTTTCCTACAGTTGCTCTACAATCAAAATCGAAAGAGAAGAAATGACATTTTCGTCGGCCACCACCGACGGCAGCAATCTTATTCCGATGACAATGGCCATTGGGATAACTACAAACAGTGAGGGAAATGAGAATATCGACATTACCCCATTTTTTAGCAGTGGTTGATTGGAAAGCAAATCTGGATCGAGTGCTTAATGAAGTAGAAATAGTTCCTGCACGCAATCCAAATTACAACTATTACAGACCTATCTTATCAATCGTTTGATTCTCCATGCATCCATTAAACCATATAACTGGTGTGCTGCTTAGCCATGGCAACTTGGTTTGAGAATCAAAATAGAATAGATTGAATCATCAGATTCAAATCAGAATTGACCATGCCCTATCCCGATTCCATCTGATTCCTATCTCGATTCCATATGATTCCTGCAACCTTCTTTCAAAATAGTCCATTATTCATGTTTAAACTTCATTTCTAGTCATTGTTTCAATTTACGAGTTTCCTCCATGGTTCTCAACTGAGACCAGGCGGTTGATTTCAAAGCTCTGGTGGCAGATCGAGAGAAGCGAATCACGATTCCAGAGATAATGCAAACTCCCTGGTTCAAGAAAGGGATCCCCAGGCAAAATCCATTGTCTATTGAAGAACAGTTGCCTAAGAAATCGACTCCGCTGCCGTCTCTAGAGGGGGCTGTTATTAAGCCTTTTCAGAAGCCTTCTCCACCATTTTTCAATGCCTTCAAGTTTATATCGTCAATGTAAGGAGAACTCTTAGATTCTCAAGTTTTATATAGTCTTTATGAAAATCCATCTCCACCTATGTTGTGCCCTTCCTCCCAAAGCATTCCGTCTGATATACGTGCTGGTATCACCCTGTGAAGCAAAGTCAGACAAGGGGGAAAGACATGGAATTGATAGGGAACCGTAGCCAAGTGGCTAAGGCATGAGTCTGCAAAACTTCTATTCGTTGGTTCGAATCCGACCGGTTCCTACAGCGCCACCCATCATTTTTTTACATGGTTAGTGGATAGAATGGGGGCCCCCGGATCAAAGGTTCAAAGCTAAGAATTCTTAGAGTGAGATTTTCTTTTTGCAAATTTCAGTTTCATTCATCAGAACCTAAGATATCCACGCTGGCAGGTCCCCACCCCTTTCAGTGCACACCTTTCAGCTCTCTCCCCCAAGGTCAATCTATTTATTAAGGTTTAGTTTCCATTCCGAAGTATACGTATACGGATCAACTGCTCCCGGCTTGGAGAGGGATCCTTTAGGATCTCAACGCCCATACGAGGTAGTGGAGTCCGATGGAGGAAAGCAGAGGTGGAGGAAGGGCCACGCAAACAAACTTGGATCCCAAAGGTATGATCTATCGAGCTTGTTTCAGGAGAAGAGGAAGATGAGAATAGGGTTTATTTTAGTTGGGATAGAAGGGTTATATTGGTCTTTTAACATTAATAATTTGAATAGTCGACCGGTTTGGGAGCTTCGGAGGAAGGACACTGAAGGAATAGTGACCCAAGACTTTTAATAGTCTGTAACACGTCGGGGATGTTTCTTTATCCTGCCGCAGCTTCGCGATGGTAGTAGGCGCGCTCACACGCTCTATGCTCTTCCGCAGGTGTTTTTAACCCCTATGTATGAAGCAGTGTCAACCCAAAATACCCAACAAACATAGCTCTCCCTAAAAAGGAGGTAATCCAGCCTCACCTTCCAGGTCGGCCATATGTATCGAGTGAGGGGGGACAAAGGGGGTAAGGTTCTGCCACTAGTAGATTGTCAATCCGTTTGTGGTAGCTTGTCCCCTTTATCCTTATCCCTTTTCCTTGATCTGCACTAGAGCAGAATGCAAGGACCTTCTTTCGATCCATGCTTCTCTCGCCCCTTATTAGAAAGCGATTTCCTTGGATTACGCAAGAATTTGTCGATATTTTCGATTGAATCCTCTTATTCCTGAATGTTGTGTATTCTAGGAGCTCAAAATGACCTTCCCTGGGAACTTCTTATAGTATAACAAATGAGTGGGATTCCAAAGAGGGGGGGGGTGGACGGAAGTAGATAAATATGCCGGCGGGTACTTAAAGTCTTATATGGCTGCACTGAGAGTATCCCATTTGTACACGGTAGCACCCTCAAAGCCGTTTCCCCAATATTGACATAAAATTCTTAATATATAAAATATATAGAATAGATAGATCAGATAGAAGGCTTCCTCCCCAACCGGACCTCCCCTTGGCGAATCCTCTTCCCCAAACCAGTCTTTCTCTGCCTTTCAGAAAGCTTTTAAAGTAGGGATAAAATGTTGAGGGTAGAGTTGTCCACAAAAAATATCACTTTAACACTGTTAAAAATTAGGGACGTTTGTCTTTTTCTGAAACTTTAGAGGGCAATTGTCTTTTAGGTATAGTACAGGGTAGGGAACTGTCTTTTTTCCTATAAAATATTACATGTAAAATTTTACGGTAAAATTTTACGTCGAAACAAATGGAGCATTAAAGAAATATTTTACCTCAAAACAAACTGAGCTAGGTGTAACTACTAAATTGTTTGGGTTTTCCCATGAATAAGCTCTCTTTTATTTTTGTTCTCCTTCTTCCATGCATCTCAATTTTTGTGTGGGGTTCATAGAATCTCCATGTCACAAAGCTTCATTCTAGGGAAAAAGATCCTTTCGGCGCTAGAGAGAGTCCAGAGTAGATCTAATAATCAAGGATCACTTAGCGTCCATGCCAATGTATCGATATGTGCGTCAAGTGATCTTCAGCCATCGGATCCGGATTGGCTCTCTTGAGCAGTGGAAAGGATCTAAATCCTCTTTCTAGTAGAACCCAACAAAAAATAAAATAAAATTGAGATGTTATTTGAATGTGATGTGTGAGATTAGCATTTTGGTAAATTTGTTGTTGAGAGAGAAGGGAAAAAACTTGTGAGATCTAGGATTAGACCTATCTGGCCCATGAAAAATTTGAGCTCATTAATTTCCCAACCCAGTTGGATTTGCTTGGGTACAAGGGTCTTGAGCTGGCCCACAAGTAGATAAAGGCTACCTTACAGCCCACGTAATTTCCCATGTCAAAGATTATATGGCAACTCCAATCATTGGATTGAAAGGGCAATGTTGGGAAAATAAGTTTTAAATTCAAATGTAATCAAATGTGCTTCTAGTTTGTCTATTAACATTCTTGTAATCCTGATTTTGGCTGGTTCCATTGGACTGAAACTAGACAACAGGTATTGGGATTTAGCTGTCAATCAAATTTAAGCCCCATTTGACATGCCATGTGGCAAATATTCATGGGAGTCTACAAGACAGACGGCTGACCATATAACATTTTATATACAAAACCATGCATATTATACAATGTCCATGTTACTCATGGATATTTATACCAAAAAAATGTTATTGTTTAATATTTGTTGAAATATAATATATTAAAATATTGTACTATTTTGCATCTATAGTGTATTTCTATATAGAAATAATTTTAAACGGCAAACTTTGGTGTAATGGTAAAGTTATTATATTGCAATCTGGTGGTCACAGGTTCAAAACATTAAAATAATCATCCCGTGCGTTGTAAAATGAGACTGCGTATGTTATACCCCTCCTCGAATCAATAACACGATAAAGATATAATGTACATGTCCCCAATTTTCATGTTGAGGCAAGCGAAGGGCTTGGATCTATACACCGACTCGATCCGGATTGGATTGATTTTAGATATGGCTTTGATGCCTGTTTTAAAATAATTTTTTTTTACGAACAGCATCGTAAGATTTGTTTCACTTGCTTGCTTGGGTGGTGTCTTGTCATTAATATTCAGGGATCCAGGAGGTCGTGGGATTGACTCGTCTATCTTCACATTGTACCTTGATCCCAACTGATTATTAATCATTTCAAATTTACGAACTAAAACCAAATGGTAATCAATTCGACTTTCACAGTTGTTGATCGGTTTCTTCTTTATAGCCTTTTTCATATTGGTGTTGCATAAAAACACAATATTCTACCCATCCATTGACCTACATACATAAGGAGAAATCAATGCTAGGAAATCCGCAAATCAAAGTTAGAATAGTGTGGAAATCCATCAAATTTGATAGAAATAAAACGACAATGAGAGATAATAAAGCACGAGAGAAAGAGAGGATAAGACATATTATAACATTCAATCGATTTAATGTTTTATTTGGTTTATTAGTTGCAATAACAATTTCTTAGTTAAAACTAAAACCGAACCGATTACCTACGACAGCTTAGTTTGATTTGGTTTTTTACCAGCCGGTTTTGGTTCAGTTTATCATTTTGATTCAGATTTGACACCCTTAATACAAAACATTTGTTAAGCAGACATAATTGGAATTGGAATTGGGTTGGTGAATTGATTTCATCCGCTGGTTCCAATCCAAAGTTTTTATCCTGTTACTATAGAGGTTTGTTCTAAATCTAGATATCGAATAGGTATCGGTCATGTTAAAAACCGATTCAGATCGGATCGTTCTATAGATCCAAAGAGAAGCTGACTTGTGGCTAATATCATATATAATAATATTAAAAAAGCAATTGATCAGGGATCGATCGATCAGGTCCAAAACGGATACAAATCGATCGATCGATCGGATACCTTGAACCTTGAACCTTGAACCCCTCTCCCGTTGCGTAACCGTTCAGTTTCAGAAAACTCGGTTACGACTCACGAGTCACAAACTCACTGATCTCCGACTAGTGCCTTTGCTATTTCACTTCCTTTGCCAACTCCGACTCTGATTCGAATACTATACCCCCTTTAACCCCCAATTCCATTGATTCAACTGAGAAATGGCTCCGAAGTCGTTGAAGCTATGTCGATCTCTCTGGTGCAATTTTCCTCTTTCACGATTCTCGATTTCGAGATCTTCTCAGTTCCTCCAAATAAGGTCTTATGCAGATGTCCCTGAACCCACTTCGGTTGATGCCTTTCCTGTACCAGCACCGGAAACGTCTCCGGCAAAGATTGGTGGAAGAAACAATGGGAATTTCGGGAGAACTCCTGTTTCTTCCTCTTTGAACGAGGTGGAATTAGCCAAGTTTTCCGCCATTGCTGAAACCTGGTAAGCTTTTAAGGTTAAACATAAATGGTAAATTTGTTGTCATAAACTTGATTTGGAAAAATTAGAGAACCTATTTTGTTGGAAAATATCATATAAGTTTACATTTTTAGGTGTAGATTGTGGTATGATTTTTCTAATTTATTCTTCTGTGCATTTGGATTTGGATTTGGATTTGGATTTGGTTACAACAAATTAAAGATCATTAGAAATAGAAAAAATACAAACTAAAAAAAAACTGAAAATAAGATAACTGAAGCTACATATTTTTCTAGAATGAGCATTGGTGTTCCACACATCTGTGAAGCTTTTTGACATTACAAATTGAGCTTCCTAGACCACTCTGGATGCTTTACCTTTTTATGTCTTGGTTTATAGGGTGTACGTGTTTGTTTGAGAAATTTATCTCAGATTTCTACTATATCTATTGAATTTTGCAACTTTTAAAAGATTTCAATAGACTCAACTGAATACTTTCAAATTAAATATGGTAAAATGACTAGGGGGAAGACAAATAGGACCTAAGTTAAAGTGGTGACCAATAACATTAGTACTTGTGATTTACAGCAGATATGGTGTTCAATAGAGCTGGCGGCAGAATTTTTTGCATGTAGTCAACCTCCATGTACTTTCTGATAAGCTTAGTGAATTGAGTTGGTATGTCCATCTGATAAGCTTAGTGAATTGGGTTGGTATGTTCATCATGATAAGCTTAGTGAATTGACTTCGTATGTCCACTTCTATGGGGGTCGAAGTCCATTTGGAGATCGAATTTAGAACCCTGTTGGCAATATGATTTGCTGATTATTGCTTCTACTGTGACAAAATATTCAAAGAGGAGATTTAGGACCTGATACTGAGGAGAGTCATGAATGGCTACTATTATCTATATTTTACAATTAACCACTTGTAACCGAAGATGGGCCGCAATCGTTAACCTAATGAAATCACATGCAACGGCTGAAATGCAAGGATAAAGCCTCGTCATGGATCGATTACCCAATACCTGTAGAGCCACAAACCTTGCTCTGTTATGCTTATTTTCTTTGATTGGCTTAGGTTGTGTCTCAGGAAAATGATCAATTAAGAATTTAAATCTGGAAGTAGTTGAACATAGATTTTGCCTGCATCGCTACATAGGGAGGCCTTTCTGTACTGCTGAAATATCTGCTACATGGCAGGTTAGACTGGCCCAAACTTTGTGGACAAGTAGAACCCAAGATCCCTGGCTGATTAGTCAAGTTTCAGCCCAAAAGGAATTGGCCAAATGACTGGACTAACAAGAGGGTGCATTGGAACCAAATAGGGACATACTCACATACCAATACATGGGAGGTTATAAATTCAAAATCAGGCTCCGAAAATTGACATGTGGCCAATCAGACCATGCCTATCTATTCAACAGTCAAAATGCCACTTCATCCTTCCATGCAACTAAAAGTAGGTTGGTAAAATAGGAAGGCCTTCTTTTGTGGGCTGTGCAAAAGACTTTTGACTTTGTTAAATTACTTATGACTGCATCATCATATACTTTTTATCTTTATTGGATTATGTATGATAGTTTATAGACATCTATTCATATGTGTGGAGAACCTGAAATCTTATATTATGGTCTTCATGTATTTAACATGGTCTTATTCTTATGCAATGAGCAGGTGGGACTCTGAAGGGCCATTTAAACCATTACATAGTTTGAACCCAACAAGACTTTCTTTCATTCGGTCCTCTCTTTGCCGACATTTCAGGTGGATATACTTTGTTGTCTTCCCTTCTTATGCGCTCATCTTATGGGCCACTATAAGTACCTCCTTATCAGGCAGTCGTGTAGGGGAAAATTGTTTTGGATGCTCTAGATAAGTTGTTATTATAGGTGGAAGAGAAATGAAAAATGTGTAACTCTTTTTGTTCATCAAGGTTTAGCATTTAGAGCTGTTTACTGATATCATTTATTGGAAAGATAAGTTGTCTTCCTAGGAAGAACTTGTGCCATTTATCATGTAGTTTTGCAGATGCTCCTTTGATTATTGTTGTTCAGCAGGACATTATGAAATTAGGTGCATCCAGTTGCCTTTTGGGTCGGGTGATACTTATTGCTGCTTGTAGGGTCCTTGTCGAGTGGACACATGGTGATTAGAGTTGTGGGGTTTCTAACTTTTTGTTGTCTCGTTGTTGATCTGGGGTTTCTGACCTATAATTTAAATGGATCATATAATCAATGGACATAAATAGGGATCTATTTTGTAATCTTTTGTTATCTCAATAATAAAAAAAGAACATGTCCTTGCTGCCTTGAAGTATTAATGGCTATTATGGGAGAGTTTTTGGAAATTACTGTTTTAGGTTGCAATTACTGAATTTTACCCAAGAACCAATGAATGGAAGAATAATTGAACCGAAATTTTATCTAGTATGTGAAGGTGGCTCCACCCTTAAGGGTCTAGAGGTGGCTGGACCATGCAACATTCACCTTCACCTACCTATGGGGAGGTGGTTAAAGAGTATCTTAAGATGTTATTCTGTGAACCTCATGAATGATCCTGGTTGGATAGAGGTTCAGGTAAGACTTCCCTCTTCCTAATTCCCTAAAGTAGTGGGGATGATAGGTGGTTTGGAAATGCTACCCAGGAGCATTTATTAGAGGAGGCACATCTGGATGAGGTTTTGATTATTCATGAAAATTTGGACACAACAATGTGTTATGGGAATGATTCTTAAGTTAGACCTAAAAAAGTATTATTACCATGTGGAATGACACTTCCTAGATGAATCTGAGGGTGAAAGATTCCAATGAAAATGGAGATGGAGAAATGCTTCCATGCATTTTTACAGCATCTATGTTTTGTATTTGTTACTTTAACTGAGTACCAGGTAAGAAGTTTAAGAGTTCAAGGGGGCAAAGCATGGGATCCACTCTTCCTTTCATTCTCTTGGGTTATAAGCATTTAGAAATTTTTATTTTAATGTGTTAGCCGATGAGAATGGTATTATTGTTATGAAGGTTAAGGAAGAAACAACTATTGTTTCTCACTTATATTTGATTGACACTCACAACATCTTGTCTCCACATAATGTGAGGTAGTCTTTAGGAATAAGACAAGGTCAAGTAACCTGAGAATTTTGAAGTATTATCAAGAGTCCAAGACTATGAGTACCAAAAGAAGAGATAATTTCTAAGTATAAAAAAAAAAAAAAAAAAAAAAAAAAAAACACACACAACAATATGTAGTTGAACGGATTTCCATTTAATATAGAGGAATTGTGAAAACTAAGGCTAGGAATTTTTTTATAAATAAAGGAATATGAAGGGTATTGAAATTATGGGAGCGGTTGGGTTAGGTTAAGGGTTTGAAGAGATTTCAGAGGGAAAAGGTTGAAATCTCTTATTTTATGGAGAGAGCTTATTCTATTTCTGGCTCTGTGATATAAAGTAGGGTTTGTATGTAAGGGTTGAGAAATGCTGATATGGGTAGGTAATTTGATGAAGGAAAGTGTTGAACAAGAATAGTTGGGAGAAACTGCTCCAGAAAAATTTCAGAAAGTTAGCACAAGAAGAAGAGATGAGGAGGAGGAGGAAGGTCATCCTAAGGCAACTCTCTGGCTTAGTGAAATGATAGTCTATACTCTATAGAGCAATCACACTTTGCAAAAAGAGAGAACAATTAATTACAAGAAGTTCTATAAATTCATTAAGGTTCAATTCTATGCAGCAATTACATCTATGTAGATTCTGTCGGTCAAAGTGCTGCAAAGCATTGTGTTGGTATTGTTGTCAACACAGTAGTTGGCAAGCACTGGGTAAACAGAAGTTCTTTAAATTCATTGAGGTTCAATTCTAAGCAGCAATTACATCTATGTAGATTCTATCGAGCAAAGTGATACAAATCATTGTGTTGGTATTGTTGTCAACACAGTTAGTTGGCAAGCATTGGATAAACTGCACAAGTTCAAAATCAAGATACGTGCAAGAACTCAAGAAGAAAGACTGAAGTTGTGAACAGGTTGCAGGTTGCGTGTTACAGCAGTATGTGCAGGTATTTATAGCTTTTCATCAGGCCATTGGATCTTGAAGTGGTAAATATGAAATCTATAAGAAATTAAGTTGGCATATGTGCAACTCTTGAATCAGATCAATCGGATATGCGAAGTGGTGAACCTGAGTTGAAGGTGTAAACATGAAGGTTGTATCCCTTCAAATCAGCTTTAATTTGCCTCAAGAATCGATTCAATCCTATTTCTGCAATACAGTGACTTCATGGGATTTTTGAGCTATCCTACAATCAGATTCCGAAGAAGCTTTAAACATGGAAGTTGTAGAGTTTTGTGTCCTGTTTCCAATGCTGCTGAAATCAAGTTAATCTGACATTGGACGAAGGAGTTAATAGCCTTATGGCCGTTTTCCCGATGGTGCGTTGCAGATGGTCGAAACGCACATGGTACAACTGAAGACAGAAATGAAGCTATTTAAATTGGGGTTTTTGTGTGTGAAAAACAGAACTAGAACAAAAAATATGAGAGAGAGAGAGTGTTTCCCACATCAAATCCTAAAAGATCTACCTTTCCCATGCATTGAACTGTTCCTTCAAATGCTCATGGAAGGTAGATGAAAACATTGGGTGTAAAATTTGAAAGGGTTTGAGAGAAAGGGAAGGAAAGAAAAGAGCAAGGGTTTCATAGAAAGGAAGAGAAGTGAGAAGAGGCAAGAGGAGGAAGAGATGAAAGCTTACTACTGTGCAATAGGGTTGTGCAAAGAAGAGAGGGCTAGGGAGAGAAGGCTCAAATAGAAAAAAAGGCAAGCTTGTGAAGACAAGGTGCTCGACAAAAGCTCTAGCCGAAAACTATAAGAGGGAAGCTTGTGAATTTGTGAGAAGCTTCACGCATCCCAAAGTGACTACTTGGTTGAAGCTCAAGGAGGCGAAGAAGACACGATGTGAGTGCACCACGTAAGAGAGAATTGAAATGAGTTGAGGTAACCATTTTGTTTTGTATACCCATACATGTATACTAGTGCATAATCAAGGTGTTTGGTGAATTGCCTAGACTAGTTTGAGCTTATAATTGGAACGTATACATTGGCCATTTCATCGTAAGTATTGTAGCTACAAGTGGGTGCTTGTAGAAGGGTTGTAGCTCCTTTGTGGTGGGTGCAACATAAAGTTGGGGGTAGGTGCTCCTTTGTAGTTGTAGCTACATAAATCTAGGGGTTGATGCTCCCGGCAGTGGGTTCTATCGAACCACATATATCCTGTGTGTGCTTTACGTTCCTTTACTGCTTTATATTGATATATGAATGTGGAGAATGTATGTATTTGAACATGCGAGGAATATACTTGTTGGTGAATGGTTGTGATTGTGTTGTGAGATTGAGTACTTGAAAACTCTCAGCAGCAGAAGACCTCCTCAGTGATTAAGAAGCGAATGAGTGCTTATGACACCAATGAGTGAGTTGAGGAAACGAACGAGTAGGGATTGAGTTTTGTGACACCACTGATGCACCCCCTTCTCAGTGGCCATCTTAGTTCAACAGATTCCCATTTGCAGGTTCTGATAATTATTGAAAATAATCAAACTATAGAGTTCTTATGAGCTAATTTCTAATTAAATATATCAAAAACTAAACCTGGAAGTTGTTACAGCTGTAGGATCCTAGTTTGCTCAGAAAGGTCTCACATGGATCCCACACGACCAAAATTTCAAGAGTTGTGGTGTTTGATGTCTGCTTCGTTGGTGGATGATTTAGCAAACAAGGAGCAACATTTATTTCCTTTCTTTGACGTATGAGCTCTGTACACTATGTACTTTATGGCTCTGCTTTCTCTAAATAAAGTAACTATTAATCCAATAAAAAGAAAATTTTGATACATTGTGATGTGTCTTTAGGCCTGCTTCCCTTGTATGGGATCTTGTGTTGACCTTTACAGCCTCATATATTGGGACATCTTATATGTTTCTCCAGTCTTCCTATGATCTTGATCTACTGAAGAAG
This sequence comes from Protea cynaroides, assembly GCA_028583415.1. NCBI lineage: Eukaryota > Viridiplantae > Streptophyta > Magnoliopsida > Proteales > Proteaceae > Protea > Protea cynaroides. The sequence goes on along the minus strand of CM053265.1, from coordinate 72,540,133 downwards.
GAAACTGAAAATCCATAGCGAGTGATTTTTTTTTTTTTTTTTTTTTTTTTTTTGGGGTGAAAAAATTAGTATTACAGTTCCTTCACCTTCTTTCTTTATTTATTTTTAAAATATTTGATGAGTTCTGAGATTCCATGATTGTATGTGACCTGCTGTATTCTTTGTCTTTTTTTTTTCTTTTTTTTTTTTTTTTCTTATGAACTGATTTTTTATGTTTTAGCTCATTAACGTGTATTGTTTTGCATCTGATATTCGCTGAATGTTGATTGTTTATGCTTGTCAGAAAGGATCCTTATTGTGCTAGGCCTTTTGAAGGATTGAAAATTGTGGATGTTGGTTGTGGAGGTGGGATTCTTTCAGAGGTACTATCTTAATACTGAATCTCTAGTAGTCATCCAGTCATTTATTTTATCGCAGTTGGGATCGTCTTTAATGTATCTTCATGTAAAACTTGATAAAGTTCTCACAATGATTTTATAAGTACTGCTTAGCATAGAGCACGGAGCTGAAGTGTGCAAATTGCAAAACCATTACATTGGGATATTTCTCTTTTGCCTCAGAAAACTATATGTAGACTTGTTTTCTACAACGAAGATTTTAGATAGCCTATTTAAATTATGAAATATTTACTTTGCTTGATGTCATTTGTGCTCAAATATCTCCGCATGTGTCTAGAAACAACTCAACTCAACTAAGCCTCACCCAACTAAATAGGCTTAGCTATAGAATCCTGATTTTCCAGTTATCTATCCAGAAATAGTAAATGTCATTATTTTGGAACAAGAGGATGAGCTGAATTTTATTCACTTGGATGTGTATTGGGTAATGACGATGCAAATCAATGCATGAATGTGTGTTTTATGGACTCGTTTCAGGTTACATTACTTATTATTCCATACTAAGTTGTTTCAGCTATGCAAGTGAATATGCTCATAATATTGGTGTACTGCTTCTACAGCCTCTGGCTCGAATGGGAGCTTCCGTAACAGGAGTAGATGCGGTGGAGAAAAATATCAAAATCGCACAGCTTCATGCTGTATGTGCCCTTCTAACCTTAAACATGAAATAGCAGTATATCTTCAATTTTGTACATGTACGTTTATATACATGTAGACACAAATTAACACAACTTATCTGCAGTATTTTTTTCCATTGCAAAAAAAGGTGATTTTTGTTTTGTTTATGCAGAGAAGTCCTTTTACCTATGCAACTATGCCCTTAACAAATCCTGCTTTGTGGTTCCAGTGTTTTAGTGTAACAAATTTTTCTTTACTGGCTAGATAAATGTTGATGCACATCTTGAGATACCATTGTAATTGCGTTGCGGTTATTGTTGTCATATTCATGTATATGAGCATGATTACCAATTTCTGTAGCTACTGAGGTCCCCCTTCTGCCTCCTTCCTGCGGGGTAAAAAGTGTTTATATGTGTTGGAGAGGAGACTTACATGAGCTCTGATTCTCTTTTTTCACTTTTCTATCTTCTTTTGCACAACCTGTGACAAACATACGTTGACCGGTGTAGGGCTTTCCTCCCCAAAACAGAAGGACCACATTGATTTCTGCTCTAACTGAACCTATTTTGTAATTTGGCTATTATTGGACTTTGGAGCTTGGATGGCTGATGTGTTGGAGTCGGATTAGAATGATCCTTTTAGCTTTTAGAAACAAGTAGAAAAAAGCAGAGACATTAGTTCCTGACGTGGATATGCAAAGGTTCCTGACATGGGTATGCAATTTTTTTACTGATCCTGGTACTTTTTAATTCTAGTGACACATTTTGCATGAATCAGTTATGCAGGATCTTGTTCAGAACATCTAGGTGATGGGTGGTGGTGGAGGGAGGGAAGATTTACATGTTTGGAGCAATGTAAGGGATCTATCCAAAAAATAAAAAATAAAAAATAAAAATGTAAGGGACTTGGCTTTCATTCTAGGAGCAGAGGTAGGAGATTTGAAGGGTGAAAATAGTTGCAGTTTCTAAAATTAGAGTTTGAAACTGGCACAAATATGTAAATAAAGGCTACGGTTTTGATTAGGCTATGAGGCCTAGGTTTATGTTGGTCTAGTTGAGTTTTTATGGGAAAGTTCAAATATCCCACTACTGTCAATGGATTTGCTGCCGTTTTTCCTGTCTGTGGACTAGGGTTTACGTTAGGTCTATAAGGATTGTTAATTGAGCTTTCGAAAGGTTTTCAGATTGATTAGTTGCTGGTTATGGAAGAAGTGCAGAAGAAACAAAAGAAAAGGCCTTGGTAATTGCACTTCAATGTTTGAGAGAAAATCTCTTTGATGATGTAAAAATCAATCTTTCACTAATACTCAACTGAAAAAGGAAGAGACTGATTGTTCTGAGCAATTGCTCCTCCAACTTGAATTCAATTTTAAAGTCAATTAACTAAACTACCTTCAGTTATGGTCGCAATTTCCCGATAAGAAAGCAGCCCAAGACAGAGCCAGATCACTTAACTTAACCCAAAGTAACCCCAAATGTAAAACAAAACCGTCCTTGATTACATCCTCTCGAATACCATTTTTACAGTATCACCCCCACTGTTATAACTGCTAAAATATAAAGTCAGGGCATGTAATTTCTATGATACTAGCGGGCCAAAAGACATCATGTGTATTCCATCCTGACGATGTGTGCACCCCACCAGCCTCATTTCAAGCAGGACTGATATCCAAATGATCATGCCACATAAGCACATTGACTTAAATGTTTTGAAATTTTCGTAAGGCTGTACTTGAGGTAGTTTCCTTTGTTTGGACTGCTTATAGATTAGTTTGAAATCATCTTGTGGGGCTCCTATTTGGTTTACGGCCTAGAAACACTTAACCTTCATCTAGAATCTGCTGTTGTATTATTGAATTTCCCTCCCTCATTTACACTTTTCATTTGTACATGCTTATCCATGGGATCTTTTTCTTTTGTGCTGGTTAGGGGGAAGAAAAAGAAGAGAGAAATATAAAAATACAGCCTGTTTATTGAGACCCTGTGAACAATCCTTGACTTTTGGAGTTCAATGATGGAACCCAGTCTGAGTGATTGTCCTGATGATTGGATCTGCTAAGATGTATGGTTTGTGATAGGCTATGAAGCAGAAGACTAAGATCCAAATTCTATGATTTACAATCCGTCACTTTTTTTGCCTCTAACCAGAAATCCATGGTTTCTTTCTTTATATTCCTTTCCTCTTTGTTACTTAGCAATTCTTTATCGCCATTCATGATGAGAAATATTCTTCTTTATTCGTGTGACCTTTTCGATTTCAAAGAAATTTTGTTTGTATTCCATAAGCTAAGTTAAGGTTTTGAATATTCCTATTATTGTTAGAAAATATATGCTATCTGATGCTTGATGGTATTTCTGATTTTCATGTGAATTTTAATGGTTCTGTTAACATGCACAGGAATTGGATCCAGTGACTTCATCAATTGAATATTGCTGCACGACCGCTGGTACATCCCCAATATCTTCTGTTACATAGACTTTTTTTTTTAATTTTAATTCTCTCTGTTGTTGACATATTTCTTAGTCTTCTTGTCTCTAAAGCAGTTCTTCATTCAAAATTGGAATTTTCTCTCCTGTAATTGTCTGCTAATCTATTAGTGAGATAGTGGCTGATTGTATTCCTGTGCAAATAAGATTGAGCAGCCAACGTGACATCAGCCATTTGTCCATTTTGATGTCAGGGAGGGGAGAATTGACTAGTATGCATAATCCAGATTAAGAAATTGCTAATAAGTTGTCATAACAGGTGGTAAGTGATGTGATTCTGTGTAATGGTCCTGCTCCAGGTAGCTAAGATTCTAAAGACTATGCTTTCTATTAAACTGCATTCTCCAACTTTTTTTTACTAGGCCTATTAATGTAATAGAAGATGAAGATGAAGTATCCGTTTAGGGAGGTCACTTGTTGAAGTAGAAAATAAGGATCAATCCAGGGCAAGGCATACTGGCTGTTGGAAAAAGTATAATTTAGTTTTTGGACTTCAGTGTGCTGCACAGATTTTCTGGTGTTTGCCTGGTTTAAGATTACACTGCAATAAATCCTAAGGATTGGATTACTTGAAATACAAATTCCTTGGAGAATCTAACTTTGGCAATCCTGAAATTGTCGCTTTTGTTCTCATAGTTGCTTGGGTCACAATTCCATTTGATTTGCAGTCATCCAGTTAACATTAGTTTAGCTTATATGTCTCTTGATTTGATCCAGCAACAATATGTAAGATGGGAAATCAGTTAACATCAGTTTTGGAAATCAGTTGATCCTGTTTGCTTTGGTTTGCTATATTTGTAAATTGGGTATGTGCAGTTCATGAATATACTCCTTATTTTGTATTTGCTTGATTTGAAACATGTTATAAATTGTTTCTCAATGAATGAAGTATTTATTCTAGTGATTTAGAAATTGTGGGTAGGTATTATGCATCCTGTAACCATGTTTTTATTAGGTCGACTAGTTTGTTAGCTTCTATCTCCATGCCGCTTTATCATTACAAAATCTGCAGATGGTTGAAGTACCAAAGTTCTTGGTAAGTAGATGATCTTGGTTGAACTTGCATATATGGTTTTTAACATTTAATGCTGACTTCCTTGTCAGTCTTCAGGACAAGCAAGGTTCAAAATCTCGAGTCTCGAGGGAGAAATCAAGACTTCCCAAGATCTCGGTGAGACACTGTAAAAAAGCCGTAAAAGCTTAAAAAGTGTCTCGGGGCTCAAATGGTCATTTTAAGGCCTGATATCCAGGGAGTCACTCTTTTAGCATACATTATCATATTTAAACAATAAAATTAAAAAAAAATAATCACACATGATGGTTATTTGGGTTTACACCCATGTTTGGTAGTGTCGGTCTGAAGTTCAGATGTAAACCTAGGGTAATATTGACTATTCTACATAATGTTACACTACTAGAAGATCAAAGAAGGCCAAATGAATCAGTAAAATTATATTTTAAAAGAAGAATAAACATAATAACACTTAAATTAATTAATTGTCATAGTCAAAAAACCCAAAGTAGTCAAGTAGACCATACAATCATAATTCCATTATGTCGAGAACTAGTCGAAAATGTTGAGAATTGGTCGAAAATGTTTCGACCAGAACTGGTCGAGACCAGGTCTCGTATGAGATCTCGTCTCGACTTGTTTGAGAACTTCGTAATCTCAGCGAGATCTCACTGAGATTTTGAACCATGATTGTGAGGACTCCAAAGTCACATGTTATTTGTTGGCAATACTGCTATGATAGGTTATTGTTGTATATGCATGAAATATTAATATAAAAAATGAAAAAGTTGCTTTTTAAAGATGAACACATGAGATCTCTTCATTGTTGCGGTGGAAACAAATTGTTTGAGTAAAGCTTTAGAATACATAAACACAGCTTTCTACAAACTGCCTCCTGCACTGTGCTTCAGAATGAAGAAAACTCCCTAATTTCGTGAAGATGAACCTAATCAACTGGCATTATGTTGTGTTAATGATTGTTATAGAAGAATTAAAGAAATAATTCCCTCAAGTGAATACCATACTTCAAATCAATTCAAATCTACCATACTTGACCTTTTGTATTGCCCTACATCCCCTGGTCGTAACACATGGTAGAAGCTCTGGCATTTCTATTGCTATAGTGAGTCCAGTTCATGTCTTCTTTTCTTCTTGTTATAGATCTTGGTACTTGTGATTTTTAACCATGCAATGACATTTTATCTTGTCTCATTCTGCATTCTGCTGCCTGATGACAAAAAAATTGATTGTCTTGGACATCTTAGTAACACCAATCACAGTTCCTACTTGATCATTTTTTGTACTCACACTGTGTCACACCTAGGTTTACTAGATGATTCCTTTTATTTTTAACATTCCAAGTTAAACTTTTGGGTTCAATAGCTCATATAGTACCTGTATATGGCAGAAAAGTTGGTTGAGGAACAGAGGAAGTTTGATGCTGTCATTTCTCTAGAGGTATGTCATCATTTGGGTGAGGGTAAGACACATGACTTCAGTGTTCACTGGATATATTTAATTGGTTTTCTGGTTGGATTATCCATGGCCATGTTCTTTTCAACTTCTTCCATAGTGTTGTATACTTCTTTTAGGATAGGGTAAATTACACTTGCGGTACCTAACTTTAGAGAAACTATGCTTGAGGTACCTCATGTTTGAAGTATCCTTATTCAAATTTCTGATTTTTTAGTTCAACCTCCTCCAGAAATTCTTCCCCACCACCGCCTCCAACGATGACAACGGAAGAATGTTTTAGTCTTTTGGCCAGAGAGGATCAGATTCAGCTGCTGTTTCCGTCAGCTCTCCCATGTCTTCCCCAATGGCCAGTTTGCGACCCTTTTCATCTCTCCCTCTCCTGTCCTCTGTCCTCCTGCGCCCCGTCCCGTACTCTCTCTCCCGCACAGCCGCACCCCCTCCCCCACTCTCTTCTCCCTTCCGCACCCCTGCCATTTGACAAAAACATCACTCTTTAGTCTATATGATGGATTAAAGATTGCCTTGTTCTTAAGTATATCATTGTCTTGGGTGAAGCTTTATTTACTGAGAATCTAAAAGGCTCACAGGTTCACATGGTGCATTTCTGTAGGCTTCTTATTTGGGTGGCGTCTGAAAGGACCTCAATGACCAGATTCAATATAAATTATTGCCATTTTCTTCACCCTTCTCAGTTTATTGTGCTTTCGTAACTGGGTCTGCTTTCAATTTGCTAAAAGTTCTTCCTTATCTTCGTTATTCTTATTTCCTTGTTTGGGAACGTGCATTCTCTCTCTCTCTCTCTCTCTCTCTCTCTAAATATATATATATATATATATATATATATATATATATATATATATATATATATATATATATATATATATATATATGCAGCGACTCCCGCATCACCCCCTCCGTCACGAACTCACTCAGCCCTCCCTCTCCTCTCTATGCCCAAAGCCTGCAGCCCCCTCTCCCCGCCTCAAACTCACGCAGCCCCCCTCTCCCTGCCTCAAACTCATGCAGCCCCCTCCCCCTCCTGCGAGCCTTTGCTTCTCTCTCAACCCCCTCACTCTTTTCAATCTCAGTGTCAAAAGTCTTTGCAATACCTATAGTTTCTTAGTTTGAGTGCATCTGAAGATTATAAAATAGTCATAAAACTTTTCTTTCTTGATTATCATATCAATTTTGTTTCTTCATGAAACCAAAATAATCTTCTTCCCAATCTAAGATATGATTAATTAATCTTGGCAACCCAAAGTCTTGTTCTGTCAAAAGTGGTACTTTATTTTGCTCCTTTCTTGTTCCTTCCCGTTAATCAAATAATCTTCTTCTACATCATGGAGCACTGCAAATTGTCATTCCACTGGTTATATATCTTCATTTTTTGGATTTTACTTTTCCCTCTTTTTTTTTTTTTTTTTTTTTTTGGAAAACTGAAAATTGACTGCAGGTGATTGAGCATGTAGCAGATCCAGCTGAATTTTGCAAATCCTTGGCAGCATTAACTGTTTGTGATGGAGCTACTGTAATCTCTACAGTAAATCGCTCTATGAGATCATATGCTACGGCCATAATTGCTGCTGAGTACCTTCTCCATTGGGTATGTTTGTCTTTCTCATTCCGGTGCTTCACTGATGATATGGGCATAATTATCAATACTATGGGGTGTTGGTCTGGAAATCTTAGAGCCAAACAGTGGATGCACATGGATATTCCAGGAACTTCAAGAAATGCATCGAGACGTAAAAGGAATCTTAAAGATACATAAAGAATAATCATCTCAAATCATTATTGGCAATAAGTAAGCATGTGCACCCAATCTAACAGGCTATATTTGGATATTTAGAGCAACGTGTGGCACATTCTTTGAGGTGCAACCTGAAGGAACACAGGAGTGACCGTGACCTAGAACAGTTTCCAGTTTTCATTTCTCCATGTTTTGCACAATGTGGAATATTCACCTCTTGATTGCTACAGAAGTAAAGAATAAGAAATGCATGTTAACCCTTTATCCTTGGCTTCTTTGCCCGTTGTTTTACTTTCGATAATTTATGTACCTGCAGCTCCCTAAAGGCACACATCAATGGTCGAGTTTCCTTACTCCTGAAGAACTAGTCCTGATCCTAGAACGGGCTTCTATCTCTGTAATGTTCTCTACATTAGTATGCTTTTCCCTGTTAAATAGGCCTCGGTTGTTGACATTTTTTTTTTCTGCTGTTAATGTCCAGGTTCAAGAGATTGCAGGTTTCGTGTATAACCCATTGACTGGAAAGTGGGCGTTATCTGATGATATAAGTGTAAATTTCATTGCATATGGTAGCAAAAAAACCCAATAAAACTAGAGCAAGTTGTGTTGTTTTATTAATAAATTAATTCGTTATTTTAGTTCCATTGATTATAATTGTTTAGATTTAAGACTCCTTTCAAATCAATAAAATGGTCTTCTGCCTCTTGGCCAGGGTTCCATCTGCCTTGTTTAAACTCTTGCGTTGATTCACCATATAGATGCAGCAATTGAAATAAGGTTTCCTTTTGCCCTGTGGCCAACCTCTAACTCGAGATTGGTAGATAAAAAGTTGAATTTTTTTTTTAATGAATAGATGATGGATGAGCTGATTACTTGAACCAGAAAGTGCTCCTTTGTGTCCGTTGTTCGGTCGACACATGGTTGATGGTATTAAGATGTTGTGTCTTGGTCTATATACAGAGGACTGGATCTCGAACATTGTCTCTCCCATTTCTTATTCATCTTTGCATTCATTCAATATACATAGAGATATGCTAATTACTATCACTTCCGGTATGTAGGGTGGGATTGCAGGTGGGCATTGTGTGGGAGAGTAAGGGACCAAAGATAAATTAAGAATTTTGAATTATTTGCAAAGAAAGAGGGGTGGAAGTTCATTTTTTCTAGAGGAATTAAAAAAAAAAATCGGAGAATTTGAGTAAATATAGGATTAGGAAAGAATGATAATTAATCATTTTTCTTTTGTTTGGGGGTGTTGGGAGAAGGGTGTAAAACACTTTCAGCTCAATATATCTTTTAGGGGCTGGGGATCCATGCTCAATAGGCTGCAGGATGGATCCCTTACCAAGCCAATGTGGAACAAGAGGGGTGCCTCCTGATCCAAGGTTTTAGGAATTGCAAAACATCCGCGTATGGTTAGTCCAATGATTGGTCCCTTGTTTGTTGAAGTAGGGGTTAGAAGGAGGTCTCGAATTTGAGTCTCTTCTCGTGCATCTGTTCTCTTGTAATGTAACTTGGAATAGGACCCATAAAAAAAATAAAAAAAAATAAAGGCTTTTAGGAATTAGAATGGGATCAGCCGATTCCAATCCGGTTGGATTTCTAATTCTAAAAAATCAGGCTTTCTGGGTTCAAGCCGATTCCAGCTTCTTCCTAAGCACATCGAAGAGTACCTGTATTATCTTTGTAGCGTTAGATTTTTTTCTTTCTGTTCTTTATAGGGTGGTATGGGCCGGTGAATCGAATATCATCTACTGGAGACCTCGGTCTGTAATCCTGTGGAGGGCATTAGTTTTTTGCTGTCGAGTGCAACCAGAAGCTGCTTTTTATCAAGGAGGAAATGAGAACTTTAGTGAACCGATGATCTAATGGCTGAAGAATATGGCAACATGTAGTAAGGTTGGAGCTATCAAGGTGGTCAAATTGATTAATTTTTAGATTATGTTTGGATGTCAAGAAAAGAAAAAACAGCATAAAGTAAAAACAATGATAAAACAATGATGAAACAATGATTACTTTATGTATATCATATCTCTCTCCTCCAATTAAAAAAAAAATTTCTTTTTTGTCTTGGCTTGTTTCGAAACATAGAAGCAGAAATGTATACTTTTTTCCCTAATTAATCAAGAAATCTGTACTTTTTCAAATCGTTTTCCACCCAAAATGAGAGGAAATGAATTATTCTTTGCCTCCATTTTCCATTTATTCAAACCCCTCTTGTGAAAAATGGAACCTTCTTTGCCCCCATTTTATCCGCGACCAGTAAAGAGGGATGAGCACCACAACGCTCGTTGCAAGTTCACTGGATAGTGTACGTTACCCGGCACATGAGAGAACAAGGTAATTCGATGACATCTAGCTTTTCACATCTTCACTCCATGTTAGTTAACGACATGAAAGACAAATTAAAAGCCAGAAACCTTAAGCAATTACATGATATTTAGATTTTGCTTTGAGATGTCAAAGGTCCTCTTACAACTAACTGCAACCAGGAATCAGAACTCAATTATCACATGGCTCCTTTCAAAGGGAATCAAGCAACATGTTATGGGTCCGCATCCACAGCCCAAAAGACAATTTCTTTTTTGTTTTGGGGGGATACCAAAGTATCCTGGTTCCTCGCTTATAATATAAACCCAAGAGCCTCTCTGATGTGAGATTGAGCTTGGGGGATTTCTTACAATGTTGAACTCTTCAAAATGACAACGGAATTTCTCTTCTTTTTTTGCGTGCACATTTTTTTTGGGGGGGGGGACGACAGAGTAACATCATTCAAAGAAAGACCATTATCTCTTGAATAGTGGGAATTAACACAAAAAAACAAAAAAACAAAAAAACAAAAAAACCAATAAAAGCACAAACTACGTAATTTATAATGATGCTAGCTAGACAAAAAGGATGTACAGAAGAACAAAAGAACAAGACTTGCCTGGGCAAAAAAAATGCTTGAGATGCTGTATTGGGGACAAGAAAATTACAATAACAGCTGATCTCAGTAGTTCAGTAGGGAGTACTTTACACGTAGCACAATCTTACTCTTCTCGACCCCAAGCTTAGCTCCTGTAACCAGCCAGTGACCAGGAATGTCTTGTGGCCCCTTTGACATCTCCGTTAAATCAACGATCTTTAGCAACTTCGCAAATATAGTTGAATTGTCAGCTTTCTTATCATCTGAGCCTCTATCATTCATTGAGGCTGAAGAAGATGCACCATCTGACCTCAGTTTCTGTGAAATATTGGATGGGCTGTGATCCCACACAGACCTTCTTATTGTACAGCCAGGTACCTTGGAAAAGAGAAGTTTGAGGTGTAGGACACTTTTGGTACCAAAATCCCAGACACCTAGCTGAGCACCTGTGACAATGTGAACACCAGAAAGATCTCCAATGCAAGTCTCAGTGTGTTCTATGGGTGCTGTGCTTACATGCGAGAAATTCTTCCACTTGATTGGCTCAAACCACCGGCTGTCTTGCTCCTCAGGACCTTGCCACTTTGGTGCTCCTATGGACATGTGTGTGTCCCAATGGGGTTGAAGAATCTTAGGAAGATATGCGAGGTGCTGTAAATAGATAGCAAGCCGGTTTTGTTTGCCACCATCCAGGCAAAGCCTCAGTCCAGTAACAGGCTTACGGCCAACTGTTACCTGCAATTGTCAACCACATGCCTTGACTTAGTGTCCAAACACAGTAGATAAACTACAAAACACATAGACCTTCATAGGCATGTCTAATGAATCCCCCCCTTCAACTCTTACAAGGAAAGAATAAAAATAGGCCCCTAAACCTCAACGTGAAGTCGGGATTGGATTCACTGAGGTCACAATTGCCAAGGAACAAAATCTGGTTCTGCATCAGGGCCAATAATAGTGACAACTGTAAAATGAGTTAAAGTCTGCCTATTGTTCTCGAAACCATTATTCCAAATTTCTTCCCACAAAAAATAATTTATTCCAAGTTTTTATTTAACATTCAAATATTAGGCATTTAATTAAGATGATTCCTAAAAACTCTGAGCATTAAGATTACCTGATCTGTGCTGATGTAAAGCTTGGGACCCATCAAGCTGAATTGCAGGGAAGGACACACAGGCTCCTTGCGCTGACCTGGAAGATTACTTTGCTCAGGTGCCCAAACCCGGGATATTTGGAACTCCAAGAAATACTGTAGCTCTTCAATAGGTGGCTTGTCTGTAAAGACAATAAAAACTAATAACAGTAAAAAAGCAGCATCAGCTGAACAATAACACATCTACAGTGAGCTTGCTCCAGTATTCAATATTTATGAACGCAGAATTCCCTAAGACGATCAAAAGAAATTGTAAAATACTGACAAGGCACGTATGCTACCGGGAAGGGAACCTTAAGAATATGGAGTATGGATTCATCCATTGTATATCATTGAAGGGAGATAATACCATGTTAGACTAAGCCCACCTGTAGGCAGAAAGGTAGGTAGCAAACAAAACATTCCTCTCTACCTCTTCCAATTATCATGCATCTACCTATATCCTGCAAATAATCCTCTTCACAGAGCCTTTTAACTGTCATATATTAATGTTCACCAAGCCAATGGAACAGATACGTTTCTAAGTGAGCTATATCAGTATACCAATCAAAAGAATTGAACTTTAAGGAAATGTATACAGAGAGGATACAAAGTTGCAACTGTTTGCTGAACTGATCATATTTGTAGGTTTCACTGTGATAAAGTTTGCTTTCCTTCGGCTTTTATTCAAGGGCGTAATATTGTGGATAATATTATATGATCTGTACGGACCTTGTTTGGGGATTAGACAGGAAAAATCACTCTCCAGCTGCTATGTTAAAGATTGACCTCCAGAAAGTTTATGACAACCTCAGATGGGAATACCTTATGGAAGCCCTAATCAAAATGAACTTTCCTAAGCGTTTCTCTCAGTGGATCCTATGTTGTCTCTTCTGCTAAATTCTCAGTTTTGGTTAATGGTAGTCCGGTTGGGTTCTTCAATGCAAAATGGGGCATTAGGCAAAGATGTCCTATGTCTCCCCTCTTATTCACCATTGTCTTGGAAGGGCTCTCTAGATCTCTCCAGATCAGCTCCTTTCAGCATCAAATTGACATTTTCCCGCAATGAAAAGGAGATTAACCTCACTCATTAGGCCTTTGCAGATGATATTATGATTTTCTCTTGAAAGGTAATGCCAAATCTCTTAATTCCATCTCACATGTGCTTTTATCCTTTAGCTCTATGTCGGGGCTATCCATTAACAAGCAGAAGTCTATCATTTCTTGCTAGGAGCGATGATCCGTATCACGAGAATCTCAAAAGAATTGTGGATTTTTCCTTGGGAAATTTGCCGGTCACTCGTCTCGGTCTCCCCCTTATCTCCTCTAGACTATCAGTTCATCATTGCTCCAAGTATCAAAAATTTTGAAAAGTTCGATCATTGACAAGGCTATCGTGATACGAAAGAAAAGAGCAGATCCAATGCCAAGAGGACTTCTTTCTCAGACCTGGGAGGTAAGGTCACGGAAACCAACAAGAGGCCACAAACAGAGAAGGAACCCCAGCCTCGGTCATCAGAAAAGGAAAGCCGCTTGAGAACGTGGTTAGTTCCTTCTGATTCGGATGGAGATGTAGAATCTTCTTCTCTGTATTAGCCACCCTTCTTCACAGAAAAAGAGAGCTCAGAAGACCTCGTTTATTACGATATGGAAAAAAATCAATGGCACCGGAAGAGTAGTTGCCTGGGTTTCTCGGCCTGGTATCCTGCACCTCACGTTCATGATATCTACATTCAATTGCGCCCTGGAGACACCTTTGGACACGAACACTATTCCGTTCTCAGCGTAAACCTGCCTTAGAGATTGAACGTCAGCTTATCTTATTGTCGTTCAATCTAAGAGAGCGCTAACCTCCTATTCTTGACAAGTTTAAGAAAAAACCTCCAGCTTTGAAAAGCTAAGTTCCTATCCGATGCAGCTAGATTGGAGCTTTTTGGAACGGTCATGCAAAGTTCGTACTTGTATTGAACGAGGGTCTTTGGACTTCCTACTTCAATCATCTAGAAAATTGAAGTTCTTATGAGTACTTTCTTATGGAAAGGGACGGATAATAACAAATTCTTCCATTCTATTGGATACGCTAAAAAAGGAGATAAATAGGAACCTTTTCCATTTACTAATGGGCAACGTACAAGAGATTTAACTTCCTACAACCCCCTGTGAGAAAGCTTTTTGAAGTTCCACGTTTTAACAGTGGATTTTTTGATAGAAACGTTTTATGATTTAGACCATTTACGGACACTGATTCATTAATTCCAATTCTGATGGCAGTTGACTGAGACAAAGGAGGAATGCGGTTTGGTCCTTCGAAGAGTCAAGGAGGTTAATATGGCGTGTAACATGAAAATGATATGGCGAGTGGCGGAGAAAAAAGATTGTATATGGATTAAAAGGATCTATGGTAGATATCTAAAAAAGGACTCTATTTGGACGACCTCTATGATACATGATTTTTCTTAGGTCTGGAGGACAATGCTTCACCATAGGCAGTTGGCTCTCCCATATATTAAGTCTCTAATTGACAATGGATCCTCAACTCTTCACTGGCTGGACAATTGGCACCCTCATGGAATTTTGGTGATGGCCTAAAGGGAAAGGATTAGACTTCACTATGGGAATAATAGACTTCCTACTGTCTCTTCCATTATTTCAGAAGGGGCCCGGTGCACCAGTAGGGCTTCTTCGTCTCAACTTTCACGGGATTGGGAAGCTCAAGGCGCTATCACCCACCGTCCCATTGGGAGCAATGACATCACTGGCCGGACTGCCGCCACAAATGGTATGTTCTCATCCTCCTCTGCTTGGAAGACTGTCAGATCTCAAAACCTTAAGGTTACCTGGTATGATGCGGTTTGGTTTCATGGGCATTCCCCTCACCACTATTTTACTCTTTGGAGAGCTTTGACTCGGTTTCTTCCAACAGGTTCTCTTCTTCATGACCAGGGTATCAACCCCAACTCTAGTTGTGGTTTGTGCTAGGCCACAAAAGAAGATATCCAACATCTCTTTTTCGAATGCCCCTTTTCCAATAGAGTCTGGGAAAAGATCCTTGGAAAGTGCTGGCCTACTAGAAGAAAAGTTCGCTCCTTTGATCTTGAATGAAAGTGGATGATCAAGAAGTTCAAGGAAAAAACTCTTTGTAATACTATCGACAAGCTCGCCTTCGCTATGACTGTATCACATTTGGTTCGAGAGACAATGGGTGGCCAAGTCTAGAACTTTTGCCCAAATATGGGAAGCTATTTCTTTTTGTTAAGATATAAGGGCTATTATTGTAAGGGAATGGGTCCACTTAACTTAGGCCCAACCCCCCCCCCCCCCTCTTTAGTTATAATAAATAATGTAAGTAATGGGCCTGACAATCAGACCCGTTATCGATTGTAACTGCATAGAAATAGTTTATTTAGTATCCTATGTGGACTAGATTTAGGGGTTGACTTGATGCAGTGCATCCATCTGATCCAACAGTTGGCCCATTACATAGGCCTGATCAGTACTTTTCCAAGAAGTACACTCATAAAGGAGGGCAGCCCAAACCAAACCCAAAGCCTAGTCTAACGGGTTAATAAGTAGTCTATTGGGTTATACGGGTTATGGGCTAGGATTTGTTATGTTTTCCTTTTGTATTAGACCTATTTTGAAAGCCCATATATAGGTGATAAGTGGTCTATACGAATTTAGAAGTCTAGTAGTCATTAGTGGAATTTACTTTCTTATATGAATTAATATAGTAGGTTTTACTTTCCAAGACAGCATTAATGTTTTCATTTTCAAAGTTTTGTTTGTAGTTCCCCATTCTTGGGAACAGTTTTCAATGTCTTTGGATAATTTTCTATACCTAGGAATTCTTATCTATGTATAGAGAATTCCAAAGGGGTTTTGAAATTTTAAAAGTATCTTTAATATTTTTTGTTGTATTCAAGATTTTCATATCTACATAATGCAATCATGGCTGCTCTCAAAGACATCCATCAAATTTTACAACAATTCTCTCTGAATATTCTACTTGCATATTATTTTGTTTGTGTGACTCAAGTGGACTTAGGTGAGACTCCTACAGCGGGCACTAGTCAGACTCTAGCTTGCCAAAGTTATTTTCTAGTGAAACTCTATTACCTATCTCTGTTCTCTAATAGTCTCCAATATTGGCTTGCTTACCTTTAGGTTCGCATCATGGCTAGGTCCTCTAGGCTTTTCCTCTAGGTTCTTGAGTCCTAGGTCCTTTAATTTCTGATGTTTGCATTGTATAAATACAGCAGTAGTAGGAGGGACCATTTACAATCTCTCTCTCTCTCTCACGGTTCTGTTCTTAGGTAGCCTTCCTTTTTTATTTTGTTATATGGTATCAGAGCTTCAGCTTCCCTCATCGCGGTCACCGAAAAATGGGACCACATTTGCCACGTAGAGGAGCAACACGAGAGGGGGAGTCTTGATAGTCCCACGTTGCTTAAGACTGGAACCTTGGGTGCCTTATATATGTGAGAGTACCTCCTTTCTTTTATCTCTCTCTCTCTCTCTCTCTCTCTCTCTCTCTCTCTCTCTCATGGTTCTGTTCTTAGGTAGCCTTCCTATTCTATTTTATTATATTTTTTTATGTTCGGGGAGTCATTATGCCTATTGATTCCCCCCCCCCTCCAGAGAGTCAAGAACAGAATCATTGTCTTCTTGGAATCTGGCATATTCCTGAATTGGGGTGTTTTGCTAATGCCCTTGTTTTGTAAGGAGTCTGACTCTATCCTTTGGATACCCAGGTTTATTCTCTCTCTTTCGAGGTGTTGTTAATACATTTATTTATTCACCAAAAAAAACAAAGTTTGCTCTCCTTCCTTATTAGGATAGCTAGAGCTTTAGGTACCCCAGGGTTCTTTTTTTTTTTTTTTTTTGGGGGTGGTAGGGGGGTGGTGGTAAGGGGACTTCTTCTCTTCGATAATGAGCTGAATATTTGTATTTGGAGCCTAGGCCTTTCAAGTAGTCCCCCTTTGTGGGTGGGCTTTGGCTCTATAATGTTGTTATACTCTAGCTATCATTTTATTGTAAAAGATATTTGTTGTCTATCCCTACCCCACCACCCCACCCAACCTACAAACCCGCTCCAGCATCAAAGTCTGCTAACACACAACGGTGCTCTAAGATCAGCTCGATCACTGGTAAGGTAGTCTATGAGCAGCTTGACAGTGGGGAGAGAGTAGATCAATAATGCACAACGGTGCTCTAGGATCAGCTAGACTGCAGGGTGATCATAGACCAGGCTGATATTAATTTGTAAATCAGCTCGACCACTGGGAGAGAGTAGTCATATATCAGCTTAGTTGTTGTGTCTTCGCTCGCAGATCAACTAGGGTGCAAAACCAGCTAGCACTTGGGCAACGTAAAGCTGATCTACGAGCACCGTTGCGCCCAAGCGAGGACGCTAGTAACTTGATAGGAGAATCTTCATCTTCTAATTCACGACCTCCCAGAGAAAGAAAGACACAAGGAGCATGTGCATCCATCATCCAGTACTTGCATCAACTTCTGGAAAAAGAAAATTATGAGCCCACCCCAAGGTGGGACGAAGTCGAAAACTATCTTGACATCATATAATGGGGGCAAAAAGCAAGCAGTAAAAAACAACCAACCTGGGTTTAAAACCACCAAAGCAATGATGGATTATCACCATATCACATGATGCTCAATTCAGTAAGTGATGGACATGTGTAGACTAGAGATGCCCTCTCTTTCTTCTCCCTTTAGTAGGCTTAGATTCGGGAGGAAGTCAAAGGAACTACTGACAAGCCACAGGATCTTGTAGGAACCTGGAAATTGAAAAGACTTCATTATTTCTTGAAATATACAAGGTAGACAACGAGGATCCTTTTTCCATAAGCACAACCTATTAAACATCAATCTTATGTTATGAGGAAGAAGGCAGGGACTGACAACATAAATTAGTACAAGTCCAACCAAGACATCTTAATAAGAGATGGAAGCTAAACGTTGGTTGCCAGCAACTTTTTTGACGTGTATGCCGTCTGATGTGTAATATATTCAGTTGGATAGTGGTTCATATAGTGCAAGAGTAATGCCTATTCTCTGCCTGGATCCCTGGATGGTCCACAACTACATTGGTTGTCAACCTCAGTTGCTTCTGGTTCAATGCTTCTTGACTATTCCCAAGCCACATACACCACCATCATAAGCCCACAATTGGAAATCATTGACCACTATCCACTTTGATCCCCACAAGGCCACAACCACTTGTGCCATACGAAAGTTCTACCATCCTGTGCATTGAGGAAGCAAGACCCTATAAGAACTGGGTCCCCCACAATTTGTCGTAGCTGAAAGTCCCAATCCTGAAGAACTTTTAATGCAGTAACAGTGCGACATTAGGGCCTGTTTTAATAGTACTTGGTTATGGGATTTTGTTTTGAAAGCTTTAATTTGTAATAGGCTCATTTCACATAGGATTAAAGTAGAATGAATGAAGTGGAGAGATGTGTCTGGAGTGTTGTGTGATAGCGTATTCCTTTAAAACTTAAAAAGAAAAATTTTATAAAACAGTCATTCGACCGGCTATGATGTATGTTGCGGAATGTTCGGCAATTAAGAAGCATCATATAAATAAATTCAGTGTAGAGATGAGGATGTTGAGATGGATGTATGGCAAAACCAAGAAGGATAAGGTGAGGAATGATCATATTAGAACTGACTTGGGAGTAGCACCGATACATGATAAGCTTTGAGAAAGCCATTTGAGATGGTATGGCCATGTTCAACGAAGGCCTTTGGATATTCCAGTACAGAGAAGTGACTTATATTCAGATTGAAGGATCTAAAAGAGTTAGGGCAGACCTAAGATGACTCTATGGAAGGTGGTGAGGAAAGACATGCATAGCGTAGGCCTTATTTCAAGTATGACATCGAACAGAGCTGATTGAAGAATAAGAATCCATGTAGCGAATCCCATTTAGTTGGGATAAGGCTTTGTTGTTGTTGATGATTTATAAGACCCAAAAGTGGGGATCTAAGGGGGTTGTACGAAATTAGTATATTAATTAGGTGGTTATTATTAATAGTGGAGCCCATTAGCTATTAGTTATTAGCTATTAGTTATAGGAAATTATCTTGTTTAAGCTAGTGTTCTGTTTTATTTGGTTATTTTTAAGTCGTTTCTATTTCAGTTTTATAGTCAGTTTAGGAAACCTCCCATATAATTGTGACCGGGATATTGGGTCAATTTTTGTTTCTATTTTTATTTTCTGCTTTGAGTCTCTATAAAATTATGGCCAAACACAACAATTTGATAAATGAATTAAGGTTTAGTCTTATTTTGAAGTGGAGGTTGCTGCCTCTCCTTTCTCTCTCTCTCTCTCTTCTCTCTCCTCTCACATATTTTTTTCGAAATACTATTCCCAGTTACTATTCACAATCCCTGAGCAACTCCTTACCTCCCCTTCTTCTTCTCTAAAAGATTGAGTGCTTCTTCTCTTCCATCAATATGAAAGCCATCACTAGCAGATTCATCTTTTCAATCTGCATGAACTTGGTATCAGATCCAGACCTAGCCATGGGATTTCTTTATTTTCAATCATAGAGTTCACTTGCCCAATGGAAAAACTGCTGTTTTATTCACAGATCAATAGCGAAGGGAGAATTTCATTTCGTTGTCTGTGGTGATGTCTACAACAGATGACAACATCGTAGAATCTAATGGTGATGTTTTCATAGAATTTTCAGTTTCTTCCTACTTTGATGGTGCTAGATGTTATGTATTTTCTTCTTCCAAACATGTCATCATATTTGGTCGATCTTGGATGAAAGAACGAAAGATCATCCTTGATCTTGAAGGGACCTTATGTACCCTAAAGGCTTCTCATAAACAACAAAAGTCTGTTCTTCAAGGACTTGTTGATTAACCATCAAAGCCAATTGAAGCAATACCTACTATGCAGCTACAATAGTTAAAAAAGGAAGACATTGCAGAAATTCCAAAGCCTACTAAGGCAAAAAAGCATGAAAATGTAGAGGATATTACTGATTCCATTGAAGCTTGTGGTAATATGGGTACAAGAATAGAATTGTCTCATAGGGGTTTTTTGATCTTTGTACTCATTCTAGATTATTCTCCTCCATATTATAAATAAAGCTGGCCTGTGTCCCATTAGACACAAGTCATCACACCAAATCTACAAAGCTTAATTTCCTTCAATAGGAGGCCAATCCCTTCAAGCTTAAAAAAAAGTATGCAGGTCAAGTAATGACAGGATGCTAATGAAGTGAAAGCAATTACACATAATGAGTTTGTTTTTCTCCACAAGTTCCAAGACACAAATGCAACATAGAAGGTTCATGTCCTGAATTTTTTTCAAATTGCAGACAAAAAGGTTCAAGCACCCATCAAAGTGTTCTTATTCATCCTATTTTACAAAACTCAAGGCCTAGTTTTTTGAACAAGAGGGAATAATGTAGTTATGGTGCAACATTAGGGCCACTTTTAATAGTACTTGGTTATGGGCTTTGCTTTGCATGTTTTTATTTGCAATGGGCGGATTTATGAGGCCCAAAAGTGGGGTCTGAGGGGGTGTACGAAATTAGTATATTAATCAGGTGATTAGTCTTAGTAATGGGACCCATTAACTATTAGTTAGGAAGTTATCTTGTTTAAGTTAGTTTCCTTTTTTATTATTGTAGAAAGAATGGAATGACTTGTCTAACAATAGACAGAGGTCTTCTTATTTATAATGTGGGAATGAATAAAAAGAAAGAAAGAGGTAGTACAAGCAGTACAATACAGATAATACAATGAGGGTAGTACAGGTAGTACAAAAGTACAATACAAGTAGTACAATGAATCTAGACAGTAGTACAATGAATCTAGACAGTAGTACAATGAATACAGACAAAATAAATAAATAAATAAAGATAAATTAATCCATGTGGACCATACAATCTCTCAACAATTATTTTTTTTAAGTAGTTTCTATTTTCAGTTTTATGGTCAATTTAGGAAACCTCCTACATAGTTTGTGATTGGGAGATTGGGTCAATCTTTGTTTCAATTTATATTTTCTGCTTTGGGTCTAGACTTACGGCCAAACACAATGATTTGATAGTGGAATGAGTTAAGATTTAGTCTCATTTTGAAGTGGAGGTTGGTGCCTCTCCTTTCTCTCTCCTTTATCATCTTTTTCTCTAAACACTATTCCTGGTTACTTTTCACAATGCCGGAGCAGCTCCTTATCTCCCCTTCTTCCCTAGCAGATCGAATTCTTCTCTTCCATCGATTTGAAATCCACCACTAGCAGATCCATCTTTTCGATCTGCATCAATTTTAGCTGATGGAAGGTCCTTATCCATGGTGAACGTAAGGTAATAAGGCTACTGCAGAAGGACAAAGAAAGTTTGTCATTTCATGTACTCAAATACATTTACATGAATAGACTCAGTGAACTCCAATTGATGTTACACCATTCTCATTGTTTTCAACAACTCAAACATTGGTTTACTTTCATTCATAAAGAAGGTTGCTATCTTGGTTTCAAACCACAATAGAGGTAAGTTCTTGACTCTCCAATCTGCTTTTCTATCAACCCAACCATTCACATTTCCAGGTTGTCTTTCTTTTTCTGTTTTTCTATCTCTGTTGATTCTCATCCACTCATATCATCGTTGACTCTCTTATCTTCATCCTCTCTTTCCCTTACAAAACAAATGCATCTAAAAATTTGTTTCAGTGAAGCTAGAGGATACAAACTGTCTTCTCTGGAAGGACCAATTTGAGTCCATCCTTGTCAGTATAGACCTCATGAAAAAAGTCAACGGGTCAATCTGTGAATCACCAAAAACTCCAAGTTTTTTATTTCCTGCTCAAACCTCAATCATTCAACCCTCAATAAACAGATCAGAGAATGTTGTGCCAGTTTGTAAAGAATATGCAACCTTGACAAACCCATCTCTTGTAACATCCTTAAATCCCATACAGAACTTTTATTATAAGCCCCTTCTCTAAAAGAAGTTGAACATCAACTCCATACCAGTTCATAGATGAAACAAAGATCTTATCTAATGCTGAGAAGCTTCCCAGCCACTGGAGGAAAATGGCCATGAAGAATAGTTCAACCACAACAGAGCAGGTGCAAAGTAGGAACTAGGAAAGATGAGGAATAAGGGGGAAGAAAAACAAGAAAAGGACAAAATCAAAACCAAAAGGTAAAAAAATAAGACAACCAACAAACCAATTCTCTAATCATACAAGCCTGGAAACTTTTTGTGTGTCAAAAGCATAGCCAACAGAGAGAGAAAGAGAGATCCTTACATTGCATGCACATACACAGACATCACAATAGGAAAGTAACAATGGTATAGCCTGAGATACTTAAACAGAAATGTTTTGAACATAAAAGTATAAACCATTCTCTTGTTGATAATCAACCAGAAGATACTTCAATCTCATATGCAATATATTATAGAGCAAAACCAACTGGTTAACAAACTTTCACAGAATGTGTAGGAAATGGGAATATGGGATGTCAGAAAGATTCTCATGATTTCAGGTAATCCCTCCAATGGGGATCTCACTAGATAAACTAAAACGCTGAATCTTATGAAAGAGGTTATTTCCAAGTTATCTTCATAAAACTGTTGTTCTACCGAAAAGGAACATGGAAAAAACTACTTCCAGAATGACTTCACTTGTTCTTCGTTTGAAGGAAGTATTACATAGTAACTTCCCATCAGGGTACCATTTGTATCACATCACAAGCAATGTGAGAAGTTCATATTTTCCATATGGATTGATAAAAAAGAAATGGGAAAAAATCCCCAACCCACAGTTTTTTTAAGGATTCTTTCCCATGCCCTCTCACGTGACTAACACTGTTCCTCCTCCCTGTCCTTGTGAGTCCCCTTCTGACAATACCAATTCCTGCCCGCTGATTGATGGGCATAGGAAATTCCCCCAAGCCGGCAGCTTACTGAACCCTTCCCCAAA
The DNA here is from genome assembly GCA_028583415.1 of Protea cynaroides. Lineage (NCBI taxonomy): Eukaryota > Viridiplantae > Streptophyta > Magnoliopsida > Proteales > Proteaceae > Protea > Protea cynaroides. The sequence continues at coordinate 72,517,378 of CM053265.1, read as the reverse complement.
AGAAATTTAGCCATCAGTAGAATAAAGTGGGTTATTTCCCTTCACACTCTTCTTTTTTTTTTTTTTTTTGATAATTACCCTTCAGGCTCTTTTTATTTGGACACGAAATGCTCGGAAGTCAAATATTTTTGGGAATGTGTACTTGCCAAACTTTTCTTTACTGTTGTTTGACATGAAACTCTACATCCCTTCTTGCTATTCCCGATTAAAAAAATCCCATAATTGAAAATATTTTATCCTTTTATTTTACTCCACCAATTTTGCACTGATAGACATAGACTTAAGGGAGAAAAGTAAGGAAACATTGATTTCTTCTTATGTAAGACTGCAAAAAATATTCCCACTAATTATGCACATTTATAGATTGTAATAGTCACTAAGTAAAGGGCGAGCCTTGGCGCAATGGTAAGGTTGCTCCATTGTGACCTGGTGGTCACGGGATAGAATTGGAAAACAATCTCTCCGAGAAGCAGGGTAAGGCTGCGTACATCTGCCCTCCCTAGACCCCGCAGTGGAGGGAACCTCATGCATTGGGTATGCCCTTTAATAGTCACTAGGTGAAAATCCAGGAATCCTCCATCAGAACAGAAGTTGTTATCAGCATTGAAATTCCAAGTCATTAAATAAAGTAAACATCAATAAAATTCTTACATTCTAAGTATAATTTTATGGCACGAGCCAGATGTTTTATCCCAGGCAATCCATCCAGAAGAGAAATGATCGGGAAAAACGTCATGTTGATGACATCAGGTGCCAAAGGTACAGTCTCTTCCCACTTGACATGACTCTGTACAAGATCATCACCTCCTCTCCTCCTAAAAATGACTGTAACATCCTGCAACAGAAAAGATCCTCATCAAATGAAATACTTTCAGACTTCAGGCTGACAAACTGATTGTCGATGGGAAACAGTAAATATGCATCAAAACAACAGTTGCCAAAAACATCAGAATCACTAAGCAATGATTCAGTCTACTAAATGCCCTTAAGTCTATGAAATGGGCAGGAGTGAAACTAAGGAATGCAATCCCTTCACATATGTGAGGTATCCTAGTAAATTATTTGTTATGTTGAACTAAACATATAGCACATGTACAATAGCCATTTGAACAAATTAACAGTTTGAAAAGTCATGCCTTATATCTGACAATGGGAAAAACCCGTTAAATAAATAGTTCATACTAAAGAAGGTTAGAAGCACAGTAAATGCCACTTATATTCATGCTTTTAATCCTCACACTGAAACCAGTTTTTCAAACCCAAACCATTTGTCAAGACATGAAAGAAAGAAAGAAGGACCTTAGGTCAATTGGATACAACATCCACATTTGACTAGCTCATTAACCAGAGGACATATATTACTGATCTTTGCATGCTTGTAAAGAGTTGAGCATGTTTCATCCTCTCTTACATAAGACATTCAAAATGGTTGTGAGGAAGGAATTGTTGTCAGTGTGATGATGGTGAGAAATTCTCAGTTACTTGGAAGACCTCATTAGATGATGGAAAACCGTGATGCTAGATATTTGCAAGTGGCCAAGTTTGAGGAATGAAAGAATCAGTCCCACATATTTGAGTGGTTAGACACAAATGAATTATGAATCTATGATGTACCTTTCTTGAGTTTGGTGATCTAAATTCTAACATTCTTTCCATTTTCTTTTCTTTTATCTAGAAATTGGGACTCCAATCAGACCAATCATACATTCACAGTACAAGTTTCAAGAAAGAAGAATGAAAAAGATAATCAGAAACCACAAAAACAGATTTTTATTGCATAAATTCTATGTATCAAAGATTTTATTACAAAAGACTGTTACAAAGATTAGCGCAAGTAAACAGTAAAACCGAGAGGAAAAATTAAGGGGAAGAAAAGGGGAGAGCAGCAGAATCAATGTAACTTCCTCCCCCCCCCCCTCCGTTACTCTTATTTATAGGTCAGCAGTCCTAGTTAAAATTTAACATCAGTAAAGATTCCTAGTTATACATGTGCAAGGAAAAAGATAGGAAAATACCAAAAGAAAATTAAATATTAAATCAACTAGTCAAGGGCCCACACGGCTTTGACTATTGATATCAAAGCAAGCTTATCTAATTAATTATGTTAACAACTAGCAACAATCGGTTAAAGAAGTTACGAGTATTTAATTAATTACACTAACACCCCCCCAAGCTGGAGCATGGGGGAATGTGAGAGCTTCAGCTTGTAACAATGTAGCAGCAGGAGCAATAGCAGTAATAGTATGAACTATAGCAGTAGCAGTAGTACAACTACTACTAGTAGCCATGGTTCTAAATTTCAGCCGAAATATTTCGGTTTTTTTTTTTTTTTTACCGAAAAGAAACGCAAGGTCGAAACCAAATAGTATAGGATTTCGGTCCAAAATCACTGTTTCAACCAAGTTTCGGTTGAAATCTCTAGTTTTGGCCGAAAATTGGCCCAAACACCTTATAAAATATCAAGTTTCGATCAAAACTTGTTGTACTTTACCTTAGAAGTCAGAGTAGCGTAAGATGGGGAATAGTCTACAGGAGGGAAAGTGTATAGCACACAACACTTATTTATGACTAATATCTTTTAAGGAAATGTTTATTAATTTTTATATTCCATTTACTTTAGATATTATTCATAAATTAGCAAACACCCCTCATTTGAATCCAATAGAGATAGTCTAAAATTCAAATTCCAAAAAGATAAAAGTCAACTTTCAGTTCAAGAACAAAAACTAAATTTTCGATCACAGGACGATTTTCAACTTTCAAATGCTAGCTTTTTTCTCCAATCTAAAAATTTCATACACCTTATTAGAGTAATACAGCATTAAAAACCAAGAGTCCGTCAAAATAATATTTTGTTTTGATGTCTAAAAAATTATTTCCATTCAGACTACTTTAATCAGCATTCCCATAATCCGAAAAAGGTTGACCAGAGAGTAACTCCATCAATATAATTTGAATTCAAGCATTCCCGGATTTGTTGCAAAGCTTATTATGCTAACTTTTCAAAAAATCTGACATTGCTCGAATCCGAGTTATATTGAAGGAGTTACACTCCTGTCAAACTTTGTTCGGAGTATGCGAATACTATTTAAAGTCAGCTGAATGGGAATAATTTTTTTGGACATCAAAACAAAATATTATTTTAGAAGACTCTTGATTTTTAGTGATATTTTACTTAATAAGATTTATGGAATTTTTGAAGAAAAAAGCTAGCATTTGAAAGTTGAAAATTGTCCCGCAGTCGAAAATCCAATTTTTGTTCTTGAACTGGAAAGTTGATTTTTTATCCTTTTGGAATTTGAATTTTAAACTATTTTTATTAGATTCAAATGAGGGGTGTTTGCTTATTTATGAATAATATCTCAAGTAATGAAATATAAAAGTTCGTATTTCATTTACTTAAATGATAATAGTCAAAATAAGTGCTGCTTATTTAACCCTAAATACAATCCTTAGGTTCCAACGTAAATTAGCATACTATGGTCTAGACATAAAAAAAACCATTTAGCATGTTTTTTTAGTGAAAATCATTCAATGGATAAGTGAAGACGGTTGAAAAAATGTCACACAAAAAAATTGGGTTTAAAAATAACTTTTTGACCACCGGAACTAAGTTCCAAAATCTGACAGAAAAAACTCAAGTTTTGGCAAAATTTTGGCCTAAATTACCGAAATTTAGAACCTTAGTAGCAGCACAATATAGCCGTATACGTCACTGTGAACCAAGTAATAGTAGTTTGCAGCAGTAATAGTAGTAGGAGTAGTAGTAGGTTGCACCAAATGGCAAGAAGCAGCAGTACAGTAGTGCTTCAGCAGTAAATTAGGAGCAGCGGCACATCAACATGTCAGAGCAGCAATATATCAGCAGTAGGGAAGAGTTTCTCGATCAGCAGTACCCCAAAAGTAGTAGCACTCAGCAGGATATCAAGAAGGGCTTATGGCATCAATGAGGCAATGGTACACAGCAACAGTTCAGCAAGAGCAGCAATAATGGTGGTTACACACCTAACGGAGAACTTTAAACGACTCCCAAACCAGCTCTAATACCATGATACAAAGATTAGAACTAGTAAACAGTAAAACCGAGATAGGAATAAGACTGCTGGACTGCTACAGGTCAGCAGTCCTAGTTACACTTTAACATGAGTAAAGACTCCTAGTTACACATGTGCAGGGAAAAAAAAAGTAAAATAAGAAAAGGAAACTAAATATTAAATCAACTAGTCAAGGGCCCACACGGTTTTGACTCTGATAACCTGCTTTGATTAAGTCAAAGCTTATCTTATAAATTAGGGTTAATTACACAGACACCCCCTCTACTGTAGTGAAACTACATAGAACTACCTTGCTTTTACAAAAGCTACACAGAATACCCCTCTAACAATCCTATCATACAATCTCATCCACACCGTTACTTTTAACTTAACGGCAGAGGGTCAAATTTTTTTTAAGACAAAAATACCCTTACTAAGTGCATTTTTGAAAATAAAAAAAATCACAAAAAAAATATAAAAATGAAATTGAAAAGTTTTGAAGATAAAAAAGTCTTTTTAGCATCTAAAAAGAATAAACCCTTTTAAAAAAAAATTGTCTAAAAGACACTTAGTAAAGGTATTTTTGTCTAAAAGAAAAATTTGACCTTCTGCCGTTAAGTTAAAAGTAACGGTGTTGGTGAGATTGTATGATAGGATTGTTAGAGGGGTATTCTATGTAGCTTTTGTAAAAACAAGGTAGTTCTATGTATTTTCACTACAATAGAGGGGGTGTCTGTGTAATCAACCCTATAAATTACGTTAACAACTATTGACAACCTGCAGTTATGAGTATTTAATTAATTACGCTAACAAAGACCAAAAGTCAGGGTACCAAAAGTCAGGGTCTTACAAGCTCCTCTTGCTGTTTTTCACAAACTTTCATTAACGTTTATCAGATTCCAGTTTATTCACTTTCCAACTTTGTGGTCCTCATCTTCCAATTTAAAAGTGAGCACTAATACTCTTTATTCAATATTCGTTATTGCCAGAAATACAACACTGTTTACAGGCACCAAATTTCAGTACTTTTATAAGAAATTACAATTTAAAATGCTTATAGCCCCAGCCCCAGCATCACTGACAATATTTTTTCTGCACTGATTTAACAATTCAACATTTCATCATGCAGGTCAATGGCTTGATTGCTTAGGCCAAACAAGTTTACTTAAAAGATCAAATATGATATACAAACTGGTTCAGTAGTTCAAAAACCTGGTAAGAACTCCAGGAGACTGTTCAATGGATCAACCATTCATCATAGTTGTCAAGGGGAAACGGGGAACCAAGGCGTTGGAGGGACGCTGGGCGCCAAGGCATAACCAAGGCATTGTAAGGATACATCTTCCATAAAAGGATTTATACAAAAGGGAGACAGTTAGAGCATCAATTTGTATTGTTTTTAATACATGTGCATGAAACAATGCATTATAATGTATATATGTACTTTATACATCAAATAAAAATGCTACAAATGACATCAATTAGTAATATAAATAAATAAATAAAACAAAACATGACATAATAAAGTGACCAACTGCCTAGGGGTTGAAAAACATTCATGTTGATTGAAATAATGAAGAAACCGCTGTCCAAAGTGGCATGTATAAAATCTAGCATTATTGCATAATTCAAATCGATACCCCTTCCCTGCCCCCATCGAGAAATAGAACTGACTAATCCTAAGGCAAAGGGTCGAGAAACTCAACGCCATATAATTTGTTTGTTATGAGCAAATCCAAAATCTTTGGAGACAAAGGACCATTTGTATCGTCGGAGAACTGACTAATTTGACTGTTCTTGCTCCCATTGGACCATTTGTATCTATATGCATCAGGATCCCTACTCATGGATCTCTCGGTTCGAGAAATAAGAGGATCAAACCATTTCTTCTAACTCTTATTCAAAGAAAGAAGAACCCAAATTCCAAATGAACAAATTCAAACTCGAAAAGGGTCTTTCTGATTCTCGAAAAATGAGGGCAAAGGAATTGATCGAGAAAGATCTCTTGTTCTTATTATAAGATCGTGATTGGATCCGCATACAAAATATTTTTTTAAAAAGAAATGAAAGATGTAAGAAACCAATTGAGTTCAAGTTACCCACTCACTCAATAGAGCACTACAACAGTGCTAATGATAGGCAGGTAACAATTAAGGTGAAGCAGGGTCAAGAACAACGAATCTCTTTATGATAAACAGATCCATTTTGCAAGTTCGTAATTATGGGCAATTCCTACAAAGGATCGAACTAATGTGCCTTGGATGATTCACATCTTCGGATCAGGCGTTGATGAGCACATTAAACTATCCATGTGGCTGAGAGCCCTTACAACCCAGGCACAACGACGCAATTATCAGAAGCGTACTCTACCACTAAGCTAATTGTCCGTCGTGCGGGCTTCCCACTGGGGGCCCACTATGCCAAGAGCGAGAGAAACCCCGTCCCTCTTTTCTTTTTGGTGCCAAATTGTCGATTAATTTGTATGACCATCGAGGGACCCTTATACGAATTTCTTTTCTTCCTAGAGATTCTTTTCGCCTATATTAACCATGGCTAAAGTTGCAAAAATAAGAGCTTGAATACCAGTTGTAAATAGTCCAAGGAGCATAACAGGTATAAGAACCACCGTTCAACAACTAAAAGAAATATCAATTCTTTGGGATCCTTCCTTTCTTCAAACGGAACGAACAAAGATAGAATTAGACCAATTCCCGAAATGCTTTTCTGGATATTCCTCAATGTCCCAGCTATTCCTAGAATGTAAGAAGCAGATGAATAATCATCCGCTTCTGGAAGAAATTAAAGAATTTCTCGGGAATACTACAATATCAGAACGACCCTCACAAATTGTGGATACTAATTTGTTAAGAATTAATCGGATTGAAGCGATAGCATCATTATTCGCTGGAATTGAAATATCTATGAGATCCGGGTCACAATTTGTATCGGTTAAACAAATCTTTGGAATCCCCAAAGTGACACATTCTGGTATCATTATCTATACTGAGATATACCATGAGACCAATAAGTTGATTTGAGATCTCTCTATCAACCTCTTGGCCTAAAAAAGTAATATTTCGTGATAAAGGACAAATGATACTGACCAGGCAAAGCCAATACAGAAAGAAATATGTTCAGAGAGCAAAAGGAGAGAGAGCATTAAGAGTATTTATATCGATAGGTCATATCATATAGGCCCGAGTCAAACATCCAATTGCTTCGATTTGAATTATCCGGAGGAGACCTATCAACAAGTTCTCTAAGAACATTGAAAATTTGTCTGAGAGTCGCTCCACCGACTAGAACACTTAGAGGAGCTCCCGTGTCAATCACTTTTATTCCCCTCATTAGGCCTAGGACACCCTTGTTGACGATCCTTGACTCTGAGAGCATCTAGGGTTCCTCGAACAATGTGATATCTCACACCATGTAAATCCTTAACCCTTCCTCCTCTTACTAAGACTACAGAACATTCTTGTGCTGGCCAATCCCAGGAATATAAGTATTGATGTCAAATCCAGAGGTTAATCGTACTTTGGCAACTTTACGTAAGGCTGAGTTTGGTTTTTTGGAGGTGAATGGATTTATCCATTCTTTTCAATAAGAAATCATTTCTATTTCAATTATAACAACAATTATGGGTATATGTAAACCCCAGAACAGATATTTTACAATTACACAATACCTAATCAAGTATCTTATCTATATATCAAATATTAATTAGCGTGCTTTAATTTTTATTGAGGTACAATCCAAATATGGGTTTTGGGGGTGGAATTTAAGGCGGCAACCTATAGGGTTTGCCGTTGTCTAATTTCTTCCCTACCTGTATCATCAAATCGTCACCCATTAATACAACACCAACGTTATTTGATTCCAAATTCAGAGCAATACCGATTGTATCCTCTTGAAATTCTATTAAGTCACCTGCCATTTCCGTCTTTCAATACAATAGTTTTATGACAGGTAAGTTTTTTTATCGAATAACTACGTCCTCGAGCTCTAGGTTTGCTGGTTATTAGTTCTATAGTTATTAGTTCATACTGTTCATGCTATGGTTTATGGGCAGGTCCTTTTTTTGAATCCTAGCCCTACCCTAAAAAAATCAACGAGTCACACACTAAGCATAGCATTCTACCAAATGGTCAATCGAATTTTTATTCAAACCTTTTATTGATTCCATCTTTCACAGAACTGATCCCCTTTGACTGTACAAGAATATGTGGAGTTCAGCACGTCTGGAAGCACCGAATAACGTTCTTTTGCTGATATTATTACTAGTATTCGATACTGAGTCATTCATAGCATTACTATACCTTCCCTATTCATTGCGGGTTGGTTATTCATCAGCACAGGTTTAGCTTACGATGTATTTGGAAGCCCTCAACCAAATGAGTATTTTACAGAGAGCCGACAAGGAATTCCATTAATAATTGGCCGCTTTGATCCTTCGAAGCCGGACCTTCTTTTTGCACTATTACGGATACGAAAAGATAAGGGAAATGGGATTCAATTGTCAACTGCTCCTATCAAAAATAGTATTGACTACAGATTCGAGCCATAGAACATGGTTTCATAAAATCCAGATGATTTTCGGTATTTACATGAGATTCCTCTTTCTTATTCTTGAGCAAGCCCCAAGAGGGCTTAGTTAATCCATGTTTTCTGTTTCATCTTTCATTTCCTTTTCATTTGTTTCAAGAAAAAATATTGATCAATTCCGATTCTTTTTTTTTTCTATTGATTCTTTTCCGATCGAGATGTATGGATCCATGGATCTATGTGTCTATATAGATCTTGTTCACAGATTAACGAAAATGTGCAAAAGCTCTATTTGCCTCTGCCATTCTATGAGCCTCTTCCTTTTTACGTATGGCATCGCCACTCCCTTTGGCAGCATCCACTAATTCAGAACCTAATTTGAAAGCCATATTTCCACCCAAACGTTTTCGGAATGCCCCTAATAACCAACGAATGGCAAGTGCAATCAAAGCGATTGAATCTCGTTCTGATGGGAGGCAATTCAATAAAAGCAAAGCAATTAGATTAAGGTTGCAATTCATTGCACTGATATTTATCAAATCTAAATAAAAAAATTTATTAACCATTTTACCTTTGCTCCACCGTTTGTGCTGGCCCCTGTCAATTCCTTTGAATTTCATTCTTGCAAACATACTACCCAAACGGGATACTTAACGCGTTGGTCGATACACACAGCACCTAGTATCCATTGTTTACAACATGGCAAAAAGTACCCTTTTTCCAAGCGATGACTACTTGGCAGCCCAGTGTTAGAATAAATGCACCTCATTTGGATAAAGTTTGACAGATATCAACCCAGGTGTATGCCCTAAACATAAACAGATACTTTATAAAACGTCTACAAGCCACTAAGATCTGTCCATTAATTGGATCTGGATTTATTGACACATGATTAATCATCCTCAGTAAATCTCCAACTGTGCTTGAGTTACACAGAGATGTCCAATAAGTTGACTTTCATGAATCTTAATAAAATGTCATCTTGTCAATGAATGACAAATAAAAATTTTCCACATCACTGCCTGAATTTTGAACCTCCTTACACCCCATTCTGAATGGAATCCACAGTATCATCACCTAGGAACTTATCATGTTGAAGCAGTAGAAAACTTTTAAGGCAGCATAAAATATGGGTACCAGCGTGGGTAAGGCAAGAACAACTCAAACTGCCCTAGCTAAGTTACTATTTTGTCCAATTGTTGATCATGACAGAAGTCATATTCTTTGGAGGAAATCCATTCTTTGACAGAGCATTACTTCATCTATTTGGCTAGTCGATTTCAGCTCATTAAATAGAGTGCTTAGCAAAGGATGCCATGTCGACACAGCTCTTATGTTCTTTCCTATACCAATTAATTGCTTTCTATCTCAAACTATATTTGTTTTCATATTCAATCCATCAGGCAATTTTTGCTCCAATAGATTTACAAATTTTGGCCTCTCTTCTAGTGTTTCATTGATGTCTAAGGGAGTGGGAAGAAAAGGCCAGATTCCACTATCCCATGAAAAGCTTCGTCAGAGTTGGTTGTTTCTTTCTATGTTACCTCAAAACTTCAAATTATGAGCCACCCATCCGATAATTCATGAAAGCCAATAATAAGGCAATAAATGGAATCTTTGCTACACTAGAATTGTATACATGCTTTGTCCGGGTAACTTTCCAGTTTACATCCAATAAGGAAGAGACTCTACTAAAAGGGGTTGAATACGCAGACCCTGTCATTCTACTATACTCAGAGCCATACTTATTCTCAGCCCATGCATGTCTTTTCTAACTACTCCTGAAGCCATTTAGGCCTATCCCTTGCTTTTAACTCCTCCGATCTGAATCATATTAGTCCTACTTATTATAGCATTGCATACGTCCCATGACATCTCAAACAAATTTGTCTCAACTTATCATGTATCAGAACTACTCCTAAATTACATCTAATATGTTCCTTCCTTATTTATTTTCTCTATTCTTGTTATACCACTCATCCATCTTAACATCCTTATCAACTACTCCTATATTCCCTCTAATATGTTCATTTCTTATTTTCTCTTGCCCCTCTTCCCAATCCATACGGTCGGATGTGAGAATTCTAGTTTTACCACTTGTCTATTTTAACATACTCATCTTACTGATAATCATTTTATTGATATGTTTTTTCTTCAGTGCCTAATTCAGCTTCACAAGTCATTGCTGGTCTATTATAGCTATTCTATAAAGATTTCCTTCTGAGTATTGGTGGAGGAATTAGATCACAGAATACTCGAGAAGCACCTCCACACTTCAACCAACTTGCTCTAATTCCATGTGTAACATCTTTTTTCAATTTTCTTTCTTTGTTTATGTCTGGGGACCGGCTTCGCAGGACACTATCAGTCCACGCAGGATAAATCCAGGCTAGGCACTACTGGGCGGAGGTAGCCTGTCTTTACTAGAAGAGCAGAAAACAAGACAAAACCAAAAACACGAAGAGAAGTAGGAAAGAAAGTAGAAGGGGGAAATTCGCCACAGCGGGGACCTATGCATCTAAAAATGTCCATTTGAGGTATGTTGAATTATTTTTCTTCCCCAGATACAAAGACTGGCCTTGGAAGCAAACAGTTTAATATCATTGGCTTGCCTCAGGGCTTTGCTACACAGCCTACGGGGATTATTGGACTACAATAAAGAGACTCATGATTTGGTATGCTGCCAAACATTTCATTCCAATGAATACTAAAGTCGTCCACTTATAATTTAGTTCATAATCCATCCAGAAAAGATTTTACAGTCCTGATTAGAAATGTAAAGTACTGCTTCTGTGATTGTTTATTCTGTTTGTTTTTGTTTCTGGATTGATTAGTAATGCAGGACCAGTCCTCAAAACTCAACAAATTAGGAACCAGCCCCACAATAGGATCAGTGAACAGTAGTAACCCATGAACAGTAACTTTTTTTTTTTATATGTTTGATATAACAATAAAAAGAAAAGTATCAATGGAAGGATGCAAAGGATGGAATAGGGTAGAAGATAGGACCTGAGGCCTCTCACTGCCAGAAGTCTCCCACCTCAAGAGTTTCTCACTCCAACCATCATTAATTCAAATCTAAATTGTCATTTACTTACACCTTTACATGATTTATATAGGAATTCAAATAAGGTCCTAATAAAGGTAAACCTAATCAATTAGGAATGTAAATAACAATGGAAATAAAATATCCTATTAAAATCTACTAAACTTGGTAATGATAATCTACAAAAATTGGGATTGACTTGGGATAGCTTGATTAGCAAATCTTGAACAGCTTGACCAAATCAGTTCTTGATCTTGATTTGATCTTGCGAGATCTTGCGACTATATTTGATATCGAGAGGCCGTAATGGGCTGCAAGCTGTCTGGCCCCCACTCCAATGATCCACTGTCAGTTGGGCTGATTTGGCATCAACTCTCCTCTGCTTAAAAAAAACTTGTCCATGAGTTTTGAATCATTTGAGCTCTGATACCAAATAATGTAGGACCAGTCCTCAAAACTCAACAAATTAGGAACCAGCCTCACAATAGAAACTGTCTACATGAGACTGTCCCTTGGCCCGTAGGTCCTGACACAAAATTAGAATTCTAGCTCTTCCAGAGTGGTATCTCACTGATGGCTCAAGCCCCTTTGGAAGGAGGCCTTCTTCACCCTCCACCTAAGCTGCACATGAAAGGCAATCCCAGGGAACAGGATCGGTGAACAGTAACCTGTAAACAGTAGCTCTATTTTTTTTTTTTTTTTTGATATATTTGATATAACAATAAAAAGAAAAGTATCAATGGAAGGACGTGAAGAATGGAATAGGGTAGAAGATATGACCTGAGGCCTCTCACCTCAAGGCCTAGGCAGCCTCGCACTGCCAGAGGTCTCCCACAAGAGTTTCTCACTCCAACCATCATTAAGTCTGTCAAATCTAAACTGTCCTTTGCTTATACCTTTACATGATTTAAATAGGAATTGAAATAAGGTCCTAACAAAGGTAAGCCTAATGGGCCTAACAAAGAAGAAGAAGAAGAAACTTTGTGATTGCATTTATCTTGCTCTATAATTTGTGCTTAGCTGATGATTGATTTAGAAATTAAAGTTTTTGTGGCTCAAAAAAAAAAAAAAAGAGTTACTGTTCAGAGGTTGCTGTTTTCCGATCCTATTGTGAAGCTGGTTCCTAATTTGTTGAGTTTTGAGGATTGGTCCTACATTATTTGGTATCAGAGTTCGGTATTGCCAAGGAATTTTAAAAAGGTGAAGATCAACAATGCAATGGAAAAAAAAAAAGAGTAGAAAGCATGGTTTAAAATCTAGCCCAGATCTCGGTAATCTCGCTAGTCTCGACACTAGCTGAGACAAAATTGAGGTCGATAACTGATCTCGGCGAGATCTCGGTGTTTCCAACTAATTTCATCAATTTCTCGAGAGATCTCCGAGAGAAATTGTTTTTTGACCTTTTTCAAAATGAATAAAATGACCTATGCCCTGTTCTCGGAAGAGAACTCAACGAGAACAAGTAAGTTGGCGTTTTCTCTACTTTTTTGAAGAAAACTTGATTTCTTCCTTATTTTTTCTCGGTTTGATCTTTGAATTTGCTTCCGGTGGTGCTTCGGACTGCAGGGATTGCTATGGGAGCTTTGTATCAACCGTTGAAGATAAGATTCTTGCTCAAAAATGAAATTTTTACATGAGGTTATGAGAGAAAAAAAAAAAAAAGTTTGTAAAATGTATGATGATAGTAGGATGGATCATCTACGACACTCTACATATTATTAGACATTGTATGTTGATTGTGGAGTTGTGGACTATGGGCTCATGGGGACTATGGGATCATCCATTATTGAACATTTGAACTATTATGTAATGATTTATAATGAAGTGTTATTTTGTTTCTCATTCCCCTAATGCATTATGTTATTGTCTCATTTGCCATATTTAATTGAGTATAATAGCCAATATTAGCCTAAGTTTATAACAGACTTCAACGTTTACTGCCAAAACATGGGTGTAAACCCAAACAACCACAAAGAGTCATTATTTTTACAATTTTAGGCTCTAAATGTGTTCATGTATGCAAAAATGAGGTTCCCCTGAAGTTTAAGGCCTAAAAAATGAGTTTTGGCCACTGAGACAGCCTTTTTACACTGTCTCAGTGTTTTTACATAGTCTCGCCGAGATCTTGCCAAGTTCTCAGTTTTGGAGGAGTCTCGGCCTCCTCCAAGACGCGAAATTTTAAACCTTGGTAGAAAGTTGTATGTACCTAAAAAGAAAAGTATCAATGGAAGGATGCAAAGGATGGAATAGGGTAGAAGATATGACCTGAGGCCTCTCACCTAAAGGCCTAGGCAGCCTCTCACTGCCGGAGGTCTCCCACCTCAAGAGTTTCTCACTCCAACCATCATTAATTCAAATCTAAACTATCCTTTGCTTATATACCTTTACATGATTTAAATAGGAATTGAAATAAAGTCCTACCAAAAGTAAGCCTAATCAACTAGGAATGTAATGGGCTGCAAGCTGTAATGGGCTGCAAGCTGTCTGGCCCCCACTCCAATGACCCACTATCAGTTGGGCTGATTCTGCATCAATTTGTCTCCCATTTGGGACCTGATGGCAAGGCCTTTCTTGTCTCCATGGTTCAAAATCTCACTAAGATAAAATTATTTCCGAAAACTCGATCGAGCCGAGACAAGATGGACTGCGAAATAAAAAACATACAATAATTCGGTCGAAATTTCAGCGAAACGCCGAAATATTAACTTGTCTTGGTTTGAACCATAGAACAAAATCTTGGCAAGAACTCGGAAACCTCAGGAATCTTTGAGACAATATAGAATCCAGATTAAAAAACCTTGGAAATCTTGGAAATCTCAGTTGGACCATGGACCAAATTATACAAACTCTTGACGAGATCTCAAAAATTTTGAGAATCTCAACCTCTTAATCACTGTATTGGCTCCATCTTACATGTATTTCCAAATTTGAACCACTGCCAAAAAATTGCAACGTCTCAGCGACATCTCAACAATCTTGGATATCTCGGTCTAACCGAGACAAAACCAAAATCTTCGAAATCTCAGCCTCATGGTGTCGGATTTTTTTTTTTTTAATACATACATAATAATAATATGGATGGGGCTCAATTTTACATACGTTAGACACTATTGGCTAATCTACGACCTCATGGAGTCCGAATGAATTTTCTGCCCGTAAATATTTTTCTAACTTTCAAAATTAAGAAAAAAAAACTAAAAAATTCCAAAAAATAAGGAAAATTGTCCTATTTGGTTTGAAAAATAGAGAAAAATTATGAGAGTATTTTCAACATGTTTTAAATCAGATGCTTAGTATGTTGTACCATATTTGTTTTTATTGGATTAGGAAATTTCAAAAAACAAAAAAATTAGAAAATTAGTTTTAACTACGAGATAAATATACAATTTGGAAGAAAAATTATCATCTGTTTGGTTGTTCCAGTGATCTAAGTTGATGTACCTCGAGTCGAGGGGAAAAGGGCTTGATCCAATTCAAGGAGGCCTGAATTGTGAGGAAATGTCTCCCTAGTTGACTGTAATGTTGTAGAGGCCATCCTCTCTTTGACGGTGAATGGATAGTGGAGGAGTGGCCAGTGCTACCGAAGGAGTAGATGCCTTGTTGGACTTCCTCCCTTTGGTGTCAAAAGCTTCTGTGTCTACTCCAGGTTCTCCTTCGATGAGATCTGGTCCAGGTAACCCGTGGACGCGTCATGCCTCAAGACCTGCTCAGGGGCTCTTAAGAGTTTTACTATGGTACGTTCCACCAATGTGCGAGGGTAACAGAAGATTTGGCCGGTGCCCCACGGTGGCGGTTGCTGACAAGACCGTTGACCTTGAGAATACTGTGGTGGGGTTCTTCCTAGGGAAGAGACCTTCCTTTTCTTATGTGAAATCAGCCCTTGAGAGGCAATGGAAGATGAAAGGTTGTGTGGAAATCTATCTGCTAACGCAAGGTGGCTTTGCTTTTTGGTTTGCTAATGAAGAAGATAAAGAAAGAATTCTGGAGAAAGGTTTGTTCCATGTGGGTGGAAGACCCATTTTTCTTCACCAATGGGAGAGAAGTATCCGTTCTGATATGGTAGGTTTCAAATTGATACCTTTAAGGGTTTCTTAACCAGGTCTACCTCTGCACTTATGGGGAGATGAAGCTCTGAGTATAGTGTAATCTAAACTAGGGCAACCATTGTATGCTTGATAAAAGAACAATGCCCATGGATTGGCGCCCCCCATAGTGCTTACTATGCTAGGTTTTTTGACATTTTGAATCAGCTGGCAAACCACGAGGAAAGCATCCTGCTTCGTCTGAGACTCCTATTTTGAGTGGTGGAAATCAGCAACGGTGATTTGAGGCACAATCATCTTTTGACCAAGAGGTTGACGTGGTCATTCCATCGGCTCCAGTTGATGGTGATTTTGTTGGGTCTCTAATGGAGTTGATGGCCTACCCACCAGAGGAGGACTTAGGTTTTCTTGAGTATGAAGATAGAAAGTGGGTCCCTCATTCTAAACTCCACTAACTCTTCCGCCCCTATACTAGGCCTGCACGAAGAGGCATTGACTACAGATGGTCTTACTGAACAAGATTCTTTTGGTTCTGCTAGAAGGCATCGTCGGGCCCATTCCTCCCCATTTCGTGCTTCAACTATTAAAAAGCCTTGGCTTGCGCAGGATCCCAGTTGCTTTGTTGTTTTGACATCCCAGACGTTGACTGCTCCCAGTCTGCTCCTGTTCCTTACGGCATTTCTGTTCCAATAAACCTACGTCCAAAATCTTGCTCGAGGGTGTCTCTCAATCCCCAAGATCTTCATCTCCTATTATCCAACAGTCCAAGCCATGGTTAGTACTCGATGAGTTAAGTGCAGCTTCATCCAAAATTTCCATAAAAAAAAAAGGCCAGCTGAATTTTGGGCCCTCATTATCGTGGACCTCCAACAACTAGATTCGTCTGAGGATGAGGAGGTTGAGAATTCTTCTTCACTTAATGACCCTTGGCATGATCATGCAAATTCTCTCATGGATCATTCTGAGAGTGATGACGAAGAGAAGAGTTGTCTCCCCAATGGCATGCCATCTGGAGATCCTTCTGCCCTGTTAAGGAGCTCACATTTCAGAGTGCAGCCCGAGCGCTTCCGTTCTGTGTAAGGTTTTCATGTAGCCCTAATCCAATCACTCGGATCCTTTGAGCAGTCGTTTTTGGTCCCCAGTATTAGTTCTGTTCTATGTTGTTGTAATCTGGGCTCCGCCTTTGGTGGCCTAGTTGTTTTAGGGTTTTATGCCCTTGTTTTGTCTGTTTCTGTTATTGCTCCCATCTTTTGATGGTCCAGCTTGTTTGTGTGTCTCAGTTAATAATGGTTTGTTTTCTTCATGCAACAATACGGTTTTGAGATAATGATTGTTGAAGAAGGAGATGGCAGAAGTACAGACATAGCCTCATGGCATGGAGTGATAATGGGCGGTGATAAGAAGAAGAAAAAAACACTGTATATATTGTGGAAAGAAACTCATGGGAGGTGGGCCCACAAGATTAAAATAACATTTGGCTAGGACCAATACAAATGTACTCTGTCCTATTGTTCATGACTATGGAGGTGGCTAGGGCTATAGGTAAACAGATGAGGGGAGCACAGACACAAAAGAAAATTGGCGTTGACCAGTCCGGTCTACGAGAGGTCTTGATCCTCCTAGTCACTATATGTGGCATTAGCCATTAGGATGTGGCTTCAAGGGCAGAGGCCCTTATTTGTACTCATGTGGAGATCCACAATATTGTCTTGTTGGGACTGGGGTTTTAATTGGATCCATCTTACATGTACTTCAAAGTTTGAACTTGTTACACAATTAGTCAAAATTCATTCCTTATGCATAATTTAATTATTTCATTTGGTTTTTTTTTTTTTTACCAATAACGAGGAGAACTTTATTGTGACTGATAAATAAGGGATACGAAAGTTGAAAATCTCGGATTTCGGTCTCGGATTTCGGTCTCATTTCGGTCAGACCAAAATCCGGATTTTGGTCGAGTTGACAGAAATCTCGACAAAGCACAGCATTTTGTGGCAATATGTTTCGGATGGCTATTTCGGGGCCAAATGGTCATATTATGCTCCGATACTTCAGGAAAACCTTATTTTAGCCTATAAAAACATATAAAGGTCCTTGCGTGGGTATCTCATCCCTAAGACTTGCTTGCTCGGTATAGAGTGCCCCATGGTTCCTCAAGTGCCAGCCGCAGAGAGGAATGCCATCAACTAGGGTATTATTGACTACTAACCAAAATTTCAAAATTCAAAAAAAAAAAAAAAAAAAACCTGGACCTTTAACTGCTGGGCAGATAAATGCAAGCCTTCACTATCTAATTGTGCATTTATCGATCATGTTCCTGTCTAATCAATATAATGTTAAAGTCCCTGGAATCTCTATGGTGATTCGAAGACGGTGCGTCACAAATGAAATGTACAACCTCTAAATCCAACCAACCAGCCTACCGCAGAATTGCAGCAGAAAATTCTATCGGTTTGTGACAGTTCCATTAAAAAGAAAATTGCAGCAAATAATTGGGTTAATACCCTATCAACGAAATCTACAGCTTAACCATAAAAAGCCCCCATGTAAAACACAGAATACAGTATAATTCTGTTAGCCATTTAATCCATTTTTTTTTCCAATTATATCTGAAATAAGTGTACAGAAGTTCACGCAGATTGTTGTGATTACTAGACTTTATCTATATCATTTTTTTAAAAGAAATGAATGCATCATTAGATCAATCTTCCAATGGGGATGGAACAAAAACCAAGAAAAACAAACAGTACCTCCTTTGCACTTAGATATGGAACACTGTGATGCTGAGATTGTGTATCATGGTTGTTAAAAGCAGAAGGATCTGTAACCTGTACATTTGCATAAATTCAGAAGTTAAGATCAGTACCAGTATAAGTCTACAACCACATGCAGTTCCACATGTAACATATTTAGGTATAACTGATTGAGAGGTAAACTGCAACACAAAACTAACCTTATCCTTGTAATTGACAGGAACAGGATCCCAATGGCTCTCCGTTTCAACAAACCTTTGATCCCCGATGTCTCTCAAATAGTTCTCAATTTCAGAAGCTGATAAAGGAGATGATGGATGTTGCTTGACATATACTACATCTCTACCACCAACTGTTACAGATGTAATGATATGGGTACCAAAATTTTCAATGAAGCTGGAAGAGAAAACCATGGTAAACATTAACTAGGAATTCAAATGACCTTTGCTCTTCAATTTGATTTCTATACAAGTTGTAAAGGCCCGAATCTATCAGAAAGTAATTACATTTTTCAGGTGCATATAGTTACTGATGAGAAGAATTGAAAGTTGAAAATCATAGGAAACTGCATAGAATATCTTAACCAAAAATCTACCCTTAGAATGATACAGATCAGTCTATTCCATTCAATGATAAATGTACAATAGTCCAAGATGCCTAAGTAGAAACGTAAGCACCACTTAATCAAGTTAAAGGGGCGTATCTAGTGCACGATACTCCTGCCACTGCGGGGTCTAGGGAGGGACTTATGTATGCCAGCCTTAGCCCCACTTTGCAGAGTGGCTGTTTCCAGATTAAGCACCACCTAATCAAGTTAACTTCTGATATTGGAGATCGACTAGTATGTAAACTATGTGACAGAGACATTCACACAGTTATTGGTGTTTCACAAATTTATGGTTGTCCAACAGAAAATCATGTAGGCTTATACAAAAAATATGAGGCAAAATTCGTCTCCATAGAGATACAGTTGCCCAACACGGTTGAATTTAGAAAGATAAAGCTTCATTGTTACATGGGTTCTACCCATCGAGTTGCAGTTTTAACTGTTGAATTTGTTCATGTGTGCATCTCAATCATTTGGCATAACTAGATTCCACAAGATTCGACTCTGACCATCAATTTTCATAGAACAATAGTTCTCTTTAGCTCTGTAGAAACACGCTACCATGTGTCCATGACAATAAGGCGACCATGTCAATATAGCAAGAAGTTTGTTGAATCATTTACCTTGCCAAGGATGCAGGATCCCAAGAGTACGGAACAGAACGCTTGATTTCCTGATGCGAAACTAGCTGTGAATTTGTCAACTGAACCTTAAAGAGGGGCATAAAATACCCAACCATGGCCAGGGATTTTGTAGCTGCTGCATCGACTTGCCAAGAACCAGTGAAATTGAACATGGAGTTAAAGCTTCCAAGAGGCATGCTTCCTGATATACCAGAATTCTCATTGAAATGCTGAGCCATCTGGAACATACATAACAAAGGTAATACTCTTGCATTGACTCATTGTTAAGAATTCCATTCTCTTTTTAGTATCGATAGGGACACCATATATTTTAAGAAAAAGGTACATGAGGGAATAATAAATCTAAAGTCAAGTTGACACATCAACAACACATGTATATATGCAATTGCTCTTTTTTATATCAGAAATATGGTTCCCTTACATTAAGCAACTGACTAAGGCTAGAACCTCCTCTGGGAGAAAAAAATTAGAAACTTCAATAAGATAGTACTGACAAGAAAATGGCAACCATGATTAAACTGGCACAAGGAAAGTAGTATTTTAATTAGGCACAGCTGACATAGTTGCGGATCTTGTGATATAACCAAGCTGTTTGCCTGTATCTGAACCAAAATAGATCTGTCAAAGTCAGCTCAACAATCCATTGTGTAATCATGCATGTGGATACTGTAAATGTGATCAGATGCTTAAATCTAAAGTTTTGTACTTTTGAAAGAAGATCTACAGTATATACCCAAACACAGGTGGTAGTCATAGAGGAGCAGTCAAAACATCCAGTCATTGAAAGTTCTTTTTACATTCTGCAATTTTTTTTCTTTTTTACATTTTATTTACTTATTTTATTTGATAATGTTTCTCGAAGGCAATAGAGATGAAGTGCAGCAAAACCTTGTAATAATAAATGATATTCTGTACATATTTTTGTACTTGCCCTTAATCCTTTTTACAGGATACTCCATTGTTTACAAAAAAATGGCAAGAACAGAAGATGCTCAGGAACGACCACTGCTTCAATGAATTTGGTCATAATTTCAGAATGTAAGATGTGGTATGGTTAGGTCAAGTTAGTAATTTGGAAATTTTCTTTTAGTTAAATATTATATGGTATTAAAAAAAAAAAGGAACTATAGGAATTTTATCAAGTTCAGAGATATGAATAAAAAAAATTTCATTGTTATATTAATTCTAAGATGGTCTCAATGTCTTTGAGTGCAGGACTTGGCACAATGGTAAGGTTGCTTCATTGTGACCTGGTGGATTCGAATCTGGCAACAGCCTCTTCACAAAACGGGGAAAAGCTACATACATTTGCCCCTCCCTAGACCCCACAGTGACAAGAGCCTCATGCAATGGGTACGCCATTTTTATGGTCTCAATGTCTCTCAAAGATGTTCTATACAAAAATGATACAAACTCCTATTTCAATCTGTGCTGGAGCAATCAATACGCCAATAACCATGGTTTAAAATCTCGCCGAGATCTCGGTAATTTCGCTAATCTCGACACTAGCCGAGACGAAATGGAGGTCGATAACTCATTTCGTTATCGCCTTACATGTTTTCGAGCGAGATCTTGGTGTTTTCGACTATTTTCGTCAATTTCTCGTTAGATCTCTAAGAGATCTCACAAGAAATTGCTATTTGACTTTTTTCAAAATTAATAAAATGGGCCTATGCCCTATTCTCGGTAGAGAACTCAACCGAGAACAGGTAAGTTGGTGTTTTCTCTACTTTTTTGAAGAAAACTTGATTTCTTCCTCATTTTTTATTGGTTTAGTCTTTCAACTTGCCTGTCGGTGGTGCTTTGGAGTGCGGAGATTGCTGTGGGAGCTTCGTATCAACCGTTGAAGATAAGATTCTTGCCCAAATGAGATTTTTACATGAGGCTATGAGAGAGAAAAAAATAAAAGTTTGTAGAATATGATGAAATTTTTATATGTTATTTTGTTTCTCATTCTCCTAATGCATTATGTTGTTGTCTCATTTGCCATATTTGATTGAGTATAATAACCAATATTAGCCTAAGTTTACAACAGTCTTAAGCATTTACTGCCAAAATAAGGGTGCAAACCCAAACAACTACAAAGAGTCATTATTTTTACAATTTTCTACTCTAAATGTGTTCATGTATGCAAAAATGAGATTCCCCTGAAGTTTAAGGCCTAAAAAATGAGTTTTGGCCACCGAAACAGCCTTTTTACACTGTCTTGGCGAGATCTCGGTGCTTGCCGAGTTCTCGGTTTCGGGGGAGGAGTCTCCTCCAAGACACGAGATTTTAAACCTTGCCAATAATTAAGTCTCTAGCCAACTGGTGGAATACATCACATCAAACTGGGAGCATTAGGAGATATGGTTCATCAATACATGTTCCAATGCTCATTCCAATATTGACCAACTTTGCTAACTCCCCCCTTCTCCACCCGTATCTTCTTCTTCGAAACACGTCTTCCCATTCCATCTTTTCCTGAATCTCCTTTAATGGAAGAAATAGAAGCTTGAGAAGAAGTCCAAGTGGATGCTGGATTTGCGCCCTAGCTTATCTACAACCACAGAAGCAACGCATATCTGATCGTAGACCAAAGAAGCAATGGCTGAGAGTACTTGGGTTCTTCCAATAACTAAAAAGTGTATCATGCCTGAATCTAACAGGGGTTCACAGTTGTGGAGGAACCATCTAAACCGGAAATATCGTATGTAAGTAGTCAAGACCAATGTCGTTCCAATATCCACCCAAAACAAGAGTTCACAGAGTGATTGGAAACTCTAATCAGCAAACTCCATTTTGAATGTACGAATAACATTGTGGAGTACTCCTGTTCTTCTTGGGTTCCATTAAAAACTGAGTGACTTGATCCCCTTGAGTTATTTTGGAATCATGACCAGCCCCTCTAGGGACCCCTGACTCTTATCTACCTGCCGTCTTGCTCTCGAAATAGGCAAAAAAAAATCAGTCAAGATTGGGGATAAGACTAACCTAAAGCCCCTCTATTCAGTTATTCAAGTTCACTCACATTGCTGGGAAACATATACCATAAAAAATAGTCTTGTAAACTCATGTCAGAAAAAGAAAGGAAAAAAAATATCATAGATGCCTATTCACTGATTAAAGGGCAGTAACCCAGTGCAAGATCCATTTCCACAAGGTCTTGAGAGGAATGGATTGTAGCCGGTCATAACCATTAGCATTTTTCACACAAAGCGGTGGCCCATGGACCCAAAACACATCTCACATTGACAGCTTGAGTTTATAGAGATGGCCCCCATGCATTCATTGATACAGGTCTTGCAAAGTGTCAGAGGCCTTCTGGATTTGTCTCAACGACAAAATTCATTGATTTGGATGAAATGTAAGGACGTGTGTAGCCCCCTCCCTTCCTTGGTGGAGGAGATTGTTCACCATCCACCTGCTTTAGGACACTAGGATTTAACAAATAAAGAGCTTACTATCTGCATGCATCCATCATGTCCATTAATAATAACGGGTCCCATTCCAAATTGTTTATTGAGTCCACATGCCTATTCCCTAATAGTAAAAGGAATTCATGATAACGTAAAGGACCAATCTAGAGTTGAATATTTGAAACTGAATGATACAGTTATCGAAATCGGCACACAAGAACAGCAAATGTGTCAACGTCAGAGTGCTAACCATGGATTCTACACATTCTAATAGGCTCAAATTGTTCCTGATCAATTGTTTCAGTAAAGGTTGTAAGTGCCCAAAATTCCATTAAGTTAGCACTCTGAAAGGACTTTGACACCTTCAGAGACAAATCACAATCCAGACGAATATGAACCACATGCTATATGGGATTCAGTAGGTTGGAATTCACCAGTCTCTCAACAAATAAGGTAAGCACAACCCCTAAAAAATATTGCATCCACAATAGCAATTCAATGGAGGCAGTTGACATCCAAAACAAAAACTTCAACAGACAATTGCTATACTCAGTGATCTCATAGGCGCCCAGACATCCCAACTCATCACCTTACCTAGCAGCATATAACTCTTACTTGGTTAAAATGTGCCTAGTCCCCACCCCCCCCAAAAAAAAAAAAAAAAAAAAAAAAAGGGGATCGGCTATGATAAAAAGATGCCATTTGATTGACACTCAAAAAAAAGCAAAATCAAATAACTTCTATTTTATATCGAGTAGAAAGCAAATCATAATGTCCCGCCCTCTGATCAATTAAAACAAGTCAAGCATTCCCAATTAATGGCATCTCCTAAGAGATCAAATCCTATTATCAAAGAAAACAGGATCAGCTCAGACCCTATATTTTTCGAGAACTATAAAGCCCAATATAATCATCCCTTCTGATGAAACAGATTTGTTAAAGAGCAATTGGTCAACGAACAGAAAGTGAAGTAAAACAAAAAGGCGGCAGGGGGGACGGAAAATAAATGAATTTAAGAACAAAAAGCAGGAGAAGACTCCAAAGATTCCCAGATCAAGAAGACAAAAATATGCACGGAAATTTCAATAAAACTTCTACCTATCACCAGAAACCGAGAAATTAAACAGACCTAATTGATAATTGGAGTAACCAAGAAGACCCAAGTTGGCAAAACTAAAAATCCAGCAACCAAATCGACTAGAACAGTACCTCGTTGAAGCTACAGACTGCAGTGGTCACTCTGCTGCTCCACCCGTGGGAGCAGTCGACATCGACGGAGACATTGGGAAGCACAACACCGTTGGAGACTACAAGATCCCTGGTGTTCTGCTCATCGATGTGAACGAGACGAGAACCAGGAGCTCCCTTACAGTAAAGAAGTCGAATATCAGAGGTAACATCAAATCCCCGGCCTAAAGCTTGGATTGAGTTATAGAGGGTGGTGACGAGAGCAGCTGAGCTTGAGCTTGAACCTGAACCTGAGCTGGATGTCGTCGCTGGGTCTTCCATGGGACAATGATATCCAAGAGAAGATATTTCATTGCCGAGGAAGAGGAGAAGGAAAAGGAGGATTGTCGCTGGTGTTGATGATGTTCTTGCATCTGCAGTCCATTTCTTTTGGGATCAAAGGCAGACTTTTGACTGTAATCATTATAATGTTCTAATAACGCGTGAATAATGTTAGCTCTGTTACGCGCGTCCCCCCTACGCGTGTCTGATATCCCTTTCCTGTTGTGATTTCTGGAGGTGAAGTTGAGCTTCCTACGCGCGTCTGGCTACCTACGCGTGATGCGATTTAGGTTTCTGACTTATGACTCTTGGTTTGACCTGTCCTTCATGAGTGCCCGCCCTACTTCAAAATTGCTGTCTTGTCTTTCATTTATACTTCTTGCCCTTGGGAATTCAGAGTTTAATCCCATTATTGCCCATGTGTTTTGGAATATTTACGATTCCATGACTTAACAGAGAAATGAATAGTATTCGTTCTTATTTTTTATTTTTATTTTTTTTGTAAAGATGAGGGATCAGATAGAAATCATCTCTTATCATTGGAGATGTGCTAGCAGTGCGATCCAAAGATAGATAAACCCTAGGAAAGTTGAACTCATTACCTGTTTGAAGTATTGATCTTTACCAATTGAGCTACACCCCATGGGGTTTTGGTTGTAGTTTTAGTCCGTTCTAACTTTGGAGATCTTTTTATGGCCAGTTCATAAAATTGAGTTGAATCGAATTGGACCACACTTGCGGACTCCCACTTTGGAGATTAGTCTTTGCACCTGTCTTGACTATTCTGGATCAGGTCTGTCGTTCAGTCTTTATACCGATGCCTCGGGTTTGGGACTTAGATGTGTATTAATGCAAAGAGAACATGTGATAGCCTACGCTTCAAGGCAACTGAAGAAGCATGAAAAAAACTACCCTATGCATGACCTAGAGTTATCAGTGGTCATTCATGCAATCAAGCATTGGAGGCATTACCTGTATGGTGAAAAGTTTCAAATCAAGTTTGATCACAAGAGTCTAACGTACCTTTTTCACTCAGAAGGACCTAAATATGAGGCAAAGAAGGTGGTTGGAGCTACTAAAAGACTATGATTGCGATGACTATTACTATCCAGGTAAGGCAAATGTTATAGCAGATGCCTTAAACACAAC
The DNA here is from genome assembly GCA_028583415.1 of Protea cynaroides. Lineage (NCBI taxonomy): Eukaryota > Viridiplantae > Streptophyta > Magnoliopsida > Proteales > Proteaceae > Protea > Protea cynaroides. The sequence continues at coordinate 72,491,653 of CM053265.1, read as the reverse complement.
GTGGGCATCAAAATCTGAGGCAGAGCCTAATACAAACGCAGCACTGTGTTCTGCAGCGTATGACTAGCTAGAGAATGAAGAACAACACATACTTGAGTCAGCAGAGGATCCCAGTAGAGCAAGGCTTGATTCACAAATTCACGCTCATGTTCGCAACTTTGAAGATTCGGTTAGATCTAATAAACGAGGTGAAGATAGCGTTCCTATAAGGTCCACATCTCAGGACTGCGTAGGAGGACTTAGATAAAGGTAAACCTAACCCTGACTTCACCTTAGATGTAGAAAAGGTACTTCAGTACCGTGGAAGATTGTGTATTTCTGAGAATGATGATTCAGACATCAGGGATAGGATAATGATTGAAGCTCATTCCACTCCATAGTCAGTGCACCCCGGAAGCACAAAAATGTATCATGACCTGAAGAGACTGTATTAGTGGAAGGGGAATGAAAGTAGATATAGCTAGACATGTGTTCCAATGTCTGAACTGTCAATGGGTGAAAGCTGAGAGGTATAGACCCACAAGTTTATTGCAGCCATTGCCTGAGCTAGCGTAGAAATAGGACTGTATCACCATGGATTTTGTCACTGGTCTACCTTTGACACCTAGATCAGTGGATGCAATTTGGGTGACAGTTGACCGCCTTACCAAGACGGCTAGGTTCATTGCCATTTGACCTCAGTACACTATGGATCGACTGGCGAAGTTATATGTGGATAATATACTCATACTCCACAGTGTACCCGAGAGTATAGTATCTGACAAAGATCCCCGTTTTACATCCAAATTCTGGAAAGGATTACAGAAGGCTATGGGGACCAAGCTGAAATTCAGTACAACTTTTCACCCATAGACAGATAGGCAGTCAGAGAGAACCATCCAGATCTTGGAAGAAATGCTCCGAGCTTGTGCCATAGATTCCAAGGGAGCTTGGGATGAAAAGCTATCGCTCATCGAGTTCGCTTATAATAACAACTACCAGGCTACTATCCAAATGGCCTCGTACGAAGCTCTGTATGGAAAGAAATGTTGGATGCCTTTATTATGGAATGAAGTGGGGGAAAGATGGATAGTGGGGCCAGAATTTATAGAAGAAACTTGTAGAGCGGTTGATCAGATCAAGGAAAGAATCAAGACAGCTCAAGTTAGACAAAAACATTATGTAGATAATAAACACCTATACCTGGAGTTTGTAGTGGGTGATAATGTATTTCTAAAGATATTACCTATGAGATGGCTGAAGCAGTTTGATAAAAAAGGAAAGCTATGCCCTAGGAATGTGAGACCATACGAGATACTAGCCAGACGCGGCAACGTGGCATACCAGCTCGCATTGCCACCATCTATGTTAGGAATTCATGATGTGCTCCACGTCTTACTACTGAAGAAGTACATCAAGGACCCATCGCACATCTTGACAATGGATCTTTCAGACTTTACAGCAAACTTGACATTCGAAGTTATACCAACTATGTTCACCAGCCGAAAGGTACAACACCTGTGGAAGAAAGATATCTACTAAGTCAAGGTGATTTGGAGAAACCAAAATGTAAAGGAGATTACTTAGGAGGAGGAGAATGCAACGTGGAAGGAATACCCTCATTTTTTCACTCCGAAGGTACGTGTAAATTTCTAGGCCGAAATTTCTTTTAAGGGTGGGGGAGTTGTGAGACCTTCATGCAAATTTTGAGATGAAATTTCTTTTAAGAGTGAGGGAGTTGTAAAACCCACACTCCACGAATCTAATTTAAACCTATGTTTCATGTCGTGAGAGGTCTTTCAGTCATAACCAGACCAGACGGGATGAGCGGATGACGAACCTCAAGTCCAGGTACAAAAAATAAATGTAACTGGCTTAAGGATAAAGTGTCCGATCTTGGTTGAGACATACCGGTCTCATGAACAATTCAACCGATATGTCTAAGTGGTCAGACCTTTCGAATTGAAAAAGGACCACAGTGGGTCCCACTTTTCAAATTCAGTTATTAAAGACCTTCTATACATGGGAAACCATCATAGACTGTTACCCTCCTCCATATATGGACTCATCCTTATTAGATCCTCTTATTGACTCTCATAAACCCTATAGTCTAAAAGGGAGACCTAAAAAGGAGCAGCGAAAACGAGGAATCTCTATAGGAGGAAAACTTCGTTAGGAGGAAGAGCATCATCATCTTACGACCAAAGGTGAGTGCTCTTTACACCTGTATTGTTGTTTAAGATCAATGCGATGATTAGATAAACATTGATTCTAAACCCTGGTTCAGTGTGAGAAACCCTAGATCCGTATGTAGGGATTTCTAAACCAGTAATTACAAGAACATAATGCATTAAAATGGAAATAAAACTAACCCCAATACGTTGCTCGAGCCTAAAATGGTTAGGAGACACCCTAGAAACCAAGTTGAAGACCGACGAAAGAAGAATGTTAGATTGGTGGACTCGCAAGCACTGTCCGATCGAAGTACGGTGGCACCTATGTTTGACCGGTACTACGATCGGGGTACCCTTCTTAGAGTTTGCCATAACTATCCACTTGGACATACCGATCTGACCATCTACAGTGTATGGTGTGACCGGTATGTGCAGTTTCGAACAGTCTTCAGTCCAAACTTGGTTTCGACCAACATAAATCCTTTGGATCTAATTCTAATCAATTCCTAATGTTGTGTAGGACCTATTGACAACAAGATTGGACTCTGTAATGCAGAGAAGGTTTACTATCAAGCGTCAGGTAAGGGAACTAGACCACCTAAATAACTAATAACAGTAAATCTTTGTATCTGTTTCTGTAGTGTGATTTTTGTGCATCTAACATGTCATCTTTATTTTATTGCTATTACTTGTTTATGCATATTATTATGCTAAGTTATGCTTGTTAGGCATGTGATTATTTTCGTTGGTGTATAGAATGGGAAGGGCATAGAGTCTTGAATCATTCCTCACACTAACATCTTTTCGTATCGCTATCTATCTTAAAATGCTTGGTACGGATAGGGTATCAGGAGGAAGACGTGGTATTGTGGTTCAGCTTGATTGCCAGACTCAAGTTCTATTTCTATTCCATAGAGAATTGTGCTGGGGTAAGGCCTTGGATACTATGATGACATGTAGAATTGGTTAGAAACGGAACCCACTTGCAAGCCCTCGCCAATATGGGTGTGCGTGTTGGTGCTGTGTAGGGTATCAAGAGGAAGACGCGGTATTATGGTTTAGCCTGACTGCAAGATTCTAGCTCTATCTCTATACTAGAGTGTATAATGTGGGGCAACAGTGGTGTGTAATTCGTTGGGCGTGCTCACACTCTCGTGCATGGAGGTGTGGTGACCACCTATCCTTACTATAACACTTTGCAAGTTATACTAGACCAAATGTGAATGTTATCTCATGCATTTGTTTGTTGCATTGTTTGACTTCCTTACTGAGCTAAATTATGAGCTCCCTTTTGTATACACATCTTTTTTAGATGTTGATGCAAGTTACACTATAGAAGACTACGTGGATGCTTCAATGTATGGTGATGTTGCTGCTTTGGATGTGTAAGCATGGGACAACGAGCATGACGAATCATGCGAGTGTCACTTCTGCATGTACCTCTAGGTTTTAGTTATTTCTTTCAATTGCTTATGAGACAATGTAATAGCATTTATTTACGTTTTAGTATTTTGAATAATTTAGATATTTTATTTAATTATCATTAGAGACTCAGTTCATTTATGTTAATCTTCCGTTGTATTTATTTATATTCTGATTGTGGTTAATGTACAATGGTTTATGGTTGATATGGTATTTTGAGATCCTGGTGTGAACCGTTGGATTAGTGGTGGTTCACTCACACTTTTGGTTTGGCCAAAATTGGGGTGTGACAATTGCCACCCCTTTGTCTTCAACCATTTTACGGGTGGCTTCGACCGTTTTTCAAGAGGCTTCGATTGATTTTTCCCTTAAAGGACTAGTTCGTTTATGAACCATTAGATAGTAGTGTTAGTGACGAGGTAGGTTACATCACCCATAATGTAATAACGGTAGCCTGTACGCCTTCAGTAATTGATCGGGACGTATCTGCCCCACGGCGATGAATTAAATACCATCATGACACGTGTTGGCCATCCATAGGCCGACATTAAGTATTCTCATCAATTGCCCCTTACTCCTTTACACCTATATATGTATAAGGAAGTAAGAGGATTAAATCTTTGTCAGACCTGCTTTGTTGTTGAGATCTTAACTAGTGCTTCTTTGGAGCTCGGCGAATTTGACTAAGGTATTTCTTTATCATCGATGTGCTCGACGGTCTGTTTAATCATATCTTGAATAAGGCCACTGCAAAGTGATGATACTTTAACTGCTAAAGAGATATAGCTGGCGACAGTTAGTCTCTCAGTACACATTAGACGTCAAATTCTAGGTTTCTCGAGGTTGCCAGTTACCGTTAACTTTCCGAATTCATCTGCTGACAAATCTGGATTTTTTTCGAGAAGTTAATCATTGGATTTTGACTTTTTATGACTTGTGAACTGAACCTCGATTTTCTTGAGATTCATCGATCGATTATTGATATATCCATGATTTACCAACTGAATCTTATTCTTCCCGTTTTCGGCGAGTTCTTAGTCTCGATATTTGGGGGTGGCCATTTTATTTAAAGCTTCAGATATCTCTGTGGGTACCACGAAAGTCAGGTGGAGCTTGACCACACAACCCCTCACCTCCTTGTGGTTGCATCCCTTTTCCCTCGAGGAAAGGCTCTAAGCCACAAAACGGAGAAATGGGGTCCATTACTTGTGATTGGATCCTTTCAAGGGAGATTGAACTAGTTTATTTACCATTCTCAGGGGAGAGACTGGAGGATTGGAGTCACCACCTGAAGTTGGGGTTTGGGACATGGTGTGCTTGCCTCACCAGCAAAATAGTCGAAAATAACTCCATATGGATAAAGGCATTGGTCTGCGAATCAAAGTCTAGATAGGGGTCAAGTTACAGAGGTGGGTAGTATAAATACCCTCCTCAGCTCCAGCAAATCTGACTTATTACTAAACATAGATGATAAAGTATTTCTTCCCTTCCTATCAGTTTAACCACATGTTAACAGTTGGTACTTTATATTAATTGTATATTTATAATGTAAACCTAGGCATGTTTTGTAAGACCCGTACCTTACTAACCCGATCTTACCACCTTGTATTAGGTCTTCCTATCATGGTCGGACCAAGCGGACCAAGTGCGTGAAAAAACCACAAGGCGGTATGTAATTTTAATAAAAAATCATCTAATTGAGACGTGTAGTCGCGTACCTAAACAGGTGTGATCGACCACACCTCAGAATATTGAGACCGCATGAATATGAGACGTGTGGTCGCAGTTTTGAGATATGTGGTTGACGGATACTGCGACCACACGATGGTATAATTAACTCCAAAATTAGGAAACCTTCCTAATCTGAGGGGGGGTTCTTTCCTAATCAAAGTGGGACTTTATATGGATGTTTTCTCTATATAAAGGACGTCTCTTAGTCTCTTTCACTCATTTAGAATCCAAACTGAAAGAGAGAGAAAGAAAGGAAGAGGAAGAGAAGGAGAATTAAAGAGGAAGGCTAGGAGAAGGAATTACAGAGAAAGCTCTGATTCTTCAACAAGTTTAAGGTATGGAATTGTTCCCTACATTAATTGAATGCCTAGAATAGGTTATGGAGGAGAGATTGACTCAAAGTAAGATCTCAATCCTAAGACCTTGGACAAAAATCTAAGAGATCTATGAAGGGAATCTATTACGGTGAAGGATGATGTAAAAGTATGAATTTTAAGCCATAGAATAATCATAGGAAAGATCATAATGATAAGCTAAGGAATCAAAACATGAAGATATTGCATTAAGAGTGAAAAAATCAATCAATACTCGTGAGGTCGCAGTTTGATCGACCACATGAGGCACATGTGTCGACTTCATGCCCTCGAAAAATTTTCAGGGAGGGTGTAGTCGCATGTGTGTGGTCGTATGATATGCGACCACACATATCAACCCCACACCCTGTGGTCGCAGAAACCGAGACCATAGTTGCAGTCACACCTGCGACCACTCAACTTCTGGAGGTCTGTTTGATTCCAGTTTGGACCATTGACTACTGTAATTTGATGAACTTGAACCCTAACTTAGAACTTATAAATTTCTTAGGTTTCCAAGAGGTTCAAGAGTGAGTTAAGAAGCTTGGAGAAGATTGAACATTTCTAACAGATGAGGGAACATAACCTAAATTAATTGGCTAATAACAAGTTGTTTATTTTATTGAGTCCAATGCCATGATTGATTTTATGTTTGTATGCTTGTAATATGCATCTCACATGTCATTCAATATTCCTGTTATTACTGCTCATGTATATTTATATTATGTCTATTGCTAACATGATGATGATGATGATAGGAATAGGTATGTGATTGTGTGTGTGGTTAGTGTGTTGGATGTGAGTGGAGCATCAGGGAGAGGACGTGACATTGTGGTTTATCTTGGTCACTAGACTCTAGCTCTATCTCTACTCAAGTCTTGCCCACTAACATCGTCATATCGCCATTACCTTAGCAGAACTATTACGTCGTAGGGCATCAGGGGAGGTGGTTCCGGACCATGTAGTCTTCGACTCTGCCGGGGGGCCTTAGCTCTATCTCTATGAAAGTATTGAGGGATGCTGGGGTGAGGCCTTGGATACACTATTTGGCATTAGGATTGGTTAGTTGCGAACCCAGTTTGCAAGTCCTCGCCAATAGGGGCTTATGTGTTGGTATGGGTAGGGCATCAGGGGAAGTGTTGGCGGTGTTTGATTCAAACACTTTAGCTCAATCTCTATTCAATGGTGGGTGCATGTGGGACGGTAATGGTGTTTGATCTATTGACAGATTCACACACTCGTGTATAGAGGTGCGGGGGCCTCCAAACTTTTCTATAACACATTGTAAACTTAAAAATCAGACCAAAGATATGAATTGAATGCATGCATATGTTTGTTGCATTGTTTTGTTTTTCTCACTGAGTTCAAGTTAGAGAGCTGACCCTCGCGCATGCAATTCTTTTTAGTTTCTGATGTTGCAGGTGTTACTGTTGAAGACTACATGGATACGCCAACATATGGACATGTAGTGGCTATGGATGTGCAAGCTGTGGAGGACGAACAAGACTCGTCAAACAAGTGTTTTCACCGTGGTTACACTTAGTGTTTAAATTTTGTATTTTGATACTTGTAATATGTAGTAATTATGTTTTGGTTAATTGGATATAAATGGATCATTTAATTATTTATCATGTAGACCTCAGTTCATTATTAATAATACTTTTGTTATTTATTTATTTACTCAGATTATTACTGGGGAATGTGTTTTGATTTAATATGGTTGACATAGCCTATATGAGATCTTGGTTTGAATCGTTGGTTTTCATGACGGTTCATCACATCATTGGTTAGTCCAGAATTGAGGTGTGATATGTTTCTACCTCCATGCTGGCAAAATTAAAGACAGAGTATGTACCTATGATCCAGCTTGCAGCCTTACAATAAATTATTTTATATACAAGAATATAAACATGTATCTTGATCCACGTTCAACCGAACAAGAATTTAAAGAAGGTGGGAAAATAGGTACAAAAATGTAAAACAAATGAAATATCTACATTTCTCCCACCTATGAATGTAATAAATAAAAAGACCTACCTTGCTCAGACCTCGCTGAGGGGGAATGATTAAACTGAGATTTTCACTTCCTTGGGCAGAACCTCCAAACTATTGTATTTTTTTGTTCTTCTGGCTCAAGAGCGAAACAACACTCACTCACTTCGTCCAGAAAAAGTCGATCACAACCTCAAAAGGGAAAGAAAATCAAGTATAGGGTAGCTAAACAAGGAAAGCTCTATCTGTAGGTAACTTCAACATGTAATTTTAAAAGAGGAAACCCCTATTCATAGGAATTCTAGGGTGTGGTCGTGGCTCTACGTGCAATGCCATGATGCCAAATAGACTATCCACGAGACTATCTAGGGTGTATGACGCTCCGCGAATCAGTTACATGTCCATCAATCAATTGTGTCCTTTGGACAGAAGTTGCTTTCTTAGCGTCCCCTGTTCTAAAGTGCCATGTGTACTAACGTGGGGCCATGATCACATACCCCAAATCCATGTTTTTTCACCACAGAGCCCCTGTAAGGACAAGTTTGATTTGTTTCCTTCTTCTCTAAGAAAAAAAAAAACAGTTTTAACATGTTTTTTCATAGCAAATGTCTAACTTTTTCCCCATGCATGAGGGAGAGCGTTCTTGCCCAAAATCATCATTGTCAAAAAACATTGGTGGCAAAACCCGGTGCCTACAATCTCTGTGATTAAATACCTTTCATTCTAAAAGAAGGGAGTTTTTCTATTTTGAGTATCGTGTTGGCTTTGGTTTGAGTTTTCATTGAGTCTTAAAGGATGAAAAAACTTACTGCTAATTTGGATTTAGTTAAGTGGAGTCAAGTGAGTGCAAGGATATCTGTTTTACTTATCGCTTTGTTCTTCTTCTTTTTTTATGTGTTTTAACGCTTGTCCATATGTTGCAGAGGAGGTTGCTCTGAGATGGTTGGACATGGAAGTGGAGTGTGGTCCATAACTGTCCGCTCATGTGCTCTAGAGGGCAGATGAGGATGTGCATGTTTCCTAGGATTCAGGATTGGATTCTTGTAATTTGATTTATCAAATTGGAAAATTTCTAGATTTTGATTTCTCATTCCGGAAAACACTAGGAGATCAATCAACGGGATGCGAACATCTCCATCGGAGCAAAAGTCCATTGTGAAGTAGGGAAAGTGCGATGGTGGAAAGGTTATCACCGTTTACCACCAGATGGACTGAGCTTTCAAGGGATGAGCTTGACTTTCAAGACAATCTTCCAAAAACTAGGTATGCGAGTAGAAAAGGAGGCCCATGATGTATTTTCAAGGTGGTCATGACCTGAGGTGTTGCAAAAGAGTAGAGATTGTTGTTTCATTGATGAGTGGATGATGGCTTAGAGTGGTAGCAGAAGATGAGGTCACAGTGGGAACGCTATTAGGTTCAATATGCATACGCTAATGTTGGCGGTAATTTGATTTTGAAAGGGTGCCATGTTCTTTTACCGAGTTGACCTTATTTGTTATCCTCGAGGTAGCTATTGTAAGGTAAGGCTCCACTGTATGTCTTCTTTTAGCGTCAGTGACTACTGAAGAGTGGGGATTTATGTGTTGTATGCAGCCTGTTGCTCAGCTGTTGGTGAGGATTGACACTTTGTGGAACTGTTATTAGAGTCGGTCGTGTATCGTGTGAGTGGCGGTTGTCTGAGTCTGCCGTCATGACGAGTAAGTTCTTTGCCATTCTTTTTTTTTTTTGTTGTGTCTCCCCCTATTTTTGTTTGTTTTATTTCATCTTATTTCTTCCATCAAGTTGGGAGAATGGTGAGAGAATTTCAGTCCAATGCCTCTCTGGAGGAGGATCGGGTGTGTAGTGCGGATGGGGTGAGATCTCAATCATCTTCGGTGTTGGGGACTGCTAAGGTTGTGTCGAAGGGGCGGAAAGCTAGGAAGTCGCATCCCAAATGAGGTACGTAGTCATGAAGAGTTTCATTACTATGTTGCTTTACCGCCACGAGGTTGAAGGTAGTTTTCTTTTATGCTCGGCTACCTTGAAATTGTGAAAGGAATTGCGTGCTGAGTTATGTGAAATTGTTGATGGACTATATCCTTAGGTTGGTAAATCAAATTGTTGTTGCTCTCCGAGGGTGGAAAGAAAAGCTCGACAAGTGACTGGGTCTTGATAGCCATGAAGGGTCATTGTCGCTATGAAATTGCCAGGTGGTCCTTAGGATCTGATGACCCATCATATGGGTCCACAGTTGGCATCTTGAAATTTGGGGAAGGGGTGCTCGCATCACCACATCGGACGGGACGTTCACTCTAATTTGTTGTCGAGTGAGCTAGTTCAATCACTCTTTGAGTTGTTATAGTTGGCGATTTATTGTTTGCGTCTCTTCTAGACTCATTAAAGTATTCTCCCAACCTAGTCGGGGTATTCGTATGTGATATCATGTGGGTTTGAGATGCTCTTATTGTAGTAAGGTTAGGTGAAGATTGAGCCTGAAGGTATCCTTCTGCCAAGTTGCACTCTCATAGGTTTGCAAGGTGAGTGTGGAGGGTCAGACCTATTCAAGGCAAACTTGCTATGAGCGACTGATACTTAATCTAAAGCGTGACTTCTGTGAGGCAATGAGGCTTGAAGTGGGATCTTAGGCTGACTACGCGTCGGGGTTTATTTTGACATTGGCACACGAGGTTTCTCTGTTCGAGGTGTTGGATCTACTAGTTTACCTCCCGTATGTCTTCAATTCGGCTCGATGGGATGAACATTACGTGGCTCGAGAATGGGGTCAGGTAACGTGAAACCTTGCAAGAAGGACATCAGACACTTGATCTGTCGCTGCATTTAGTTGAATTGCAAATGGGTCGGTAATGCAATTGGTGGGTCTGCTTGACCGGACACATTTGAAAGTGTCCACGAGGGGTCATGGGTGCCCATCACTGATTTTATCTTCTTCAAGAGGTTATGGTTCTTTTTGCGTGCTGCATGAACATACTAGGGTGCGCTTCGAGTAGTTATTCCTATTCGAGTTGTCATTGCAAGTTGCTAGGTGGAATGGAAATGGAGTCTTTCACAGCCCTCGGTGGGAGCCAAACTATTGCCGCACTAATCCAAGTTGATCTTATTAGGTGGAACCTAGGTTGCAAATGACAAGGGGATAATGATAAGAGTGACTGAACTTGGGGTTCAGGGAGACCACTCCGATGCCTAAGTCAAATTCAGGCGATAACAATCAATATAGAAGGGGTAATCGTATAAAGAGAGTAATTAGGTCTCGAATATAAAAAATACGATCCCTTACCTTATGGTGCTTTGATTGTTTTATGGAAAGGGAGGGGGTTGATTCCTGTCCCTTCGTCTTGACCTTTTTTTAGCAGTTTCGATCGATTTTTCTCTTTGGAGGAGTGGTCGTTTATGAATTACTGGATAGTGATGTTAGTGGTGAGGTCGGTTACATCACCCATGATATAATAAAGGCAGCCTGTACACCTTCGGGAATTGATTTGGTGGATTTTCCCCTGGGCGACAAATTAAATACCCTCATGACATGTGTTGATCATCCGTAGGCTGATGTTATGTATTCTCATCAGTACCAATAAGAGGAAAAACGTTGCTACGGTCGCATAACAGTTTCTTATAGCATTATAGAGTAAAAGTGTTTTCGGGAATTTTACACATATCCATGGTCCATAAGGATTTAGGCTCTGTTTGGTATCATTCTTGTTTTTTTATTTTTGTTTATTTATCAAAAAGTTTTTTTAAAAATCATTTTTGATAAAAAATAAAAGGGAAAATTTCAGTTACGACCCAAAAAGAATTGACCAAATCACCTACCACCCAAATTGTTTAAAAAAATCACCTACCATCCAAGTTAGACAAGTGTTAGTCTATTTACTGAATAGAAAAAGTTGAAATTGTGTGTGAATGTTTATACCCTTGTCATTAAAAAAAATGAAACAAATGATTATACCGGTGTAATATAAAGCGTCAAGAGAAGGTAACCAAAGAAAACATTGATGCAAAAATCGCAGAGAAAATGAAGACCCAAGAAAAAAATGACAACCTAATTGCCGGATGAAGAATACCGAACTAATGAATACTGAAGAGACGAACAACCGTTGATGAGAAAATTGATCTGAACTGTAGAAAGGAGTTGACATTGACATTGAAGATGTAGCCGATGCTGAACAATGACGAATAGGATAAGAGGACTGTTAAAAAAATAGAGACGAAGGAACGAGATGATACTCTCGATACAATTGACTGTCGAATCCCAAGAATAAATATAGATTGTGTCAGTAAGAAGAAAAAAATGGAAAAAGAAACATACTTCCTCTGCAGATAACTAAATAGCAAGCGAAGGCAGCTCAACCGTATGAACCTACTCCCTCTGCAGATAACAAAAAATTCCAAGAAGAAGGCAACTCAGACGCCTTGAATTGAAGAAGAAGAAGCAAAGCGCGAATTAGAAACTTAATTTAAACCATTTTCAGTTCCTCATTTGGTGGAATCTCTGTAATCTTTTGCTCTCTCCACCATTAAAGTCTTGCAAATCTCAAATTTTTTCATTTTAATATATGTCTTTTAGTTTTTTAATTAAATAAAATCTATTGAATCTTCAAGAATTCTTTGCTGTTTTTCCGAAGTTCCATTCTCGATTCCTCTATTTTTTGCAAAAGTTTTATTCCTTGTTTTTATTTTTTGATTGAGGTCATTCGCTTGCAAAAGGCGATTTCTGGTTACGTGCTCTGCTTGAGGCCAACGTTACCAGTGAAAGAATCAGAGTTTTCGTGAGATTTCAGCCATCGGAACAGTAAAAATTAGGGATTTTTTGTTCTAAACAAAATACTGAATGAAAAGATGAGGAATGGTGAAAAAAAGAAGAAGGGTAAATTAGATTTTTTCCCTTACATAAAGAGTATTATTGTCATTCAAGTATTTTGTAACGATTGACATCAGCAACTAACGACTCTGTTAGTTGTTTTTTGATCTTTTTGATAAAAGTTTGTCTAACTTGGGTGGTAGGTGATTTTTTTAAACAACTTGGGTGGTAGGTGATTTAGTCAATTCTTTTTAGGTGGTAACTAAAATTTTTCAAAAATAAATTATTGTTTGGTAACTACTAGGCATAATAGATTTTAGAGTGAAATTCTTGTTTGGTATGCTTGTGTGTAGAAATAATTTTTATAGTCTTCTTCTTCCTCTCAGCTATTAATTAAAATATTAAAATTACTTTCTCATCTTCCTCTTCATCGCTCCTCAGCAGGAGATTTATCCCTCATTCTTGCTCGCTTTCCACTTCGCTTTATAATTCTGGCAGTGAATTCACCACTTGATCCATGACATCGGAAAGCCTTCAATTGGTTATTCTTCAGTTGGTTTATCTAGTTAATCGGAATTTCAGCAGCGGGCGACGAGAAGAGTGAAGTTATTTGATTTGAGTGTTCCAAATCGAGTCCAACTGTTTATATTTTTGTCAAAATGGGCATATTATTTTCTCCGACAACACTTCACATTACCTTCTAATTTCGTTGTGATCTAGCTGTGTCGATTGATCTTCTTTGCTAAATGATTTCACCATTGTAATTCAAGAATCCATTTTTGCGATTTCTTTGGCCTTTTTGTTCTGCAATTAAAAATGCAATGTCTAATTAGAAACTCATCACCATCAACGCTGAAAAGTAAGAAATCCCTTTAAATGCCTGCTTTGATGTTCGTTAATGAAGTTCATTATTAAATAACCAAAATTTCAATGAGTGACATATGGAGAGTAAGAAAGGGAATTACGTCCAAACTTTTAGGGTTTCATTATGCTAAGAGAAAGCGTTGATAATGGTGTCTTTGATGGGCCATTCAGATCTGTAATAATCAAGAATGAACTCGTTGTCTTTAAAATAATCTGGTAAGGCATTGTATTTTACCAGCTCATGGTCGAATCTTTTCTTCTTTGATACTTCTTTTCCTTTGATTTCGTTTTTGAATCGATCCCAACTCTTTTCTTCCCATAAAAAAATAAACTTTTCCTTTTCACTCTTTCCCTAGTCAGTGCCTTCGTTGGCCTATCTTCTTCTGTTCTTCTTTCCTGTTGAGACTAGAACCATAAAAGTTCCATAGAAGTTCTTCGGAAGATAGAGGTTCCGTAGAAGTATATTGTTAGGGAAAGTTCTGTTATAAATGATATTTTACTCTTTTGCCCTTAATTTTAAAGCATTTAGAGACTAAAGGCGCTTGTGCAACTTGAAGTTGTACAAATTAGGTTCAAAATGATTTTTATCAAAAGTCGAAAAGAGGTCTCAACTTCTTTCTAATTTGGAGCAGCTTATTTTTATTTTTTTTCTTTTCATAAATAGTACTCAAAAGTTATACCAAACACCTGCAAAACTATAAATTGTTCAAAAATCAAAAACAAAAATGATATCAAACACAATTTTAGAAATGTGTATTAGAATTGGGGAATCATCCAAATCAAATAGGAATTGGTGATCTAGAGCCAAATTCCCACTACGGAGCTGATTCAGGTAAACTATGGCAGATTCCAACTGATTATGGCAAGATCAAAATTGGAATCGGTAAAGGCCGATTGCATTCCTTAATATGATTACTTAAAAGGGGAATTTTCATCTCCCCCTGTACTTTGCTTTTAAATCATCCAACTCCCAACTTTCGATTAATTTCACGCACACCCCCCATTGTTGAGTTGCCTAACAGAAAATATAAAATTATCAAATTACCCTCCCTAATAACTACAATCAAATAACAATTTGGGAATCTGATCGAAGGAAAAAGAAAATGAGCATTTAAAAGGATAAATACGTCATTTATTAATGGTTTGGGAGAGGGTAAGATAATAATTTAATAAATTTGAAAAGGTAGTTTTACAATTAGAAAATTATAGACTATGCTACATCATCACTTAACAGACCTATATGTTATGACTTATGACAGGGTCTATCTGATACATATTTAACAAACGAGGATGGTGCGTGAAATTAATCGCAAAGTTGGGGATTGAATGGCTTAAAAGCAAAATATGAGGGGGTGGGTGAAATTTTTCCTTACTTAAACTATGATCCATATTGTATACACATTGCTTAAACAGTTTGAACATCGATATGTTAATTGATTGATATAGGTTTCATCTAGCCAATTGTTGTTTTATTGGCTGTAAAATATAAACCAAAATAATAATAATAATAGTAATAAAATACTTACATTTCAATGCTTTAGCAACAATCCCTTGCATTGAAGATTGAAAAGAAATGTTGTCCCCCATATGACTCCCTTTATAATCACTATGGCAATTCTTTGCTCCTTGACTTCTAATGAGTCACATGATTGGAATGGGCAACACATACATCTTAAACCATATATTATAGGGAGTATCATTGAATCGGTCATGTGAGTTGCTTTTAATTTACATAAACTTTCTTTACCAAAAAAAAAAAAATTACATAAACTTTCTTACCTTCCATGTAGACTTAGTTTGATTGCAAGCAGAATTAAAAGGAAAGGAAATAAATTTTTTAAATTTAAACCCTATGAACGCATTGAGATAGTGTTGCTACGTAAGCACTATTACCTTTAAATCATATTTGTAATAAAAAAAAATCAAAATGTAGCCTCATTTGTAATTTCCAAGTTATTGATCTTACAATTTCTTGTCTATTCTAACTCCTGGATCTTGACGTTAATTTAAAGTAAATTTTTTTAAAAATTTCCTTATTCTTATCTATATTTACTCAAACTCTCCTATTCAGAACTTTCTTTCAGATTCTTTTTGAAAAGTAATTTGCACCTCTCCTTCTCCCTTGAGATTTTAAAATACCTAAATCACCCCTCCATTATACATTCTAAGCTTTTTTTTTTTTTTTTCCCAAAGAGACCAGTTCAATCATAATAGGTTTGAATCAAACCAAATTAAATTGAGTTAACCTCAAGAATTGAAAAACAAAAAAAAAAGATGCATAGAGCAAGAGGAGAGGAGGAAGACGAATAGATGACTCTCTCCTCCCACCATACTGATTGAGAAGAAGCCTAAAGTTTTGTTTGCAATCAATCTCCAATCCCTCTCCTCCCACGGTATCTCGGAACAAGCCCAAAAATCCCCACTTTCACTCTCTAGTGCTGGATTTTTAACTTGGTGATATGTTTTAAGGATTTAAGCCAATTATAGAACTTTTCATGTACCAATGAAGTTTTGGGATTCTTCTTAATTACTATTAAAAAAAAAAAAAAAGGAAAAATACAGTTACCTCCCACGTGGTTTGCCCGAAGTACAGATGCTCACAAATGTTTCAAACAATTACGAATGCTTCCCATACAACGACTATTAAATTACAATTAAATCCATCCTTTTAGATATATTCTGTTATATGACGGTTTATCGTTAATAATTTTGTAATGACTAAACTAATCTCATTCAAGGGTGAAGTACCTAACTAACTCTCATAGAAAAAGGATCTAATTCGCCGTTAGTCGCTATAACCTCAGTCCAACTTTCAAGTTAATTACTCGCAGGGTAAATTACATGTACTATCCCTGGACTATGGACTAATTACACCTACCATCAACTAGTTTTTGACAATTACACATATCACCCCTAATTTCTGAAACATGTAACAAAAAGGTCAATTCTGTTAATAGTGTTAAGTCTAAATTTTAAATGACATCTTTGCCCTTATTTTATTTTCCATTATTCTTCTTCATAATAGATAAAAACTAAAAAAATAAGAATCGTATAAAGAATCATGTCTCACTTTGATCTTTTGTTTTTACCTATTGTAAAGAAGATTAATGGGAAACAATATGAGGGCAAAGTTGCCTTTTAAAATTTAAACTTAACATCCTTAATAGAATAGACTTTTTTGTTACATGTTTCATAAATTAGGGATGGTATCTGTAATTGTCAAAAATTAGGGGATGGTAGGTGTAATCAGTTCATCGTCCAAGGGTAGTATATGTAATTTACCTTTCGAGTAATTAATGTGAAAGTTGATGTGTGGAATGTGAATGCCTTTAAGGCCTAGTTTGGATCCATTTTTATTTCTGTTTTTTTATCTATTTATCAAAAATCAATTTAAAAATCATTTAGTCAAAAAATAAAAAGTTATTTGGTAGCTACAATCAATAATAGATTGTAAAATGAGAAATAAATTTGGTATTCAATTAAGATCAAAGTCATTTATAATGAAAACAAACAAAATGAATAAAAAATGACAAAGAATACTCATGGACTCAATAGCGAACGGGAATAATTCCTAAAGAGGTTATCCATCTCATGAAAAGCTTGAACACCGTCTTGCATTGATGAACATTTTCTTGTGTTCCAACAGCATCTGATAGTAAATTTCAGAACTTCAATGTTAATGGCATTGGCACCAAAAGATCCCCTAAGCAACAAGGCAACCTTGGCCTTTGAATCGCCAGCCTTGGTTGCCTTTGGAAAAAAATGGGACATGGCTACGATCTTGGACTTATCAAGCCTGAGAGACGATGGATTCCCACTTAAAATGCATTTGTGCTTGGGAAAATATTCTACTGATGAATTGAAAGCAACAAAAATGAAATCAGCAAATCATGTCTTAAGTTTTGAAGCAGTTTGTATCACTAATATTGTTCCCACTCCCCTTTTGAACAATCATTTCTAAAATGAAAACCATATGCAAACCCATCTTCTTCGACTCTACTAGATTGATTTCTGCAAATTTTTTCTAAACCCCCTGTACTTCAACATAAAGATATAGTCCTCCAATTATCCTCCTGGAATAGTCGCAGAGTCATTCTGAAATATGTAAATGCACACATCTCTTGCTCTTCTTCCCATTTGCCTCAATGCATTCTCCCCTGCAAGAGGCACTTGGGCTTGGTGGTTAGAGGAACCTGCCGAACGAGCTTTTTAGGAGCGCATTGAGCCTTTTGGGGCTGCTCATGGTCGCTCATCTCGATGATGGTGAAGTTGAAGATTGCACCGTGGCGTGCCAGCATTCGAGCTATGGGTATGTAGCTGTCTCTGAAGCTGGTATTGTAGTAACTTGCGGTGAGCTCTGGTGGATGGGACCTGCTTCCGTAGTGCCAATGAATACCTACGACCTTCACAGAGATTTGGGTGCCGGTGCCTTTGAAGATGGATTGGGCTTAAGAGAGTATCCGCTTTCCATGGTTCAAAAGCATCTCAGAGTGCCAAGAGGAAGAACTTGTAAGATATTTTTATGGGCTAAATTAATTATAAGGTTAGTTGGTTCAGTAAGAGTCTAGTTATAGATAAATCGATTTAAGTATAATTAGAGATGGATTAACATGGTTAACTGTGGGAGTGGACCAAGATTGAGGTGGTATTATAAATACCAATGGTTAGGGTCCTCACAGCTATGGTGTTATTTTCTTCTCCTGTTCCCATACTCAGAGAGAACTCAAGGGATATTGACAGGCTGTGGAAGACTCTGATCCAAGCAATCAAAGCGAATGAAATGGTTGAAAATCAATCTACAGCAAGAGGTATGTGTCTTATCATATCTTTTTAATGCTCATTGTATTATAATAATCTATGTGGTGTGTTCGTTAGGGTTCATGAAAAAAATCCAAAGGAGATCCAAAAAATCTTACAGTGGTATCAAAGCCTCCCACACAGATCTAGGATCAATGAGAAAGTATTGTAAAAAATTATAAATTTGATTGGATTGAAAAAGGGAGAGATTTTTCTTTCAAAATTCTCGTACGAACCTATCAAGGGTGTGCACCATGAAAAAAAATTTCTGGACTGATAAAAAGTAAAATAATTTATACCAGATTATAGGTCTCGAAGAGACAAAGCCGAAGGTATAAAAACTGTCATCGGAGGTGGCCTGACGCGCTCTCACACGCCGCTTGAAAAAGAGCGTCAGATCTACACGTCGGTGGCTATTAAAAAAAAAAGAGGAAAAGGAGTAGGGTTGACGTCACCTGGTCTGCCCCGTACTGGACCGAGCCGATCTAGGTCAGTCCAGGACCGAACCCGCTCCCAAACCAGCCCAGCCAAGGCCCAAGGGGACCTGAGAACCAGACTCAGGGTGCACGTGTGACCTGTGACCCGACCCATCCCGGATGGTTGATCCGAGGACCCGACCCATCAACCCAAAATTTGGATTAGAAACCCGAATGGGGGGTGGACCGGGTGGCCCAATGGTTGAACAGTCAAACCAAACCATGGTTCGGTTTAAAACCAGACCGTTTGGTTCTGTCTGGACCAAAGTATTTTAAAAAAAAAGGGATAGACAGTGGGTTTGGTCCAATCAGAATCGATCTCGGCCAGACCGAACCGAGCCAGGATGAACCGCCCAGAATCGATTCAGGTTTATAAAAGGTATGTGCTGACTTTGATTGGCGATTATGGAAGCTAGGAGCGTCGAATTTTGACACAGTTTTTTTACACTGTGTTCTTATTTTCGTGCTTTATAGTTTGGTACATAGTTTGACACAGTTTGGTAATTTGAAGAATTTGTTTTTGACTACAAAGTACCCAAAATTAGTCCGATTTGTAGTTTTTCCGTTTGTTTGTCAGTTATTTTTGTACCAGATGCATGTAAAAGATTATGTGTACATGAGGTTTTATTTATTGACTCACATGATGCTGTAAAATAGGGTTTGAGGATATCATTGTGGAATTAGGTCGATCCCACCAAAGTGGTACACTTAGTTTTATCATGATGTCTTCAATTTCAAAGTTCAAGTATTTGTAAATGCTTGTTTAAGGGCGATGCACACTCAAATGTGGCATTGTCAAGTTTTGTTCAAATTAAGGTTTGTAGATGTCACGTGAATATTGAGTGGAATCCATTAAGGTAGTACACTCAGTTCTAACATGGTGGTTCTCAAATCCCAATTTTGTACATTTACATATACAATAAATGATACATTATTTAATACACTGTTCTCCATGGTGTGAAAAACAGCTAAGAAAGACAGTATTAACCCAAAGATGACATTGTCAAAGTTAAAGGTATGTTCATGCACATGAGTTGAAAGAGTTTTGACTTTAAAGAGTCTCATTAACCCAAAGGTGGTGAGATTTCTGAGAGTCATTATTTTTTCACAGTTACTGAACATAAACTTAGAAGACCACTGCATGTTTATCACAAAGGATAATATATAGTTGGTTAACTCTTAAAAAAAATGATGTTTATTTGCATAAATGGTTGATATGGTTAATGCAAGTAAAAGATGTGTGTATAAGCCTTCTATTGTTTGATACTGTATTTAGACTCATTCACTGATGTGTTCATCTAAGTATGGTTGTCCCAAAGAATATTTTGATATCTATTTGTTTTTTATTTGGGACAAAATATAAGTAAATATAATAGCATGTATTTATATGAGTTTTTTGTAATTTATTTAATACATAATATTTTGTTCAGACTCATATAATGATGATGGTTTATATGTTTTAGGATGTCTGTCTCAGTGAATGTGCCAGATGGCATGGTAGTTTTTAATTCTCACTCTATCTGGGACAAAGGATAAAATTTGTTATGAAAGGATTGGAGACTAATCTAGGATCGTTTGACCTAAATGTATCTTTCATAATAGTTTACATAAGTTATGAGATATTATACCATTGAGGTTATATGTAGCAGTATTAAGATGAGAAATATTACGAATGGATTACCTAAGAGAAATCCAAAGGATAAGAATAATGTTTCAGAAGGGGTCGAAAGATAGTTTATTGACCTAGTTCTCTAGTACCAGTTATGTTATAAATGGTAATGTGATGGAGTATTTTTTGGAGCTATCAACTATCACTAAAAAGCCCAAGGACAATGAGACCAAAGTAATTGATATATTAGATATCTCATTCCTTGCTAGAAAATATATTCTGATCTAGGTAGCTTACATTACCAGAGGGGAGAAATAGCTAGTGATAAGATTGGTGTTGGGTAACTTTAAGGTGGATTGCTCAAAGATGGGTAGATTGACCAGAGATAGGTGGTTTGACCAAATACTGTTAAGTCATGTAGGCATAGCTAAAAGGAGGATAAAGATTCTAGAATTCCCTAGGTATTTGGAGTAGAAGGGTTATGAAGATTGTTGGCTTGAATACGAGTTGAAAATATTAAGTTTTTCATTGTAAAGTTTCATTTTATATTCAAATGATTTTTTTGCTCTTGGTTTTATTTTGTTTTATGTTTATTGTTTGACTTAAAATATTGTTCTCATATTGAAAATATAATGATTTTATTTGAAATACCAGAATGAAAGTTTTTTCCTTTCAACTAAATGGAAATAAATTATGCTGTTATGGTGCTTATGATGTTGTAAAGTAAATGAATGTCTATAATGTTGACTATGTTTGTTTTGTAAAGTGGTGAATAAATTTTCAAGGTTAGTGTAAGACCCGCACTCCACTAACTTGGTTTAACCGTGTCGTGCCAGGTCTTTCCATCATTCTTGGACCAAGTGGACCGAGCGTGTAAAGACAGATCACAAACCAGGTATAAAAATAGACTCAACACCCAAAACTGAATGCATATGGTCGGATACCTGGGTATGTGTAAGCACCACATTTTTGCCATCCCCAGCCATGAACAAGAGTCTTAATGGGCATATTCAGAAGGGTTGCGGGTCAATTCAAGGTTTGGACGATAAGTGGTGATTTCAAAGCTGATTTTGGCGGGCCCTACAGCAAGGTCATGAAAATACTTTCGAAATGATACCAGAATCACTCAATTCCGATATCAAACGAAGAAGATGTCGCGATTTTAGTCGGATTGAATTTGGCTTACCAAATCCAAGGGCTTTTCTGTAAATTATCATAAATTAAGGATTTATTGGGCAAATTATCATAATTAAAATCGATCGGACTTCAATTCTTCATATCTTGATCATTCGAAGTCCGAATCAGGCGATTCAAGTGCCAGTGTGCTCCATTACCTGTCATCTTCAAAGTGGACGTAAAGAATTTTGGGCAGAAGCCGCCAGCGGGTCCCATGCAAAGTTGTCGGCCGAATTATCGTCAAAACTTCAATTCTTCATATCTTGATCATCCGAAGTCCGAATCAGGCGATTCAAGTGCCAGTGTGCTCCGTTACCTGTCCTCTTCAAAGTGGACGTAAAGAATTTTGGGCAGAAGCCGCCAGTGGGTCCCATGCAAAGTTGTTGGCCGAATTATCATCGAAGCTTCAATTCTTCATATTTTGTTCATCTGACGTCCGAATCTGACGATTCGAGCACCAGTGTGCTCCTTTGTCCGTCCTCTTCAAAGTGGACGTGGAAAATCTGAGACATAGGTCGTCAAAATTTTTCATGCGGAATTGCAAGCTGAGAGGACTCATAATAGAGAGAGAAATCAACCCAGTCCATGCTTACTCAGTTCAACCAAGTTCAAACCCAATTTAGTCCAACCATGTCAAATTCAATCAGTCCGACCCGACCCAACCTAGACCGGCCCAGGTCGAGTCGGGTCGGTCCATGTGTATGTACCTGTTATATATATATATATACATTTATATATTATATAATATATGCTTTATGTTATATTATATATATATATATATATATATATATATATATATATATATATATATATATATATATATATATATATATATATATGGTCAAGAAAGAAGAATCCGAAGAGAGAGGGAGGAAGAGAGAGAGAGGATGAGAGAGGAAGAGAGAGAGAGGGAGGAAGAGAGAGAGAGGAAGAGAGAGAGAAGAAGAGAGAGGAAGAGAGAGAGAACGAAAGGAAAGGGAGGGAGGGAAAGATGGAGGTGCTGCCACCTCCACCTTCCCCATACCCATTTACCCCTCACCGCCACCTCCTCCTCCTTGAGCCCAACGAGCAGCACCACTTCACTGCCACCTCCTCCTCTCCATGCTGCCACCTCCTTCATCGAGCCACACAACAACTCACCCACTCCTCCATTCCCATTTCTCCCTTACCGCCACATCCTCCTCTCCTTTGAGCCCAACAGCCCAACCACTAACACCTCTCCATCCCTCATACCTACTCACTCCTATGCTGCCATAGAGCCGCCCAACCTCACCGCCACCTCCTCCTACCCATGCTGCCACCTACCTACCCAGCCGAATCACCATCCCTCACTGCCACCTACATCTTCTCCCTTACCCGGAACCATCTTTGCTACGAGTTCAACAGCCATGCCCGCACACCCACCGCCACTCCACATCCGCCACAGAGCCGCCCAACCTCACCGCCCGGCCCATGCCTCCATGCTGCCGCCCTCCTCTCCATGCTGCCTCCATGCTGCCACCAACCCTTCCTCCTTGCTATAAAATCCCATCTCAACCGAATGAGAGGGGGGATTTTTTCTGGCGGGTTTTTGAGGTAGCAGATCATTTTTGGTCTGAACTACCTCTAAAAAAAAAAAAAAAAAAAAAGAAGGGAGAGGGGAAAATCGGCAGCACCCGACCACCTCTGCTCCTCCTTCTCACCACCTACCTCACCTACGACACCACCCACAATCATCATCGATTCATCCCCGACCACCTCGCGGCACCCTGCGACGATCTTCGTTGGCAATCCGACGACCCGGCAACGTTTCATCACTCTCAACCGTCGAAACAACATCAAGCCAGGTCGGCCTTTTTTTCTCTCCCTCTCCTCAGTTGGCATAGCAGCGTGTAACAATATATTGGTTAATTTTTTTTTTTGGCTCTTCTGATATCATGCTCGTATTATTTGTTGTTGTATTCTTTGATATATAATGCATGGATTTTTAGTTTTTGATATCATTACATGTATTTTATCATTCTTTTTTTTGATATCACAGTGGCATATTGTATCATGTTTATTTAACCTATGATTTTTTATTGTGCATCATTATTCCAATTTTTGATATCATATTGTATATAATAATAATAATAATAATAATTATCATTATTATTATTATTATTATTATTATTAGTATTTTTAATCTATGTTGTTATATTGTATATAATTAATATGGGATTTTACATTGTATTTCGACCCTTTGTTTGCTTGGTACATGAATATTATTTAAATTTATTTATTTATTTAATTTTATTCTTTATCACCGATCATTTTTTGAGATTTGAACCATCATGTCTATCTAGTGTTTATTGAGAATCAGTTATGTTAATATTTCAACATGATGAAAATCAAACCATTGATCATGGAATTTAATGTGACAGAAATTGACCGATGTGCTTGTAAATTTTATGTGATGAAAAAATGATCCGACCATATGATGAGATTTTTATGAAATTGGTCCGACCATAGGTTTGGAATTTTAATGTGGGTGATCCAACCACATGATCTGAATTTTATGAGAGTTGATCGTGACCTTAGAATTTTAATGATTTGATTATAGCCACTGATCTGAAATTTTGATGTGATTTTAATTAATTCGAAACGTTAGATGATCTTTGGAAGTGATGTTAATCAATCTGAACGGCTGGATTGTGATCTTGATAATATGAACCGTTAGATGGTCTTTGGAAGTGTTTTTAATCAATCTGAGCGGTTAGATTATCATGATGAACGATCTGGGCCATTAGATTATCTTTGGGAATGATTTAAATGAATCTGAACGGTTGGATTATGATCTTGAGTGATTTAAATCGTTGGATTATCATCGTGGAAATTTTGAGTGATGTAAATTGTTGAATCTGGATCATAATTGATTTAGACGAATCTGAACCATTGATTTCTTAGTCTGATCATGATAGGAGATCTAAGCCATAGATCATAGCTATTTTGATGAGATATGAGTCATTGATCATGATTATAGCTATTTGATGAGATCTAAGCCGTTGATCTTGGCTGTTTTGATGAAATCTAAGTGTTGATCATGATCATCTTTTTTTTTGAAGAGATATAACCGTTAGATTGAGGATCTGATATTGTCTAGGTTGTTATATCCATGCATCTATCATGTTCCCTTGATTATGCTGTCATATTATGCACTACCATGTTTGGAATGCTTACAATGTTAGCTTTGTGCACACTGCCATGCTGATCTGCTATTGTATGCTATGCTTGAATGATGTTTATGTCGGCAAGAACTTACTTTTCGCTACACCCTAGTCGAACTGCCGTGCATGTACACTGATAGAAGACACTCCTAGGTGTGGGGACGTGCATGTAGGCACCCACATTCATGGGAAGGGTAATAATGGAAAAATGATAAAATTCTTAATCAAGAATCATGAAGCCTAGCCCAACAATTCTAAAATCAGGGTTGTAAGTGACAATGGTAGTTTAGGACGATCCCTACCCCTCAGTTCATTTTCCCTAGGATGCAGAATCTAGATAGGTGTAATGTTGAATCCGACCACAGATCATCTAGGATTATCTTTCGGTCCAGCTGGACCACCCATATTCTGACCCAAGTGGGTCACCCAATGAACAGTGCCATTTTCGAATTACGCGGATCCTGATTCTCAGGTCAATACCCTGAGATACGTAGGTAGTCTGGGAAACTCCCAGATACGGTTCCACACATCAATCAATGTGCCCTCATACATCACTCCCTGAGAGTACAAACCTTACTCCCTGAGAGTACAAACCTTACTCCCTGAGAGTACAAACCTTACTCCCTGAGAGTACAAACCTTACTCCCTGAGAGTACAAACCTTACTCCCTGAGAGTACAAATCCAACTCCCTGAGAGTACAAACATCACTCCCTGAGAGTACAAACCCTACTCCCTGAGAGTACAAACATCACTCCCTGAGAGTACAAACCCTACTCCCTGAGAGTACAAACCCTACTCCCTGAGAGTACAAACCCTACTCCCTGAGAGTACAAACCCCACTCCCTAAGAGTACAAACATCACTCCCTGAGAGTACAAACCTTACTCTCTGAGAGTACAAACATCACTCCCTGAGAGTACAAACCTCACTCCCTGAGAGTACAAACCTTACTCCCTGAGAGTACAAACCCTACTCCCTGAGAGTACAAACCCTACTCCCTGAGAGTACAAACCTTACTCCCTGAGAGTACAAACCCTACTCCCTGAGAGTACAAACCCTACTCCTTGAGAGCCATACCTTACTCCCAGAGAGTACAACCCACGAAACGAACTACGTCGTACCTGATTTCCGGGACCTCTGGAATACGTAGGCAACTTGGAGGACTCTCCAAGTACGGTACCCCATCTTAGTATCCTTAGGTTCCCCATATCCATATCCATATCCGTATCCATATCCTCGTTCACTTCGATCCATTTTAGGCTATCTCTAGATTCAATCTCCATCATCATCAAGCATAAACTTCAACTTGAATAAATTGAATCTAAGAAAGCTTAATCATAATCCACATCCATAAACCTTAATCACTTTCTGTTTCGAACTACGTTTTTGGACTTGATTTACAGGATTGGAATACGTAGGCAATTTGAGATGTTTTGGACATCTCAGATTCAGTCCATCACCGAACCATCTTTGGTTCGGTTCATTGTATATTATTTTATTTGTTTTCTTACTTTAAGAACATGTTTGGCTGAACTTAAGCTAGAAGAACTCAGCAACTTGGCATATGATCCCCCTTGAGCCCTAGTCATCATCCATTGACCATGAACAGTCAGAATCATAGAGTCTAAGGAAAGTAGAATCACATAGGAGGCCGATTTTTGGATCGGGCAGTTTTGGGTGCCTAACACCTTCCCAAACTGTACTTTGAACGCTTACCCGTTCTCTGTTGGACCAAAGCCGATATGTTGGGTCATGAGTCAATAGAAGTCTTATCTCAGGATGAGGCTACATTTTAGGTCCTAGACCTTAATCTAGGTGGCGACTCCAAATCATTTTACCGTCCATTCAGCGTGGGTGGACATTTGTCCTCATAGTATGTACGATCGACCATATGATAAGAATGAAGATCACAAATCCAGGACCCCACAATCGATCATTTCGACCCTACGGTCGACAGGTTCTGCAACCGTAGCCATCGACCATGAGACCCCAGATCAGACTTCGAGTTTTGGAAACTTTCTTAAATTAAGAGATTTCTTTCCTAAATGAAAGAGGACTCTATATGGAGAGTTTTCTTCTATATAAAGGATATCCCTTAGTCATTTTTCACTCTTTTAGAACATTAGTAAACCCTAGAGAAAAAAAAGGGAAGAGAAGGAAGAGAAGGAGAAGAAGAAAAGACTAAGGAGAGGATTATGTTAAGAAGAGATTGGCTCTCTACCACAGGCAAAGGTATGAACCTAATCTCTGGAGATGTAAACTCTAAGGAATAAGACTTCTATGGAGGTTAGGAGATATTAACCTATTATGATCTATGTGATTCTTTGAGAAAATCCCAAGGATAACCATGAGGGATGAGTTTGATGATTAGGACTGATAAGAAACTACTAATGATGGCCATGACCTTAGAATAAATCCAATTGAAGATCATAGGATTTGACCCAGGAAGAACACGAATTGCATGTAGTCTGTGACCAGAAATCCCAAGGTCGCAGCTACGGTCAACCATAGCATGATCAGCATAACCAGAGGATCGACCATAGGCATTTGGGAAAATTCAGGAATCATATGGTTGCAGCTACGGTCGCATATGGAATCATATGGTTGCAACTACGGTCGCACCATATGCGACCGTAGGGTATCGACCATAGGCAGTAAGGTCGATATAGTATGAAACCATAGAACCAATCAGACACCTATCAGTGCTCTGTTTTGATTTTCGACTACTGTAACATGTCACATATGAACCCTAACTTAAATTCATTTAACTTTTAGGTTGTTAAATCAATTCAAAGAGAATTTCAAGGCTTGGAAGGAGATCGAGTATTGCTAACAGGTGAGGGAACGAGACCTAAACTAATTGGATAATAATAAACTCTTTATTTTTATTGAGTCCAATGCCATGATTGATTCTATGTGTGTATGCTTGTAATGTGCATCTCACATGTCATCCAATATTCCTACTATTACTACTCATGCATATTTAATTCTGTTTATTTATAACATGATGATGATGATGCTAGAAATAGACATGTGATTGTATGCGTGTGGTTGGTGTGTTGGATGCGAGTGGAGCATCAGGGGGAGGATGTGGCATGGTGGTCTCTGACCTTGTCACCAGCTAGCTCTATCTCTACTCAAGTCTTGTCTACTGACATCGTGGTATCGCCATTATCTTAGCAAGACTATTACGTCGTAGGGTATCAAGGGAGGTGGTCTCGGACCGTGTGGTCTCTGACCCTGTCGGGGGGCCTTAGCTCTATCTCTATGGACGTATTGAGGGATGCTGGGGTGAGGCCTTGGATACACTGTTTGACATTATGATTGATTAGTTGCGAGCCCAGTTTGCAAGCCCTCGCCAGCAGGGGCTTACGTGTTGGTATGGGTAGGGTATCAGGGGAAGTGTTGACGGTATTTGATCCAGACACTTTAGCTCTATCTCTATTCCATGGTGGGTGCATGTGGGACAACAATGATGTTTGATCCATAAGACGGATTCACACACTCGTATATAAAGGTGCGGGGGCCACCAAACATTTCTATAGTTCATTGTAAACTTAAAAACCAAACCAAATATATGAATTGAATGCATGCATATGTTTATTGCATTGTTTTGTTTGCTTACTGTGCCATGATGTGTACTCACCCTTTCGACGTCAAATATTTTTAATTGATGATGCAGGTCCTACTGTTGAAGAATATATGAATGCATTGACGTATGAACATGTTGCCGCCATGGACGTAGAAGCTATTGAAGATGCGCATGATTCTTCATGTGAGTGCAACCAGTGCATATTCGATTAGTTTAACTATATTTGATTATTGGAACATGTAATGGATTAATTATTTTTGTCTTGAGTGTTGGAGATAATCGGACTAATTATTTATTATCATTGTTAGACACTCAGTTTATTATCTGTAAGACTTTTACTTATTTGTTTATTATCTCTGATTATTACCGTGGAATGTGTGTGTGGTTTGATATGGTGGGTATGACCTGTAAGAGTTCCTGATTGAACCATTGGTTTATTGACGGTTCATCACACTAATTTGGTTAGACCATAATTGAGGTGTGACAGTTAGACTGTACAATCTTAGGTTCTCTAGTTGTACTTGTCATATTGTTGATCTCTAAGGCAAGCAGAGACAGGTTAAGGCAGTTTTTTTTGGAATGGTTGAAAGGTTTTGTCAATGGGAGTCTTTAGATTCTCTTAGTCAGTGGGAGTGTTTAGATCTACTTGATTAGTGGGAGATCTGATAATTGATGATTTATCTATGATTGTTTGTGTTGCCTATGGATTAATGTGAATGATTATTGGTGAGCATTCATTTCATTACTTGTATGCATTCCTAATTGATTAAGACATGTCAAAGTTGAAATACAATAATTAGCCAAAGAAAATGGTAAGTCAAAGTATGATATTAATCTAAACTGGAGGAGGTTTGCCTATATAAGTTGGATAATATCAAAGTGTGTTGATCTATAAGGATTTTAAGGTAACGGGATCATGGTAATTCGATTATTGGATTCAAGTATTCATCTAAAAGTGAATTATGTCATTAAGTAGACATGTGTATGTGGCTGACAAAAGGGGGTACACCGGATGTGTAGGAGTAGTTTTCGTTGTTGTTCGACATTGGTAGGCTTGATGACTGGATCAAAGTAAATGATGATTTTTGTGTAATTAGATTCCATGGCCACACTGGGTCAATGGTGACTTCATAATTAATATAGCCCAAGTGGGAGATTGTAAGATATTTTTATGGGCTAAATTAATTATAAGGTTAATTAGTTCAGTGAGAGTCTGGTTACAGGTAAACCGGTTTAAATATAATTAGAGATGGACCAATCTGGTCCACTGTGAAACTGGACCAGGGTTGAGGTGGTATTATAAATACCAATGATTAGGGTCCCCATAGCTATGATGTTATTTTCTTCTCCTATTCTCATACGCAGAGATAACTCAAGGGATCCTGACAGGCTGTAGAAGACTCTGATTCAAGCATTCAAAGCTAAGGAAACGGTCGAAAATCAATCTACAGTAAAATGTATGTGTCTTGTCATCTTTTTTTAATACCCATTGTATTATAATAATTTGTGTAGTGTGTTCGGTAGGGTTCATGGGAAAATCCCAAATGAGATCTAAAAAATCTCAAAGAACTCTCCATAGGGATTGTTCCAAGCTCCTTCTTCTTTGCGAAAGA
Source organism: Protea cynaroides (assembly GCA_028583415.1). Classification (NCBI taxonomy): domain Eukaryota; kingdom Viridiplantae; phylum Streptophyta; class Magnoliopsida; order Proteales; family Proteaceae; genus Protea; species Protea cynaroides. The sequence goes on along the minus strand of CM053265.1, from coordinate 72,461,895 downwards.
ACTGGGTGTCTTCTGGCCAATTGTTGTAGTGGCCTGCATCTGTAGGGCCTCCGCTCCACTCTGGTTTGCCAGCAACTTCAGCCATAGCTTTCAAGCTACTGATTATGTACGATATATAAATCAAACACCCAACAACAAGCAAATCATGTAAAATAAGAACCATTTAAAAAAAAAAAGTTAAAGAACTAAATTGGAAGCAATTTAGAGAAACCCAGAAGCATTACTCATCGAACTAAACGTATTTCAGCAGTGGAAAGCTCCAATTCCAAGGAATTTCCATGTCCCATTAAGCTCAAGGTAAGATGGGTATTAGAGCTCCCCTGTTGGGTTCGAAGACTTTTCTTGTGGCTCAGAAGGATTAGGGGATGGGCTTTGAGATTCTTAAGGAATAGTATCTCACAAATAAACATGAGGGAAAAAAGAAAGAGTGATCATTTCTTGAGATGAGAGGGAGTTGAGTTTAAGAGAATGGTTGAAGCTTTTAGGACTCCAAAAAAAAAAAGAAAAGAAGAGATGGAGACACAGAGAAATATTGATGGAGGAGAAAGAGGGTTGCGGAGTGAGGTTGTTATGGCACATTTCCATCGATTCTCTTAAACGTGGGTGTTTTTGTCGAAGGAGAGAGGATGTAAGAGGAACTGTTATAAAAATTATTACTTTTACTATTTTACCCTTTCAAAAACACATGCTCAATAAATGCATGCGTAAAAAGTTTTTGGCCCAAAATCATAAAGAGGTTTATAATGAAAAATAGGTAAAAACTTCTTTCTGATTTTGAATTTATTTTTATTTTTATTTCTCTTAAATAGCATTTAAAAAATAAAATCAAATCATTTTAATAACAAAAAATAAAAATAAAAATAAAAATAAAAATGGATCCCAACTAGGGCTCTCTTTGGTTTGTATTATATAACGTATTATATAATATATTATAAACTTTGTGATTTTTTGGCATAATTTATAATGTCTATTTATAATTAAAATAAATAGATATAATTCATAATTTACAAATAGATTATTAATTATTTATCATTATATCTTATTTCTCATTATATAATGTGTTATGTTTAGTGATACCAAATGATCATTATTTATTATTCAAAATCTATTATCATAATTGATTTATATAAATAACTTATAATACATTATATAATACAAACTGAAGAGAACCTAGGTATAAGGAAATGTACAAAGAAATAAATGAAATTTTCCGTATTAACAAAGGTTTAATTGGGAGTCGGGAATCGGGGTTCCATAAATTCATCAGGTACGTGGGTCCAGAAATCAGCAATTGGATGGGATGGTTGAATACTTGAATCATCGGTCTACAACTTGTCAAACATCTATCCATTCATTCCAACTGCTTCGGTATCATCACCGTTATCAACGGCCTTGGATCTTTCTGACTGGCCGGCACTCGGCAGCAATAACCCTTAACGATATCGTGGATCTTCACCCACAATTCTCCTCGTGCTCCTTCAGGCGTAGATTAGTAAGTCATGCGGTCTTACCAAGCGGCGTGTAAGTAAAAAGCATTTCCCTTGTTTGGTGGCTTTTAAACTGTTCGATTTTCTTGCTTAACGGCTTAGGTTCTTCTCCCAGGTCATTCGGACATCAGACGCTCTGCATGTTAGCCACGTTATTGCCATTCACGTTTTGTGGGTCCTACACCTGTCAAATGGGTCCCGCATTTATTAATCTTTTTATTGGAAGAAAAATCAAAATGGTATTCATTCTGACTCATCGATGTTATCATCCCAAGACACTGAATAAACATTATTTTAATCAATTTAAGATGATCCTCTCAACAACCACAAGCTTATCCCTGAAACGTTCCTCCCTCGGTTATCCCTCGCCTGGCAAGGACGGGATTTGAGGAAGTTCATCTCCCCATGTATTGGTAGATAGATCGACTGATCCTTAATTCTTAAATCAGTCATAGAAACCTATTCTCCCGGGAGAGGATTTTTATCTATTATAAAAACCATGGATGGCAAAACTTATTTAGAAATATTTTTTATTTACATTCATTCCTTTTGTAGTCAATTTGTACGATTATGATACATATATAGGATGATACATATATAGGATGTCGTCAATGTTCACGAACTTACCCATAATACAAATGATATCTTGAAAGGCTTAAGGGAATCAATGGATTGGTTTGGGTCAATTTTGATTTGGATCAAATTGGTTTCGTATTGCAGTCTAAAACATATTCAATCAGAGATTTGGAGTAGGGTCGACTGCAGTGTACACATTAGTTAAAAAAACCGGTCTAGTTTGTTATCGGACTAACTTAATTGATTATTATTAATTTGATATTAGTTTGGTTTCAGTTTATAATATATATATATATGTAGTAAAATATTAGATTAATAGATTATATCAAGCCATTATTAGAGTTGGTTCAGTTTCAGTGTTGATTTCTTACGTATATATTTAATAAAATATTAACTTAATGGACTCTTATCAATCTTTATAGAGTTGATTCGATTTTAATCTTTTTTGTTTTATTTAGTTTGAACTTATCAATTATCCGATCTAGTTCAACTTTTCATCGAACATTAAAACACAATCCAAATCCTATCTAATAAGATTTGATTTCAATTTGATCCAGGTTTAATCAAGTTAGTTCGGTTTTGATTTTCGATTAAGTTTAATTTTGACAACCTAGTGGAAATAGGTATAAAACTAACCAAACGGCTTCTCTTATGTTTGGATGCTAAGAAGAAAAAAAAAAAAAAAAAAAAAAGAAAAAAAAAAAAACAATAATAATGACTAAAAGGTGAATCTATGTATCTATCTCTAACCCTAATTTTCATTTTTTTTATGTTTATATTATTGCATCATTTGGAAAGGGTCCCACCGAATGATGATGAACTTCGATGGCTCAGGAACACTGTAACGTCTCCTACGATGATGGGATATGATGACCTTCTTAATTTATGGCAGTATAAAACGTGATGGGATTGATGGAACTGCTCTTTGCTTTACGACAAATCGGTTTGGTTGATCGGACAAGCGACGATTCAACAGGGTCTGCAGTCTGCTACCGACCTACAGTTTTTCATATATTAATTTCTTTACCTCACGGTCCAGGGGAAGTGAGAAGTTACGGAAGCTCATTGTTGATTTCTTGTTAGACTTTGGGTGTCTTGCTCTTTGATTTAGCAGAAAACGAAAAAACAAGTCTGCTGCCATTTGGGTTTTGAGATTGGTAGCAGTTACGATGGGAAGTATTGAGAAATCGATTGCAGCTCGGGGACGATTGGCTCTTCTTTCAGCTCATCTTGCTGCGGCTGAACCTGCTGGGTTCTCATCCAGTTTGGAAGCTTCGTGTGTTTCTTCTCAAGAACTCGTACCTCCGCCGGGGAATCTCAAAGGCACTTTGACGATTGTTGACGAGAGAACGGGCAAGAAATACCAAGTTCCGGTTTCTGAAGAAGGAACTGTGAAAGCTATAGATTTTAAGAAGGTAAAGATCTTCAATTCTCGTGTAATTGACTCTTTTTTTTCCCATGTTAATGAATGCTAATTTGAATGATATAGATTTTTCTGAAGTTGGGTGGTGTAAATTGTTGTGTATTGCTTCGTCTGTTTTATTGTCTTATCGATTTTGAATTTTTAAGTGTGTAATCAGGTTTTATTTCTCTGGTTTGCAATGTTTGTTGGTGTATTTGGTGACAACAGAAGAACGCCTTGACCTTTTTGTTGTCATATTTGTTTTTGTTAATTCTCTTTGTCCGGTTATTCATTTTTTATTATGGGAATCGCAGATAACAACCGGGAAGTATGACAAAGGGCTTAAGGTTTATGATCCTGGGTATCTTAATACTGCTCCCGTCCGGTCAGCAATCTGTTATATCGACGGAGATGAAGGGATTCTCAGATACAGAGGGTACCCGATTGAAGAGTTGGCTGAGAATAGTTCGTTTCTGGAAGTGGCCTATTTGCTGAGTAAGTATCTCTGAACAAATTGTAAAGAGTTCGTCTTTCTTTTTTCTTCATAACTCCTCTGTTAATGGTTGCGGCAAACTAAATCCTCCTCTTCTACAGTGTATGGAAATTTACCTTCTCAAAGTCAATTAGCGGATTGGGAATTTGCAGTGTGTCAACATTCAGCTGTTCCTCAGGGTCTTCTGGTATATATTTTTTTTTCTACCTTCACAACCCAAGATAGTCTTTCTCAATCTTTAACTTCTACTATCAAGTTTACAATGGATCGGTTTCTTATGTCTCCCATAGGAACATTATGTAGCATAATATTTTGTTTTTTCTATGTTATTGCTTCTGCAACTTTTGGTATTTTGCCTACCCCTCATCTTGGTGATGCAAAATACATGCTGGGTTACTTTGTCTCAAGGAATTTCTAATTGGGAAGCTGAAATGGATTATTAATTTCCGGGCATGTAAACCACCATTTTGTTTCCTTGATGCGGTATCCACATTCCACGCATGAATTGAAGTCTGGTCTGGTATGCTCAAAACATCCCTACGAGCAACACCTAGAAGCAAATATTCATCTGAATTTATGAACCTTTTTCTGCTATTCCTTGTTTTTCCACGTACGAAAAGGTTTTCTACAAGGATATAGTGTTTCTCTAGTCCAGCACCAAGTTTTGCCACGTATCAATATCTTGGTAATGGTCGACTGTGGTCACATGCTTAATTATATATTAAAATTCAATCATACACTCTTCCTTGTATTCACAGCCATCCATTTCTTTTTGAAAAAGTTTCATTTTTTCTTTGGATTTTCAGAGCTTTGTTTTGCCACCTGGCCACCTCCATTGAAATTTTACATGATAGTAGGGACCTTTGGAGTCTACCTATACACGCAATTTCAGTTCTGTCCAATCTACCATGTGATGAATGTTGGTGCTGGACTAGATTAACACTCCCGTCTTGCTAGACTAAAAAAAAACTTTTTCCATAGACAAACATCATTAAAATCTGTAGAGCTATCACGAATTACGTCCCCTAACTTATAATGCTACTTGCATGGACTTTTCCAATTGGATGGATGAAACACCAGTTTTTATGCCTACTGGATTTGAAAGCTCTTCAATTCAACATCTCTGGATTTTTTTTTTGGGAATGTTTCTAAAATTCTGTATTTATTACCGATTCTCTTCCCTTTTTTACATGACAAAATGAAGATAGGCCCTGCATTATGAAGCCCTGCATTATGAATGTTCCTTTTTCCTCAAAGAGAGAATAAAGAAAAAGGAAAGTAAAAAAGAAGCTTCTAGATTGTGGAGGCACATTTTCACATACACATGCCTTAATATAGGGATGAGTTATAGTTTTCCTGAATTCACCCTCACTTTCTGCTTGATTGTTTCTTGTTTCTGTCCATTAGTTAGGAAATGTTGGTGTGATCTCATTAAGTGGAAGTGCCCAATTGTAACACAGTAAGGAAGAAGCTGTACTGACTGCTTATTTTGGTTGGGGTTTCATTGTTGTGGGGTATATTGAATTCATTAAATATATTAGAAGATCCCTTTACTAAGGTTGTAAGGAAAACCATGTTCTGACAATTTTATACGGTGGATGAACGGAGATACCTCATTCCTATTGGTTGCAGTAGTGATCAACCAATATAAATGTATGCTTATTATGCCTTTAAAAGAAAGGAAAAAAATTATATGGCATCATGTCTTCAGATGAGGCTCTTGGCGTCAAGAGAAATAGGATCCTTGATCATTTGAGATTGCGTGAGCAGAAGTAGTTGGTAGACAATGTAATTGCCATTATTACTTACGCAAAAACCAATTGAAGAAATTTTTATTACTAAGTGGTGGTTTCTTTATAATTGTCTTGTGTAGGATATCATACAGGCAATGCCTCATGATGCACACCCAATGGGTGTGCTTGTCAGTGCAATGAGTGCTCTTTCTGTCTTTCATCCAGATGCCAATCCTGCTCTCAGAGTAAGTTTTTAGTTTATAGTTTGAAATTTGTTTTCATATATTACCATAGGAATAAATGCATAATTAGTTTTATACTTCAAGACTTAACTAATTCAACAGTATTCTGAGTCTCTGAGGTTTTAAAATATCTTCTACTCTTTCATTTATTTATTGATACAGGGTCAAGATATTTATCAGTCGAAACAAGTGAGAGATAAGCAAATAGCACGTGTTCTTGGAAAGGTTTGCTTATATATATTTGTTTCTTTACTTTCTGACAATTCTCTATTTTCCCGCTTTCTTTCCCTTTAATGATTTTCTAGAAATTAAGATAATTTAGTGGCTTTATGCAAAATTATGCTTCAGTTTATCTGCCATGTAATTTTAGTCGTCCAAACCTGAATGCCGCTTATTCTGGTTCTCTAAACTAACTTATAAAATGACTTTTATTTGCAGGCACCCACAATCGCAGCAGCAGCTTATTTGAGGCTGGCTGGAAGATCACCTGTTCTTCCTTCTAGTAACCTTTCTTATTCAGAGAATTTCTTATATATGTTGGATTCATTGTAAGTTTAACTGCTAATTTTCTTCATCATATTTAAATTTTAAAGAAATCTGAATTTTCTTTCCTCTTGGATATTTTGGGATAGTGCTACTTTTCCTACTAAATTTTTGTTTTCTCATACTGATAAGATCTTGATTTCAATTTTTTTTTCCAGAAGAAATAATAATGAAAATAATACTAGTCTAGTGAAATAGTTGTCTTCTTTTATTGGAGACAGAGAATGTTTCCGAGCTTTATTTTTTCCTGCAGTAGCTGTCATGAATCAATACATTGGGTCCCACACGCATCATTTTAGCTTTTCTTCATCACGCTGAACATACTCATGAACATTGAACCATATCATGGCATTATGGAAATTTATAGGATTCATCTCATCTAGTTGGAATTTTTTTTCTTTCCAAATTCCAGGGGCAACCGATCTTACAAACCCAACCCTCGGCTAGCTCGAGTTCTAGATGTTCTCTTCATACTCCATGCAGAGCATGAAATGAATTGCTCCACTGCTGCTGCCAGGCATCTGGCATCTGGGTATGCTTCTTATAGACTATTTCCAAAAAAGTAGCACATAATGGTATAATGTGTGTGATGTACCTAATACTATCATTCGCAGTGGTGTAGATGTCTACACTGCTCTTGCTGGAGCTGTTGGGGCACTTTATGGTCCCCTTCATGGTGGAGCCAATGAGGTATCCATGAAATTTTATGTTTATGTTTATACCTTCCTGTCTATTGATCACGTGTCTAATTTGTGACCATCCACAAAACCAAGTTTTTGTGCCTTAAAAGTATTTCATTCCATGCCACTGATCTTGAGCATTGTATTGATGAGCTGAATAACATGTTGCAATTGTTACCTTGTTCATTATAGGCTGTTCTAAAGATGCTGAACGAGATTGGAACAGTTGATAAGATTCCTGAGTTCATTGAAGGTGTGAAAAACAGGTTAGTCTTTCAGCTATGCTTCTTCTTTCCTATGATGTTTTTTAAAGGGAGTATTGGAACAGATTTTTTTTTGTTTGTTAAGTTTTTATTGATATTTCTTATGTCTTTTTACCAACTTTTGTGTTCAGGAAGCGAAAGATGTCTGGTTTTGGGCACCGTGTATACAAGAACTATGATCCCCGTGCCAAGGTCATACGCAAGCTGGCAGAGGAAGTTTTTTCCATTGTTGGGCGGGATCCTCTCATTGAGGTCTTACTCTTTCTCCATTATAACACTTTCCCTTGCAATTCATATTTTTTAGCATGGAGGGTAAACTGGATACTTTGCTGGCCGATATGTGTATACACCTAATATCTGCTTAAGCAGTAGACTCAGAAGCAAAAAAATAGGGTACATGGTAAACCATTGGAAGTCTCTACAACCCTGGATGATTTTATGCGATTTGATTGCATTATAGTATGTTAATAAGGAGCCCTTATTCATTCAGGAGAGCCTCAATCAAATGCCATGGGATATTATCCAGCCTAATGGCACAACCTGGAGCCGCATGAATTAGGTTCCTAATATGATTTTATGGGATTTGATTGGATTCTACTATGTTAATAAGGAACCCTTATTCATTCAGGAGAGCCTCAAACAAATGCCATGTGGTATTATCCAGCCTTATGGTACAACCCGGAGCCTCATGAAAAAGGTTCCTAATAATTCATGAGCAAGCGATTTTTTGTTACTTGTATGCCTTCCTAATATGAAAGCAATCTAATTAGGCTAATCATCTTGTTGGTGACATCTTCAACTTGTTTGTGAATGCATACCACGTGACATTACTGCGGGCAATGGTCTGTACTCTCTAGTAAGATAAGGTGTCAGCGCACAGAATTGTAGCAGATTCAGGAGAGTGGAATTTGTCTTTCTAAATCTTATTCTGTCTGAAGGAACTGTTTGCAGCAGATACCACCTCTTGCTCTAAAATTTCCCTTATCCTTAGAAAAGGAACACAGAGAGCACATCTGGGCGTGGGCCTTAAAAGTCCTTCATACCAAAAAGAGCCTCTCTAATCTCGTTTTTATTTGGTTCTCTGAGGTCTATAACACTGTTATCTGACAGCTTACTATGCAAGATACCCTTCTGGTCAAACTGAAATATGCAGATCTTTCTGCTTCACTTCCGGGTTTTTTTTTTTCTAGTAGGCTTGTATGTCTCTTGCCCTCTTCCCCCCCCCCCAACAGTTATTCTCTCCTTGATCGTCAAAATGGACAGTATTCCATTTATAGGCTTTGGTTGCATGAGAAATGGTGGAAGAAATTAGTATTTGAGCCGTCTCAATCGAATCAGTCCACCCAAGATGGCTGATTAAGAAATGACTCCTCATATTCTGTTTTGTTGGGATAAAAGGCTTAGTTGAGTCAGTTGAGTTTAATGACTCATCATATCATGCCAGCTTGGGATAAATTTCATGAGCTTCTTGCTCAGCAGTAGCCAACTCACGTTTAGGATGAAGCAGCTGAAGTTCTGATTGAGCCCTCTCTAATGCTTCATAAACTCCCTTCACCTGCTCCCTTTGGTTTATAAACTTCAGTTTTCTCCAAGGCTTAAATTGGGCTTTCGGATGCTTCAACCCACTATCCAACCTGAACATGGAACTGATTTCTGTTAGGTAATTTATAGAAGTAATGTGTTCTGAATCCGATCTTAGTCTTCGTGATGCAGATAAATCACAAAAATAGGCTTATTTTAGTGGAAAATAAGGCTTGGGTTGGGCTCTATACATGTTGGGCTTTTTATCCAGTGAATTTCAATGTAATAAGCCACTTTAATGAGCCTAAAATATGGGTTAGAGCTCTGACCATGAGATCAGTCAAGTAAGGAGGTTCTGGTGGATTCCTTTCTTGGACCTAGGTGCAGTCCTGCTCAATTATTTTTACTCTCTCCAACCACAGGTTAGATCTAAACATTTCTCTATTACTTGCTAGATCTATTTTGTTGTTCTGATTTCTAATTCTGTCTGATCTCATACAAACCCATCTGCTGATCTGTTTTGTTTTAAAGTTAATACACCAGTTTTGGTTTTGTTATTCTCTGTTATTCTGTTTCTGATCTGGAAATTTCTGGTCGATATTTCTCTACAGTTGATACAACATTTCTTCTGCTACTGGAATATAGCCATGACTAGAATTTGGGTCTGTTCAGACTATTCTGTCTTGAGTTATCATATTTCTTTTAATTCTGGTTTCTTTCCTTTTTTCTGTGACTCTGCTGTGGTAGTTTGCATGGGGCAGAAACTCATTCTGTTTCTGAGAAATTCTGCAGAATTGTTCTACAGGTCCCAAGTAGTACCCGACCGAGTTCTGTGTTGTCCTGTTACTTCTAATACGATATCTGTTATTACTGCTCAAGTAGTTCTGAACCCTAACCCGTGATGCTGTTTTAGCTAAGTTCGAAGTGAACTTGTTTCTTGGATTTGATTTAGTCCTCATTACTTCATTTACCCTGGAGGCTTGAATCAATATGTAAATCTTTTAATAGTATTTCTTAAATGTTTTTTACCATTTTCAGGTGGCCATTGCATTGGAGAAGGCTGCTTTATCAGATGAATACTTTGTTAAGAGGAAGCTTTATCCAAATGTTGACTTTTATTCTGGATTAATTTATAGGTAATGGATTCTGAACATAAATTTTTTTTTTCTTCCAAGTGTTACCAGTAACTGATATGTTTAGATTTGTTAACCAGGGCGATTGGATTCCCCACGGAATTCTTCCCTGTTCTGTTTGCAATCCCGCGCATGGCTGGCTACTTAGCTCATTGGCGAGAGTCTCTGGATGATCCTGATACAAAGATCATGAGGCCACAAGAGGTTAGTCTGAAATTCATGATGGAATTTATCGTGTCTTTGGCTTTAATGAACACTACTAGATCTTCTTGATCTCTTCAAGAAAAGGGGTAAAAGTAAAACTACCTAGATTTTTGCCCAGATTTTGGAAAATGGACCCTTGAGAATAATGATGTCCATTTAAGTGGCAAATGTTCCTCTCTCTCTCTCTCTCTCTCTCTCTCTCTCTCTCTATGCCACCCCCTACCCTAACCCAAAAAAAAAAAAAAATCCCATTCTTGTATTGACCCATTTGATTGATTTATTGAACATCAAATCCTTAATGCTGGAGATCAAATTCAATCAGAAATTGTAATCTGAAATAATTTTAGTTTTTGAACTTTTTATTCAGAAGATGCAGGGTAACGTTGTGGGTGGTGGTGGTTGGTGGAGTTTTATCTTCCAATGAAAGTCTTAGAAGTTATGAAGAGTTTTGAGTTTGCTTTAAGAGTCTAGCACGAGTAATGCATTGTTATTTTAGAAATTTTGTGAGACAGAATAGAACCAGCTTTAGGTAGAGGGCTAGAGATACTTTTCATTTGAAGGGGCTTTATCATGTCTTGACCTTATGTGGTGGGGAATGAAACGAAGCCCCGGCTGCCAAGTGTTTTCTATGCCCAAAGTTGCCCATGAGGTCGCCTAGGTTCAGCCCCACAGTTTTGGTGGTGGTTGGTTGAGTTTTATCTTCCAATTAAATTCGTGGTTAGTTCCGAGGAGTTTTGAGTTTGCTTGAAGATTTTTGCATGGCTAATGCTTTGTGGTTTTAGAAATTTTGTGAGACTAAGAATGGTTTTCAAATTTTATGAGACTAAGAATAGAACCATCTTTAGGTAGACAGACTTTTACTCCGTAAGAGGATTTATCATCATGTCTTGAACTGATGTGGTGGGGAGAGACTAGCCCCAGGCTGCCAATTATTATCTAGGCAAAGTTGCCGATGAGGTCAAGGTTCTGCCCCACAGATTTTGGATTTCGCCACTCTCAGTTTTGCTTTTGTTGCTTGATCATCGAATTCTCCATTCAATTGAATATGCCTTGTCATGGGTGGGGATATGGTTAGTGTAGAAATGGATTGGCACTCTTGTTATGCTGTTCAATGCTAATGTCGGACCAAAGTGAAGGTACTGAATTCCTAAGAACTTAAAAGAGTTTCCACAGAGAACCTTTTTAGAAAGACAAAAATTACCGAGGAGCTTGTACTTGAATCCATACTTAATTATTTGTTTATTTACTTTGTATAGAATCCTAAAATGTATAGTTATGTAAGGCTCTCTTTGATATGCATTATAAAATTAATTATATAACACATTATGACATAAGTAGTTGTTTTGTATGATTTATCGTACTTATTTATATTTAACAAATTGATAAAATCTAAAATCTACAAGTAGGTTAGAAGGTGTTTATCATTATTGTGATAATCCATTATTACTTCTTTATAGCTAGTGGTATTAAACGGTTATTATTTATGATTCGTAATTTATTCTCATAAATGATTTATTATAAATAACTCATAAAACAAAAATATAAATTATACCAAAGAGAGCGTTAATGGAATTTGTTTGGTTTTGTTTTAGGGTATTTATCCATGTAAAATGGAATGTGACGGTCCCGAAAATCCCAGGACAAATATGAATCATTCATTTTCATGGTTTTTCTAATCTAAACCGTTCTTCTCGGAGTTTCAAGAGTGCATAGTAATGTTTAGAATGCTGGGACACAAGCATGGGACACAAGCATGGATATACGCAAGATGCATGCCAATGCAAAATGATTCTTAATTAATTTAGACCCTGGAATTTGACACTTGGCTGATGTAGATCATGTTCTTTCTATTCAACTGTCAGAATTGACACATTATCTGTTCACGTAGTAGAATAGTGACCATGATATTTCGCCTTTGTAGTGACATGTATAGTTATGAAAGCATTGGGTTTCTCAACTGTTTTTTTTTCTTTTGACATCTTTTTGGAATTAATGTAACCGACCATTGATCCTTACAGGTATATACCGGCATATGGCTACGACACTATATGCCACTCAAAGAGCGTCTCGTACCAGCCGAGGCTGATAAACTTGGTCAAGTGTCAGTTTCAAATGCAACAAAGCGGAGGCTGGCTGGAACTGGAGTTTAGTTTAATCAGATCTGCATGAACATTTCTCAGGAGGGAAAAAACAGGAGGAAGAAATAATTGCACACATCCATCTAGCAATTTGCATGAAGGAGATTATTTGGAAAGCAGGAGCCCTTGAGAATGTTTGTGGATCCTGGCGTAATAAAAGCACCATGTAATTTGGACACCATGTAATTTGGAGCATTATCTTAACATCATCCTTGAAATTACATTGAATGGAAATATGGCTAGAGAAATGTTCTCTAGTCTACTTTTCCTGAATATTGCTTGAACTCACTAGGATCTGTCTTATGCTAATCTTGATATGAAATCCTATCGGAATTAACCGCTAATCGGAAATCGGTCTAGTGAATCGAAATCATGAAATCGGGAGGAATTGGCAATCTGATTCTGACTCCTCAAACCATGCGGACAATGTAGGAGTTTTGGGTGTATGGTTTTATTTGAAAGCCACATGAAAGTAGAGAAGTTATTGACCTAACCTTCTTAATGGGAGTGAAGCAAAACCAGTTGCGTTAGATTGAGAGCAGGCTTGTTGTAATTTAATATTTTGAATTAGTTGTAGAGTTCTAAAGCTTAAAATCCATATTGAACAAAAAATGACACTAAGGGGGTGCTTTTTCTCAACATTCTCTTGGGTACTTCAACATTGAAATGTAGCTAACCCACTGAGTATTGATACAGCTGACAAAAAATCATACCCAAAATATGTTTAGAGAATGAAGCAAAGAAGGCTTATGTAATCATCTATATAATAATGGATTACAATGTTTAAATCATTATAACCCAGCGAAAAGGACTCTTAAGCCTTTCGTGCAAGCAAGAACGAGAGAGGCAAGCAAAGTAAAAGCTTTGCCAGAAGCAAGACAAGGGTTTATGCTTCGTAAAATGTAGAAGCGGTAGGTTCCCCCCACAGATTACAATACAATCATGACCGACTTTGATTCAAAAAATAAAAAATTACATGTAAGAACTTTAACAGATGTACCTTGCCCTTAGTCAAGTTCCACTTGAAAGCTCCACCCAAAACTCGTATTCTTGTACTAAGCTTGTTGGTCCTCTTCCGTCACCTTTATTTCCTTCATCTGAGACTGCAAATGATGGGAATCCTATCCATAAAGAAGAGGCATAGGCCATTCTCGATCCAATCCGTCTTCTTTGGCCTCCCCAACACTGATTAGGATCCTCTGTAGTGAGGCCAAAGTGGCAGTGAAGATCCTAGCCACTCAAAGTGTAACATCCCGATGCACTTTGAGTGGCTAGGATCCTCACTGCCACTTTGGCCTCACTACAAAGGATCTTTTGTCCCCAAAATCCTCTTGAAACTATTCCAATAGGAGGGGTCCAAACCCATGACTACTGGAGTGACGGACCAAGACTAATAAACTTAGCGATTTCTTGCAGTGAGAAGAGAGAAGGGGGGGTCTGAATATTAAAGAGAGAGAAAAGGAGAATGTGAAAGAGAAGTACACACCGGTAACATGTACTTTCTTTTCTCGTAACTTAATAAGGGTTCGTTACATTCGTAAAAATCGGTATCAAATTGATACCAATCACAGATGAGACCGATACAAATCTGAATTGGGATCCTATGTAGTGAGGCCACCCCTACAGTGAGGATCCCATCCACTGATGTGTGTGTATCCCAATTGCACTTTGAGTGGATCAAAATATGTATTGATCCACTTTGAGTGGATGAAATTCTCAGTATATGATGGCCTCACTACAGAGGATCTTTTTTCCTACAAATCTACCAATCCAATATGAATTACTAAAACCATATTCACGAGGGTTTTAGAAATCGAAATCTGGTGAATCCAATTCAAACTAGTTCCCAATAAAAAAAAATTGGAATTTTTTAGGGTTGAGACTGATTTCGGACACTTTTGGTCGATTACAGCTGCTTCTGCTTACTTGAAATATATATATATACACGGATTCAAATCCTCTTCTCCCAGTGTCGGCTTGGATGGAGGATTCGAATTCACCCGAACCCCACGTGTCGTTGATCCAACAGATCGTCCCCCCTCCTCCCGAATTTCTGGGAGGAGAGGATTTGAATCCGACAACTGATGTGGCAAGTGATTGTGGATGCTAGATGTCACCAACGGTGTCGTTCAGACAAGAACCCAATATTCTGTGGCGTTGCATATGGCCCTGGGCATTATTGGGTTTTGGGTTTTGGGTTTTGGAGATGAGTTGAAGAAAGAGTGGCACCTTATCCAGTTGAAGTTGGAGGGACTGCTACTCTTCTCCATTTTCCGTGGCAGAATTTCATTTTAGATTTGTCATTGTGGAGAGCGAAAGGGGAGAAGGAGATAGGAAATGGCCACCGCTTGCTCCTCGCCTCTTCTCTCATCTCCGTCTGTCAAATCCTCGGTTGTACCCTTGAAGACTTCGTTTCTTGGGTTTCCAGTTGCAGCTTCGAATCCTTCTTTTCGTACTCGAGCACTTCCTTCTGCGAGGCGGACCCTTGACATCCGCTGTCAAACTGCCCCAGTAATCCCCAAAGGTCAAGAATGGATGTTTGATGAATCTCTTCTCGACGGACCGGTATCTCTCTCCCCCCAAACCAAAAATTATAGTTATCTTCCAGTTCTTCAATTAGTTGCCAGTGCTTGTCATGTTTCATTTTTCCTGAGCCTCATAATGCATTTTTGGAAATAAAATCTACAAATTCTTATGTATACGGTCTATGTCAAATTAAGTTTAATGGGAGAGTAAGAGATGCAGAAGGCATGAACTACTTGTAATCTCACAAGCGGCCTAACTAGACTGTAAAAGAACAGCAGCAGTTTTTTGTCTGCGAGCAGAAGCCTTGAAGTAGGATGATAATCTGTACCTTCTTGACACACATACAGTGGATGACTGGTCTTAGAATGAGCACAGGGAATGACCTAAACTAAGTAGGAAAGGGTTGAGGGCGTTTCCTTTGACGGTTCCCGTGGAGGTAAGAATTGTAAGGGGCTGCTGTTAAGTAATGTGGCAAAGATAGTGTCTACCTCCTGAATTGTGCTAGCAGTGGATTAACTTGAGGGAATTCAAAGCTTTGTCAGCAACTAATTGATGAAAATAATACTGATATTAAGAAGAACAACGGTAAACAGCACAATTATAGATTAGATAGAATTTTTTTCAATCCTATGATTAGGATTGTGCTTTATAGAACACTCAAGGTTGAGGAATTGCAATCTGCAAAAAAGAAAATGCAGCCCTAAATCCTGTATACACCATTAGATGGCATGGCCCCTTTTTTGTGTATCTAGTATGGAGATTGAATAGGACCAATATGAAAATTAATAAAAAGGTCACTGATTGAAACTTAATTTTGGTTCATGAAAAATGATTGCGTTCTTTGTTCCTAGGTAGTCCATGCCCGAACATGTCCAATCGTCTGTTAGCCTTACTAGAACGATACTTGAAATGATAAGATTAATTTTGTTATAAAGAAATAGCTAAAATACAAAAATTAGAGATGTATTAGGACCTAAGAAAACTAACAAAACCATACACTCATGGTCTCTGAAGAGTCCCCCAAATAGCTGCTGGTCCTGGAAGCTTACTAGAACAATTGTGTTTACTTGTCTGTTTTGCTTTCTAGGCTAGGAGGGAACATGGGAACCAAGGATGATGACCAAGGGGGAATTTGAATTAGTGCAAATGGTCAGCACATCAAACTAATTACTCTGACTAATTTTGTATCTCAATCTCGCTGGTGCAGGACATGGCTTGAGCTTCTCCATCATCATTGTCTTTATTGAAACAGATATTTAAGTTTAGCTACTGGGTTGCTATCTTGTTATTCCAGTCAGATGGTGTCTTCTTTTGTTAAAACATGCCCAAGCTAACCTTTTACAACCATTCACCCAAAAAAAAAAAAAAAAAAAAAACCTTTTACAACCTGATTCTTTGTCGGATCAAAATGAGATCAGCCTGTCACTGATAAATTTTCAGACCAAACTCTAGTGACATATTGCTTAAGATTCAGCATAGTGTACATTTTACTGCGCGTGGAAAAGACACGTAATACTTGCACAAGCCAATGCGTTTACTCTGTTTGGGACTGTGAAACTACTACACTCAGGGTTGTGTCTTTAAGTTTAAGTTTATGTTGATTTGATCATTGTTGTTCTAGGATTTTTAATATACATACTAATCTCCTGGCCAGACGACTTCATCAGTGATGTCTTCTTGCTAATGCTATCCTGACAGTCTGACAGTAAATCTGACACCGAAGATTTTTCATTCATTTTTTTTTTCACTTATGATGCTGCATGATTAATTCATTGTTGCTCATACACAATATTGTTTAATAGTATTGTTTTTTAACAATCTCTGAATTTGTTTTCTCAGGATGTTTGGAATAAGACATGGTACCCAAAAGCTGGAGATCATGTAAACACGGAAAAACCTTGGTATATTGTTGATGCTACTGACAAAATTTTGGGGAGACTAGCATCAACAATTGCTATTTTTATCCGTGGAAAGAATCTGGCAACATATACTCCCAGTGTGGACATGGGAGCCTTTGTTATTGTGGTATGTGTTTGCAGTGGAAGTGCCAATCATCTATTTTTCTTGTGACCATCCCACTTCCATAAATAGTCTACCTTCCATAATTATACTTGTGATTTGTTGTTTGTTTCCAGACTTTGTTACTTCCAGGTTGTTGGTATCGCTGGATTTTTTGTTTTCTTTATTTTATTACTACGTTATTCTTTGACGTTAGTCTGTTTTTTCATGTTTAAAGTAGATATAAAATTCAAGATTTATTTCCATAAGTTAATCCAATAGTTCCATGCAGAGTGATAGTCCAAAACTGATGAACAAATAGTCACTCTACTCTCTTTTTCTCTCTTTCCATTTTTATCTTCACAGATGCTATTGCAACTCTTGTTCTGTTTTTCCTCTTGAATCAATTGTTACCTTTTTGCTTCCTAATATGTTAATATGGAAATCCCTTTATCAACTCTCATCCTCTCTTATGATGACCATGATGTCACATTTCTTTTTGGTCTTCAAATCTCAAAAACTCAAAATTTTATTTGGACTCAACGCTGGAGCTCAATTTTTTGACATTGTGCTGCAGCTTTTTGCTTCTGGTTTGGATCCAACATCATGGTTTTAGAATCGGTTTGGATCGGTGGATCCGGCCTATTCGAATCGGTATTGGCTGAGACTGATATTGATCCCCTCCTGTTCTTATATTGATCCTAGGATATGACCTGCCGATCCGATCCAGTATGGTTTTTAATTCATTTGTGGCACATATCAGCAATCCAGGGGTTCAGTTGCCACGTGTCGGCCATCTACAGATACGAAATAAAAAACTTTGTTTGATTTTTTCAAATAAAGAAAACCGATACGGATGATTTTTGGGCCTATCCAAAAAAGGTGAAATTTGGGCCTATCCAGGCCGATACTGACTGATCCGGATCGGGATTGGATCGGTATCAGATGGGCCCGATCCAGGTCCCGATACCAATCCCTGGGACTATGGATGCAATTGATCCCTATCATGAAGAAGGAGGAAGAGTGTAAAATCTGTTATACCTGCCCTGCCAAGTCCAACAACGATATTTGAGATACAGGTCCAGGATAAAATTATTTATGTAAATCAAATTAGTGCTTACTCTTATTGTAAAATTGGAGTAATAGATAAAGATGTTAAGGGCAAAGAGCTAGCCGATCTTATGCTTTGTTGTTTAGCAATTATGTATTTATGTGCATATGTATGTATGTCTGTTTCTATGCATGTTTTAGAGATCCTAGAGAGATCCTAGACACTACAGGTATGTTACTAATGTAACTATGAAATGTATGTGAATATGGTTCATTGGTGGAGGCAGTCCGTGTTTACCTTATACCTGGTGGGGCTCAGAAACTTCTTTTACCAACCCAGTGGACAATAAGTAACCCAATTCAGAAAGTAAATGAAAAGTAAAAGGAAAGATGCCCATTTAGCCTAATTCGGCCTAAGTAATTTGGGTCTAGTTGGACTTGGGCTGGGTACCTCAGGTTGGTTCTAAAGTCAGGCCAAACTAAAGGTGGTCAATTAGTCTTGGCTTGCACTTGGGCTATGGTTTGGGTTGGCACTCCACTTTACCCAACCTGCCCAAGTGCTTCCTTACGACTTTGTCTCTTTCCTAGAACTAGGATTATGGTCTGTGTATTCGAAGTTCCTCCTTTGGCATTTTCTTATTGATTTGGATGGCGTTCTTGAACTATATTGTAATTTATCTACTGACCAGGAAAGAGCCATGCAAAATATAGGTTTTATATGTAGATGGAGCAGTCAGAGGAGCTCCTGTTTTATGCACTGTATCTCTGGAACATGACATGTTGGTCTTTTCATCTTTATGATATTTGGATAATTAGGGAAAATATACTGAATTTGATCTGAATTTGATCCAATTTTGGTCAATAACAGCTTAAAATCCTGTGTTGTCTTCTTTCATTCAAAGTCTTGGACCTTATGAGAATAGAGAAACTCCTGGATATTTGATAATATCCATTGTGAGTTTCAGAGTGTCATGGTTGGTTTTCCATTTGAGGCTTTGCTTTTTTATTTTTATTTTAATCTTTTTGGTTCTACACCTCTACAGTTAAAGATTTTCAAATACCATGACTGTAGCTTCAATTAGGTAGTGTAACTTGTAGTCTCACTTAAACATTGTATTTCTTTTTAAGTACTTGTATTGCTGCTACAAAATTATATATTTATATCTATGTATGTTTTACATTAATGTAATCATATATATATATATATATATATATTTTTTAAAGATGGAGGTGGGGTGGGGGCCAGAATCTTAGCAGTTGTTTTTGTACTTGAAATAGGTAAATGCAGAAAAAGTGGCAGTATCTGGTAAGAAGAGGACACAGAAACTCTATAGGAGGCATTCAGGAAGGCCTGGTGGTATGACGGTGGAAACATTTGGTCAGCTCCAGCAAAGGATTCCAGAAAGAATAATTGAACATGCTGTCCGTGGGATGCTCCCTAAAGGCAGGGTAAGTTATTTAATTGTTTGTTATATTAAAATGTTTATTTTTTCTTTCATTTTTGTAAAGAAAAGAAGAACTGCAAATCATGGACAATAATACATTCAAAGAAAATTTAAATTAATCCCAAAACTAATAATTCATTGTCAAAGCTACTGGAACAATTACAGTTTACAATGTTAATTGATTCTGAAAGTTAATTGTCAAACTACTTTCTTTTCTAACCTAGTCATCTGGATTGGGATGTGCAGTTGGGTAGGGCTCTCTTCAATCATCTCAAGGTCTACAAGGGTCCGGAGCACCCGCATGAGGCCCAAATGCCTATTGAGCTGCCCATAAGGGACAAGAGGATACAAATGCAGAAGTAGATGTAGTACTTACCGTTCGTTTGTTACTATTGACTGGTCTTCCTTCCATCATTGAAATTTTAATCTTTCGTGGAAAGTTACTAGGGCGGCAGTTAAAAGCCAAGTTGCGTTTTCAGTTCATATATGCAGCTGTTATGAAGAGACTGTGTTCAGAACTATAAATTCTTTTACTTGCTGCACATTTATGACAAGGGTTCAATTCTTCGAAAGGCCTACCTATTAAAAAAAAAAAAAATTCATATGTTTTTTTACTTCACACTTGATTTTGTTGTTGGAATGAGAGAGTTCTTCTTTGTATCCTTTAATCATATGAAAAGGTGGTAGACAAGAATCTGAGTATTGTCGTACTGTTTTCATTGTACAGTACTATTTTGTTTGGGCCATGCATAAGGTAGTTCTAAAGTAGTGTGCTGGTCCGAATTGCAGTGTTTTTTAAATTGCCTATGATCAAATCGGTTATAATTACCATCCATTTGCAGCTCCTAGAATGATTGGATCATATAACGGCCTAATTGCGTTCAAGCGGGGTTTGAAAATGCAATACTGGAATCATGTCGACCATTACTTTTGTACAATTGCCTTCGTTGATTTTATGGCGATTGTTGGTTTGTTATGTCAAAACTAGAAACTCTGAATGATTATGGATGATCATACACTCAAATCAGAGGCTGCACACGAGAGGGAGCACTTGTATACCTTCCAGTAACGAAATTATACATGGTTATTCTAATGTAAGTTTTATAACTTTAATTAAATTTTTACAATTTTATAATTTTTTTTTAATTTATTAGTAATTTTTTTATTACGGATATAGCACTGGAGCCCTAAATAGATACCAGTGGTATGCCCCCATTCCGAATTAATTGTAGTTCCAATTTTGGTTTTGATTCCACTTTTTTTCTTTGTTGTTTATAATATTTTCTTCAGTATTCTTTAATTTTCTGCCTTTTTATTTCTTTTCTTAATCTTTTTTATATCATTTTTGTTTTTTGTTTTTTGTTTTTATATACTTATCAAAAATATTTTTGAAATCATTTTTTATTAAAAAAAATATTGTTTGGTAACTACTATCATAATGACTTATCAAATGTGATAAGGTTTGGTATGTCTTTGTGCAAAATAGATTTTATAAGGAAGCCAAAATATCAGCAATTAATGATGGTAGAATCTTTTGTCTCATGTAACCAAGATGCCATAATTTTCTCGAAACAACTAAAAAAAAAAAAAAATTGTCTAAAAAATACACCTAGAATTATATACATTGTTCACAATAGACGCATGCACTTTCCTAATCGTTTTGATGCCATGCATGTGATAAGGATAGTTATCTTTGTAATAAATAAATGTGATGTTTTTGAAAATCACAAGAAAAATATGATCCATTAAATACAATTTTTTTTTAATATAATCCATTTGTTTTTGTGAGAATACACAATAATATTTAGAGTACTAATACAATGCATGGACATACGAAATGCTTACCAATATAAAAGAAGTATTTAATTGAATTTGACCTTGAAATTTGACATGTAGCTAATCTAAATCATGTTATTTCTTTCCAATGATTCTAATAGACATATCATCTACCCACGTGATAGAATAGATGGTTGTGACGTCTAAAAAAATAATGCACTTGCTATGATAATAATTTGCCGTACTCTTTTTTTTTTGGGTAAAAATTTGCCGTACTTTAATGGTAATGGAATTTGCGTGCTACATGAAATGGCAAACCTACTGTATATACATACATATAATTTTGGGCTGGGCTAAGCTTAAACCAAACCTCAAGCTAGGATTTATGGGCTCATACTACAAGCCAAAAAAAATCCAGCCAAACCCTATAAGGACAGGGCTAGTCTCCGGTCATCTAGCCGGTCCAAGCGTCCATCGGATGGGCTGGGGTGATGGGCAGACATGCCGATATAGTTCAGCCCGTCCAACAGACAACTGGACGACAGGAGATGAGCTCCATCCAGAAATTTGTTTAGGGAGTTCAGGTTTTTCATGTCCAAGTTGCACATCAACAAATAATTTATATTGAGGTGTCCACAATGCGGATGTGATTCAGTTTCAAATTTTCAAATATCAAAAAGAAATTTGTTGATCAATTCCGGTACTCCCAACATATTACTGAATAAGTGACTTGATTTTGAATCTGATAAGGTTCTCAATACAAATCCAAGGTGAACATCTAATTACATAATTACATTCTCATTAGAAAAAAAAAAAAAAAGTATTTTATTTTTTTTTTTTTTTTTTTTTTTTTTTTTTTTTTTTTTAAAAAATTTTTTTAAAAAAAATTAAAAAAAAAAAATTTTAAAAAATAAATTTTAAAAAAAAAAATTTTAAAAATAATTATAAAATTTATATAAAATAAAAAAAGGAATTTTTTTTTCAGTTTTAACCTTTTTTTTTAATCAATTGTATCTTTGAAACGGAAAGGGGATAAATCCAACAAAATCTAATATGAAACGATGCATTGTGGTGGAACCCATCTGAAGGAATATTTGACAAAGTTTCTTATTAAATCGAAGATGATGGGATGTTTGTCAAAGTTTCAAGATAAAACTGTTTCGGTTTTTCAGCCATCTAAATTTATTCCGATTTTCGTGGGAAAATCTAAATGCACTAAAGTCTCATTCTTTGCTAAAACCAATAACAATGAGAGTCCTCCTTCTCTTTAATCTGCATTATGTATCTAAATTGGCGTTTACCCGCCTTTGTGAGATCATATTAATCCATCCATCTAAATATCTAAACTTCAAAATTTAGCTCGCTTCTATTATTTCATCTGTGTTTGATTCATCTGCTTCTGAATAACCAAACTCTTAAATTGGCTGGCTTTGATTCTTTCTTCTGTTCATGTATCTGAATAGGTGAAAATAATAGAAAGAAAGTTCCTGCATCACCGCTTGTAAGGATTTGCCGAAGTTTGTTTGGTTTTCCACTGCTGATTTACGACCACTCTTTTTTCTTGGCCTTTGTTCACCCTTTTTCATCTTATTCTTGTGTGGTACTGGCGAATAAAGTATATCCCGGTTGAATTTTCTGTTCTTATATATGCTCTCCTAGGTGATGACATCGTTATCGGGGACGAATAGGTTGTGTCCGTCTATGAAAAATCTGAGAAAATTATGAGAGCAAATCGATGAAAACCTAAAAAATACAGTTGCATACTTGAGAGCAACATTTATAAATCTCAAATTTAACAAGAATCCGATAATGCACCATAAAACATGGATAAATAAATAGCAATTATTTATATTAGAATCCTTTGTCTCATTTAATGCCACAATTTTCAAAGAAAGAAAGAGGAGACAAATTAATGACGCCAACCATGGGTTAGTTCTAAAGCAGCTAACCTTAAAAACCATATATTTTTTTTAAAAAATATACCTAGAATTAAAATTCAATATTCAAATGGAATGCAATGACATACTTGTGCAAAATTGTTGAATAACATAAAGCTAGACTAGTTCTTAATTAGGAAAAAAAATGCAAAATTTGGAATCATTATTATACTGAAAATAATCAATATATCGATATTGATACAAAAAATACGCCACCGATTTTGGTATCAAATTGATACCGTTAGATTAAGATTAATGTATACTTACCAATAAGTTTATATTTGGTTACCTCCAATGTTTTATGTCTTAACATTTGAAGTATCATTTTAATTATTTTCTATTACCATAACAACATGCATCTCGATCAAGAAGAAAGTAAAAAACAATATAATATTTATATACATTATTCACAACAAACGAATACATTTTACTCATGGTTTTGATGCCATGCATATGATATGGGTGGTTATCTTTGTAACAAAGAAATGTGATGTTTTTAAAAATCAAAAGAAAAGTATGATCCGTTAAATATAGATTTTTTTAATCTAAAAACCATTTGTTTTTATGAGAATACACAATATACTTAGAGTACTAATGTAATGCGTAGACATATAAGGGATGCATATCAATAAAATGGAAATATTTAATTGAATTTGACATGTGGTTAATTTAAATTATGTTTTCTTTGTCTAACGGTCAACAAACTAGTATTTTGGGCTTTAACTAGGAGTCCTAGGAGGTGATGAGATCGACTTCCTTCCTTCAATAGGGAGGAACATTTACTATGGTATAAACAAGGAGTCGCTTCAAACCCATGGTTCACGTCAAGTTTCAGTGTTCAAATCATTACATCCAACGGTGTTTTCTTTCTTATACCCTCTGTTTGTTTTGATGTAAAGTTTTTCGAATAATATTTTACATGTAAAATTTTTTTTCCAGTATTTGTTTAGTGGAGACATAAGAAAGAATTCCTTTTCCTTAGAAATTACTAAATTTTACATCTTGAAAACATACGTGGAATTTTTTTAGCATGTAAAATATTACACATAAAATTTTATTAAATAATTAAAGTAAATTAGATTGGTTACAACAAAATCCCAATAGTTTCATCGAAAATTGATCAGATAGCCAATCAGTTTTCAGATAATAGGAGACCAGAATCCGAAAAAAGGAAAGCAGGCAAAAGTTGATTGAGTTTGGATATCATCAAATGGTCCAAACAAAATTTTGGTTCATTTCCAAACTTAGTTCGAATCACCACATGATATGTTTTCGCCTCCCTTTGGTTCGATTTCTATTTTAATTTTATAGACTGAATTTCATTCTCTATTTTGGTTTGATTTTTTACTAAGGATGTTAATCTAAGCCCGGCCCAATAGCATGGACCAAGTCAACCTAATGTAACCCGAACCCAACTCGGACTGAGCCCTTAATAGACAGGTTTAGATCTGGGCTTGTAAAGGCCAACGCCGTTTCAGCTAGGACCAAAATTAGACTGGACCGGCCCATTAAGAAGCCTAAGCTAACCCGAACCAATTCTTTTTGCAATTCAAATAATAACCAATTGACCAATGATCTAACAATTCTAACCAAATAAATGCAAATATGTAATCCATTATCAATGTTCAGATGCTCCTAAGATCAATCAAAACTCATCCGCTTACAATTGTATTAAATATGAACAAAAAGTGGCATAAAAAATTATTGTCGTGCGGAAATAGCTACATGCGCAGGTAGCTCAATAAACCCGATAAACCCGATAGACCTAGATCAGCCGAGCTAGCCCAAAATCAGCCTGATAACAATCCGACACCGGACCGACCCGTTAATTATTGTGTCCAACATAACCATCCCAGCCCCGAACCTTAATGAATAAGTTTTGGTCTAAGCAGAAACCCAACATGATTTTAGCCCAGACCGGTCTGACCAGTTGACACCCTTAATTTCTACACTCAATTTTGTTGAAAGAGACCCTTTCTTACGATTTCAGCTTTGAAACAATTTCATATTATTTTGCACGAACCTCTATTAATGGGAAGAGGATCGTCTCAAGTTCATTTTGAACTTGAGAAAATGAACTTGAGAAATACCAGTGTCGGCTATACCAGTGTCGGCTGGATGGCCGACACCTGACACTCTTTCCTATCTATCGGTATGAGAGTGATTGAGTGTTTTTGCAATTTTTTTTTATTTTTCTTTACAATCACTCTTATACCATGAGATGAGAGGGAATGTCAAGTGTCGGCCATCCAGCCGACACTGAGGGAATGCCAGGTGTCGGCCGACACTGGCAAGTCTCAAGTTCATCCCGAACTTGAGACGAGCCAAATTCCTATTAATGCACACATGCTTAAAAAGCTCAAAATTAAGGCAATAAGGTAATTTCATTGTCGACTCAACTACAAGTTATTTTTAGGTTTTCTTTGTCCAGCTTGTGTTCTTATTTTTGTCTTCTTTCTTTTTCTTCCACCGGCAACGCCAGATTTAATTCCTGTTTTTTAGTTTTATTTATCAATGTCTTCTTCTTTTCTTCCACTGCATCTTTTAGCTTACTCTACCCAATTTGTATATTTTTATTTAGACTCTTTTATCATCTTTTATCTAGTTACTTTCTTTTATTTAGATTTTCACAATGCACTCTTCGAAACGGAAAAGGAGAATTACAGCAAAATCAAATGTGAAATTGTCTTGGAATCTCTAATCGAAGATGATGGGATATACTTGATAAAACCGAAGATGATGGGATATTTGCCAAATTCCTTTGCTAGAAGATAGAAGATGAAAGTGTTTGAGTTTTTCGACTATCTATTAATTCCGATTTTCGTGGGAATGTCTAAATGCACTAAATTCTCGTTCTTTATAAAACCAAATAACCGCTACACTTCATCAGGCTGTTGGATTGCATTGGTGCATGGGTAGATGCATTCTCAAAAGCCCATGGAGAATCCCCATTCTCTCTAATCTTTTGGTCTACCTGCAAAATCTCAAGTCTTCATTTTGTGTCTTCCTGATATATATTTCTTGAACAAACACAATTAAATTTTAAGCTACAACCATGATTTACACATCCTCACTCAATAGAAACAGATTCATCAGAGTGACCCCAGGATTCCAAAGGTCACAGCCAAATGCATCTCTTCTTCACTCCAGTGTCAATTTCAGCTTTCACTCCCAAAACCCAAAAGTATCATCTTCCTCGAAAAACAGCAAGAAATCCATAAAACCCGGAACCCATATTCTGAAATCCATTATAGTAACCCCTGACCAAATCCCACAAAAGAACAGAAATTCCAAGAGAAAGATCAAGATAACAGTCACCTCATGTGGGTCTTCAACCGATGAGGATCCTGTGTGGGTTTGGGTATTGGGTCCAAGGTTTCAGGTGCTGTCCATGGTTGGCCCATATGGCTCATACTCTTTAACTTGCATCCTTCAGTATTGCAGCTTGTGCAGAACTCCACTAGCTTACCCATGGTGGCCAAACCACTGTATGGGGTTGTTTCTGATGCTGTATACATCGGTGGTGCTCATAGAATACCTTATATCTCCATTGGAGGTTCGTTGCTTCTCCTTTATATTCCTCTCCTATTCTTTTTTCTTTTGCTATCCTTCCTTGTTTTCTTTCCCTTTTATCTCCTCATTAAAGTTGTCACATTGTTCATATCCACAGTCTATTAGGAATACAGGGAAGCGCCCCCCATAAAGCAGCGGCGGCTGTCAATGGTCAGTGGGCACTGGCGTTAGTCCAGTGACTCAGGTTTGAGTCCTACCCCTACTCGGTCGTCTCTTGGGCATCCAATTCCATATCCTGATCTCACAGTGGGCATTGTAGCCCGAAAAAAAAGTCTATTATGAATACAGAAATAAGCGACACCAAATATACATGTAGAATTGTGGAGCCATTAAAGTTTTAGTTAGTGTGTAATTCCATTTCTACTACTGTTTAAAGGAGAGCAATTTAGTCTGGTTACAATCTCAATGTAACTGACTTTGATTATTTCTGTTGTGTTGTTTTGTTTGGGTCTCGGGTCCAACTTGTTGTGTTTTCCTTTTTGGATCAATAAATATCTACTTATCCAAAAAAAACTATGATTACACAAACAAAACCCTTTTTTTTATCAAAGAATAACTTCCCTTTTAAGTTACTGATATGGATCATACTGTGCAGTCATTTTGCAGATTGTGTTGTGGGGAGCCATTGCATTGGTCCCAGTTGGGAGTGATGTTCTTCCTATGCTCATGGCATGCATTCTGCAGAGCAACATTGGTGCATCAATCACAGAAGTTGCAGAAGATGCTCTTGTAGCTAAGTACAGCCAAAAGCACCGATTGGGTGTCTCCAATCTTATGCTTTCATGGCACGAACTGCTGGGGGAATATTGGGATACCTGTTGGGTGGTTTTTTCTTATTGAAAACACAACAAACCAGGACCATGTTCCTCTTATTTGCTCTCCTAATGTGTGTTCAACTTGCAATTTCCTCAAAGACAAAGGAGACTTCCCTCAGTTTACCACAACCATCAGTGCACTATCTCATTAGAAACTCTCTCTCAGAGAACCTCCTCAAACTATTTTCCAATCTTCTTACTGCAATAAGTGAAGTGAGCATTTCTAGTCCTCTCATTTGGGTTGTAGCTTCCATTGCCATGGTTCCGGATTTGTGGGGCACCATCTTCTGCCACCAAACACACTGTCTAAAGATTGATTCTTCAATTATTGGGATGTCTAAAGTGATAGGTCAATTGATTCTTCTATCTGCAGCTGTACTATATGATTGGTATTGGAAAACAGTCCCCATGAAGAAATTGATAGGTACTGTTCAGATTGTATATGCAGTCTCTCTCGTCTTGGACTTTGTACTACTGAAGCAGATCAACCTTAAGCTGGGAATTCCAAATGAAGCCTATGTCCTATGCATGTCAGGTTTAGGAGAAAGTATTGCTCAGTTTAAGCTCCTCCCTTTCTCAGTGTTGTTTGCAAATTTATGCCCACCAGGATCTGAAGTATTACTCACATAATTTTTAGCTTCAGCTCTTTGTCTATCATCCATTATCAGTGGCTTTATGGGTGTTGCATTGGTTTCTCTGTTTAGAATTTCGTCTGATGATTATACAAGCTTGCCTGTGGGCATTCTGCTAAAATTTCTTGCAGCTTTGGTACCACTGGTTTGGATATTTTCTGTACCTGTATCACAATCAATAGGAAAGGAAAGGAGAAATAGAAGAGTGGGAAGATTGGCATATGATTCTGTTTATGCATAACGTCGCCAAAGAGATTATGAGGTGGAGTGGGGAGTGGTGAAGCAAGCTAGTGGTCTGAAGAAGAAGAATGCAAGTGAGAAGCAAGTGGAGGAATAATGTCATTTTAGTGCCTCATACTGTACCAATATAAATAAGAGGTTTCTCTCTTGGTTTCTACAATTGCTATGCAGAACCTGCAAGCTCAGAGTGGATCCTGACACAGAATACTGCAGATACAACCAAACTTTTTGGCAATTTCAGTTCAGATTTTACTGAGATTGTCCTGGAGAAGGCATAGGAATTGGAGTTACCAGCTGACCACTGGAGATCTTCATACTTCATTTCAGTTGCAGATGTACCCCAGTTTATCCAAGCCAAAGCCTCAGAAGACAGAAGCTTGATTCTACAGCTACAAGCTAATGCCAGAGCCACAGTCATTACAATTTACAAGTTTACAACAATACATGACTAAGGTTCAGCAATTGAAAGAAGAAAACATGGTCTGGTTATTGACAATCTCTTGGTGGCAACTCCAGTGTCTTCAATTTGGTCATACAAGAGAAAGGAGATAGGCCTCAATGGCTGGTTTCATTTTTTTATTTTTTATTTTAATAGTGAGTTCAGAAGCCTTTCCCAAGCCTTGTTACTTGCTTTATGTAAGAAAACATTCTTAGGTGGGCTGGGCAAGAAACAGTTGCCTCTTTGTCTCTGTTTGGTTGCAAGAGAAACTAAAAAGAATGGAAGTGAAATTTTGATACGTGGCAAAGAAACTTTTATAATAATCACATCACATGACTATATAACTAACTCTAAATCATTCCATATTTGGTTATTAACTTTCACCTTATTTTGCATCCAAATCCCTTACATTTGAAAAGTAAATTAAAATTACATCTAAAAAGTTTCATTACTAAATATGGTAAGAATTTTAAGTAGTTATATTGTTGGGCAATGATTATCAAAGTTTCCTTTTTACGTTTGAAAATTTTTATTTCCTTCCCTTGCAACCAAACAGAGCCTTTAGGAATAAAATGTCTTATATATTTCAACTATCATTTTTAGGTGATTGGAGAGAAATAAGAAGATACAAAAAAAAATTTTAAATCAGTGCATTTTGGCAAATTGTAACTTCAACAAAATGGGAAGGGATAATAGAGAGGAGAGAAGGAAATTATATTCCAAACCTAAATCACTCTTGAGAAACATATACAAATTTCACACATATAGCACCCATGACAATATGAGAATATTAAACAGATGCCCTTGGGAAACATCATTTCTATCAGGTCCTCTATTTGCACCACCACCACCCTTCAAAGCCAAACTATCCTATGGATTTCTTTCATGATGATCCTAAAGGGCTTCACGACTTCTCAACCATTCACATGTGACCAATGCAGCAGCCCTTCTCTATCCAATGCTCTGAATGGCCAAATCATAGTTTTCTATTTCATTGTAATATATTTTATGGTTTCTACTCATCCCTAAATGCACACACAGACACGCATGCACAGTTAGCCCATGTTTTGGCCTAATGACGTGAAAAACTTGAGCAACTTATGCTCCCCCTAGCACTAAATTTTTGGGCTTCATAATTGACTTCATTACCATCAAAATCAGCAAAAATAAAATCCCATAACCTACTAGTAATTAAACAACCATTTTTTTCTGGCTTGTGATCACATCAGGACCAATCTGATCTTTTACATACAGCAGGACAAGCATATCAGGATTTGGCTTTTGTCATTTCCCAATCCTTTGTCTGGGTCGTAGAATCCAGAGTTCAGAGTGATGTAGATTGGTATCACCTGGTTGACTGGTTCTTAATCCTTGATCTGAAGCAGATACTGAGTCCTCCTTTCACGAGTAAGTAGCCACTCTATGTTGAGGGCCCATTGTTCACATTATGACAATTTTAATTGAGCAAAATCTTCTTGTCATTGTCAATATATTATTAGTTACCAGATCTATTAGTGCACCTCTTTTTCCCCTGTTTACTTTCTTTTAATCATGCAGGTGAAGATGTGTTACTTGCCTCCACTTCCTCGACATAGAGAACTCGTCTCTGAATTAGGGCCTATCCATGCTAGACTGTCATGTGAACACTCCATAGCTAAAAGACTTCCTGCATATAAAATTATAAATGCAATGAAGTGCAGGTATTGACAGATTCTTCCACATTTCTTCAGCTGATACATCCACTACGTGGGCCAATTGCATGGTTAAAGATTTTATGTAATCACTGCCTAGGTTAGTGGCAGACGATAATTCATTCTGCTTAATGAGTGAAGTTGATCTTTCTTTTTCTTTTTTTCCTTTCTCTGTTCGATTTTAATATCTTGGAAGAGATTTTTCCCCCCCTTGAATGTATCTTAATGGACAAATAAGATAATCTTAGCTGATCCAAATGTTTGCAGACAAGGCTGGGATGACTGAATTTCTTCCATGGATTGTATTTGTTGGCTTTGTAGATTTTCCAAATTTATATAGCTTCTGTTGTCTGATCATGACCTCTCTTTAGCCAATTAAGTTGCTTGTTCTCTTGCAAAGCATAAAATTTTTTCTGATTTGCAGTGAAGTTCCTGTCTCACTTAATTGGCATCCTATGAGATACTTCATGGATGCAAGAGACTTAAAAATAGAATATTTACAATATGCAAAATTGTATCCACCGAAACCCACATGCTACATCCAAAGAAGTTACCTACAAGAGTATTTGTGAAATTTACCAATTCTGAATAGAAAGGAACCACTAGATGAACAGATTTGAAGAATTTCTCTTTATCCTCCAAAACTCTTCTTTTTTCACTGGTCCCATTTGATTGCAAAAGGAATTTTAGTCTCTATAAGGCTGTCCCTCTTGTTTGAACTTTCCCCTGGCTAGACTGTAAGCAGCATCTTCAGATCCACAAAATTCTCTGGTACACTGTATTCCATAAGTAAGTTTTCAGTTCTGTGAAATAGCTCCCAATTATTTTCTGTAAAAAAAAATTATTCTTTTGGTTTCATACCCTTCCCAGTTATGTTCTTTCTCATGTTATTGGCCATTGGAATGATAGATGCCTTCTAGACACATCAGCCTCCTTCAGAGGAGAACTTTAAAATCTGAACTGTGGCAGCTACTCAGCACTTTAGCGCGGTTACAGATAATTAATGCTGTTGTTGGAAGATTTGCTAGCAAAATTTCACAAGAATATAAGTGGGCATATTTGTGTCAAATATTTGTGAAGATTGAGGCATTCAAATTTGAATCATTGTCAAGGAAGCTGCTTTATAAAAGAGTGTAATATGATTACGCATTTTAACACTTTCTCGAGAAAAATCTAATTTTTATTCTCTATTTATTGTGGCTAAAAAGCTCTTCACATCAATAACCTTCAATTTGAATTCAGTCAGTCAAGCATGAATCTGTTTCCCACAAATTTATTGGTGCATGCAACTTTAACAATTTTAACGTATAGTAACTGTTCACTACAGTTCATGTCAAATAAGTTCTCTACTAGTTCAATTTATATTTACTTCTATTGTTGAGCACATTCTTTGGTGAACCTGATCATGTTCTTCTTTTTCTTTTTCTTTTTTTTCTCTTTTGAATTATTTGCCTCATATGCGTTACACTCTTGGTTTGAATTATGGATAGTTGAAGCCTTGCCAAGATATGAAGGGATGGAATTGTGGTAATTTCCTTTTTCAGTCTTGGTCAGGTTTGAAATCAAATATTCAAATAATTTATTTTTCTTTCAGAGCTGTTTAACTAAGAAATCTTCTGGTACCATTCCATGAAGTAACAATTTGGTATGCAGAAGACTTCATAGATGTACATAAATAAACTGGGATCATTTTTCTTTTTTAATCTCGTTTCATCAAAAGATTGTATGCAGTGCTTGGTTTTGTTGTATTTTGAGATGATTTGGTTATAATTTATATATTGTAACAATTTTCAGGTTGAATCTGCAGCAAAGTTTTTGAAAGTCTTGAGACAGTACTTCGAGTCCCTTTGTTCAGAATTGAGGTTGCATACCATAACTTGTGTAGAATCAACAATGACAAGGATAGCTATTTCATGTCTGCTTGTTAAAACAACCTGATTGTAGACCACTAAGACTGACGCAAGCTACCAAACGTCCGGAATAGCGCGCACATGGTCTTCGTAAAAGTTAAGCTGTTGCTTGCTGAATTCGTGCCCTAGCTGATCTACAACCACTCTCTCCCTGTGGTCAAGCTGATCTACGACCACCGGGAAAGAGTGTTCTATGATCAGCCGTTGCTTGGTTGCACTAAAACTACATTAAAGCATCTGGACATTGAAAGATAATACAATACAACTAACTGTTATAAATTGAATGTTTCTATTTCTGTGAAACACCATCAATTTTCATTACTCAAAGTTGTTGTCTGGCTACTTTCTCAGGTTTCATTACTTCTTAAAGATAGCTTTATTGACTCCTTCCCCCCCAGGGACCAACCCTTCATAAAGGTATTTTGCATTCCTATTTGTGTTGTTAAATTTGCAACTCTATAAATGGTGCCAACTATACTTTTTTTTTTCAAAGGACAATCATGCAAGCATACATGTTTTCAGGTACTCACCTTGTTTTATTAGGTGAATGCCACTTCCAAAGAGTTGTCCGTTCACATCCACTCCCTATTTCTAATGTGAAATCGGAGATGTTGGAGCTGAGACAATTGTTGGAGAGATGTTATTTAGATTTACTTGGCCATAGGCCTGCATCACTAATGCAAAACTATTATTGTGGCTGCAGCATTTTGTAGATACTCAACTTTTCTCTGTCCAATCGGATTCTCGCCTCTCAAAATTTGAGCATGAGTAGTTCTAACTTAACCACTTATTAAAGGTTCCATGTATCCTTGTGGAGCCCCAAGTTGAGAAACAAGAATGCCACAGCCAAAGCCTGCAAAGAAGTTTTAAGCCTGAGGTGCTCATGGATCAAGATTTGGGAAAGGCTGAAATCTCTTACAAGCAGTGTCTTTGCCACCGTCATCAATCTCCCGGTATTGGAGCTATTAACTAGCAGCAGCTGAAAGTCCGAAAAATTTAACATGTACCATAATTCGATGCAAATAATCATTGGTCCTAACACGCTGCCTGCTTACTGCTTTCATGCTCATGGATTCTCATCCCTGTATTTTTAGGGGGGATGTGATGCTGGAATTATCAAAGTGCTGCCTCACTTAAATCTCTTGTGAACTAGAAATAATAAAAAGAAGTTTTAAGCCTGTGTCATTGTCTTGGTGTTTCTCTTTTCCTATTTCAAGACAATAAATAATTAATGTGCAGAGATGGGAGTGGATGAAAGGAGAAGACTAATTGACATAGTCGCAGAGATGATAGAAATAAGGGATCTTAAAAAAGCTGCAGCTTCCTTTTATTGGAGTAAAGAAAATTCCACTACTCCTATCCCTTGGGTATCCTGGAATAGAATGTGTCTTCCTAAGCAGGAATGTGGTTTTGGTTTAAGAGGTCCTACTTTGCAAAACAAAGCTCTTCTTGCTAAGTTAGCTTGGAGAATTATGTGTAATCCAGATGCTCATTGGGTTAAGCTTCTTAAGGCTATTTATTTTCCTCACTCTGATCTTATGCATACTAAGATTGGTCATAATCCATCTTGGGCTTGGAGAGGAATTATTGCGGGGCGAGATGTGCTTAAGAAGGGATTAATTTGGCTTGTAGGTATGGGGGATTGCATTCGAATTTGGGAGGATTGTTGGGTACCTGCATTACAGGATCATAAAATTTTCTCTCCTAAACCAGATCATGCAAATTATATTTTTGTTTCTGATCTTATTGACATTACCTCTCGTACTTGGAAAGTTGATTGCTTTACTCTTTGTTTCAGCCAATTGAGGTGGAAGCAATTCGGAAAATTCCTATTCCATGGTTTCCTGTTAATGATAAGTTGGTTTGGAAGGCTGCTCCTGATGGTAAGGTTTCTGTTAAGAATGTTCATCATTTTCTTTTGAAGTTGCAACAGAATTCTATTTGGGATAAACCTTCGACCTCCCATTGTTCTGATTGGAGATCCATTCCCAAGCAGGTCTGGTCTCTTATCTGGAGATGTAAATCATTACCTAAGATAAAGGAATTATTGTGGCGGTGTTGTGCAGGTGGACTTGCTGCTGCTGAAGTTCTCTCTAAAAGAAAGGTTAATATTGACCTGTTGTGTAGAAGGTGAGGTTTAGCAGATGAATCAGTGAACCATCTTTTGTTATTTTGTCCTTTTTCTAAGGCTGTATGGCTGGGTTCGTCCTTTTCTCTTCATATTCCTCTTTTGGACTCTGTAAAGTTTCATGACTGGTTTGTTAGTACTGTTTGCAATAGTTTTTTGTCTAAGAAGGATCAAAGCAGACTGGCATCTTATATTTCCTTCGTATGCTAGCATATTTGGAAAAGTAGAAATGAATTGTATTTCGATCATATTGTAAATTCTCCTATTAGTGTTATTCGGAGAGCTGAAAGTGCTTGGCAGGAGTACTGTAATTCTGTGAATTCTTGATCGTTAAACTCTGTTAATGTTGAGGATTTATCAAATTCTAATGCTAATTCAGCTACTTGGCATCCGCCCCCAGAAGATCTTATAAAAATTAACACTGATGCGGCAACTGGCCATATGCAGTTGGGTGGGTTGGGGTTTGTGTTAAGGAATTCAAATGGTACTCCTATTCTTGCTGTCTCTCAGCAATGTTCTTTTCTAACAGTTCAAACAGGGGAAGCTTATGCTATTAGAGATGGTTTATATGAGGCCATTCATTTAGGTTTCAAAGTCCAGGTGGAATCTGATTGTTTGCCTATTATTAATGTGCTGTCTGGTCAAACTACTGAAGGAGATGTTCATGCTTTGTCTGTTATTCATGACATTGTTTCTCTTATTAAACCTGACCTTTTTGTTTGTTTCTCTTATGTTTCAAGGGGGGCAAACGGTATAGCTCATACCCTTGCTAGGAGGGCCCTAACCAATGCAGGCAGGGGGGGGGGTTAGTTGGCCTCTATCCACTCCATGGTTGTATGAACTTGTGCTTGTCCCTTGTTCTTCTAATCAATAGATGTTTTTAACCAAAAAAAAAAAAGACACTACAGGTATGTAAGTATGAAATGTATGTGAATTTGGTTCATTGGTGGAGTCATTCCGTGTTTTCCTTATACCTGGTGGGGCTCAGAAACTTCTTTACCAACCCAGTGGACAATAAGTAACCCAATTCAGAATGTAAAAAAGTAAAAAGGAGAGAAGACCATTTAGCCTAATTCGGCCTAAGGAATTTGGGTCTAGTTGGACTTGGGCTGGGCACCTCAGGTTGGTTCTAAAGTCAGGCCAAACTAAAAGGTGGTCATCTAGTCTTGGCTTGCACTTGGACTATGGTTTGGGTTGGCACTCCACTTTGCCCAACCTGCCCAAGTGTTTCCTTATGACTTTGTCTCTTTCCTGTAACTAGGATTATGGTCTGTGAAGTTCCTCCTCTGGCATTTTCTTATTGATTTGGATGGTATTCTTGAACTATATTGTAATTTATCTAATGACCAGGAAAGAGCCTCATGCAAAATATAGGTTTTATATGTAAGATGGAGCAGTCAGAGGAGCTCCTGTTTTATGCACTGTATCTCTGGAACATGACATGTTGGTTTTTTCATCTTCATGATATTTGGATAGTTAGGGAAAATATACTGAATTTGATCCAATTTTGGTCAATAACAGCTTAAAATCCTGTGTTGTCTTCTTTCATTCAAAGTCTTGGACCTTATGAGATTAGAGAAACTCCTGGATATTTGATAATATCCATTGTGAGTTTCAGAGGGTCGTGGTTGGTTTTCCATTGAGGCTTTGCTTTTTTATTTTTATTTTAATCTTTTTGGTTCTACACCTCTACAGTTAAAGATTTTCAAATACCATGACTGTAGCTTCAATTAGGTAGTGTAACTTGTTGTCTAAACATTGTATTTCTTTTTAAGTACTTGTATTGCTGCTACAAAATTATATATTTATATCTATGTATGTTTTACCTTAATGTAATCATATTTTGTTTTTTGTTTTTTTTTTAAAGGTGGAGGTGGGGGTGGGGGCCAGAATCTTAGCAGTTGTTTTTGTACTTGAAATAGGTAAATGCAGAAAAAGTGGCAGTATCTGGTAAGAAGAGGACACAAAAACTCTATAGGAGGCATTCAGGAAGGGTGGTGGTATGAAGGTGGAAAATTTTGATCAGCTCCAACAAAGGATTCCAGAAAGAATAATTGAACATGCTGTCCGTGGGATGCTCCCTAAAGGCAGGGTAAGTTATTTAATTGTTGGTTATATTAAAATGCTTATTTTTTCTTTCATTTTTGTACAGAAAGGAAGAACTACAAATCAAGGACAATAATACTTTCAAAGAAAATTTAAATTAATCCCAAAACTCAGAATTCATTGTCAAAGTTACTGGAACAATTACAGTTTACAATGTTAATTGATTCTGAAAGTTAATTGTCAAAACTACTTTTTTTTTTTAACCCTGGTCATCTGGATTGGGATGTGCAGTTGGGTAGGGCTCTCTTCAATCATCTCAAGGTCTACAAGTATCCAGAGCCGCATGAGGCCCAAATGCCTATTGAGCTGCCCATAAGGGACAAGAGGATACAAATGCAGAAGTAGATGTAGTACTTACTGTTTGTTTATCACTTTTCAAGTATTGACTGGTCTTCCTTCCATCGTTCAAATTCTAATCTTTTGTGGAAAGTTACTAGGGCGGCAGTTGAAAGCCAAGTTGCGTTTTCAGTTCATATCTGCAGTTGTTATGATGAGACTGTGTATTCAGAACTATAAATTCTTTTACTTGCAACATCTATGACAAGGGTTCAATTCTTTGGAGGGCCTACCTATCTAAAAAAAATAAAATCATATGTTTATT
The DNA here is from genome assembly GCA_028583415.1 of Protea cynaroides. Taxonomy (NCBI): domain Eukaryota; kingdom Viridiplantae; phylum Streptophyta; class Magnoliopsida; order Proteales; family Proteaceae; genus Protea; species Protea cynaroides. Next base: position 72,424,613 of record CM053265.1, on the reverse strand, counting down.
TACTTGACACTTGATTTTGTGGTTGGAATGGGAGAGTTCTTTGTTTCCTTTAATCATATGAAGAGGTGGTAGGCAAGAATTTGAGCATTGTTGTCCTGCTTTTCATTGATCAGTGTCACTATTTTGTTTGGGCCATGCATAGGGTAGTTCTAGAGTAGTCTGCTGGTCCGAATTGCAGTGTTTTTTAAATTGCCTATGATCAAATCGGTTATGAGTATCATCCATTTGCAGCTCCTCGAATGATTGGATCATATAAAGGCCTAATTGTGTTCAAGTGGGGTTTAAAAATGCAATACTGGAATCATGTTGACCATTACTTCCGTACACTTTCCTTTTGCTGATTTCATGGTGATTGCTGGTTTGTTATGTTTTCCTCATGGAATCCTAGAATAAAGGTGTCAGTTGGGACGATTTCATGTCGGTTTTGTTCCCGAAGGGGTCATTCTTAGAATAGTCCCATTTACTAACCGGTCTCAAAACTAGAAACTCTGAATGATTATGAATAATCATACACTCAAATCGGAGGCTGAGCACGAGAGAGCACTTGTTAATTTTTTTTTTGTCAGAGAATTTTATTAAAACTAGAAAAGAATAAATAATTACATGGGCTAAGGATGGAACCACCCCATCTTCAACAATGCCATCAGCCGGGTCCAACCAAGGACCGAAAGACATTAACAGAACCTAAAACGAGTGCGTTCGGAAGTATTCCAAATAACCTCCCTAGCAATTAAAGGGAGACAACAAGTCCAACTAAGATAACTCTGCATATGCGCGACATGTTTGGCCAGGTCTGAAGTCACTATATTTATTTCTTGGAAACAATGAGTTATGCGCCATTGAAAGGCCCAAGCTGTTCCACAAGGGCCCATAATCATGGGATCCAAATAAATAAAATAAAGAATCTTTCCTCATAATTTGTAAGACCCGCACTCCACTAACCTGGTTTAACCATATTGTATTAGGTTTTCCCATCATAACCGGCTTGAGCGAACCAACCGTATGAGGGAGCCACAAAACTAGGTAAACAGACCAGTCAAACCAGTCAACTTACAGGTTGACCGGTCGACTGTTTTAATTTGCATGATCGACCAATCAAATTTAGTTTGTGTGGTCGACGGATTTTGCTGCCACAGAGTCGACTGGTCATGCCTAGAATCGACTCCGTGTTTAGGAAACTTTCCTAATTTTGAGTGGTCTCTCTCCTAATTGAGAGAGGACTCTATATATCTATATGAAGATTTTCTCTCTATATAGAGGACGTCCCTCTAGTCTTTCTCTATCTTTTTGCTCAATCTTAAATTCTAGAACTGAGAGGGAGAAAAGAATAAGGAGAAGATGATTTGGAGAGGGAGAAGGCTTGGAGAAGGATTTTGCAGAGAAACTGACCGACGGTTTCCATCTCTCTACCGCAAGGAACCTAAGGTAAAAGACCTATCTCTGTAGATGTTAGGTTGATTATAATAGATCTCTCCCACCACTGTGTTGGAAATTGAACCCAACATCATAACTAAAATCAGGAGATCTTTCAAGCAACCTAAAGGAATATCATGGACAATAGATTAGGATTAATTATTAATTGGAAACCAATAATTTAAAGGCCATAGAATGACTGTAGGGAAAACCCCATTGTTGTGCCAAAGAGTTGACCGAGAAGAAGTTCGGACTGAAAGATAAGCATGACCAGAAGGTTGTGTGATCGTCTGAATTGCAGTGTTTTTCTAAATTGCCTAGATCCAATCAGTAATGAGTATCATCCATTTGCAGCTTCTAGAATGATTGGATCATATAAAGGCCTAATTGGGTTTGAGCCGGGTTTGAAAATGCAATGCTGCAACAACTTCTGTACACTTTCCTTTTGCTGATTTTATGATGATTGCTGGTTCATTATGTTTTCCTCATGGAATCCTGAAATAAGGGTGTCAAATGGGATGGTTTGTTTTTTTTATCAGTTCTGATCCCAAATGAGCCATTCCTAGAACTGTTTCATTTAATGGTCTCAAAATTAGAAATTTCTGAACAGTTTTGGATACTCCAACTCTCAAATGGGAGGCTGCACTAGTTCTAGTGAGAGCACTTCTTAATTTCTTTTTTCTTTTTTGCTAATGATTAGAGAATTTATTATGATTAGAAAAGAATAAATAATTATATAGACTAAGGGGATTCACATCGTCTCCTCCCAGTGATTTTGGGAGGACACGATAATCTATCTCGGATGACTGCCACATGGCTCTCGGGTGAATCCGAGACCCACGTCTGAGCCGACAACCCCTGTCGGCTCGGCTTGTCGGCTGGGTGTCGACTCGGACGTGGGTCTCGGATTTACCGAGAACCATGTGGCGGTCATTCAGGGTAGGTTGCCACTGTCCGACAGGATGCGGATCCAGACTAAGGATGGAACCATCCCACCTTCTACAATGTCATCTCGAGGGTCCGACCAAAGACCCCAATGACATTATTAAGAGAACCTAAAACATGGTGTTTGAAAGTATACCACACAACCTCCGTAACAAGGGAGACAACTAAATTAACTCAGTAGTAGTGAATGGATGGGAACTTCACTATAGGGGTGGCAGTACAGTGAATGTAAAGCCCAAGCTGTTCCACAATGGAAGACAAAACCACAAAAAAGACTGGGGTGAGAGAGGCTCGAACTCTCGACCTCAGGATCACTCTTTAGCTATGAGACCTACGCGCTAGCCAACTGCGCCACCACCCCCTGTTGTTTATTATAAACATATATTTATTTAATAGATTATCATTCTGTATAAGATATTACATCAAAGGATCAAATTTCCATTTCCACTTGACACAACTGTTACTGAATCCCTACAAATAGAACACTCGATGAGATCAAGATCAGTCAGCTCTAACCTGCAGAATAGTTGGAAATTGCCACATCATCAGCCATCTAGACCAAACCAATTGTGAGGTTTAGCCAAGTGTACTAACGAAAAGTATCCAAAATCAATAAAGTCGCACTTACGGAGGTGCGACTTTTGGCGAATTCGAATTTTGCACTGGAAAGATTTGGCCATGCTATCTTTGCTAAAGCTCCGACTGGTAGGTTGATTTCGAAGACTTCATTCTCTCTCTCTGGGAGCCGGTACAAGCCTGGGGAGTGGAAAAGGAGAGTACAGTGAGTCCAACGACAAATGCTGTCTTCCGTTCAAAACCCGCGTTTCTATCTCGTTCAATGTCGATTCCACCTCCATTTCCCGCTAAAACCCCGCCAGTTCCACAGCTCTGTAGTTGTTCGCGCGTCGCAGATGGTCACCGAGACCCAACCCCAGGCTTCCATCGCTCCACCTTACTCTGAGATACTCTCAATCCGTAAATCCCTCCTCTCTCGCCAGAGAAGTGCTGCCGAAATCGTCCAAGATTACTTGAATCGGTTGCGACAGATCGAGCCACAAATTCGGAGCTTTCTCCATGTTTCAGAGAATGCAATTAAGGAAGCCGAAGCAATTGATCGGAAAATCGAGCGGAATGAGGAATTGGGTCCGTTGGCAGGTGTAGTGGTGGGAGTTAAAGATAATATATGCACTCTTGATATGCCATCGACCGGTGGTTCCAGGATTTTAGAGGACTATCAGCCAGCTTATGATGCCACGGCGGTTAAGAAGTTGCGGGATTCTGGGGCGATTATTGTTGGGAAGACCAATTTGGATGAGTTTGGGATGGGAAGCACTACTGAAAATTCTGCTTTTCAGGTTTGATTTTAGCTTTTATTTATTTATTTATTTGAATTTCTGATTCAATCAAGGCTCTGGGTTTTCTAATTCAGTGTTCCTGAAGCTATTAAAGTAAACCCACTTTGCCACTCCAGCGAGAACTTAAATTTACCCGGTCACCTTATGGTAGTTCTTTTAATTCAACATTGTTATGTTGCTTGGAGTACTTCCTGAGTTTCAGTGTCGGCTCAAACTCTAGTCTTTTTGTGATTTGATTCATATTTCAGTATCTTTCAACCTAGTGGACTGGTGATTCAATATGGGTTACTTTGTCAGGTGACTGCAAACCCTTGGGATACATCGAGGGTACCTGGAGGATCATCAGGTGGCTCCGCTGCGGCTGTTTCTGCCAGGCAGTGTGTAGTGTCTCTGGGAAGCGATACTGGTGGAAGTGTGAGGCAACCGGCATCTTTCTGCGGTGTTGTTGGACTGAAGCCCACCTATGGACGTGTATCAAGATTTGGGCTTATGGCATATGCATCGTCTTTGGATGTCATCGGTTGCTTTGGTACATCCGTTGCTGACACTGGGATTCTTCTTCACACAATTTCTGGTCATGATAGATTTGATGCCACTAGTAGTAAGCGTGTAAGGTTTCTTATGTCTTCTATGTTATCCATAGTCTTTGCTTCAGAGAGATTTCACCGTCAAGCCCTTTCGTTAATGTTTTCTGAAACATAGTGAGGCTTTCTTACAACGTGCCAATATTTTCCCAGCAGAAACAACGCTTTTAACGATGTTAGTTTAATTGGGAGCACTAGGCTACAATTTTTGTGTGTTTTGAAACTCGTGCAGGGTAGGCCTGGTCTTGTATTGCCCATCTGAAGATAAATTGTGCAATTTGGTGACAATCCATAGGTGGATATTTCACATGCGAATTCCACCAAAGGATTCAGCATGGATTAAAGGAAGCTCAGTTGGACCAACTGACGAACAAGCAAGATAAAGGGGAAAAAGACTACTTAGATATATTATCGTGCGGTTATATTGTTCTATGAGAACCTATTAATCTGAAAATTCTGAACTTGAATAGTTGGGTATGATCATTTGTACTTTCCATGCCAATTGGTGCTAAGGCTCTAATTTTGACACATTTCCTTCTTTCAGGAGGTCCCTGACTTTTGGTCTCAGGTCATTTCCATGAAACATGTAGAATCTAAGCCATTAAAGGGACTGAGGGTGGGAGTGATTAGTGAAACTCTTGGTGATGGTGTTGACATGGGAGTAAGATCCTTGATTCAAGCTGCTGCTTCACATTTGGAGGAGTTAGGATCCACAGTGACAGAGGTTTTGTTTTCATCTAGCAGTACTTTCTTACCCTTGCTTGCAAAAAATGTTTCATCTCTTGTAAAAAGGTTTATGCCCACCATAATTTTCTCATGTCACTTTCTTTAATAATTTCCAGGTCTCATTGCCCTCCTTTTCTCTTGGATTACCAGCCTACTATATTCTAGCTTCTTCTGAAGCATCTTCTAATTTATCACGTTATGATGGTGTAAGGTGATTTACTTGTAGATTTTTCTAATCTCTGGTAGTTTTGAACCTTCATAACTTCTAAAAATATTCACTGCCTGGATGCCAGATATGGAAAACAAATTGCTGCTGAGGAACTTACATCTCTTTATGGGGATTCCCGAGCTAATGGGTTTGGTCCTGAGGTATCCACCTTCTTATTTAGTGTTTCTGAAGATGAAATATTCTATAATTAATGCCATGGTGTTAATCTGACTTCTTGTTACTTGAGTGGAAACTCATACCAGTTACTGGGTTTGTGACCAAGGTATCATATATGTACATTTTTTGCAGGTTAAAATGAGGATTTTAATGGGAACATTTGCTCTTTCAGCTGGTTATTATGATGCATATTACAAGCGTGCTCAGCAGGTACCACAATTATTGTGATACATAAATTTGTTTAAAGGATGATTTATTAATAGCTAATGTGGGTGGATAGCAGTTTGCATGCCACCATATTGTCTCCTTTTGGGCTCTGATGCTGTAAATCTTTCAATATTGTGCTGATGTAAATGATACTATATTCCAAATCTATGTTTTTATGTAGTACCGAGATATATGGTAAATGGTTTTGTGATGGTGATATTTTCAGAAGCAATTTTTTTTTGCAGCAATGGTTTCTTTAGCCCTGTAGAATTTCCATGTAGTGGCTTGGGACTTATTTGAAAATTTCCTTTTCTTTCTTTCCATCATCCTATGGTTTTTTAGAAGTCATGTTTCATTCTGTTATAGTTATCTCTTGTCCTATTAAAGGAGAAACTTATGATTGTAATAGTGTTTTAGGTGAGGACCTTGGTTCAGAAAAGCTTCAAGGCAGCCCTGGATGCAAATGATATCCTCATTTCGCCTGCAGCACCATCAGCTGCTTACAAGATAGGTATGATGCCTAAATCTTATGCTTTTCTTCCACATTTCCTTATATTACGGTGGCCTCTGAGTTTCTTGTGGATTTCACAGGTGAAAAGAAAAATGATCCATTAGCAATGTATGCTGGTGACATCACGACTGTAAGTGTCTCTCTGATGGTGTACTGCGCTTTTCATTTGAGTTTCTATAGATTGCCTTGAAATTAACGTCATTAACCAAACCTAAACTTCTTTTAGGATTTGTTTTTAAATGTGGAAAAATGTGAACAATTTTCCGAATATAAGCTGAGATATTAGTCGCCTTGCATTTTCTGTAACAGTATATTCAGTCGTCCACAACTTTTGTCCTTCTCTCTGTTTTGCTTAATTCCCAGTCCAAGACTCCAAGTGAATCATGGCCAGCTGGGCCTTGTCTTCTTATTTTTTCTAATCTCATTTTCCTTGAGACCATAGAGTCCTAGTTTCCAAAATTTGTCAAATTTACATGCCATGATCTTACAATAAACAATAAAACCTTTGAAGCTCATAACAAAAACAGCTCCCTAGTCTGCATAACTCTAAGGGTTTACTGATTTCCTGATCCCTAGGCTTCCAACATATAGCCAAATAGTCGCTGGGATTGTGTGCATAAAAAGTGTACCTGCTTGCTATAGCCATTGCATTTCCTACTCGCGACTGAAAAAAAGACCAAATCTCTGTAGCGAAGGGCAATGTCAAGCAATCCATCAACATACCATAAAGCTGTGCTAATCCTGAACCAGTGAGATCCAGTGGGAGATCAGCTTGCGACAGGATAACTTGACGAGAAATCGAGAATTGCTCAGAGTGGATAAACCCAACCGAAACCACCCGCTAAAAACCTGAATCGAACTGAACCATAATCTGTTTGGTTTTGGTTTTAAAGTCTAACAAATGATTCGGTTTTGGTTTTAACCGAGAAACCATCGGTTTTCCAAGTGCAAACCAATAAACTGAATAAAAAAAGGGCGCCCTAGTGAATGATCCCTTCGTGCCTGTTTGGTAACACTCTGACTCCAGCTCCGGCTCCAAGGATCTTGCTTTGGAATCATTTTTGAGCTCCCACTTATTTCCAGAGCTGATCGAGAGCTGGAGCCTATTTGGAGCCTGTTTGGTAACGCTGCTCTGGAATCGATTCCAGAGCTGATAGAGAGCTAAAGCCTGTTTGGTAAAAACTGTTCTGGAATCGATTTCAGAGCTCACTGAGAGCAGGAGACTGTTTGGTAAACACTAATCTGGAATAAAATTTTTTGCCTTAAATAATACAATGACTGCCATTAAGCCATTATTATGTATGTATTTTTGCTAAAATTTACATTTTTGCAAATCGATTAACATTGTCTTCAGAAAGCATGGAATTGATTAACATTGTCTTCAAAACCAGTAGTTGTCTTCAAACCCAATAATACATGCATAATTTTTTATATTGGTCTTACTAACAAAGTATTAAATACATTCTTGCTTGACTGGACATGTATAAAATTGTCGTCCTGGATTTTTCTTAGTTCTTGAAGTCTTCATTATCATCTTCCCCATTCCACAGTAGCACATTGGGGGAATATTAGCAGTCATATTTCTGTATCAACATGAATTATATAAACATCAATTATATTAATTTAAAAACCAAACAAAGTTGTAATAGTTATCAATAGTTACAAAAATTGATAAACGGAGATGATGAAGCACAACTTTGTTGTTTGTTCACGAAGTTCTTTACAAAAAATGATATTACAAAATGATTAACCACAATGCTACTGTTTGTTCACCAACATATAAAGACGAATGTGATATGACAAAATAATTGTGTATCATATTTCTACTAGACCAGCACCTCTAGCTAATTGGTTTGCAATTCTATCCTCAATGCGTTCATCTCATTAGCGGTTCCTTCTACATTTCCTGGATATTCAGAATAATAGGAACTGTCAGCTTTCAAAACCAGAATAAGGGAATTTGCAAGTATGGGACTCAAGAGAAAGGATCTACAAAGTGGATCTTCAACACAGAGGAATAATAGGAACTGTCAGCTTTCAAAAATTCACAAAAATCTAAGTCGGATTAAGGGATGGGATAGACTAGAACTGAAAATAAAGAGAAAGCAGGACAGGGGCTAAGGAGCAATTAATATGGCCAACATAGATTTTAAACCAGAATTCAGTAGAATTTGCTAGAAAGAAAATCAACCACCAAATTTCAAATCAATCTCAACAGGAAGAAAGAGTTATAAATTAAACTTGACGGAAGATGCAAAGACAGGTAGCTGAAACTACTACAGCCCAAAAAACAGAGATATAAACCAGGTTTCATAAATCAGATTTGCAGGCTTCAATGGACCTTCATCCCAATATTCACACACATAAACAAAGAAAATGGAAAATGATACTTTTCACAACGTAATGATGCAATAATCTCAAAGAAAATTGAACCATCAAGATATAACTCGAGAAACCCACGATAACCCTACAAAATTTCAGAGAATCGTAGGATTTCTTCATCTTAAGCCTAACCCTAGAAACTCACGCCGCTGAAAAATTTGGGCAAATCATAGGAATTTTTCATCGGACGCAATCACGCAAATAACCCATGATGAACAGAGAAAAAAAGGAATACCTGCAAGCAACGCGTCTGGAAGCGATTTTTTGCAAAGTCTTGCTCCGGATTCTCAGGGGAAGAGAGAGAGAGAGAGAGAGAGAGAGAGAGAGAGAGAGAGAGAGAGAGACAAAGAGAACGAGAGAAAGGAAGTAGATGAAGGGAGGAAGATGGAGGGAGGAAGAGAGACAGAGAGATAGAGAGAACGAGATAGAGAGGAAGTAGATGGAGGGAGGAAGAGAGAGAAAGAGAGAGGGAGGAAGTAGAGATGGAGAGAGGAAGAGAGATCGAGAGAGAGAGAGAGGAAGTAGAGGGACTAACCTGCTATTGAGCGCAGAGGAGAAGAAGAACGTTTGAGGGAAATCAGCCTCTTCGTTCCAACAATGGGAAAAACACGGGAAGCCAAATAATAAAATGGGAGTCAGATTCACTTGACTCCCGTGTTTTGACTCCCGATTTTGGCTCTGGATTTGTAAAAACAAGTTTTTTTTACTCTGAGATTTTGGTTCTGGAAGTCATTTTTTGAACCGGTTGACTCCATGGGAGTTGGAATCAATATGGTGTTAACAAACACTTTCTGGCTCCCAAATGGCTCCCAAATGGCTCCCTGAGAGTTCGAATCAAAAGCAGAGCTGGAGCAGAGTGTTACCAAACAGGCACTTCGAGAAGCATGGAGTGCACTTCCCAAGTTTCTTTTCCCCACCTTATCCTTGCTATTCAAATAAATATAGACGTTTCAGGAGATGCTCAAGGCGCTGATGGGATGACTATCCTAATCATTCAAAGCTCTTCTAGTGGTGTGCTGCTAGACCAAAGAACCACCAGCTAGTTGCTATGCAGAAACCGTGGTCTAGAGGACATCTTGAACACCCTCAACTTATCCCAGAAAGTAAGCTGATTACCATTAACAAAGATAACTGAATCTCACAACAAAAAGCATCCTTCAATTTCACTGAAATTTTCTGGAGACCTTTCCCTGTGAGTTGTTGTGACTTGTGACTAGATTGATTACTATCTGAATGACTTGATGAACTGCAGCTGGACATAGTCACTGATGTGGTCCCTGGTTGCAAAACCCTGCCTTAGGATCGCTATGGGCCCACCCAGATAATATAAACTCAAATAATAGAGTGAATGGAAAAACTGTAAATTCTGGAACAGTACAAAGGCCTTAAGGGTGAAGAAATCAAGTAGTAGGAGCAAGCTCTAAATAGAATTTGAAGTCAAGGGCTTTTCTGGGATTTAAATAAAGTGGGAACAAAAGAGAATTAAAGTTGGAGGATAGGGGCTTTTGTGTAATATTTTGAAGCCAGGGCCTTGGTTATAATTAAAACAAGAGGTTAAAAGTTATGCCGTCAGGTTCCATGGTATTCTGTCATGAGGTTTCAGGGCCACATCTCCTGCATACTTTTATTGCTTGGAGAGCCATCTCCCGCTCCCTTCCAACTGGAGCCATTCTGTTTCAAAGACAGAGCAGCTCGCATCCCAACTGCTGCTTATGTTGGGCAGCCACGGAAGACATTCCTCACCTCTTCTTTGCTTGCTCTTTTTTGATCCGCATATAGGAAGGGATCCTTTCCTGCTGCAGCCCTGCTAGAAGACAGATTGGAGAGTTCAACAGGGAATGGAAATGGATCTGAAAGGTTTTTGAAGGAAAATCACCATGTGACAGTTGGTAAATTAGCTTTTTGTGCAACCATTTACCATATCTGGATAGAGTGTAATCTCAGATTTTGGACCTCCAATTCAAAAAGGCTCAACCAAATTTGGGATGCTATACTCTTTGATGTCAGAGGGACTTTAATCCCCATTGAAAGATCTAGTCCAGATACTCCTAGAAACAGATTTATTAGCAACGCTTGGGATCTATCTATCCAAATTTATTTGTGGATAGGATTTTCCCTCATCTTCTTTTGTTCATTCTTTTCGTTTGCTTCCAGCTTGCTTTCTGCTCTGCTGGTTTTGTATCTTCCTTGGGTTTTGTTAATATAATATAATTTGTTCACCCAAAGAAAAACAAGAGGTTGTTTTCAACCTTTTGACAGAATGGTGATGGCAGAAAAACCATTATGGTTTCGATGGAGAGAACTCTCCTGCGATTATCAATCAGGCCGAAATTTTTTAGAGAAGATGGGTAATGTATAGGACTAGTGAATCCAACAATCAACCTCCCAGAACATCAAGGGGAAAATTAATATTTAATTTCTGAAACCTATTCTGGCTGTAAGAACATGACCAGGTGAGATTCCAGATTTAGTTCTCTTAGCAGAGGACAAAATTCAAGTGGTTGAGTTGGCCAGCCAAAGGTGATGAACCAAAACAATATCAGACCAATAGGATTGGTAACTGGGGAGTTCTGACAAATTCTATTCTTCCCAATCCAAGTTACCGCCACAGCAGGGGAAATAGGAGAATAGCAGCAAGAATAATGATAAATGTAGAAGAATAAAAGGAATAAGAAGAATAGATCAATACCCAAGTGAAGAGGAAGATGGAAGAAATGAACAGGAGGGAGAAAAGAATGGTCAACCAACCTGGTCACAGACCCACAGCTCCACATCCGTGAAGAACAAATCCAAACTTACTTTTATTCGTCTGTATTTCATATCAACTGATGGGTTATCTTACAACCCCCCCCCCAAAAAAAAAGAGTGAACTGGTGGGTTACATTTATAACTTTACTTACAAAGGAATTGAAGTAAACTAGAAACTTGAAGTAGACTTAACAAGTAAACTACCTATATAAAAAATAGGAAACAGGAAAACTATTATCCTACATAACTAATTCTATAATAAAAAATGAAATAAAAGTCAAATTACAGAGTTAACATCATTAAATAAATAAATTCTTAACTACCCTTTGTTAGACCAAAACCCAGGTGGTTTGGTCCTGGTTCTTCGTAGCTTGGATTTCCAGGTTGGATCGAACCGATCCAGCAAGTCAATTGCATCTGCATCAATCACCCTATGACATCTTTGTTACGTGTCCAATTGATGCATTGTTCGCATGATCTTGCACTTGTTGAATGGTTATTGCTGTACAGGTTTCAACAGTTGACAATGTCATTTTGAAACAGGTCAATGTGAACTTAGCTGGGTTACCTGCGTTAGTTCTGCCATGTGGATTTGTTGAAGGGGGATCTGCTGGTCTTCCTGTTGGTCTTCAAATGATTGGTGGATCATTTGATGAGGTATTGATCTGCTTCTCCTTTTCCTTCACATTTGGTATTGGAACGACCCTTCATTTAACTAGTTAAAAAACAAATGTAATGTATCTGGTGTTTTTAGTGCTTAACTACAATGACAAGGTCAAGTTGATGAAGTTGGTTAAAAGTAAAACCACAGGTAGCTCGGAAAGGAGTAAAATGCAAATGGGAGATGGATTCTATAAGAAGCTGTTGATGATCTCAAGCATGTGCTCCCTTTTTCGGCACTACTGGTTGGCTTGGATGATCACTGATCTGAGCATTGATCTTCCAGAGGATTTCCTCTCTCTCTCTCTCTCTGGGTTGTGGGGTAAGGGTGGGAGTTTGGTAGTTAAGGATCTTCCCTTTACCTAATATTTAAGGTCTCAATCTGGTCAGTTTTGTTCCTGTCAACTGCATTGTCTTCGATGACTTGCGTAGCAGTAGATTCTGTAGGGGTTTTTGGAAATTGCGTAAACTGAAATCATTTCAATTTTTTTTCATAGATTTATTTTTATTTTTGCTGGTACTCATTTTTCATGGATGTTGATTGCACAAGGGAATAAGTCAGGGAATTATCTTGATTCATCAAACATTTTTATATAGAATAAAAGTGGGGACCTCTTAGGTTTTCAACAAATTAGTTCATTTCTTTTTATTTGTCACTATAATGACTTGATTCCATTTTTGGTGAAGAGCCTGTGCACTCAAATACATGTAAACCGAATTGAAATGGTTATATTCCACTTGGTTTGTGAATGCTGAGTTAATTGTTCTTCCTCTAGTTCAGCTTGAGTTTTGGTAGTTCATTTCTTGTCCATTTAAGAAGCTGGTTTCATCAGTCAATGGGGGTTTACAATGTCTTAACCCAACTTTTCCTTTGCTGCTTGCGGATTTTGTGATGCCTGGAAAATTTGACTTAAGAGTTGTGCGAATGTTGGTTGATGCACAGGTCACTAGAAGTCCACGCTAAGCCAATGTCAATCTTGCCACATTATGAACGGAATTTTAGATGATGAAAGGAAAAACTAGATCAATGCTGCTAACTTGTCTTTATTCTTATTGCAGGGGAGATTGCTTAAAGTTGGGCATATCTTTGAGCAGACTCTTCAGGCTTCCAGATTTGTCCCGCCTTTAGTTACAGATGGCTTGGCATGCTAGCCATTCATTGAGCTTTATTAAAAATGTGAAGAAAATTGAGGCCAGGTATTGAAGGTCAGATCTGAGGGAAATTTTCTCACTTCAGCCATATCTATGAGCCGGACTCTTTCATGGTTGTGGATTTGTTCCACCGCTAGAATTAGGTAGCTTTGAATGCTAGACAGTATTGAGCTTCAATTCTTTGTCGAAGAAACCAGAGGCATGATAGAGGCTTTGGAGATGGTACGTTTAGAATTTAGTGATTGCAAATTATGGAAACTGCATTATGACATTATTGAAATTGGTTGTCAGTGTTTACGAAAAAAAAAAAAAAAAAAAAATTGGTTGTCAGTAGGCTAGACCTGCTATTTCGTGCTTCTCTCTCTCTCTCTCTCTCTCTCTCTCTCTCTCTCTCTCCCTCTCCCCCCTCTCCCCTCCCTATGGCAGTTTTGCACAATGAGCCAGCAGATCAGTCCATTGGTGTGTCTGTTGAACAGGAATAGAGATTAATTTTGAACTTCCTACATTCATCTGTAATTGGATAAAACCTTTGTAGTATCCTTCTATTTGAGATAAAGCTTCTTACTGTTTGAGCTTTCAGGTGTCAACTCAGTGACCGAGAATGTGTTACCTCCATGTTTCACAAGCAGGGAAGAGCTTAAAGTTGGGTTTGTTTTGGATCGACAAAATCTCAATCAATTGTTTGAGAAATTATGGAAAACACATAGCTTACTCTTGCTGTGCCTTGGCACCTGGAGCAAGAGAATTAATCATATGGCCACTGTTCACTCTTTGGTTGAATGATCTTTGTATCAATTAGGCCTTGGTTTCTCTCCTGTTTCAATTGAATAAAATCTTTGTTTACAAAAAAAAAAAAAAAAAAATCATCAGGTTTGCCAATAGCACTTGTTCGCATCCATCATTGTATAAATGAAACCACATTATTCCTACCTTAAAGCCCTGGTTATGTTGTAAACTTTCTGTGCAACTGATATTTTAATGAAAATTTTTTCCGTGTAATAAATGAGTGGTAGCTGTAGAAATAAGAGGTGGTAAAAGATCTTTTAACCTCCATATATGGGTTCTATTTATAGGGGTCTAGGGTGTTGTGTGGGTCCCGTGCGCGCAGTAGTAATTTGAAATTGTGGTTGTCAGTTGTGTGACTTGTGTCTTCGACCTTTGTTAACAATGATGGATGTGGCCCTGACTGTTCTTAGGGTGAAAAATTGGTGGTGCCTTCAAGATCCACATCGTCTCTTGTCTGGGTTTGGACGGGAGACTGGGCGGCCCCAATAGATGATCGCCATGTGGCACTCGGAGGGATCCGAGCCCTTCATCCGAGCCGACCACCCTAGTCGGCTTAGTTTGTCCACTGGGCGGTCGGCTCGGATGGAGGGCTCGGATCCTTCCGAGTGCCACATGGCGGCCATCCATCCAGGCCGCCCAGTCTCCCGCCCAAATCCAGGCGGGAGACGATTTCTGTTCTGCCTCCAATGGCTGGGTTTAGGAATGGCTACGAGTCCCGCATCCATTGGCTAGTAGTATTTATACCTCTTCAATGCCATAAAAGAAGAGTTAAAAAACTTATACGAATAGGCCGGTCCTTCCGATCCCATATCCATGTTGTTAAGTGTTGCGAGGAGACTAGGGTTCGAGTCTAATCGGTTTGGAACCATCGGCTTTTAGTTCAAAACCAAAATCAAACCAATTTGCATTATCCAAAACTTAAACCATATCAATTTATATGGTTCAATTTGGTTCGATTTGTAATAGTTAGTTTTGATTTGGTTTATTTGAGTTCAGTGTTGACACAATTAGTTCACCTGATCAAGATGTGAGAGAATATGGAAAAACATGAAGATTTTTTTTCTCCCCGTAAAAAATGCAAAAAAATCCTCTCACGCGCCAGCCCGCCAGCCAACCATCTGACGGGCTGGAATACACCGGCACACATACTGATGTATTCCAGCCCATCAGATGTTTGACTGACGGGCTGGCACGTGGGAGAGGATTTTAGTCCCTAAAAAATGGGCAAGGATTTCCCACATTGGCAATGTAAAAGAAATCTCTCACACCACATCAATCAATATATCTTCAATGTAGGATCCATAAGTCATGGAGGAGAGAGAAAATATCAAAAGGAGGTAGAATGGGTTATGAGAGAAGGGTTGGAAATGGATGGATTTTTTCCCAAAGAAAAAAGAAAAAATTAATAATTAATGGGTGTTGTAAGGACCCTTTTTCTTTTCAAAAGCAAAGGTGTTAAATGGTGTAGTTTCGGGGTTTAAGGGTGTGCTTTTATTTCGATTTGATATATAAAGTAAAATCAAAACTGAACCATTTATTAAACGTTTTCAGTGACAAAAGGAAGAGGAAGAGAACTAGAAAGAATCGAGGGGGATGTTATGGTTTGAAATTTGGATTTAAATGGTTGGATTGGATTCGAATTTGGATTTGGATTCACAGTTTTATACTTTTATCCATCCGGTTATATGGTAGTTTTGTTATGGCCTTTAGGAAAGTTAGCCAACAAAGTTAAAGTAATTAAAGAAAGATGCTGTTTTGTTGTACCTGATTGGGTCTGTAGTAGTATTCCCTGGCCCTCGCTCACGGTGCATGTTAACGCGAACTGTAAGCTGAGACGTCTCCTTTCCAAACATATAAACTGTTTTTTTTTTTTTTTTTGGGTAGAACGGTGCACAATAGCGAAAGCTGCAAGTGGTTTCTCCTGGAATATGTTAATCGATTGATGATTGGAAGGGTTGCTCTTAATTTACGTTGACGATCTTTGCGTCCGTCATTCGATCTTTTTCGCCGCTGATTCGGTAAGCTTTTCACTGATCTTTATAATTTTTAGCTGGTGTTTCTTATCTTTCATGTATTATAATTTTGTTCTTTCGGATCCCTTACCAGTTTGTAGGTCGAATCTGGTTTATAGCCATCCAATACGATGGAGTCAATGATCTAATGTGTTTTCACCCAGAAATTTAATTTTCCGATTTCGTCTTTTTCCCATGCGACTGGATTTCAATGTTCTGCTGCTTTCTCACTTTATTCTTCTGTTGTATATTTCAAGTTAATTACATGATAGATTTGATCTGGTTGTGGTTATTCAAAAATTCTCATTATCGAGTCTGAATGGGTTTTTTGGGTTCTCGTGATTTAACTTTACTTTCGTTTTTCACAAGTTTCTTCTGGATTATGTGTGTCTACCTCTTGAAAAGATTTGAGGGAAAAAAAAGTTGGAGTTTTTGCGTCTTTGAAGGTATTGGAACGGTTTTGAGAATTCATCAATAGTAGATTATGTCATTAATTCTCAAATATTCCCATCTTATTATGGATGGTTTGATATGTTTTCCTCAAATAATTGATTTAATTACTTATGTTATTAAGTTGTTGATGCTCCTATGAGCTACCATCTTACCAGCTCTTGGAGTTAGGTATCAGAAACTTCAAATCGATGCAAACATGCTTATAGCTGATAAAGTTGGTTGTGTTTTTTCAATAGCTTTGTCCGCTGGCGTTATCTACAGAGAAAACTGTGCCTACACCCGTTAGGTTCCAGGGTTGATATTTTGACAAGATGAGGTCAACTTATCTTCCCGAGAGTATGACAATGATGAGAAAGGTTCCCTCTTTGGTTGAACTTTGCATTCAGACTGCAATAGATAATGTTAGGTATCTTGGGGATCTTGGGGAGACAGATATACACCTATTGAAGGATATTTTGCCGCACTGTACAGTTGATCAATTGATGCACATTGAGAATTCTACAGTAGTAAGTTGGAGTTCTTTATAATTTTGCATTTTGGTATATTTATTTTGGCTTTGCCTAGATTCTAGAAGTGAGCATGTGCAAAATTCTGCAGGGTAGAGACCTAAGTCCAGTAACTGATAAGTTGTGGAAAAAATTTTATGATCAACAATTTGGTGCTAAAAGCACTGATCTTGTCATTGAGAGGATGAAGCACAGGAAAGTTTCATTTAAATGGAAGCAGTTGTATGAGGTAGTTTTGTTCATTCTCTTTGGTTATTTCATTGTTCTGATTAGCATATTCTGTTTTATGTAATTCATTTTTTTTTATGAACTTTTTGTTGAAGAGTGGGTGGACTTCTAGACTTAAGAGTTACATTAGGATTTATGTTTCCTAGTTATCTGCTTATCTTTCCTAGTCTTGATAGAAGACCTATAGGTGTAGTCTTTTCATTCTATTTTAATTGCTTTATTTTCTATTGAATGAGATTAACAGTAGGAGGAGAGACGCACAATTTATCTCTCTCCCCCTTCTCGTTTTATCTCCATCTTCTCCTTCTCTCCTTTTTTCTATTTTGTTACGCTCTTTTTTCCAATGAGATCAAAGAATGCCTTTAGTTATCATATTGTAAACAAAATATTGGTTGGATTACTTACAGGCAAAACTAAAGGACTGGGATGAATTACAGAAGAAATCAGTTGATCGACTTAAGCAACTTTACAAGAAAGAAACCGTTAGTAAGTTTTTTATCAGCTTATTGTTTATAAAGATTCCTAATCATTGTTATGATTCATATGCTTTCTATCACCTACTATTGATTTTTGTGTCCATTAGCAAGTTACAGCGGGGACCTTGGGGTTGTAAATATCCTCAAGCATTGCACCTTTTTTCCATCTTTTGAAACTCAAAATGCATTTTATTTTCTAATAAAAAACTCAATTTCCGAAACCAATAGCCAACGGTATATCTAATTTTTGTAACCATGAGGTTTCATGTTCTGGTCAACATATCCACCTCTTATGTTTTGTTGTTTTGCTAAGCTATGATTATATTCATTCATACAAAAAAAAGATCTGATACCATTCAAAAAATATACGATGTCTGAATGGCTTTTACATTGAACAACCGTCATTTTATCAGGCTCAGCATGTTTGTTGTTTTTGTTCATCTATTAAATACCTGCTAGGCATATAGCTGGTCATGGACAAAAACTGTTGTTTATGAATAGATGTTAATTAAAAGTTTAAATTGGACTGTGCTATTTAGTTCTGTACCAGTCTCTTACCTCTTTGCTGACTGTGTGGATGAGCCTACCATCAATAATAGGAGAAAATGCATTAGGATAGGCAGTTGTGACATTAATATAGTAGGAAATCTATATTCTTGACTGTGAAAGAATTTTGTCTTCAAATGCACGATGAATTTCCTCTCTGCAAATGTGTAGATGTGACATGCATTCGTATCATATTCCAAAATTCAATTAGCTTCAGATAAGGATGTGTGGCATGTTATGGCATACGATTCAAGGGGGAAACGGTTGAACATATTGAAGATTATTGTATCCAAAATTGTGCTACTGAAGCGGAGCATGCTTGTAACACAGTTAGTAGCTTTCTGTACAAATTGTGTTTATTAAAACTTATGTCAAACACTCAGTGGAGATCATTTTGTTTGTAGGAAAAGAAAGTAGGCAGATTCAGATTTGTACAAAGGTTCCACCTTCAAGCGCCAAACGAAGCTTTTATGGAGGTACCACTTCTATTCCTTTGGTGCTTGTAGACTTACATAAATCCATGATGCCATACTCAAACATGAGCATGTGTCCAAATGCAGAGCACCTCACAGAGGCACAAATGCCAAAGATGTATCTTAAGTTGGTATTTTAGTTTATTCACTTTTGAGGGTGATTGGCAGGGCCTGGATCTTGCAGTGGCGTTTCCAGTGGGAAGGGCAACCTGATGAAGAAGGCAAAAATGGATTTCCTCAACAGGTGACCTCCTCTAACTAGATATATTGGATCTGCTTATTGTTCTTTATTTTTACTTTTTTACAGTCTAATTTTAGTTGCATTTTCTTATTGTCCAAGAGGATGGCAGGTATCAGATGATTGGATCACCTGATGATGCCATCTTTTGGCCTTGGAGGTTTCCTATATACGATTAGCAATAATCGGGAACAAGGGCCCTGTGCTTCTTGATTATGTGAAATCTGACAGGCTGGGAAAGCAGTTTCTTCCTCACATTGGCCATTATCTAAATTTTCCTTAGATTCTTTCAATCCTTCGTTAGTCTTCATAATACAGATTCATCTTTCTAAACACCTGTTTTAATGAATTATCTTCTAAACTCAGCTGAAGTAAAAATTTGAGCTATTGTTTATGCACTCATCTCTTCATCCTCTCAACAGTCATGAGGCAAGAATTGGAGCAATGAAAAAGGCCATGCAAAGGAATCAAGGGTGAGTTTCCAGATATCCTTGTTGAGTCACCTTCCTGTAGGCTAATGATTATCTATTTCTCTTTGTTTTTTAACAGTCTCCCCCCATAATTAACTGTTTGTTTTCCTCTTCTCTTGCAGTACTTCTCACACCATAAAACCTAGTGGTGTTCTTGGAAAGGGTTCTGCTTCAAGTTCCATATCTAAAACACCATTTCAAAGAAGATCATAGTAAGCCACGTTAGGATTCTGGGTCGCCTGCTGAGAAGTAAATTGCTGCATCCCTACTTGATCGTCACTTCAATAATTTCAATTTTGGTCGGAAATAATGTGTTGCAGTTCATCCTTGTGTTATTTATGGCTTCTGTAATGCAACCCACCTTCTGAGAGAATAGAAAGGAATGGTGTTTTACTCAAATATATCTGTTACTGTAAGCCTATTTCTTTCTTGTATACACAATTTCTCCATTTCATTATGGCTTGATGCTACCTATCCATGGTGGCACAAGCACATATATCCATGGGAAAAGGTTCTCTACACCAGCATCCTTGTACTTTTCTCTCTCCTCCCTTGCCCCCCCCCCCCCCCCTCTCCCAAACCCCAATTGACGAATTCAGCATCATCCCATCCCATCCCCATTGGTGTGTATAGGAAACTCGCTCAAGGAAACGGTTTATTTGAGTATATTGGGCTCGTATAAATTTCTGCAACGCGAGATTAAATTTTGTGGACAGAGAGACCGCAAGGTTCATAAATGAAATTGGTTTAAGGGGCAGAATAAAAGTATTGAAAATCCAAGACTACCAAGAAAGTGTAGACCAATATTTGGCCTATCAAGAGTCCATGCCAATAAATGGGTTGCTTATATATAGAATTTGGCCCTAAAATTTGACACCGTGAATTCGAACAATTTCCATTTTCCATATATCTAATGGTTGGAAAATGTCACTTCTACCTTGCATACCTTATACGAATCCGATCCAAAATCTGACGGATGTATAAAAACCAAATCTGCTTTGAATCCGGAAATTGGAATTAGATTATAAATTGTATGAAAAATGAGAGAAAACCTGAGTCTAAAACAAATATATAACTTATCCTAAGAAAATAAGAGATGAAACCTAAAATGTTATATAAACATTAAGGCTATATGCGTCTTAACACTTTAAAACCTAGGCTATGCGTCTTAACACTAGGCTATGCATCTTAACACTAGGCTAAATGGAGTGAATATAATCCTAGTTGTTGACTGATATGCGAACCCGCATCTGAATCCGACCTTTGCTGTCTGAATTCAAATCCAAATTTGATTGTTCGAATTCAAATTCCCTTAAACGGATGCGAATTCAAATCGGATATGAGTTTTCAGCTATCTATTTAAATCTTTAGCTACAATATCAATTCAAACGTTTGATACATACAGCCATAATAGACTGTTTCATGGCTGTAGTGTGAACCCTGTGAGATGCGTTGAAGCAGACTAGCAGAACGGATTCACACAAAGCTAACCCCTTCCAAATGACACAATTAGGCTAACACTAAACCCCTTCTACATGACACAATTAGGTTTGAAGTAGGCTGTGAATTGATCGAATATGGAGAAGATATAGATGGATCTGCTAAGATTTTCAAATATCGGATCGAATATCAATGTCAATTATCCCAATTAAATATGTCAACTCTGAACCGAATTGATAAATCGAACCAAAACTGTACTAATTGGTTCGATTTTGATTTTAAAGTTTAATAATTAGTTCGATTTCAATTTTAACCAAGAAACTGTTGGCTGCAAACCATTAAACTTATTAAATATTAGGGAAAATAACATAGACACCCTCTACATTTGGTTTACTACACAGAACTACCCTATGTCGTTTGGACTTACACTTCATTACCTATTTGCTAATACTATTAACTTGAAATTTAAGTTGACACAAATAACCTTAAAAATTAGACTGCTTAAAACTAACATTTTCTTATTCAACTCTCTCACGGTCTTCTGTTTTTATAGTCTTTCCTGTCTTCCGGTTTCTCCTCCTTCGCCATTCCTTCCTCTTCAAGCAAGGTTTTCCAAGAGAAAATTATTTCGGGTGATGAATCAAGAGGGAGAAAAAAAAAACAAAACAAAGACTCTGTGTCTTTGCGCAAGAATCATAGATACAACTTCTGAACCAAAAAAAAAAAAAAAAAATTGCAAAATATAAACCTGAAATTTGAAGAAGAATTGAAAATGGACATTAATGGAGAAGATGAAGCACAATCAAGAGAGAAGATGATTGGAACCACGAAGCACTTCTCAAATGGAACCATGAAGCATAAAATTGAAAAAGATTTAGTTGCTGAAAAGACGAACTCAGATCTAAACTCAAACCAGAACATGACCTCAGACTAATTCTTAGATCATAACAAAATCTGATAATTGGACCAATGAACGGTTCTATAAAAATTTAAAATTCAATTAAATCTTCAACAAGGAAGAACAAAGAAGGATTAGAGGTTAAGGAAAAACATAACATCGCAAAACCTTGCGCAACTGCCATTGCCCTAATCCATTGATGATCCTCTTCGCGCACCCGCCGAGTCTTCCACCATCATCACCATTGATTTCCCAAATCCCCAAACCTAGATAACTTACCTTCTCAATCTCTGTTTGCTATTGCCATTGGGAAAGATGGATTTGAATCTCTGTTTTGCCCTTTCAAAAACACTGAGTTTTGCAATTTCTTTGGACAAGGACACGAATAGAGTTTCATTGGAGAAGAACACACAGTTTCTGTTTCCTTGGAGAAGAACACCAACAGAGTTTCGTTGGAGAAGAACACAAAGATTTCTTTGGAGAAGAACACGAAGTTTCTTTGAAGAAGAAAACGCTAAATTCTATTCGTTGGAGAAGAAAACTAAACTCTATTCGGTGGAGAAGTAAGAGGAACCTTGGGCTTTTTTTTTTTTTTTTTTTTGAACCTAATACTAAACCCATTTAGGTCATTTTACATTCATTAAGGGTACTACTGTCTTTAAAAAAATTGACCATTCTCCTGTTAATTTGTAAGTAACAGTGTGAGTTATAGAGTATTTAAACATAGTTAAAGGGATAGTCTCTATAGCTTTTATCAAGATAGAATAGTTTTGTATAGTAAACCAATTGTGAGTTATAGAGTATTTAAACATAGTTAAAGGGATAGTCTCTATAGCTTTTATCAAGATAGAATAGTTTTGTATAGTAAACCAATTGTAGAGAAGGTGTCTATAATTTAACTTAAATATTATAATATCCATTATTCTAAGGGCCCGTTTGATAAAACTTCTGCTTCTGGATTCTATGGATTTTGGCTCCCAGGGAGCCATTTTAGAGTAGAAGCGCGTTTGATAAGTTCAGTTAGATTCCAACTCCCACAGAGTGAACCGGATTCAGAATGACTCTAGAATCCAAAATTTTGGAGTCATAAATACTTGCTCCAAACTGTTGGATCAACTTTTTAAGAGGAAAAAAAGAGTCGACACTCACATGACTATCACTTGACCACCACCACCACCACCACCACAACCACCACCACAACCACCACCACAACCACCACCACCACCACCACAACCACCACCGCCTCCACCACCACCACCAACACCACCGCCCACCACCACCACCAACACCACTGCCCACCACCACTACTACGACTGTTTTTCTAGACTTCGATTGGAGGGATAGTGTGTTATCAAACATGTTTCTAATCCAAAGATGCTCTAAAATCTATTTCAGAATTGCGTTATCAAACAAATTTCTACTCCAAAATAATCCTAGAGTAGCTTGGAGTAGAATCCAAATTTGAACCAGAATCCAAAATCCAGAAGCAGAAGTTTTATCAAACGGACCCTAATTCCCAAAGAGAATTGAACTCATGACCACATCTCTCACTTTCTCATCTTCCATCATCAAAATTTGATGAGCTCCGAATCTTTCATCACTACAATTTACAGGTTTTTCAGCAATCAAGCTCCAATGGAAGAAGACTATAAAGGGTATACCAACGAAGCTGAATCAATTATTAATCGATTGGTTTGAAAAACTAAAACCAATTAATAATTCGTATGATCAAAACTGAACCAATAAATCAAAACCAAACCGATAAATCAAAACTGAACCAATAAATCAAAACCAAACCGATAAATCAAAACTGAACCAATAAATCAAAACCAAACCGATTTACATCCTTAATCCCAGCAAACATAAAAAGCGTAGATTAAGGGTAAGCTCCTCTTATGTTACTATTTAATTATAATTTAGGGAAAAATATCTTAACACTGTCAAGGAGAATGTTACGAGAGTATCAGTACAGGATCCACATGAGTAAATGTGAGAACATAGGAAAATATTCCCACACTGTGTGAGGATCTTGATCTAAAATTATAATTCCATGGCATGGATGCATCTTTAGCCCTCTTTCAATGTAATCAAGAAAGCATACGAGAGAGGGAGTTCGTTCCCAAATTATACTTACAAACCATGGTTGCATCTTCGGAACTCATCTACTGTTTTTAAGAAAGCATACAAGAGAGTCCAGCATGGTAGAAAATCAAGGCCTGCGGAGAATAACGTTATTACGATAGTTTATCCAACTGTTCACAACCAAGAAAAAACAGAGAAGAGTTTGCCAATTGACTCAGAATATTTAAAACACCCCCCTTATGACTGAGTTTTGTTCAGAATTAAACTAGAATAGCATCACTCAGAAGAACAAGGGGGAGTTGACGCCGCCCATTTATGCTCCAAAGAAAAACTGATTCCACTATGCACTATTCCTAAACTGCTTTCCATCATTTACAACCACAATCAAAAAATTCCACACAACCATGTTTGTTGCTAATTTTTCATTAAATACATCACCAGAATGAGTCCGAGCCCTACGATGGAGCCATATTCTTTTTATCTCCCCTCGGGTCAAAGCATACCAGAATCGTTACCTGCATACCAAGAAGAGCATGAATTCACTAGATAACATTCTTTGAATTCTGAAAACTTAGTTTTTTATTATCAACAACTAAACCTTTAATTTTCTTTTCTTCTGCATTAGCAGATCATTAAAACACAAGGCCGGATAGTTCCCCGGATTGATTCTGGTATTTTTTTTTTATTATTTCATTTGTTATGTTTGTCTCTCTTCATCTAATAAAAGTTGGTTATTCATTGAAAAAAGAATCTAGGACAATTATCTCCCAATCCAGAGATTCAGAATATTCAATTAAGAGGTTACCTCCTCAAAGCAATGAATTTTTCAAATCAATCAAAGCTTCCAATCTAAAACCTAGAGATAGATGGGTTTGCAATATCGGTAAACCATCATACATAAACAAGATAGAACAAGCAACAGATAAGCTAACATCCCATGCATAAATAAGTGTAGATAAGAAAGAATGGAGAACTAAGAAGAAACAAACAAATGAGAAAGAAGCAAGAGATCTGGACCCAAATAACATGGAGGAGAAGGGGACTCCAACCCAAAAGAATACACAGGAAAATTCAGGAAAAGATAGGACAACTCTACATGCAAGAAAGAATTTGTTGACGAGGATAGGAAATGGCGACAAGAGAATGTGATACATACGAGATTACATAGCATCAACAAAGCGTAGTACCAATCTCGTGATACATACGAGATTACAAAGCATCAACAAAGCATAGTACAATATTTCAATATCTCTGTCATTCATTATTTCTGGAGACCCAGAGCTTCCTTCATCCCTTAACCTGTTTTTATGTATTTACTTATCTTGGACTCAGCCCTGGAGCCCTATCTTCTTCAACTATCTGGCCTTTCTCCTCGAAAGCTCAGTCTGTTGAAGCGAACCTTCGGGCTCTAAACATGGCTTACAAATCCAATTTGAAGTAAGATATCCAGAAGCTTCCAAGAGAAATTTTCCAGATGGTCATTAGCATCCTTACATCTTTGTGAAGATGAGCTACCTTTTCTTGCCTAAAGAGTAAACCAACAAATAAAAAGAAAATTTTCTTTCTTCTCTCTTTAAAAATTCCAGAAAAATAAATTTGGCCACATCATTGATACCTTGTATGTTCAAACAATTCAGAACTCCGACCAGATTGGTTTCCAGTGTCATAAGAGGGTTCTACAAAATAAAATTTTCTAAAACACATTGCTATGCATTGTAGTTTACTGATGAAAATAATGGCACATCCAGGAAATTGAACAATAAACCCAAATCAGGCATTCAATCAACCACACTAACACCAAAGCAACTGGAATGGACATAGCTGAATTGGTCACACATTTAAATGAACTTTGCTGAAACGTGGACAACTAGTGCAAACAATGAATGTAGGTAATCCCCAAGACTACGGACAATTTAGTCAAGATAGGGATTTTAAGCCTTTGTAATACAATCAAGATCATTATGACATTAAGGAAATGGGAAATAACATCTAAAGAATCATGACTGACAATTTGAATCAGAAATCGTCTCAATGATCAGTTCTGTAAGCACTTTTGCAAGTCTGCGTGTTCAAATAGCTTATACCAAACTTTTGGCAGTCTATCAGGGGGGAAAATGGCACAGGAAGTGGATAGGATCAAGTATTAACTGCATAGAGAAAAGAGAATCTAGTATTTATCGTATAGGTAAACAAAACACATGCATAAAATACAATTCTCCATCCATGGAAAAGATGCAATATAAAGTACAAAAATTTTAATTAACCAAAGATCAACTTCAGTTTCTAGCCTGTTGCTTAAAAGGTCTCCCAGTTGATAGATAGAAAAACTAGCACTGGTGGAAAAAACTCCAGCTTAAAGTGAAAGAATGAAGAAATCACGATGCAGCGTTTGGAAGGTAAGAACAAAATTTCCTACCAACCCCCCCCCCCCCCCACCGGGGGGATTCAGCAACAAATGGATCCTCACACTCTCGATGAATATTAAAGGATGAGAACATCTCCAATCTCCAGTGAAGAACAATAAATTTTTTATAAGAATGAAGAATAATAATTGGAATGAGAGTGGATGCTCATATAACCACGAATGGTACGATGCAATTCCCAAATGCTGGGCCTGCTCCCATCACTATGCCCCAGTGAAGAGAACATATGAGAAAAACAGAAGCTTATATAATCATGGGACTAAAGGCAAATCCCAAACTCTGGGCACACTCCATTCCCCATAGAAAAATCCAGGTCGATGGAGCAGAAAAAAGTGCTTTTGACAAAGCCTTGCATAGCAAGTGGAAAATGAACTCTAAGAAATATTTTGATACATTGGCTGTTTATTTAGTTATAGAGTGATTCATTGTAGTTATTTAAATCAAATATTTTGATACATTGGCAGCTATATTCATTGTAATTATTTAAATTCACTTTTTTATATAGTTATTATATTTTTTTGGAAAAAAAGAGATTTCATTTGCCGACAGACATTTTCCTTGTCAACATCCAGAAATTTATCCTAATAATTTTCATACAACGGATGCCATTGAAAATCAGAATCATTCCCTTACCTAGTCATGAGAAGTGTGAATTAGGAAGGAAACGAAAATTTTAGTAAACTTAATTGTACTAACACTACCATATTAACAACATTGCTTAAAGGTCAAACACTGAATGAACTTATGATTGTAAATTAATGTACAAAAAGGTTCTAAAAGATGTAGACATGACACCCTTATTCAGAGAAACAACAGTATTAAGAAAAACATAACAACAAAAACTTTTTCCGCAGACAAACAAGCAACACGACTAAAAGACTACAAGCTCGCAGAAATCGAAGGAACTAACCTCTAAATCAAAAAATTATATCCTCATCCTTCGCCTCGGCAGCTAACAAGTTGTGGGCTGAACTTATGGAGACCCCTTTTTGTAATGAATATTTCTCTGCAATCTGCTCCTCTTTAAAATCCTTGGCTGCTGCCATCTGCCTTTCAATCTCTCTTTTCTTGTAACCCTGTACCTTCTTCAACCTAAAGAAGTCCTCTCTTTCAAGCTCATCCAACTCAGTCTTGATATAAGTTATCGTGTTTTCCAACCTCGGCTTCACAACATTCTCTAGAGCATTAACCCTCCGATTGGTGGTTTTAATAGCCTCATCAAGTGTCAAGAACGACGTCTGCAGTGATGCAAGTTCAACAAGAACCTCTATGGCTTTAACATATGCAGCACGACACTGCTTTACCTGCTGACCACCTCGAGCCAATCCAGTCAGATCATTCTTGGTCTCCCCATCATGGAAGTACTCAAACTTGGGAAGTTTGACACCAGCAATATTTTCCTGTCGTGCCCGGACTTTCAAGGTCGCATTCTGGACGTTCTCGAGGACAACATGTTTGATATTCTCTCCAGCAACATACTTGGCTTCAGTTAGAGCAAAGGAAGAACTTTGCATGACCACTCCCATGGACTCTTTTGTAGAGACAATATTCTTAAGGATCTGACGGAACTGCACAGTTAAAGCGTCACTCTTCTTCTTGAGAAGGGCGTGACCTCGCGTGGCTCCGACGAGACGAGCCTTCACGACTCCGAGCATCGTAACAGTAGGAACAACATTCAGGCGCTGGCTTTGGCCCGACATCTTGTAGATCGATGGTCAATGACCTTCGCAGGAAATTTTAACAAAGATGACAACTTCTATATACTTTAATAAAATAGTTATTGCGAAAAAGAGGGAAAAACAACAAGCGATGCCAGATTCTATACCTTCGTCAAAATTTTCTTGAAGATATTACCTCGTTTGTGCTCGGAAGCCTGATTCAGAATCCAGAAACGTGAAAAGGAGATGCTTTAGAAAGAAAAACTTTTGTAGATCTATGTGTCACAGAGATGATTGTTTCCGCTAAATAAATGAATCGGACAATCGATTGCATAATTTCAACCGGAAATTGTCAAAAATTATTTAACGCTACTTCTATACCTAAATTCAAAAAACCATTCACTGAATCATCGGACAAGTGATTTCAATAAACTTGTCAAGAGTCTAGAAAACGCTAAAAATGTGGACGCTTTTCGGGATCTGTAACCCTACCAGATTCATTGATTCCGCATACCGCAAACACAATTCTACTGAAGATTAGAGAGATAGAGAACTTACAGTTTACAGAGTATTCCGATTCTTCGAGCTTCCGAGGATTTTGGTTTGAAAAAAAAAGGTAGAGATCGCCGGAAGAAACGTCGAGATGAGGATTGATCAGCCGATTTCAGTTTTCAATTATCGTAAGAGAGGAGGTGAGAGTATACGAAGTATAATAAGACAGTACAGTACAAAACCAGCATACACGTGGAAACGTGGTGGGATAAATGAGCGCACATGCATAAGGGCAGGGTGGTCATTTCATTTTTCTTGTATGCTCAATGCAAACTGGCAGTTTTCCAAAAAAATAAAATTCCTTATTCACCAAACCAACCAATGTTGTTTTTTAAGGATCCAGATTGATTCTGACCAATCCGAATCAGGATCGGGATAAAAATCGGCCAAGATAGATCCAATCCGATACCAATTACTATAATTTTTCAGTATGCCTTCCATAGTATACATTTTTTTGGTATAGAAATCCTCTTCCGCCAGAGTTTGGGCGGGAGAGTTGGCGGTCCAGATGGATGGCCGCCACCTGGCTCTCGGGTGGATCCGAGGCCTCCATTCAAGTCGACACCCAAGCCGACAAGCTGAGCCGATAGAGGTGTCGGCTCGGATCCACCCGAAAGCCAGGTGGCAGTCATCCATCCAGGCCGCCAACTCTCCCGCCCAAACTCAAGCGGGAGAGGGCGGGAGAGGATGTGGATCCACTTTTTTGGGTATGAAAATAACTATTCATTATTACATGAAGAAATCCCGAAATCAGGATTACAAACATCCTAAAAATAAGGATCGAAAAGTGCTCGAACTGTTGCATAAGTAAGTGACAAGGAGCTCCTAGCTAGTGAGTCAGCCGTGCTGTTTAACTCCCTAAAAACACAAGAAAAATCGCAATACTCAAAACACGATTGAAGACGAACGACGTCTTCTAATGTCCATTGAAAACCCACTTTGGAGGCTCGTTTAGACAACTCATACATTGTGACAATCGATCGAGCCACATTGGGGTTTGATCTACTCAATGCAACCATTGGATAGATAAAGAGTCAGTCTAAATAATTCACATGTCAAATTTCATTCATCTATTTTGATTACCTGATAAGTTTTCTCTTATATCAAATTTGTTTAGCAAGATTTCATGGGAAAAAAAAAAAAAAAAAAGTTAGTTTGGCAAGAAATGAAAACAAGATTTTTTTTTTCTTTTCAAATAGAAATAGTCTTGTTAATATTTTGTCAGATAAGTTTACACTTCTTATCAATGATGTAAAAAGGTTATATTTGATGCTTACCTATGTAATTTTTTTATTTGTTCTACGTTTATAAAACAAAAACGTGGGAAAAAAAAAAAAAAAAAAAAACAATTATTTGGTTACAACTTTTTTTTTTTTTTTTAAATGGTTCCAAGTAAATTGAAATGAAAGAAAATAAAATTAGAAAATAAATAAAATGAGAAGTATTCAAATCAAGAATTTGGAAAAAAGTTTTCTGATTTGCTGATAATAAAGCTGAGTTAGGTCTAGACTCATCCACCACGGAGAAGCAGATAAAGACTCCCCTTACTTTATTTTACCCTGCTGACTGAAGAAGGGGAACCTCTCCCCCATGCTTTTGTACCTAATAGCTTAGAAATTTATAAATCCTAATCAATCCACCTACATATAGGGCTCTCTAGACGGCTCAGATTTTTGCCACGTGGCAATTCAGACTGACCCAAATTTGTTGGGTATGGAGACAACCCAAAGCCCACTGCATATACATCAAATTTAAGTCCAACCGGAAATGATCACGTGGCAAAGATGCACATTGAACCCCTTCTTGCTTGAGTACTGCAAGGGACCTTTTGGCTTTTGCCATTAAATAAATAAAATTTTCAACATTAATAGATTCTTTAACCCTTTTTTCCCTCAAATGTAAGTAATTTAGTCGAGAAGTTTCTGAATTAACCAAGCAAGAAAAATTTTATTTTTTCATTTGTTTCATTCCACTTGGAACCAAATGGAGTCATAATGGAGAAAAACAAGGACTTCCTTCATTATTAAACAAGGATGTAGGGCACAATAAGCCCTAGGAAATACAACATTGTGGACAGTATAATTTACCCAAGAATTATAAAGTGATTTTCTTATTCAACCTCCAAATGTGTCAAATAATTTGAAACAATATTTTTTTCACCCTCTTAGTATGATACATTAGTTTTTTAATAAGGATATTTTTTCGTCATTTCACATGTTTAACGGTAACATATTGAAAGATGAAAAACCCATTTTATCCTTGACTTAAAAAGCTTTCGATAATAAAGAAAAAAGAAATTAAAATGTGGTGTCATGTTCTAAAGAAAACTATATAGAGGTCTCATTTAGACAAATCACAAATATAAAACTCTAAAATAAAACAAAACTCCATGGAGAGTTTTCCTTACCCATGGTGAACCTCGAACCTTCACCCATCACTCTGATCTCATAATTACTACCCATAGTTCGAAGGTCTGAAATGCCCCTGGCATTGCTCCAAAGCCCAATCCAACTGCCAGAGGTTGTACTTCAAAACTGAGTCCAAACTTCATTGTCTGACCATATTTGAATTACATCAACACAAGAAAATGGAGATTACTAATAACCTCAGTGTTACACCTACCCACAACTTTGGCCAGTCAGCCAGTCAAATTAAAGCTGTTCTGATACAACAGTGGCTCCCAAAACATGTAAAAACAGTGAATGTTCTATCCGCCATCAAATACAACTGAACAAAGACTCCGACCAGAGCATCTTTAACCTGTGTAATAGTATGCCAACTTTAGTCTCCAAACACAACTATAATACATAAGAAGACTCGATCTTCTGATAAAACCATGAATTTAATCTTATATGGTGATGCCATATTGACAGCAGTCTTCAACCATCAGCAAGCCTTTTTTTTTTCTGTTAAATACTACCCTTTTATCGTCACTGAAGAGGTTGAAAGTTTGAATTGTTGTGACAATATTAAGTACCTTCAATTATGAATATGACAAAATATCTTCTTGATCTTCTAAATCCCAGATGACCACTTTGCCATCCAATCCTGAATAAAACAATCATATCAGAGGGTAACTTTTAGTAGGATAACAATACACAAACACACATTCACAGGTGACTAGGAACCAATAAATAGAGCCATGGTCAATATTAACTAACCAGAAGTGCTGAAACGCTTTACTCTACCATCCCCTGTTTTCTCCAGTGGCAGTATACAACTACAATTCCCAGTACACAACACATTATGGTTTCAACAGTTAAGACCACATAAACATGAAGAAAAATATGGAAAGCACAGCAACATGATATGAGCTTGCAAACAATAAGATTGATTACATACTTTATGCAATTCTCGTGAACACCTCCCCGAGGTTTTGAAGATTCAACTGCATCATTGCCTACTTGCTTTTGACCGTAAAGCTTCCCAAAGGCTTCAGAAAACTACGAGGGGGATAGTGAATAAGTCACTCTAAAAGCAGATTCATGGCAAAAACAAGACCGTAGAGTACATTAAACATCAAAAGATCCACATATTACTCAAACAATCAAAGCATGCCTTTCAGTTCCCAACCGACATCCATGTTCCATGTCTCTCTAGATGTCTATCATGCTTTCAGAGCTTGGACTTGATTTGATAAATTTCAGATTCTTGTTAAGAAACAACAAAGGGTATAATTCCAATCAAAGGCACAAAACACAGCACCATTAATAGGTAAAGATAACCAATAGATATCCAAAATTGGATTAGTTCATATTACTAGAAATTCAGAAGTCTTTCATGTGCAGTTTATATTCTTATCACAGAAGCTAGTCAACAATGTCCTGTTAGTTAAAGAAAAAGAGAGAGAGAGAGAGAGAGAGAGAGAGAGAGAGAGAGAGAGGGGAGGGGGGGAGAGAAAGTACTGTTCAATATTTAGAAAGCATATGATGGTCATGTCGCAAGGTCTTTCTTCCCTTCCCTTGAAGCATATACAAGGATATATGAGGCATATACCTGCCGTCGAGGGTCTTGTCGCAAGAGAGAAACCTTGAAACCTAAACCCTAAACTGGAACATAATTTTTTTTTGTCTTCTTCCATATATTGGAACTGCAATCTATGATAATAACTTTGAGTCTGGTGGTCTTAATGCCTTGCCACTCGGCTTTGTTTGTCAAATAAAGTTGGCCTACTCATCATAGTTTTATCCTTTGGAGACCCTTGAATCAGTCCCTTCCTAATGGTGCCATGCTTCATGACTTGGGTATTTCCCAAGTAATATTTGTGGCTTGTGTTGGGCCTCGGGAGAAGACATTCAACACTTGCTCCTTGAATGCCCTTTCTCTAAAAGAATCTGGGAAAACATACTTGGGAAATGCTGGCCAAGTAAAAGGATGATCAGTCCTTTTGATCTTGAATGGAAGCGGATAATCAGGAAGTTCAAAGACAATTCACCTTGCAACACTATTGTCAAGCTTGCCTTTGGTGTGGCGGTGTACCACATATGGTTCGAGAAGACTCTGAGAAAGTGGACAACCAGATCGAGATCCTTTGCCCAGATTTGGGAAACTATCATCTTTGATGTTCGAGGAACCAATATGCTTTTATACTCCAAATCCCCGGACAGTACTAGGAATAGGTTCGTACAATCTTCTTGGAGCCTCGACACCAACTAAGGTGGTTGTTTTCTGCTTTCTGGTTTTTATTCTCTTGGGTTTTGAAGGAGCCTGGCTGACTGGCTCTATCCTTTGGGTACCCAGGTTTGGCTTCCCTTCTTTTGAGGCTTTGTTAATACATTTATTCATTTACCCAAAAAAAAGCTAGCATCGGCCAAACAATGGATATGAGGTCCTCCTCATTCCAGCAGAACTAGCATAGTGTAAAAAGCATTGGATGAGATATTAAAGACAAATGATTCCATACTCCAACAGGACTTCTGTAATTCAGATTCCATGCTTGCAAGCTGCAAACCTACTGCACAAAAAATAGCATCCTACTGTATTAATATCAATAGCAATTTTTTCTTTTATTCCTTTATGTGATAGGTAAAACAATACCATTTGTTGTTTCGAACCTTTTGCATTACCATTGTTGATTCCATTCAACACTTGCTCCTTGAATGCCCTTTCTCTAAAAGAATCTGGGAAAACATACTTGGGAAATGCTGGCCAAGTAAAAGGATGATCAGTCCTTTTGATCTTGAATGGAAGCGGATAATCAGGAAGTTCAAAGACAATTCACCTTGCAACACTATTGTCAAGCTTGCCTTTGGTGTGGCGGTGTACCACATATGGTTCGAGAAGACTCTGAGAAAGTGGACAACCAGATCGAGATCCTTTGCCCAGATTTGGGAAACTATCATCTTTGATGTTCGAGGAACCAATATGCTTTTATACTCCAAATCCCCGGACAGTACTAGGAATAGGTTCGTACAATCTTCTTGGAGCCTCGACACCAACTAAGGTGGTTGTTTTCTGCTTTCTGGTTTTTATTCTCTTGGGTTTTGAAGGAGCCTGGCTGACTGGCTCTATCCTTTGGGTACCCAGGTTTGGCTTCCCTTCTTTTGAGGCTTTGTTAATACATTTATTCATTTACCAAAAAAAAAGCTAGCATCGGCCAAACAATGGATATGAGGTCCTCCTCATTCCAGCAGAACTAGCATAGTGTAAAAAGCATTGGATGAGATATTAAAGACAAATGATTCCATACTCCAACAGGACTTCTGTAATTCAGATTCCATGCTTGCAAGCTGCAAACCTACTGCACAAAAATAGCATCCTACTGTATTAATATCAATAGCAATTTTTTCTTTTATTCCTTTATGTGATAGGTAAAACAATACCATTTGTTGTTTCGAACCTTTTGCATTACCATTGTTGATTCCATTCAACACTTGCTCCTTGAATGCCCTTTCTCTAAAAGAATCTGGGAAAACATACTTGGGAAATGCTGGCCAAGTAAAAGGATGATCAGTCCTTTTGATCTTGAATGGAAGCGGATAATCAGGAAGTTCAAAGACAATTCACCTTGCAACACTATTGTCAAGCTTGCCTTTGGTGTGGCGGTGTACCACATATGGTTCGAGAAGACTCTGAGAAAGTGGACAACCAGATCGAGATCCTTTGCCCAGATTTGGGAAACTATCATCTTTGATGTTCGAGGAACCAATATGCTTTTATACTCCAAATCCCCGGACAGTACTAGGAATAGGTTCGTACAATCTTCTTGGAGCCTCGACACCAACTAAGGTGGTTGTTTTCTGCTTTCTGGTTTTTATTCTCTTGGGTTTTGAAGGAGCCTGGCTGACTGGCTCTATCCTTTGGGTACCCAGGTTTGGCTTCCCTTCTTTTGAGGCTTTGTTAATACATTTATTCATTTACCCAAAAAAAAGCTAGCATCGGCCAAACAATGGATATGAGGTCCTCCTCATTCCAGCAGAACTAGCATAGTGTAAAAAGCATTGGATGAGATATTAAAGACAAATGATTCCATACTCCAACAGGACTTCTGTAATTCAGATTCCATGCTTGCAAGCTGCAAACCTACTGCACAAAAATAGCATCCTACTGTATTAATATCAATAGCAATTTTTTCTTTTATTCCTTTATGTGATAGGTAAAACAATACCATTTGTTGTTTCGAACCTTTTGCATTACCATTGTTGATTCCCCCCTCTTCAAAATGCTTATAGTCTCTTGTGATAAAGGGTAACACGATGACATTTAGAGTTCATCAGGTGGTTTCAAAATGAGCAAAATTTACAACTAGCATGTTTCTGATAATCATTATGTTGATTGTTGTTAAACTATCCTTGTACAAGGGGATCAAACATCTGCATGTATGCATCTATTGAACTGGATAATAATAAGGATAGCATCTTCATGATGAATGAACTTATTTCAGACACACCGACCTTCTACTCATTTGAATAACTGCAAATTGATTTTAAATATTGATTTTCTGCACAATGTCCTGGAAATCTATAGGGCCACTTAATCCTAAAGCAACTCAAACTGACAGACGATAAAGAGACCCTCAACATGGTACAGTCAACAAAGATCAACGTAAAATGCTATTATGCAAGCAGTTGGCTTAGAAAAGGATATCCCATTGTTTATAAAGTCTGTACCACTTTTCTTACGCTCCTTGCAAGAAGCTCCCCCCTCAATTGACCCTTTCAACAGACTCTCACTAAGCCACCAAAGTGATGTCACTCCCCCCACCCCCCCCCCCCCCCCCCCCCTTTTTTTTTTTTTTTGGGAGGTGGTGGGCTGGGCTTGGGTGGGATGTGACACATTATCTTTCTGTACATATAAATGAGAGGTAGAATAAATCTTCAGGATTGGAGCCACAAATATTTTCTTCACCCAAAATCTTGGTGCAGATAGACACATTACTTGCCATCCTTTTTTCCACAAGTCAGTCATTCAATATTGAACACCCAGAGATAGATTGAATTGATTTAATATAAAAAAAAAAAAAAATCATCTTCAACTGGAAATATAATTTTCTTAACTGCTCCTTTTTTTTAAAGGGGGTAATAAATTATGCTTATTTGCTAATTACAAATATAAGACAAAACAATGCAAATCAAACAAAGTTTTGTTGTAAATGTGAAGGCAAGGGCAGCTATGTAATCCACCAACACAATATCTCCAAGATCCATTTATGTTAATTTAATTCTACTTATTCAATAAAATATTTAGCATCCATAGGAGCACTGACATATGTAAACATGAAAATACCTGTGAACCATACTTTGAGGTTGATGGTGCTATTTTCCTCTCATCAAGAAATTTCACAAAGCCCCTACAAAAAGGGAGAAAAATACAGAAGTCAGAACATTGTGCAAAAAGAGGCAATTTGACAAATATCCTTTCTAAATACAGTGTTCTCTTCCACCGGAAAAGAGATAATTGCTAACAAGTAAGAGTACGAGTACAGTTAAAGCAGCTAACCAGCTGCAAGCTATGTGACTGGGAAGAAAATGCTTGTATTGTGGAGGGTAACCAGAGATTTTGCTACAAGTACAACAGGCAGGAGGCAAAGCTGCAAAGGTAAGCCTCAACTCTCCATAGAACTGAAACTTGAGTGGGGATGGGGGTGCTATTTGTATGGCTGTTGCTCCACATGACCTTTTCTGAGAAGGGTTTGGTAAGCATAAGGGAGTCATTTTAAGCCAGGTCATGTAGGATGAGAATATGGTCCAGTGCTGGAAGTGATTTGTTGAGCAGGTGGTTTCATTTTGTAATGGACACATTGATGCAGAAAGATAAGGTTTATGTAGGATAACTCTACGGTCAGGACTTTGAATTCTCAAATAAAGGCTACTAAATAAGAGCATACCCAGTGCACGAGGCTCCCACCATGCGGGGGGAACATGTGGGGGGGAGGGTTTATGCATGCAGCCTTACCTCCCCTTTGTGGAGAGGGTGTTTCTAGATTCGACCCATAACCACCAATTCACAATGGAACAACCATACTGTTGCACCAAGGCCTGCCCTCGATTTAGGAAATAGGTGTACCTCGCAGGAAAAACATTCAAGAGGATGTGATAATAAAAATGCAAGGGTTCTGGTTTTATAACTGTCATTTTTTTTGGGGGGGGGGGTTAGGGTGCAAGGGCAGGAGGATGGCACTTCTAGGACAGTGAAGGCTAGAATCCATCCCACGTCTGCAGTATGACAGCTCAGAGACTTCATGAAAAGAAAAAGGTTTAAACTCGCTGTTGATGTGATGCATTTTGATGCCTAGATGATGGGTGGATGGATCTAGTTATGTTTTGGCTAGTCAACATTGCTAAGGTTACTGGTTGAATGAAGAAGAATAGTTCAACAAGCATCACACTGGTGGAGCTCAAACAATTAAACCCAGCAGCAGAGCAATTCTTCTAACTTCTAAAAGAAGTCAATTACAAGATCTCCATAAGTTTAAAGGCTTTTTCTCTCCTATTTTGACTCAATTTCTAGAAGAAAAAAATAAAATAATCTCACGTGACAAGTCTGGACAAAATTTGACAATGTAAAGATAACTCCAGAGTAAGAATAAAATTGATTGGCCTTAATTTTGACACCAAACAAAAAGTTATATAGAATTTCTTAACCTGCACTGGGAATTGCGAACAAGAGATAATGAAAAATCTCAAAATATAATAAACCCAATGCCAATTGCCAAATCTCATTCAGCCATCCCAATATTTTCCATTCGCTTAGTAATAAAAACCCTAGCCCCTAGACTGAATTAGGGGATTTGATATCTACTATTATTACTAGGACAGAAATTACGGCTGGGAATAGGGAAACAGAGGCAATTATATTAGGGTTATATCAGAGAATATCAAAATAGAGAGGAAGCAGACAGAACATACGGGAATTTAGCAGCGAATAACTTCGGATCTTATTGGAAAAAATAGAAATATTAATAACTCCTAGAAAAACAGTACAATAGGACTGAAATCTGGGTCAGAATACAAGCCTTTATTCAATACCACTCCAAAATAGAAACTAGAACTCAAATTCCTTGTTTGCATAGGACTCAAAAAGAAAATAAGAACTTAAAATAATCTTAAACTTTCCTAACAATAGAAAACTAAAATAGAAACTGGATTAAACACCTAGAATAAGATTCATATTCCTATTCACTAGCCATGATATAGATTCATTGAAACGGTCCCTTACAACAAATGCCAAATTCACCCTAAGCCCCAATATGTGTACAACCCATCCCAACAGTCATTTACGCTACCATAAGCCCTTTTCTTAGCATTTTCCTGTATCACCTCAAGAGTGTCCAATATGAAAATCAACAAATTGGACCACAACCTGGCATTCAGTATGCTGCCCCTTTCCGATCCTTTTATATGACTGGAACTAGGGCTACAACAGGGCCGGGTTGGAGGGCCGGGTTGGACTGGGCATTTTGAAACCCCAGCCCAACCCTGGATCCCTTTAGTTTAGCCCAGGACCGCTCTAACCCTGACTCAGGACCTAAAAAGGTCAACCCGGGCCCTACCCTACCGGGCTTCGCCCAGCCCAAGCCCACCCTGATTGGCCCTGATTGGGCCGGGCTGGACTGGATTCACCCTGATTGACCCAGACTGGGTTGGCCCTGTTTTCCAATCCTTCCCTAAACATATGTTGCCGACCTGTTTTCCACCCTCCTTTCAATTGTAAATGAACCCATGAAATTCTACTAAAAACCTAACAAATGCAAACCATAAAAGGAAGAACTAGTTTAATGGGAATTGGAAAATTTAGAATTGAGGAAACCATATACAATTATGTATCATATAAATAATTATATATATAAACTATAAAGTATATAAAGCACGATGCCTATAGGGTCAGGTTGGGTCAGACTGAGCTCAGCCCGAGGGTTCAGCCCAGGCCTGGCCCTGCCAGGGTTTAACAAAACATGGGCCCAAACCCAGCCCTGTCCGGGCTCAGGGAAGATTCAGGTTCACAGGGCCAAACTTGCACCCCTAACTGGAAGTCTGGAACTACCAATCTCTAGCACCTTTATTGTGGGCTTGGAGATGTCTGACGATTGTAACCCCCAACTGAGGCTCCCAAAGGGCCTCGCTGGAGAATGGCATATCCTATCCTTTTTGAAGCCAAAAATCCTCGAAAGCTCAAAGAGTCGGAAAATTCTGTAAACTGTAAGCTCTCCCTCTAATCTTTAGTAGAATAGTATTTGCGGAATGCGGATTTCCACGAATCTGGTAGGGTTACAGATCCCAAAAAACATAAACATTTTTAGCATTTTCTAGACTCTTGACAAGTTTCGCGAAATCATTTGTCCTATGATTCAGTGAACAATTTTTGAATGTAGGTATAGAAGTCTCAATACATTCTGTTACGAATAGGGGTGGCAATCTCAACTCAGTCCATGCAACAAATGTAGGTATAGAAGTCTCAATACGTTCTGTTACGAATAGGGCGGCAATCTCAACTCAGTCCATACAACCCACACGCGATCACCACTTCTAACCCACCCAATCCAACCTGATTATTAATTGGGTTGGGACAGGTTCACCGTTCACCCAATAAGTCAGTCACTAAATGGGCTGGGTTTCAGTTCAGCCCTCTAAATTATAACAGCTATTACAACCTGGAGTTTTTGTTCCTGAGTTTCCTTCCATTCCCAAAATTCCCAAATACTGATGATGACTTCCTTCCTCCTTTAGTCATGGATATCTGAGTTTGAAGACGATATTGTTGCACGCATCAATCACTCACCCAATACAGCTGTCCCACTGACTTATCTGGGGTATTATTTGATATTTTCTGTTTGGTTTGAGCTTTAATGTCATCTGAAACTATGAATTTCTAGACGAAATTGCTCTTCAAGAATATTCCCCACCTCCCTCTTTAATTGGGATTATTCTCCAATACAGGGCATCAGGGCAAGTGTGTAAATTGAAAACTTCAATGTCGAATCTGCACAAAGATATTAATTCATCTTCATCTTCAACTATTCCATTAGGACATGTTTCAGAATGTCATAGATATTGCATCATGGATTGATATCTACAATAAAAAGAGAGAGAGAGAGAGAGAGAGAGAGAGAGAGAGAGAGAGAGAGAGATGAGGTTTTGGGGTGAACAGAGAGAGTTTTGACGAGTAATAGCACAAGGGGAAACATTGGGAAACAGAGGTAAGGGAAGAAGGTAGCATCAACAATAGACAAATTTAAAGGTAGGTAGATGTGTTGACAGGTGGGTCGGGTTGGGCATGGGTTTAATAGTAATGAATAGGTTATAAATAGGGTGGGCAAATAATGGGATGGGTTAGAGGGCACCCAACCCAACCACCCCATTAGCCACCCCTATTTCCAATTTTAAAGGAGAAAAAAAAGAACCTCAAGTTCCCAATTTTTTTTTATTTTTTTTATTTTTACCAGAATGCTACACTAACTAGAACTGTATAACTATGTAGCCTAGCTAGAAGGGCTACCACTAACACACAATTCTACAACTAATTTCAAAGGACTGCCCCAGATTGATAGGGTGTGGCAAAATCCACAGGTTGTATATCTCAGACAAAATAGAATCAAATAAACAAGTTGCTAGATGTCTAATGAGATCATGAGTTCATGACATACCATATGCCTCTTTCATCTGCTCCAAAAAGCATAGGATTACAGTCAAATCCTACACCTATCACCATCTTTTCAGATACAAATAAGACCTGAAGAAAGGGTCAGGGTGATGATAAAGCAGTCTCGGTACATGAATCAATTTAAGGACAACAAATAAAGCAAAATGAAATGTTCAGAATCTAAGGCTAACACAAGAGGATGCTGACCCACATCACGGAGAGGCAAATCTTGGAATGCTACGTTTTGAGCCAAAGGAGA
This sequence comes from Protea cynaroides, assembly GCA_028583415.1. NCBI lineage: Eukaryota > Viridiplantae > Streptophyta > Magnoliopsida > Proteales > Proteaceae > Protea > Protea cynaroides. Next base: position 72,383,967 of record CM053265.1, on the reverse strand, counting down.
AGGACCAACATCATCAACAAAGTAGATTGTAGAATTGTGACCTAGAAAGTCAAACAAACAGAAACAACCTTAGGAAGATAACGATTTTTGGTAAATGATATTTACTTCATAGTTATAAAACCATTAGAAGTTCATAATAGATTCAAGACCCAATGGAGAGGCACATATATGTCCACACATCACATTATAGAAATGTGAAGTTTATCTAGATTGTGGTAAATATCAATCGAGTGCAATATATTGTCACCTAGTACCAGGAATAAAAATTAGGGCAAGCAAGAGCAATTGCAATGAACATTACAATATTTCATCTGTAAGGATAAATGCAGGAAGCCCTTCTGACATTCTTAATTAATGCATGTCCTAAAAGGAATTGCAACAGTGTCCAAAATGTAATTATTTTTAGAGGCAAATACTATTTATTCCCCTGTACTTAACCTGTATTTACTCAAAGTCCCCTGCCCAAAACTTCTTTTCTGATTTCCCAATAGAAGTAACTTCTACCTCTCTTTCTCCCTTGTAATTTCAAAATACCCAAATTACTTTCTATTGCACATACCAATCAATTTCTCCCCTTCCCAAATAAACTGATTCAATTATAAAGGTTTGAATCAAACCAACTATTCAATTGAACCTAAGAAATAAAGATTAAAAAATATATATAAGAAAATAAAAAAGAGGGGAAACAAAGATAATGGTTGGACTTTAGACTCTCCTTCAAGATTTCGGTTTTCCTTGTCAGCAATCCATCTCCTCCCATCTTTGGTCTTTGGAAGAAACCCTAGAATCCCAAAATTCAAGGTTCTCATGTCTTAATAAGAAACCCAACAGTCCCCTCCCTTCTTACTGAAACTTCCCCAATCTCTTAAATGATCAAGACGTTTCTGTAACTTTTCAGTTATTAATTAATCTCATTAGCTTCTTCAACCCCACTCAGGTCAATCTCACGCATCTTCTCTGAAGTTTAGCCCAACGACCCATTTCCTTCTCTGCCTATAATAACACTCAGGATACTCTGGATGACTTCAAAAACCCCTCTCTCTCTCACTGTGTTGTTTGTATCTTTCCTTACTCTCCACAGATCCTTTCATTGGTTCATCTTCCTTCTTTGTGTGAATCGGGAGAATGAATCCAGTGAGATCACCTGCCATTGGTCTCCCAATCATTGGGCTTATATTGCTGATGCTACTGCATCTGAGCAATCTACAGAGCATTACCTTCAACTTGGGGATTTCTGGTTTCTTCCAAGGACATAGAATGGGAGAAGATGGATAACAAATGAGAAAAAACCGGAAGTTTGAAAGAGAGTCCAAAGTCTAATCATCTTCCTCTTCCTTCTTGCCTGCGTATCTCTGTTTCCCCCTTCTGTTTTTTATTTTAATCTTTAATTCTTAGGTTCAATCGAAATAGCAGGTTTGATTCAAGCTATTATAATTGAATCAGTTTATTTGGGAAGGAGAGAAACCGGTGGGCACTGAAATAGAGGATAATTCAAGCATTTTGAAATTTCAAGGGAGAGAGAGGTGAAACTTTGATTCTATGGGTAACCAGAAAAGAAGTTTGGACAGGGGAATTTGTTATATACAGGGTAAGTATAAGGGAATGATAGTAATTGCCCCTTATTTTTATTGATGAAGTGATGAAGCAGAGAGAGATTTCTGACCCACATAAGCTAAGGTATTGCCACTTGGGGACCATTTTACGCCGAATGCCCAGCTAAAGGAAAGATCGAGCTGAATGATTTGCTGCTTGGAGGAAAAAAAAAGAAATATGATATACTTCAAAAGGAAGAGTCAAATATGCAGGCTCACATATACAAAATGAAGTACAAAAAACCAATAGGAAATTATTCCCACATTACAATTGTTGGACAATTCCTACTTTATAGAAAAAAGCATTGATGACATGGTATAAATGAAAACATTAATGTTCAACACTAAATCACTAACATAATGAGTAAAAAGAAAGGCATAAATATGTATATACAAATAAGTGTTGGATCAATGTTAGATGTTTAATTTTTTCAGACTCATGAATGGAGAGAAGAATAAGGAAGACCCATCTTCGATTGCAGAATAACTAATAACAGAATAACAGAAAGAACCTAGCAAAATAAATCAAATACCAAATTTATAACTAGATAAGGATAAGAAGAATCTTGTTGGAACTCTTCCTTTCTTTCTTTCTTCCTCAAGGGGGGTGGGGGGTGGGGGGTGGGGGGTGGGGGGTGGGTGGGAGGGTGCCTAACAATCTTATTTAAAACACTCCCCATAAGACAGGTTCATCCAAACTGAGTCAAACTTGACAACTACATCCGCCCCAACAACAAACCTCTTTATTAAAGAAAAATGTTACAATCAAATCCGAAGAGACTTCAATACAACCCCAAGCAAATAATATATACAACAGCTATAGCCCCTGCACACAAGGTTCTAATTTCGATTTCGGACCTGGTTTCGGCCAGGGCCAAAACCGAAATTCCGGCCAAAATGGTTGAAATCTGGAAATTTTTTTTTTTTTGGTTTCAAAATGTAATTTCGGTGGGGAAAAAAAAGGTTTTTTAAGGCTAATTTTTTCCTGTGATGATTTTTTAACCTTCTTCACATATCCAATCCATTGAATTATTTTCACCAAAAAAAAAATCCTAAATAGTTTTTCTATGATATAGACCATATTATACTAATGTACGCTGCTATGAAAGTATGCAAGATGGTACTATGTTAGTAATTTAAAAAATAAATCTTGTGGCATTACTATTACATCATTTAACAACATTCTTTAAAGTTTAAATATCAAAATACAAAATATATGGAATAGAAGTCATTCTAAGTCAAATCCACGAAGAGTTTCATGGCGCATCTAATCCCCGACACTAGTACCATTGCTGTTGCCGATAATGGGACTCCGAGTTCACAACATAGTTTCCAAATCTTCAAGTCCTTGCTTCAAATGAAGTTGAATCTAGCTTATAGTGTGTAGATTGAGGGGATAGTGGAAGATTTCAGTGAAGAATGAAGCTTTTAGAAGAAAAATGAAGATTTTGGCAAAAACCTACCCTTACAGTCGAAAGTTACCATAGTTCTGAATTCCGGCCAAAATTTCGAAATTTGGTTGAAATGTTCACGAAATTTAGGGTCATCCAAAATTTCAGTCCGAAATTACTGTTTCGACCATATTTCGGTTGAAATCTCTAGTTTCGGCCGAAACTTGGTCCAAACACCTTATAAAATACCAAGTTTTGACCAAAACTTAGTGTAGACTGACCTTAGAAGTCACAGTTTTACAAGATAGCGAATAGTGTACAAGAGGGATAATATACAACAGGCAAAACTTATTTATGACTAATATCATTTAAGTAAATGTTTCTTAACTCTTAATAAACATTTACTTAAGATATTTTTCATAAATAAACAAACACCCCTCATTTGAATCCAATAAAAATAGTGTACTATTCAAATTCCAAAAGAATAAAAGTCAACTTTCCAGTTCTAGATTTTCGATTGAAGGGCAATTTTCAAATGCTATCTTTTTTCTCCAATCTAAAAATTTCATAAATCTTATTAGAGTAAAACATCATAAAAAACCAAGAGTCCGCTAAAATAATCTTTTGTTTTGATGTCCAAAAAATTATTCTAATTCAGATGTCTTAAATAGCATTCGCATACTTCGAACAAGGTTTGATTGGAGCATAACTCCTTCAACATAACTTGGATTCAAGCAATATTAGATTTGTTGGAAAACTAGCATAATCAGCTTTGCAACAAATCCAAGGTTGCTTGAATCAGAATTATATGGAAGGAGTTACATTCTGATCAAACCTTGTTTGGAGTATGCGAATACTGTTTAAAGTCCTCTGAATGGAAATAATTTTTTAAACATCAAAACAAAAGATTATTTTGACGGACTCTTGATTTTTAATGATTTTTTATTCTAATATGATTTATGGAATTTTTAGACTGGAGAAAAATGCCAACATTTGAAAGTTGAAAATTGCCCCACGATCTAAAATCCAGTTTTTGTTCTTGAACCAGAAAGATGATTTTTTATTCTTTCGAAATTTGAATTTTAGAGTATTTTTATTGGATTTAAATGGGGGGAGTTTGTTTATTTATGAATAATATCTTAAGCAAAAGAAATATAAAAGTTAATAAACATTTACTTAAATGATATTAATCATAAATAAATGCTACTTACTTAACTTTGAATACAATCCTCAGGTTCTAGAGTACATTTCCATACTATGGTAAGACATAGAAATACCATTTGAATTTTTTTTTGTGCAGATCATTTAATGGATATGTAAAAAAGGTTAACAATGTATCACACAAAAGTCAACTTTTTATTCCAAAAGAATAAAAAATAACTTTTTATTCTTTTGAAATTTGAATTTTAGAGTATTTTTATTGGATTTAAATGAGGGGTATTTGTTTATTTATGAATAATATCTTAAGCAAAAGAAATATAAAAGTTAAAAAACATTTACTTAAATGAAATCAGTCATAAATAAGTGTTGTTTACTTAACTCTGAATACAATCCTCAAGTTCTAGAATACATTTCCATACTATGGTAAAACACTAAGACATAGAAATACCATTTGAAATTTTTTTATTAAAAGGTTAACAATGTATCACACAAAAGTCAACTTTTTATTCTAAAAGAATAAAAAATTGACTTTTTATTCTTTTGGAATTTGAATTTTAGAGTATTTTTATTGGATTTAAATGTTGGTTGTTTGTTTATTTATGAATAATATCTTAAGCAAAAGAAATATAAAAGTTAATAAACATTTACTTAAATGAAATTAGTCATAAATAAGTGTTGTTTACTTAACTTTGAATACAATCCTCAGGTTCTAGAGTACATTTACATACTATGGTAAGACACTAAGACATAGAAATACCATTTGAAATTTATTTTTGTGCAGATCATTTAATGGATATGTCAAAAAGGTTAACAATGTATCACACAAAAAATATGGCTCAAAAATCAATTTTTTTTTGCCACCGAAACTGATTTCGAAACATGACAGCTTTTTTTACATGGTTTTGGTGAAATTTCGACTAAAATGACCCAAATTTCGGTTTTTGGCCTGGCCGAAACCAAGCACGAAACCGAAACTCCGAACCTTGGTCAAAACTGGTCGAAACAGACTGATTTCAACTGAAAGCATGTATTTATAACCTAGTTCAGTAACTGTTTCGATCGGTTTTGGTCGAAACAGTGATTTCGGTGTGAATCCGGTTGAAGCCGAAATTTCAGACTGAAATTCTGTAATTAATGATTTCAATACCTGGTTTCATTTCGGACCATTGATTTTCGAAACATTTTGGCCAAAATTTTGGATTTCAGCGCTGAAATTTAGAACCATACCTGCACATAAATCTTTATCCTGCTGAGCTGATAGTGATGCATTAACATCAATAATTCTAATGCCTTAGGTTAATGCCTTAGGTTAATCACATATTTCAATTTTCAACAATTAAATTTTGTGAATATTCTGAGCAACAGTTCTTTCATTTCATCTAACAGTAAATTTTCCCCAAAATGACACTAGATGGATGTGATGGTAGACCAAGATTCACGTATCCACATGGATAGGCACAAACATGAACAACACGAGAATGAAATAGTCCAATATATGATCCGATTGCTTTTGAAGGGTCTTTTTACTGAAATAGCATAAACAATTGAACTGATGAGTTTAGGGACCGAGGGACGAAAGGGATCTATAAATGTCCAGATGATATTGATGTAAGAGTACAATTTTGGATCGAATATGCTTTAATTACTTGCCTTCAAATTAATAAGATAGATTATTAGTCTTGATACGCAACAAAGAAAGAAAAATGTCAAAAGAACTTCATTATTTTTATTAATGAGAATATGTTACAACATTATTGCTTAGACTAGACAAGGACAAAGATAACAGACCTCTCCAAATTTTGCATCTGAAGCAAGACTTGCTCCTGAATCCCTGCTTTTTTTTTTGACAAATAAAAGCATAAATGATTAGAACAAATGATCAAAGAGAGAATTTTATTTCCTCTTCCCATTTATGGAAAAAAAAAATCAATTATTATGTTCCTAATATTTATGTAAACATACCTCGTATCAACACCTTTGATGAAAGTAGAGAAAACTCGACATTTTCCATCAGTGGATGTAGTAGCAAGAAGAATCTGCAGTCAACAGTAAATACATCATCTACCACCAAAAGAGTATAACTGAATTTTTTTCATTACTGGCAAAAGGAAAGTACAAGTTTATTAACATATCAAAGTCAAATACTTGCAAAAGCATGCTATCAGTTTTTTATGGAACATCATGAAAGATATAAAGTATGTCGAACTCAGATACCAAATGTGCTCCATCTCTAGTTAATTCTGAACAAGTTGCTTATTAGTGATGATTCACATGAAAGAGAACAAATTTCGATTAGGGTCCTAATTTTGATGACTGTAGAAACTGTAATAGGTTGGTGATTCAACTAAAATCAGTAACTTCAGTTGACTTAAATGATCCTGACCTTGATGCCAGTCAAAATTGAAATATTTCAACTAAAATCACGCAATTAGAACAGGAATTTGAAACCCTGATTAAATAATGAAGAGATATGCACATAACTGCTTCATTTATAGATAGTAAAATATTCATTAAATACAATCAATTTGACCAACTAAATTCAAATTTGTCACCCTAAAGCAGTGTTTGATTGCTTTGTCGGGAAGTTCAGTGAGAAGGGGACATGAGCAAAAGGGTGACAGTTTCTGTTTTAGTTGGTCTCTCTCATAGTTAGTGGGTCATAATGTATTAGCGATTCCCTTCCGGGCACTGCATAACTCAGTATGTGAATAAGTTATTAGAGAGCTGAAAGGTACTTTATTGGTTCCAGAAGATATGACCTGGGTGTATGAACTAAGAGATACTCACAGATCCATAAGAAATAGGAGAAAGCTTCTCTTCACCCAAGGTAAAGATATTCCCTGTCAATCGATAGTCATAATCCTTTCCCCCTCCCTACCGTACAAAGTGCCAAAAGTTCCCTTGAGTGCCCAAATAGTCCATCCAACAACAATAAAGGTGATGGTTGAAGAGATTCTTGGTTCACCGTGGATGAAGGAAAACTCAGTCCAAAGAAATAACCTGGTTGGATGAAATTTGGGAGAGTTGTATATAAGGGGAGCCTTGTACACAAATTGGATAACCCTAGGGTTCTTTGATGCAGTATTATTCAGCCCATGCCAATGGAAATCAAGATCACATCAAGATCAAGTCACAAGATCTCGCAAGATCTCACACAATCCCGCAAGATCGTACACAGTCTCGCAAGATCTCGTAAGATCAGATCAAATCAGATATGGCAAGATCAAATAAAGCATTTGATTGGAAAGATCAATCTTAGAAGGATATGATGTTGCTGAAGCAATTAAAGAAAGATATGATGCTGTTTAGTTATTATAGTAGGATGTTATTTCCAATATATTTCAATTCCTTTAGTAGTTAGTTTCCTTACAAGTTGGTTAATTTCCTTTGTCAATTCCTTTCCATATTGAGAGCCAATTTTGAGCTCTATTTAAAGTGATGTAAGGCTTAAGCCAAAGGATAGATCTGAAGTAATGAAAGAAATTTGGTTTATGCATGTCTTTAAGAGACAAATGAGTGAGAGACTCGTGAGGTGAGAGATCTCTGATGGAGAGAAGCAAAGAAGAGAGAAAGTACTGTTCACGTTTTACTGTTCATCGATCCTATTGTGTGGCTGATTCCTAATTAGTTGAGTTGGGCACTGGTCCTACATTACTCTTCCTTTGCAGCAACGACAGAGACACTTCATGTCCCCTTGTCTTATTTGATTCTCTAGAGATGCATTCTGTATTTTTCAGCCAGGTTCGTGAACATATTTGCTTACCCAGCATCTTTTACCTCCCTTGTACGTGCTACTTTCTTAGCTGGGTGTGGTTTGCTTTGGAAATTGATCTGTCATCACTCATAAGAAGGCAAAGGGCGAGGGAAGGGGTTTACCTCACAATGGGGGGTTTTTTTTTTTTTTTTAATACTTATTTCCGTCACAATGTTGTTTGGTTGCACCTGGACAAATAAGAGAAAAGTACGGGATTGGGTTTCCTTGCAATTTGTCCCACCTTTTCCATGGGACAAAAACACCTTCCCAAAATTGTCCATGAATGCTTTCCTTTCCCTGGGAAGGCAATCACACACATCCCAAATTTTTTGGGAACAACTTATGCTTCATAGTATTCTAAAAAGTTAACCAACTAAAAAACAAAAAAAAAGTAACCAACCGTAGCATTAGTATGTTTCGAAATTTTGGTCAAATAACAAAATTTCGGTAGCATTTTGGAAGAATTCTAAATACTGTGTTTTTATTGGAATAGGTTGAAATTTTGAGACATTTCATGGGTTTCAATGGAAAGCGAGAAGAAACCCCAAATTTGGTATTTTTGGCCAAATCACCTACAAATCTTGGTGAAACAAGGTGTTGGGGACTATAACAATGCATCTATGTCAACGATTTACTGGATTGGAGCAAGATTCTAATTTAGAGGATACCATTTTTCCATGAATTAATTATTGCAAAAATAGGATAAATATTTAATGGTTGGTGACAATTTTTTATATGTTAGACACCATAGGTCCATCTACAACTTCAAGGAATCGGATTTAATTTTGTGTTTTAAATAAGTTTTTAAAATTTTCTGGCTTAACAAATGATTTTCTTGAAATTTTTTTATTTTAAAAATTGGGTTAATATATATTGGTCGAGCTCATTTTATATATGTTGGACATTGTTGGCCGACCTACGGCTTCATGGAACCCATCTGATTCGCAGGAGAGTCTTTTGACTCATTTTGATCATGCTATACAAGATGATGACTGTAGAGCACATCCACCTCCTTCACATGCACAAGCTACGTGAGAGGCTCACTCCCGTTACTGCTAGATCTGGGGAGGGGCAGAGCCTTACCCCCGCAAGGTGGAGAGGTTGTACTTTAATATTTGTGTTTATTACCATCATGGCAATTCCCAATGTGTCATTTAGGCTCTGTTTGTTTCATCATAAAAATATTTTCATAGAAATTTATTATTTTAATTTTATTTTATGTTTTCCTGTCATTTGTCATTTTTTTTTTTTTTTTTTGGACATGACAAGGATTCTTGTTTGGGTCTTTAGGAATAGTTGAGTGAGCCAAAGAATCCAAATATATGGTGGGGGCTGAGTCCTTCATGGGTGCCAAGCATATCAATGATCAAGATAATACTATTTTTTGGGAAAACAGCTTCCTGAAATTTAAAATGGATGATGTTTTCCAACTTTTTGTATCGTTATTTAGTAAAATATATTCCCTCTTTCTTAATCCATATGCAACTTTGTATCAGATTTTAGCAAATCCTGGAAAACAATTTATGTTTAAACAAATGGAGCTATAAACCATGAATTAAAGAAACTTATCATTTTTCCAAAAGAATGTCCTTCAAAATCATTTACCACACTGTCCTTTGAAGGAAATAAGTGCACCAGTAAATGGATCAGTCCATGTAGTTAGTTTTAACAGAAGAAAAAGAGCAAAGACTGACAAAAAAGAAGAATAAGCGTACATTATCAGGATGCCACGCAACACTTGTCACAGAAGAATCATGTTTTTTCCTGATAAGTTTACTGACCCACCTGGAGAAAGTCACACCACCCAGAAAGAATATAAATTAGAGACAGAAATTTGAATCAGAAGGAAAACAAAATGTAACCATGGGAACATTGATGGAATATCATTTAAAATTAACCAGTATCAACACAGTACAAGAAGTCTGGTATTGAAGTTTAAAGAACAATAACAGAGAGCAAAGACATATCCCATACTAAAGTCTTCCAAGCCCCCCCCTCCCCCTCTTCCTTTTGGGTAATAAGAAAAGATGCCCTGGTTCTAATTAAAACTCATGATAAACTAACCAGATAGGGTCTCAAATCGAACAAAGAAAACTTAAAAAAAAAAAATGTAACTTCATTGAAAACATCAAGAAAAAAAAAAATTCATACAACATGACTCTTAGTAACTTAGACCAAACTAACACTTCGCACTATCACAAAAGATGAAAATCTTCAGCAGTATAGCCTTTTGTGAGTCCTTTCATCAAGCTAGAATTCTAATGTGTACCTCCATTGCTTTTAATAATTGTTCAGCCTTAGAAAACTTCACTAAAGAATACAATATAGGTCAGTATACAACAATCACATACAAATCAAATCATTTCCTTTATTTCAATTTTGCCTTCTTCCTTTCACCATCCTTTCTAAGCACCTATGATATCCCTCTTCCCCTCACTTTCCCACTCCATCAGCTCCTTACAGCCTACTGACATGCAATTGCATTTGGAAAGTGGCTGCCCAAAAAAAGATATACGGGTTGACTAGCTTTGTTATAAATTCCTTAAGAATGAATCAATACGGACTGTAGCAGAGAGGCATCGTAGGCATGGAGAAAGATGGTGGATCTTAGACACTGAATGACTGACTCCATCAAAGTAAGGAAGTATGACGGAAGCTCCACCCTCCTTCTAGCTGGACAAATGGCATCCCCATGGTGTACTTAACAGGTACAAAATAGAATCAACTCGATTCAGGTTGAGACAGGTTAGCAATAGTTTCTTCTATCATCAATGATGGTGATTGGCGACCGGGTCAGCTTTCCTCTCCTAGCCTAATTCAAGCTTGGCCGGCTCTTCTAAGCATTGAGAGAAGGCCCAGGGGAAGTGGTGATCTTGTCATTTGGGCAAGCTTCAGCATTTGGTACTTTCACCTCCTTCTTGGCTTGGGACTTGATTAGAACTCGTGCTGACAAGGTGTTGTGGTATGACGTCACATGGTTCAAATATTTCATTCCTCGCCATAGTTTCATCTGCTGGAGAGCTCTCTCGGTCTCTCCCAACCAAGGACTTCCTCCGAAAAGGGCATATGTATATTCAGCTCAACTGCTTCCTCTGCTGGTCAGCCTGGACCTTTTCTTTCAAATTTCAATCCCCCTTCTCTTCTCACTTTTGGGAAGGAATGCTTCATCACTGCCTGCCATCAAGACGGAGGATTTGTCCCCTTAAAAGGGGATGTATGTGAATCAAAAGAGACTTTAAAGGGAAAAGTACTTGTGACTTGGTTGGCAAGCTTGCCTTTGTGCAACCATTTACCACATAGTAATGGAGTGAACCTTAGAGCTTGAACCAGAAAGTCCAGAAGATTCACTCAGATATAGAACTCCATTGCTTTTGAAGTCAGAGAAAAAATGACTCCCCTAGATAAACATTGCCCAGATTCCCCTAGGATAGATTCATAGTGAATGTTTGGGACTTACATATCCAACTCAATGTGGATAAGAATCCTCGTGATGTCTGACTGATCTCATTTCTGTTTTCTCTCCTAGTTTGGGGAGCTACCCTGTACATTTGGTGCTTTCTTGAAAATATATTTTTTACTCAAAAAAAAAAAAAAAAAAAAAAAAACAATTGCTAAGTTTGCATCAAATGCTTGTCTTTCCCCATTACTCTCCCAAAACTAAAGGCAAACTCTCAGTTCTCATTTTATATTATTTTTATTTCTTTTGTTATGAAGAGAATCTTCAGCCCAATAAGTCTCGTCTTTAGTAGTGAACTGATGAAATCAACTAAACTCCACATAAAATACGGTGTAAGAGTAGAACATTGAATTATGATTATTGGATACGAATTGTACCTCTAAATATATATTGTACCTCCCATTACATAGCATGAGGAGTTATTATAATGTTGAGCCACTTTGTTCTGCTAATTTTCAAAGAATTGGTTTCAAAATGGTGGTTTTTGACCAGGGTGTGTGACCTTTGCTATATATATATTGTACCTCCCATTACATAGCATGAGGACTTATTATAATGTTGAGCCACTTTGTTCTGATAATTTTCAAAGAATTGGTTTCAAAATGGTGATTTTTGACCAGGGTGTGTGACCTTTGCTATGGACCTAGGGTTCAATCCATAACACACCTTAGGTGCCTTTAATATAAGGCTTGACACGATGAACTAGTTCATAATCTTAGTAGTCGGTAGTGGGATCTCATAGGATGCATCACAAATTCAGAGTCTACATCAAGATCTTTAGTTCAGAATTTTTTAACAAACAATGCTTGCAATATAAATCCTAATACGGAGATATATTCATGTTCCTTTGGGAACTTTCAGGCTTCAACATAGGTATTGGGATGTGTTGAGTTAATAGTATCCTAATTGCAAAGCATTCCAGCCAGGATAACTGGCATCTCTAGCATATTTCTTACGCAAAATCCCAAGGATTGTTTTTTCCTTCCCCCTCTTTAGCAGCAAGATAAATGTGCACTAAACTCAAACGTACAAGAGGGAATAAGTTAATTACCAATTATTCTCTTGTTCATAGTAGCAGATACAAACAGTTTTAGCCCCACTTCCAACTGCGAACTTGTTTTCTGAAAAAAAAAAACAGTACAGACAACAAAGAGGATTAGCATACATAAGAAAACTAAAATTTTAAAACTTAATCCATCACCTTTAGGACTCCATTGAACACAAAGAGCAGCACGGTTTAGCCTTAAAATAACAAGGGTTGGTACCCATTCTGACGCTTCCTGGCTCCAAACATATCTGGTAAACCAAGAATTAAATAGGAAGGAGGCAGACTTTATTACACATTTCACATGGTGATATCTCATAATAAGAAATGTTAGTTAAAAAAATTTTCAAAATGTACTGATAAGAAAATAAGAAAATACTCACGAGTTCCGATCATGTGATACAGTAACAAGTTTATTTGACTTTGCACTCCAATCTATCCCAGAAACAATTTGATCATGCTGTAAGATAATGAAATACAAGAAGCTAAGACATTGGCAACTCGAAACTTGCACTTCAGCATAAATAAGAGAAATTTCAACTAGATACAACAATTAAGAACCACTGAGTTTACTTAATCATAAAACAAAACCATTCTATTGAAAAAAACAAAACTTTTGTGCAACTTACCTTGTAAAGAATATGTACTCTCTCCCATTTATCTTCCGAGGATCTATAGATGTGGATCTCATTGTTGTTTGGACAAAATGCAACCACTACCAAACCCAGGGGTGGGGGTGGGGAGGGAAGCAAACAGTTACAAACTGAACCAAAAAAAAATCTGGTAGAAGTTCCTTATTTATGAGTATTTCCATAAGTGTAGCATCCAAACCCAAATTAAATACAGAGACAGAAACACAAAATATAGAATGGGCAATTTTTTTAATATCATCAGACAATCAATCAGTATTGCAAAATTGATCACAATTATAAAAAATTGGAAAAAAGTGCAAAGTCAAATGATAACATACGACTGAATGCAATTCACAAAAAGTTCCCCAAGTTACTACGATGAATTGCTGCAATAAGTTCTATTATAATCAACAAGAAATTAAGGAAACCTGGTGATTTAAGGGTATCTCTCTGGAATTGAATGGTAATTTTATGAAGACCTGAAGCATCTTCTTGTTCTATGGTTTGGTTGGAGCCAATGAGCCCTTCTTTACTCTTCTATTTTTAGTAACCTTGTCATTCTAGTTGTGGCTGGAGAGCATCAACACCGACAAGTCGATTAGGAACACTTTGAGAGAGACTCTTTTTAATCATGGCAGTCAATTAAATCTGCTAAGTATTCTTATCCTCTTTTTCTATTTTGAACTAGAAGTCGACGTAATTAGATTCTGTGATAGACAAGCAAGCTGACAAAAACAGAATATTAGGGCTAGAATTTTGATATGAGATTTTTCTAATCCAGTTATGATGGTCCTTTAGAACTGCCAACCTGAGCAATTTCATTAAGCTTGGAGCTCATTTGGGTTCTGGGTTCTGCAGTTGATAGTCAATCTGTAATCTTAATTTTCATAACATTAAGTATAATTTTACGTGGGACAATTATCATCCCAAGACCAAACTATTATTTCCGGAAAGTTTCACGATATCAGTCACAAGTAAATTGTTGTTTTTCTGCCAATCAAGCAATTAAGGCATTAGCAAATCTCAGCCAATGGTTCTTTTCTTCCCCTGGGTTCAACCGAGTAGAATGCTCGAGCAATCTCCCAGCACTCTAGTAAAGCAAATCAAAAGAGTTAAAAGGACGGTGGAAATGCGCAAGCTTACTGGAATGATCTGGACTCCAAGCATGGCAAGTGATGCACTGAGCGAATTGATGAACTGCAACTGCCGTCATGTTTCTGCAAACAACATTCACGGGATTCTCTTCAGCACATCAAAATCACCACCACTTTCTTTTCTACTTCTTCGCTTTTTTTTTTTTTCTTTTTTCTTTTTTTTCTTTTTTTTTCTTCCCTCCTTTTCTACCTAAGCCTAACAAGATGTAATCGATCGATCCACACCTCAAAACGAGACAGAATATACACCAAACACAGAAAGAGAATGAGAGAGAGAAAAGTGTGGTGGAAGGGAAGCAATGGATGAGCTGTGCGCGAGAAGACTGCAGAGGGAAGACTTGAGGTTGGGTTAAAGTGAATCAATAGCACACTGTATGACACGTGTCTCCTTAATACTCTAGGTACTTACAACCGTCGGATTGGATCCGAGAAAAAAAAATTAAAAAAGAACTTGAAAAAACTATCTGATTAACTCACTTAGTCACTTTTAAGCTTCATTTTACCAATCTATCCACTAAATATATAACCAAAATACTCAAAAATGAATTTAAATTTACTGATCTATCCAAAACAGTGTTCCTTTTCATGTTGAACCTTCGTCTGCTTTTGGATTGACATTTTTACCCCTCCCTATTTCTGCTCATAGATGTTGCTTGAACACTGAGTTTCCATCTGGCTGTCCGAGTATAGAACAAGGTTCGCCTAATAGCCATGGCCGCCGAGGGAGTCTTCGAGCTTTGGCCACTCTTCCATGATCTTTTTGGCTCTAGAGGTGAGGTTATGTTGGTGGTGTTTCATTTGAGTTTCTTGCAGTCTCTCCTGCACCAGTTCATATCAAATAACAATAGCTGAACATTTGAATTTTGGAGAGGGAGAGAAGCAAAGAGGGGTAAAAATGTCAATCCAGAAGGAGATTTAGGATGAAGAATAGAAATGTTAATCCAAAAGGAGATTAAGATTCGAGATAAAAGTGGACACTGTTTTGGGTAGATTTAATACTCAAATTCGTTTTTTTAGTATTTTAATTATAATATATATGTAGTGGGTAGATTGGTAAAATGATATCCAAAAGTAAATAAGTAATTTTTCGTTTTTTATTTTGGCACTAGGTGGGGCCATAAGGGTGAGAGTAAATGATGGAGAAATTAGATGCAATGGGAGTAAAGGTGTCAACTCCAAACCAAAACTGATAATATGAATCGAAATCAACTGGTAAAAATCGGTCCAAACTAAACCATGATTAATTGAAACGGTTTTGATTTTACACATAGTTAATCGGTTCGGTTTCTTACCAAAAAAAAATCGGTTCGATTGAGGTTTAACAACGTTACATTGTCCATTAATCGATAAAAAACTAATTAAATAAAACAAAAAGAAACTGAGTATAACCGATTGGGAAACAATATAAAATTTTAATATGCAATGCCTACATAATGAAATGTCCATGTGATATGATATTTTTAATTTATTATTTAATTTTTAGAGTTTTGTTGTTAAACTATAACAACCATAGAATATTCGTTCTTTTCCCATAAACCGTGTAAGAAACTGCTTATAAACCCTTTTTTTTAAATCGGTACAAAATTGATAAACCGGCTATATCGGTTCAGTTTTGGTTTGTAAAACAAGAATCGATTGACACCCTTAAGGGGGAGATAGCAGTTGAAGTGTTGAGCACAACTCCATATAGTTAAAACTTAAAACACTCAGGGTACTTGAGAGATCAAATGAGATAGAAATTCAAGAGTTATCTTGGAATACTTCAACTTATAAACCGGATTATAAGGTGAGAGACCAAATCTCTTATGGGAGAGATCAAATCTCTTATGGGACAAACGTGGGATCGACCCCTCATAAAGCTATTATGAAAGGTGAGGGAAACCAAGACCATATCAATCCACACGAAATCCCTCATGGAACCAATGTGGGATTAAACACCTATAAGATTAATATGGGATTATAAGACAAGGAAGGACTCGTCAATAGAAGGCAGGGAAGGAAATAAATTTGATTTTTCTTCTTTTATCATGTACTTATTTGTAGAACAGTCTAAGTTCAAACCAGAGAAATTACAACAACAACAATAACAACAAAGCCTTATCCCAACTAAATAGAATTGTTTACATGAATTCTTCTTCTCTAATCAACTATGTTTGATGTCATACTTGAAATAAAATCTAAACTATGCATGTTTTTCCTTACCACTTCCCCTAGAGTCATCTTAGGTCTGCCTCTAACTCTTTTAGATCTTCTAATCTGAATTAAATCACTTCTCCGTATTGGAGCATCTAACGGTCTCCGTTGAACATGGTTGACCATCTCAAATGACTTTCTCATAGCTTATCATGTATTAGCACTACTCCTAAATCAGCTTTAATACGATCATTCTTTACTTTATCCTACTTTTACAACATATCAATTTCAACATCCTCATCTCAACTATACTAAGTTTATATCTATGATGCTTCTTAACAACCTAACATTCCACACCATACATCACAACTGATCAAATGACTATCCTATAAAAAAAAATTTAAGTGTTAGATGAACAAGCCAATCTTTTTTTTTTTTTTTTAGCTAACGACGGATATCTTGACGCATCTCTCCACTTCATCCATCTTATTTTAATACTATGTGAAACCTCATGATCTATATTATATTCTTCATTTATAATTGAACCTAGATTCCCAAAATAATCATTTTGTTGTATATCCCTCACATCAATTTTTACCACTTCATTATCCGTCATTGTTTGCAATTGTTTCAATTATAATAGGAAAAAAATTAGATTTATCCATTCCAAATTCACTCCACACTATTACTGGCCAACGTAAGATCAATGGAAGAAGTTTATGAATGTCACAGCAAACAAATCTGATATATACTGGATATATACAATTAGGGATGCTCCTCCAACTGCTATATACATAAATTTAATTTACAATATTTGTTCAATAGAATCATGTGAACTAACTCTTACAAGAGGTTCAATCTCATCCTTATCTATATTTGACATAGAGGAATCAGTTTCAGGCCCATTGGTTGACATACTAAAGGTTTGACTAGGTTGCTGCCAAAAGTGATTTCTAATAGCCTTGAATTTTGAATCAACAGCTGAAAATCCTGGATCAGAAAGTAGATCCTGAACAGCTGTTCGGCCTTCAAGCATGCTAACCACTTGAGACATAATAGGCCTAAGTGTGGGAGATGCATTGGTGCATAAAAGAGCTACATTCAGCATCACCATTGCTTCTTCTGATGAATATTGTGATCCTAAGTTTGGATCAACCAACTCTAGTAGACTCCCTCTCTCTTGGAGAACATAGGCCTGCAACAAGCAAGAAGACGAAGAAGTTAACCGGGATGGCAGAAAATGAAGTACATTCCCATGAAGAAAAAATAAATATTAACAAGGTCTCTAAATTACCCAGTCAAGAAGATATACAAATTCCTCCTTCGGCCTGTAATTTGTATTGCTCTTCCCACTGACTATTTCCAATGCAACAACTCCAAAGCTATAAACATCTGCTTTGTTGGTCAAGTAACCACGCATTGCATATTCAGGAGCCATATAACCTCTGAAATATCATGAAGGCCATACAAAGTAAGTTTTATAACCATATGCAGCACTGATAAAATAATAGTGTATGTATTGACCAACAGTACAATTTCATCGGCATTAATCATACTGTGCACAAAAGTAGTGTATAAGGCAGTGACGGTTTAGGAGGTGCTAAATCATAATGAATATCAATTCCCTTTCTTCTTCTTCTTCTTCTTCTTCTTCTTCTTTTTTGGTTGAAATATTAAAAAAAAATTAGGAAAAGTGGCCCTACACTCCTTGAATAAAAGTAAGTACAATTATTACCATTTCCTATCTGAACACAAGAAAGGAAAAAGAAACTATTGTACTGACCACTTAAAAATATCTGAAAAACTAATCAAGCAACTTTATTCACAACAAGTGCATTAAAAATAACTGAATCTTGAAAAATGACCAAGAAAGAAGTTTTTATTGGTGTTATCAATTACTTAGAAGAAGGATGTCGTTAACAACTGCCTAGCGCTGGCTGTCCTGCCGGTTGAGTGTAGACACCCAGGAGGTCATGGGTTCGACTCCTGTTACATATTGTGCCTTAAAAATGCAACCCCATTCCCCTTAAACCTCTCTCTAACAATAAAGTAGTAGCCACATATGGGCACCACTAAAGTAGGATGTCCCAAAAAAAAAGAAAAAGAAAAAAAGGGAGGATGTCACTTACATAGTCCCAGCTACCCGGGTGCTGATGTGAGTGTTATCGTCTTCACTTAGCTTTGCCAAACCAAAGTCAGATATCTTGGCATTGAGATCCTTATCAAGCAAGACATTGCTAGCTTTGATGTCTCTGTGCACAATCTTCAACCTTGATTCTTCATGGAGGTAGGCTAGACCTCTAGCTATGCCTATGCAAATCTTGCGCCTGGTTGGCCAATCCAATTGCAATTTGCATGTTGCATCCCGACCTACATATCACCACAATAAGTTGCTCACTACTCTACCAATTATCAGGTGTACTTCATTGGTTAAAAAGCAAAAATACCATAGAAAGTTGTCAATACAAAGCTTACCAAATAGAGCACGGGAAAGGCAATTATTTTCCATATACTCATAAACCAACAGTAACTGGTTGCCTTCCACACAGCATCCATAAAGCTTGACGAAATTTGGATGTTGCAATGCAGAAATCATGCCTATTTCATTCACGAATTCACGGCTTCCTTGCTTAGATATTGAGGAAAGCTGTTTTACTGCAATCACTGTTCCATCTGATAATTGCCCCTGCATTCAATATTGAGAAGTAATAGACATAACAAAAAGGATACAAGCATTAACAAGTGAAAATTGTTCTTAACTGACAAAAGATGGTAAAAAGCCTGGCAGAAAGAACAATACTTGGGGGGAATTTTTTTTTTTTTTTTTGTGTGTATGTGGGGGGGGGACTTGGAAAGAGCATAGAGGTTCATTTTCGACAATAATCTTTTCGCACCTACTTCTCGAAATAAATAAATAAAAAATTGCAAGTAAATGTCTATTCAAACTATTTACCGTTATATTATTGTAAACTTTTAATCCGGGGAACGGGTGAATTTGGTCATTCAGTCCTCAACAACAAATGTATGACTTAGGCAATGTCACGAGTATTTATAAAATGTATCATTCAATCTCCAGAAATTTGTCCAAGGATGGCTCTACATTATAGGTCATATTGTTTTTGAGTGGGTATCCCAAATTGTTTCATTGACTTCAGAGGGCTTTGCAGTTTCTTCCATTTGCTAATCATGCAAAAGCTACTACGAAGCAACCATAGGTTGTTTAAGGAGAAGTGGTGATCAAGGTGGTTTATTTGGAGACTAGAGTAAAGATATTTCCAGGCTAATCAGTAGACAATATTTTTTAAGTGGCAGGAGATCATTAGGTACTGCCTTGTAAGAAGACAATAAAACAGAACGTGGCAGTTATATGGACTACCTGAATCTATCAGGGATTACTGTTGCTTTCAGAGAATTTTTAAATATTTCTGTGTTCTTAGTGTCAATTGATATTTGAGATAAATTCTATGGCAGGTGAGGGCTCTCTTATGTTGATATCATGTGGCTAGGGTTTTGGCTTTTGTCAAATCAAAATCGAGGATAAACCTGTGCTCAATTCATTGCCCACACTAGAGATCCTCAATGGGTTTCTTAACTCATTGAAGATTTCCAACCATACCATCAATAATGAACTTCTTGTCCCAATGGATTCTTATTTGGCTGATCCTATGGAAAATGAGCCTGCTAAATGTTGTGTTAGACAGTAATTGTTCATTATTTTTCAGGAGAGCATTGCTTCAAAAAAGTGTTGATTGGATTTGGTGGCTTTGACATCTGATAATACATAATGCCCTCTTCCCAGTCAATTTGGATTTCTTTAGTTGGATAGAGGTGCAGTAACTGCATTCCCAATCTATAACGCTCAACCTGCATCCGTTTCAGCTAAATAAAACCTGAGAAATCTTTGGAGAGTCTTTAAATTAAAGCCTTCTAATAGATATCCTGATAAGGAAAATGATTTTTTCAGCCTCTCACAAACAATAGGTTCTCAAAAATAAACACTCTTAAATATAATAGTTTTTAAGTATAAATTTTTTATTATTTTATTTTTATTGGTGTATATTTCCTGAGAGAACTATACAGGAATCTTTTAAGTGTTTAATATGCAGAAAGATGAACAAGAGAATCCTCAGTGATAGCATGTTAAAAGTGATAATTGTTACAGGGAAAAAAATTAAGTTACACACCCAGGGACAAGCAAAGACAACACAAGGGATTAAAAAATTGGAAATACCTTATAAACTGAACCAAAACCTCCTTCCCCAATCTTGTTTGCAGCATCGAAGTTATTGGTTGCAGCTTTAATCTGTCTTAAGCTGAATGATCCTGTCTGTAGATCTAGATCTCTAAGATCTGTGCAGGTGTGCAAACCATGAAAATTTAAGTTCAACAGAAGTGAGGAAAGAGTATATATTGTTTTTTTCCTTTTACCACCCATGAATATTTTTTCCTATCCAGATCCATTGAATTAAATCTAGTGCCATGGTATTCAAAAATAGCAACAAGAAAACAGGAATTATCATATATGCAGCATTATTCACAAATTAACAGCCATAGGTTTGCATGAAATTATATGCAGCATTATCAACAAATTGAAAGCCATAGTTTTGCATGAAATTATTCAAGCTACAAATAATATCTGCAAAAACACATACGTTTTTTTACCGTCACGGATTTTAGGAAATTAACATCATTGCCAATATCCCAGATTCCTCAAGAATCAGTGAACCCCAGAGTTTCAATGTACAACCTAAATTACTCCTGCTGCAATGATAATTTTTTGTATAACTAACAATATTGGTTCAAATCAATAAAATTTCCAAGATTTAATTATTAACTTTGGAATTTCAGAAGTGAATGATTATATGAGATGCTAAGAGTTGCTATTCACTCAGTTCAGGCTTATTGGTTCAAGAATTAAAACAAGAAAGAATCATTTGAAAGCAGAGGAACAAGAACAACATGATGAAATTTGAAAAGATTAGCTTTTAAAATATTAGCATGCAATCCTTCTACCAATTCTACATTATCCACGTAACTTCGATGTTTGAATGGTTGAGTGACACTGAAAAGGAAAACAAGATTAACCGTAGAAGAACACAGTAGAATGTTTTTACCATTATCCAAGCTGAGTTTTCCTCCTAGCAAGCCTTTCCTCCAGAGGACACCCAAAAGCAATAGCGTGAGGGCCACCAATGAAGCTAAAACCCCAATCACAGTCATGACAGTAGTCTTCTTGTGATTGTCTGAAGGGGGTTTGAAGTCTGCTTTACATAAACAAATATAAACATCATTTTTGCAATCAGATTATAATGGCAAGTTGACAAGTGACTTCAAAACATATGCAACAAATTCTACTTGATACAAGATTTTACAAGGATACCTTGTATAAAACAGAAAACTAACATAAGCCACCACATGAATAATTTCTTTGCCATTTAACTTAAAAAATTATAATTCCTGCACTTTTCTATAATTTCAGACTATAACCTTCTCCAAGGAAATATTTGATTAAAATCTTCAAATTCCATTAATAATAGTGGTTAGCAAGTTCTCTTACACAGTTGTATTTAGAACAGGATAACTTTCATGCTTCTTGAATTAATCTTAAGTCAAATTTAATATTCACTGAAAACTAAATTCAGATATGTTAGCAATGACAGCAAACACATACGAGTAATTGCCATGTTCAAGCTGCCATTCCAGATAGGAAATATTTCTTTGAGGAACTAAATGAGATAAAAAAAAAATTCTGCGAAAACATACTAGGATCAACTGATATAGCTGATATGAGAGGGCCATAGTCTCCTCTATTTGGGATGCCTGTTGTCCCTTTTCCTGCCCAGTAAAAGTGGATTTCCAGAGTGTGATTTGTCACAGTTGCAGTAAAAGTCTTTACAATAGGCTTACTAGGTCCACCAGCCTCCTCTTCAATATTGAAATCCTTCAAGACCAATTTTCTCTGGAAAAAACATTCGTAAAGATTTGATGTCCAAATTCACAGGAATACATAGAGGACAATGATTTTGATTGTAGCTCACTCACCTGAACATATACATCAAACATACGCTTCCCAACATTGTAAAATGAACTTTCGTTCATGAAAACAATCTCTGCAAAGTGGAGTTTCACCGTGTAATTCCCATCTATAAGACATAGTCCATAGTAGGTGAGAGAGAGAGGAGAAAGACGTGCTCCTGTATACAATTCAGGGTTGACCTTGGAGACATTGGAGAGGGCAGTACTGTTGCTTGTTATATACATATCCGCATCAACATCATTATCCATGAAGTTCCCAGTGCTACTAAATGCCCAGTTTTGACCTGGGAAAAACATTGAAGCACCTCGTGGTTCTAAGTCTGCTTCATACTTGGTCTTGCCATCAATAATTTGCTTTCCTCCACAATTAATATACAAATTATAACGATCTGTTCAGTGATGCAAAACAAAAAGGATCAGAATTAGCAATCCAAAACATACTTCTGAAGTTGCCCTTTCTAAGTCATACCCATGATTAGGCTCAAGCAAGATATCAATTGTTTTTATCAAAAGTCAGTTTCTTTCTTTTGGATGTGCCACAACCCAGTTTCTCTACTTCAGCAGGCAACTAGGAAAGTCTATGATACATGGTTATTGGAACCAAAGCAATTTCAATCAGGGGAAGGGGCTGAGTGTCGCAAACTGAGATGACTTTGATCTAATAATCTTAATTAAACTGTTTTCAACAAGTTAGAAATCTGATCAAGATAAGTAAAAATTAAAGCAGTTAAGAACACGTAGTTGCATTTACCAACTTAGTTGATGTGGTATTTACTTATCCGAATTAGATTCTAGGGCAATAGCTTATAATTTTATACTATTAAATAGTTATGAGGAAAATAATAAGGGAAGCAAGAAAATACATAACTACCATAAACAGCACTTCACAGTAAATTTTTCATGATTTAAATCCAGAATACTGTACTCACATTGATTCTTTGGAGCGTTACAGGGGAAGTTCCTTGTTAGGCATGGATGAATTCTGATTTGATAACATAAGATGAAAAGAGAAGCATTACTGGTTAGTTTCAGATAACCTAAAATAAGGAGCAAGAATTCATATTTAACAGGGGCAACTTTCTCTACAATCTAGTTAGGAAACTAGATCCTTACACTTTGTTTGTTGTTGAGGAGTAGCTCTCTACCAAGTTACTGAAAGAATAAATGAAAAGGTCAGAATTGGGCAGCAAATATATATATATATATATATATATATTTTTTTTTTTTTTTTATGAGGTTAAAATGAAAGAATTAGAGGGGGGAAAAAAGAAAATCATGTTATCTTACACGCTTCCTCGAGGACAGTCAGTAGGATCGCCTTCTTCCCATGCGAAATTGTTGTAGGAAATATCCCTGCATTCCATATTCAAGAAACCACTTCAAGAACCAATTCAGAGATAAGCGTAAATGCCTTTGTAAGAAGAGAACTAATTGTGTAAGGTCCATCATGGATGTAACCGTCAAGTGATAGTTTCTATAAGTAATTAGATGTCTAAAACCTTGGACTTTTCATCTAAGTGTACCACAACATAGACTCTTTTTGAAGAATAATAACAGCCAAGCATGCGAATTTCCCTACAGCAATGATTTTGCTTGAATTCAGCATGGAATTCTCTTTCTGCTACATTTCTTTATTCTTGAAAAAAAAAATTTTTGATCCTAGGGCTTGGTCTTAGAATTGTAGTTGATCAAGAACATTGGTATCTGAGGCATTTCCAATAAACTAAGACTAAACAATGAGTACCATTATCCTGCTACAATCTTCTATGACATTAACTCTTAATGATATGGAAGTCATCTACTGTGACATAAGATTTTCTTTTTGGTAATTATAGTGAAAAAATTGGCAATGGGCAACAGTGGTCATCAGTACAATAGCAACAAAACCATATCCCAACTAAATGGGGTCGGCTACATGGATTCTTGTCCTCCAATCAACTATGTTCGATGTCATATATGAAACAAGACCTAAATTATATATGTCTTTCCTCACCACCTCCCCAAGAGTCATCTTAGGTCTTCCCCTAGCTCTTCTAAATCTTTTAATCTGAATCAAATCACTCCTCTGTACTGGAGCATCGTACGCCTTTGTTGAACATGGCCATACCATCTCAAACGACTTTCTCGTAGCTTATCATGTATCGACACTACTACCAAATCAATTCTAATACTATCATTCCTTACCTTATCCTTCCTAGTTTTGCCACACATCCATCTCAACATCCTCATCTCACCTACACTAAGTTAATCTATATGATGCTTCTTAAATATCTGACACTCCACATCATACATCATTGCCGATTGAATGATTGTCATATAAAAATTTCCTTTAAGTTTTAAAGGAATACGTCGAAAGGAATCAAGTATCGACACGATACGCACCATATCAGCTGATACGTATCGGTATCGACACTAGTCGATACGATACACCTCGATTCGTCTCTCCATTTAAAAAAAAAAACATAGTATCGAGCTTATCGAGGCGTATCGAGCCGATACGGCTCGATACGCTCAATACACCTCGATACACTCGATACACTTTAAATATAGTTTAAAAAAAAAACATAAAAATCAACTTGTATCGACTAGTATCTAACCGCGAGCAATATCAATTCTACTCAAAACAGCGTCGTTTTCCAAAAACCGACAACCATTTCAGCTTGAATACTCTTCTGCAACTTGATTTTCTTTCAAAAAATCTTTGATGAGGGTGTCAAAATTGTTGGTTCAATGAAAAGGATAGGGTTCATAAGGAGACCATCTTGAAATATAATGTTTGAGGATATGAAAGATAAAGCAAGAACTCTTGTAATGCATTCAATGCATTCAATGGAACTCTGCAGAAATGCAATGCTTGTGATAAGACTGTTTATATAGAAATGAAAATGGAAGAATGTATTTTTCATTTTCTCATAAGAGTCTTATTCCATCTATCTCATTTTTCTGCAGTTGGTTTTATTGAGTTTTTATTCTCAAGTGGTTCAACTAGTAAACATGTTTGACATTTTATATTAACCCATGTCTAATTCTTAATGTTTTTAATTATAGATTTATTGTATTTTTATGCTTTAAAAATGTTTTCTGCATGATCCTTAATCATTTCTGTGTGTATCCTGCCCCATAATCATGTGTAACAATAATGTAAGAAACATTTTCTTTCTCAATGTTGCTAATTATAGTGTTTTTATGCTTTAAAATTGTGTTTTTTATGTTCCTTAATCATTTTTGTGCGTATCTTGCCCCGTATCCATACGTATCCGTGTATATCCACCGTATCCACGATACGATACGATACGTCTCTTAATTTCAGCTGACCGATACTGTACCGATACACGATACTTGATTCCTTGACATCGATCACATAGCACTCTAGACGCACCTCTCCACTTCATCCATCCTATTTTAATCCTCTGTGAAACATCATCCTCTATGACCTTCTTTATTTATGATCGAACCTAGATACTTAAATAATCACTTTATTGTATCTTCCTCTCATCAATTTCACCACTTCATTATTAGTCCTTGTGTGACTAAAGTTACACACCATATATTCCATTTTCATTCTACTTATCTTAAAACCTTTTGATTCCAATGTTCATCTCCATAGCTCTAACTTGGCATTAATCCCTACTTTTGTCTCATCCACCAAAACAATATCATCAGCAAAAAGCATGCACCAAGGAACTTCATCTTGAATGTCTCTGGTTAAATCATTCATATTGAGGGCAAACAGATAAGGGCTTAAAACTGACCATTGATAATAACCAATTTTAATGAGAATTCACAACCTTGACCCCCTACAGTTCTCAAACTAGTCACCACATTATAATACATATCCCTGACTGTGTCCACATATCTGCTTGAAACACTTATTTTCTCTAGTAATTGCCAGATTAACTCTTTAGGGACTCTGTCATAAGTTTTTTCTAGGTCTACAAAACCATATGGAGGTCATTCTTGGTTTCTCTAAATATTTCCATGAGTCTCCTAAGCAAGTAAATAGCTTATATCATGAATCTACCTAGCATAGAACCAAACTTGTTCTTCGTAATGGTAGTTTCTTGTCTAATGCCAATGGAATTTTTGTGGGATTAGGGTTGGAGGCATTTTCTCGCATATTTAGTGCCCTTCATAAGAAAGCATATTTGAGAGCTTTCAAGAAAAAAAGAAAAAAAAAATCTTTCGATATTGCCAAGAGTGGGAGAAATGTTTTTTAAACGAACAGCCATTTGACGAACCCTCAGACGACTTATCTAAAAGATTAAGGGGGAGTCCTCAGTAGTGGTGACCCTTTCGCTCTTCCACGTTTTTACACATGTACCGAATGCTCATAAAGGAAAGTTGACTCCTAGGTCTGGAATAGGGCTTTCGAATAGCATAAGCAGGGTATCCTAGGAAAGAAGACGAAGGATATAGGTAATCGTCTTTTCCCTCTAGAGGTATTTTAGTAATAGGTTCTACAGGAACCCTATGAAGAGTTGTATAGTCATTTATAGACCTGACAAATCAACCAGAGGGTCTGAAAGAGCTTTGCTTGTTTACCATGTCAATAGACCCCAAATATCCGTGGATGACAACCCAACTTTCCCAACGCTATTAGATGGGTAACTTCCTTTTATCCTCCCCCCAAGCGTTTCCAAACTGATTGTGTATCCTGGGATGGAATGTTAGGACATGGGGGTCTCTATGTGGTGCATGTCACAGATACAACAAACGCAACTACAAGTCAGCGCGTCCTGTTTAGCTTTGTAATCAGTCTGTACCAGCCTGAGCAAGCAGATCGAGTGTTTTGCATTTTAGAGAAGGGCCGCCATTTACTACGAGGTGGAAAACCATGATGATTTTGAACAAGGACTGCAAAGCAACAAAACTAAAGCAGCATCACCAGAGAACCCAGAATAGGTCATTGCGCAAAAGAGAGCACATATCGATGCCATTCCAAATGGTGCACGGAGAAAAACGCCAATCGAAATGGCGTCAATATCCTGCTAAACTAAAAAAGAAAGAACTGAGTATTTTCTAACTCTGACAGGATAATATATCCAAAATCCATTCCTCTTTCACCAAAAGGAATTAAATATTGATAATTCCAAAAAACTGTTCATACTATGAGATGACCATAGTATAATGGCAATCAATGACTCCTTCATGCATGGTCCATTTGGCTCGGGATATAGCTCAGTGGGTAGAGCACCACTTTTCAATAACTCTCTCCCATTGTTTTATAGCATGACTCATTAGTTTTATGAGCTCTGTAATTATTGCAGTTCTGAATATCACCTTTATTTTATAAGTTGGAACCACAATGCTTCTCCTCCATTCATCTGGCATTTTCCGTGTGCTCATAATCTTATTGAACAACTTAATTAGCTAAGATGCTCCATAGATTTCTAGGCTCTTCCAAACTTTTATTGGGATCACATCTAGGCCTAGTTTTTTGCCTACATTCATCCTCCTTGAAACTTATTTTACTTCCGTCACCCTAATTTTGCAAATATATCTACAAGCTGTAGTGTCTTGGTGGGTAATGTGGTTTTTTTAGAACACTAATACATGAAGTGTCTTCATTTAATAGACTATAGAAATAATCATTCCATTTCTCTATAATGTCTTCATCCCTTACTAGAACTCTACCATTTGCATCTTTAATACATCAAACATGGTCTAAATCTCTACTCTTCCTTTCCCTCATCTTAGCTATTTTATAGATAGTTCTTTATCCTTCCTTTATGTTCAGATTCTTAAAAGATCTTCATATTTCTTCATCCTTACTTTTTCTACAATCTTTTTGGTTTCATTTCTGAAAAGTCTATACCTTTTTAGATCTTCTATATCCTTAGTCTTTTGCCATGTCTTACAACTATCTTTCTTAGCTTTAATGACTACTGGAACCTCATCATCCCACCACAAAGTCTCTAAGGGAATGATGTTTTCCTTTAGATAAACCTAAAACATCTTTAGCAACTTTCTTAATACAAGCAGTCATCTCATTCCACATTATATTAGTGTCTCTCTCAAATTCCCACTTTCCTTGTTTGACCACATGACCAGTAAAAGCTTTCATAGTATTTCCATTTAAGATCCATCACCTTATCCTAGAGCAAAAAACCTGACCTTTCTTACAATTCGGCGTAATGAGACACATATCCATGACCAGTAATCTATGTTGAGTGGTTAGGCTCTCCATTGGTATAACCTCACAATCCTTACATAACAACCTATCGAACCTTCTAAAAAAAGAAAATCCTTTTGGCTACCATGATGCTTACTTTTGAATGTGACTAGATGTTCTTCTCTCTTTTCAAAGTATTTGTTTGCAATGGATAAATCATAAGCCACAGCAAAATGTAGAATTGAAGTCCCCTCCTTATTTCTCACTCCAAAATCATATCCTCCATGTACACCTTTATAACCTCTAAAATCTCCCCCTACATGTCCATTTAGATCATCCCCTACATGTCCATTTAGATCATCCCCTACATGTCCATTTATATCATCCCCTAGTATAATCATTTCTCATTGTTTAGAACTTTGCACTAACCTATTCATGTGTTTTTCCCAAAATTATAGCTTACTACTCGCATCTAATCTTAACTTGGGGTGCATAAGCGCTAATTATATAAACAACCTCTTTTTCCATTACCAACTTAATGGCTATAATCCTATCACTGTATCTTTTAACATCCACCACATCATTCTTTAAATCTTTATCCATTATTATGCCCAATCCGCTGCCATTATTTTTGTCCCCCGTAAACCAAAGTTTAAAGTCATCTAACTCCTTTGTTTTTTTACCCTTCCATATAGTCTCTTGAATAAAAGCTATGTTAATCCTTATTCTCCTCCTAACATCTATCAATTCTAAACCCTTACCAGTTAAAGATCCTATGTCCTAAGATGCTAATCTAATCCTATGGTTATGGACTAGCTTCTTTACCCGCACTTGTCCACGGTGCGAAAACCCTTGCCTATTTGTCACCACATCTCATTTTTCTTTACACGAGGGACCAGGTGTAACGCGTTGTTTACGAAGAACGTCCTAGCATTACGCTGAATATCTTTTGTTTGCGAATCCATGTTACAGGTTTGGTTAGGTTTTTTTGGGTGTCAGCTGCTGACCTGAGGCATCAACTCCTCCTTTATCCGGGCTTGGGACCGGCAACATAACACTGGCAGAGTGATGGATATAATTTAGAAGTCTATCAGGATGAGCTTAGTAAGTTTTTCCAATTTTAGATTCCATTGTGCATCAAAGAGTGGTGAGAAGTTATCTAGAATACGTGCAGAAAAGTAGATAGAACAGCAAACATTTTTGACACTTCTTCAATCCCAGTTAATGAAAGTATGAAACTATTCTCCATTATTCCTCCTCCCAACCCCCCTCCCTCTCTCTTTTACCCATTTTCAAAGTACCAAAACATTGTAAATTATTGGTGTGAAACAAAACAAAAGGTTAAGAGGGGAAAATGGTAAGACAATAAATAACAAAATGCTAATTTCCCAAGTTCCATATGTTGTATCAGGCTATCAGCTGTGATGAACTGCTTCTAAATTTTATGGATGATCCATGATTTATCATTTCTGTACCACCTAGATGTTAAGTTTCCATATTACTGAAAACAAAAATGATAAGAAACAATCAAATACAAATGATGCATGTCTCTGTGTTTAATCCTTGCAAGCACCCCTTTGCACCAAAGCACCCAGAATAGGAGTGCAGATAAGGTAGAGGAGGCACATAATACAGATAAAACAAGATAAAGTAATGTTGTGGTGCAAAAAATAAAATAAAAATTGGAGGGAGGACGCTTCAGTCTTCAATGACAACCAATAGAAGTTCTCATGAACCATGTATTACCAATTTTCACTATCAAAACAATTTGGTTCAAACAGGTATCACAGAAATCAGAATGAAGCTATTCAAATATCAATATTAAAAATACTCAATGGACAATATGGGTCAAATGTTTTATTAAGTGTAGGACTAGAACTAAGTTGAGGGAGTAAAACATGTTTGTCAGAGAAACATACGCATTCTTGTTTCTGCTCAGGATCCAACCAGGTAAACTTCCGGAAAGCATGTTTCCTGTTAAATACCTAATGCAAGACAACATTATCTGATTGTTATTGAGAATGACCAGTGAGTATAAGATTAAAATTTAGGAAGAAGTTCCACTTACAAAAAATCTACTCTTGTTAGCTTCTCAAAGGATGATGGAACTTCACCAGTCAAGTTGTTAAAGCTCAGGTCCCTGCATTGAGAAATTGTAGAGCATGAAAACAAATATATTCCAGGTGAGACATCATGAATGAACTGTATCTTTTCAGATGCTACTAAGAAAATATCAAGGCAAAAATAAAGGATGCAGAGGTTGTTTTTTGGACATCAGAAAGAAATGTCAAAAGAAAAATGGACATTGGATTTCATTCTTTCAGTATTCATGCTCAGCAAAATATGACAGATTCATGATTCGTGAATATAATGTGCACCTATTTATTTAGTAATTATGTTTTTCAATGATTACAAACTGTCATGCAGAATGTCCAGACACGTGCTAGAACTTTTAATTTCAATTTCCAAGAGTGGAAGAACTCGTGTTTGGCAATCACTTAGGATAGGGTTCCAACTTCCAACAAGGTGACCTGGTGACATACACTATGCAAGCAGCACTGAAGATAGTGATCCTGACTATTAGTGGATAAGGTTTGGTAGACAATAATCATAGGTCCTCCTTTCATTTGCTTCCAATAGTGACAAAATCACAAGAATTCACATTTAACTAAGACAATTTGGAGACTCAGTGTTACTGGAAAAAAAATTGTTCTGAAGCAAGATTGCTAATCTAATAGATGGATAGATTCATAGGAGGTACCTTTGTCTAGTGGACTCGCCTACATAGATATGGCTTCTAAATGAGCCTAATCTGGACCTAAACTTGGCCTCCCTTGAGCTGGTTTTCAGTTCTTCATAGGTAAGTTGTTAGAAAGCCCAGACCCTTCTCTATTTTTGGTTGTAAGTTTCTAGGATTAAAAGCTGAGTATGCATGGAGAAATCACATTTGAAGCCAATGAAAATAAGTTTCACACGAAAATAAATATGATCAATAAAAATCCACATGAGACATAAATAGCATGTGGAAATATAGAAGTGAATAGAACTTTTTTTTGGATAAACTTGACACAGAGGGAAAAAAAAGTTTAAAAGCTACAATAATGCATGCTAGTTAATTAATTGACACAAAACACAAACAATGGCAATAAGGCCTGAAACCACCTCCAAGGCTGCAATCAAGTTAATAACACATGTTGCACATAAGGTTCAATAAATTATTGAAAAAAAAAGGGGGCATGCAAGACATATCTAAAATAGAAGCACCTCATCAATAAAAAGATAACAGGAAAGAACAAGCAACATTGGATTGTTTGAATATCATTATCGTGAATGGGTACAAGTCCCCGGAACTTTCAGAGCGGCTGTTTTATGACAAGTCATACAATAGTTGGTAGTGACTGATTCTAGATATGCTTTTACTTTTTTAGAGAAAAAAAAAATGAGCTTCTATTTGGAGTTGAGAATTACAAACGCCAAATCAGATCCCTTGTTTCCTGTATGGAGACCCACAAGTCTAGATTTTTTTTTTTTTTTTTTTTTTTTTTTTTGGGGGGGGGGGGGTGAACGTGTTGTTACTCACTAGGTATATTGGCACATGTCATACTTATTCTTCTACATCCCACAATTCATCATCAGGAGAATCCCAAGAATGCTACAGTCAGGGCTAAGCTCCTTTCGATTAGAACCCAGTTATTTGTATTAATTAAGGTCCTGAATGGTTTTCCTGCACATATGTTTATTCTTTCTTTCCTCCCCCTGCCCACATTCATGTTTAATGAGTAGCATGCTTATGAAAAAGAATCCATGATTGGTAACTGATAGCATCATTCCAGGGACAAGTTTAGAACTTCTTACAGATTTTTCAATGTCGACATGTCCCCTATATATCCAGGAATATTTCCATTAATCAAACAATTCCTCAATATCCTGAATTGCAGAGTCAAAACCTGTCAGATCAGAGATACCAAAACTAAGGAAGCTAGGGCAAAAGCAATGTGAACCTAACTAATCCAACTCACAGTGTTTTCATGGATCCCATCTCACTCAACTCTGGGAAATCTGATCCTTTCCCATGTAGATCACTAATCCTCCTAAGCATCGGAAAAATCAAAGATAATCACTTGGTGCTCACATTTTATCTATGAGGTGAAAATAGTAAATATAAAATGTAAACCAAAGAAAAATTGAAGCACAAAAGGAGGAAAGGGAAAGACAGAAGAAAAAGTAAAAGCTAGAGGCTTGCATACAGATCACTTAAATTTGTCAACACAGAAATGCTGGAAGGGATGGGCCCCTCAAGAGAGGACCCTTGTATATGGCTGTGACATAAAAGTAAAACGGCACAATTAGTAACAGTTGCATTATGCGTATTTCTTTTACTTGGTTTTAGAAAGCACGTAGAGAGAGGAATTGCTTACAGCTTTTCAATTTTTGACCAATTACTTATGAAATCTGGTATCCTTCCAGAGAGATTGGTGTCACATATCCTCCTGATGGTGTCGGAAAAAAAAAGGAAGGAGAAAGATTCAGCACACATTCAGACATATACAGTGAATTCATTCAGAAATAACATACACTCACAGGTCAGTCAAGTTGGTCAGCTTGCCGAGTGCCGCGGGCAATTCTCCAGTGAACTGATTGGATGACAGAACCCTAAAAAGATTGCGAAAACCAATCAATACAAGCCACTAGCAAAAGTAGAAAAAGAAAAAAAAGTAATGAACATGAAAAGGATTGAAAGTCTTACAGTTTCTGCAAATTAATCAAGTTTCCAATCTCCATAGGAATGGCTCCTGAAAAGCGATTCCCTTCGACGCTCCTGCAATTTGTATTTCACAGTTCTTCATTCAGAGCAAAAGAAATCGAATGGATTTCAAAAACATCAGTGAAGAAGCAGTTGAATGGGGAGTCATAACATACAGATTTGTTAGGGTGGTAATGTTGGTGAGAGCTTTCGGAAATGGCCCTGATAAACGGTTCCCCATGAAAGAGCTGCAATATTACGAATCAAGAAGCATTCATATGTAATTAATTAGTCATCAATTTGGTTTGATCATCAAATTGTAAGTAAGAAGTTGGGGCTGTGGAGCTTACAGTCCGACCAATCGCATTGTACCCCATTGGGAAGGAACACTGCCGCTGAGGAAGTTGCGACTGAGGTCACTGTATTGAGAAGACGGATAGCAGATTATTATGCTAAGATGGGGATAAAAGGAAAAGGCAACAAAATTCTTGATGAAATGAATTAAGAAATACCAAGGGATTTGCTTACAGATCCTGAAGGTACTGAAGCTTTTGAAACTCAGGCGGGAGCTGTCCTGAAAGGTTTTGGGCCTTAAGCCACCTGCATGAGGTCATCATTGAGTAGCATCAGTTACACGTGGCTCCCAAATCTCACGTGATTTCTCATAAATGTATGCAAAATAAAAAAGAAATCTCTATCTCTGTTTCTTAAATATGAATCACTTTCTCTCTCATCTGTCACTTTTCTCTTCTTTTTTTTCATTAATCCATTTTCGGTTTTTCTTGTATTTTTTTTACTGGGATTCTTTGTGGTAAAGGTCATTTTTGTAAAAAAGTTCCTACCCACTTAAAGTACATCGATATTTATTTTGATTTATTCTTAGTTGATCCATTTTGAATGACTAAGATCTTCACTAAGAAAAATCTTTTTTTTCAGATTTTAACATTCCCAGCTAATTTATAGATTTTCCTCTCAAAAAATAGAGGCAAAAATTTGTGTGCATAAATGTGGCTTCAACGAAGATATAAGAGAGATCGTACACTCAAGAAGGTTGATTGTCCCACACTAGAAGAAAGAGTGATACCCTAATGGTGTATGTTCATTTTTCGGGTATGAATACTATCTCCGATATGATCTCTCTTGAGTTTCATTTTATTTTAGGTGCCACTATTTTATTATTATTTATTTTAACAATATCAATATAAATGTGGCCTCAACTTAATCCCCCCACCCCCCTCCCAAAAAAAAAAAAAAAAACACTTCTTATAAGTCAATGAGAGCACTGCAAATTTAAAAAAAAAAATTGCAATTCATGGCCCCTTAGTGTTAATCCTTTGTATAACTAATAATTCATTGTTCAAACAGTTTTTTTAAGTGTAAGATTTAAATTGGTATGTGAATAAATCCCATCACTTAAAAATTCTATGGTGATTATGTGATGCCATGGACAACATGACCAATGAAATTGTGGTACACATGCAATTTATGACATGCCATCTTTACATTTTTTTTTAAAGAACATGCCACCCTTATACATATTAATAAATTATGCAATTTTCTTTACTAACAAGGGAATCTTCAAACTTGGCTTATAAATAAATATTTAGTGCTCTGATTTCTTATTTCATTTTATTTATCTATTTTCATTTAATCGTTCAAAATTATTCATAAAAAGGTCATGCATAATGAGAATATTATGATTCTTCTTTTATTTGGCTTAAAAAACTTTTGGATTGAAAGACCTAACAAATGTGTCAAACTAATATCTTACAATCTTATTCACTTGAACTTTAACACTTGTGCATTAATTCCCATATAAATAATTTTTAATAAATAAATAATTTATTAATTAGGAAAGAGAACACAAATAAAGTGGAAATTAGATCACTTGCATGTATATATATTCTTTATGGGATTCTATCACCATCAATGTGGTGTAGGACCCACCTATCGATTATGGAATCCATTGAATATGAACAATGATGAGATCACATGAAGGCTATAAGTACATACAACTTCTCAACATGCCGACCCATCAAAAGAAGAAAGCAAAAAACAATAATCAACAAATACATAACAAGACCAAAGACCCCAAAGAATGGGGCCGACCATTATACAATATTCAATATTTAACGATACGGAGATGGTTACAGGTAGAAGGAATATGGCATTTGTATTTTTTCTCATAAATCAAAGAAGTAGAGCCAAGAACTCCAACATTATCCATCACACTTCATTTTCACTTGACAATTTATTTTTCCATTCAATGTGGTTAATGTACACCAAAATACCTAGAGAAATCATAATTAACATCAGTTTGTTTTACAAATAATGTTTTATAGAAAAATAATTTATAAATTAATTTATTTTATATAACCAAAAAAAAAATAAAAATTCATTTAACAATTTATTATTCCCATTTCTAGACTCTAATGTGAATCCAAGACGGAACGCTGTCGCTCCGTCTCCGACGAACAGTGAGACACCGAGGGGGAAAAAAAAAGCTTGCTTGATGTTGCAGAAGCTTGAGAATTGAAGCAATGGAAGGAAGGAAAGAGAGAAGGAGACGAGGAAATACATGGTTACGACATGGCAAGTGGAGTTGTTGTCGAAAGAACAATTGCAGCTGACGAAGTTTTCAGATCCCCTCAGCGGTCGAGGATCACTCCAATTTCCTTCTCCACTGCAAGGATCCACACTGAAATCCCAATCTTTCTTCCCCAATCGATTCCCGATCCGTTTCAGAGCCTTCACTGTTTCAAATTTGAACAACGAGCTGAGAAATCCAGTTTACATTCAGAACCCAGAGAAAACAGGAAAACAGAGTAATTTCATTTACCTTCATGGCTCGCGAGCTTGGAATCAGAGGATACTAATGTTGCGAAGCAGTTCAAAGCAAGAACACCGATAAAAGCTGCAAGAAAGAGCTTCTGAGGTACCAAATCAGCTCTCATTTTGTTCTTGCGGCGGATTTTACGTCTCTTTGGATCCAAGAATCTAGCGAGCAGAAGCAAGGGAAATGAGACACAGGAAATAAATATCAGAGAGAAAAGTACAGAGATTAATGGAAAGGTAACTTTAGGTTTAACTGTCAAAATTTTAAATTTAATTAATGGATTATATTTGGAGAATTGAAAGTAAAGTAGATGACTCAGTTGACCAAATTTGTGCGGACAAATGTGAATGGAAGATGATGGTTTACGAACCCCATGCAAAAAGACAAAGACAGATCATACATTATGGGGCCTCTCTTCCATTATCTTCAAACCAGAGTTATCAGAAGAAGAAGAAGAAGAAGAAGAGCAGCTGTCCTGAAATTGATGGGTTCTTTCTGGAAGGGAATGAATGTTATAAAGTTTTAATTCCTGACCACAAGTGATACTGAAACCCAATTACAGAACCAGCTCGAATGAGATGAAGACTGAAGAAATGGGCCCCTTGGGCTGTATGATAAGAAGATAAGGACCTCGGACCAGGTAAAGGTGGTTTTGGTTCAATGGTTTGATGTGAATGAGGTAAAATTAAAATTGAATAATTTATTAAACGGTTTTAAAACATTTCTTAAAATTGATTTCGATTATTTTATTTTTTAAATGGTTAAATGGGAGGGGAGGAAGTGATTGAGTTAGGAACAGAGGAGAGAGGATAAAGGAGGTAAAAGAGAAAACACTAAAATAATTTTAATTTTTTTAAATTGTTGATAGTTAAAGAGGGTTTATGATTTAGAGGCAAAAGGTCATTCGAAAAGTATTAAAATAATTATAATTTATTTTTATGAATAGACCTTTAGTATTAAAAGATTAAAGTAAAAGTTTGATTGATTTTCATGATTCCAATTTGTCAATTTTAAATGGTTTTAATATGGAGACTATAATATATTAGAATCAAAACATTTAATAATCGATTTTAACTAATCAGTTCGACTTCAGTAGATAGTTTTGGTTTATTTTTAACATTGTAAAGGAAAAAAAAAAACACATAGGCTTCGTTTGTTTTGACACTAAAATTTACCTTAAAATATTACATGTAATACTTTAAAAGTAAAAAAATTCAATGTTTATTTCTAGTAGCTAAAAGAAATATAAAATTCTTTTTCCCTCCCTTTTAGAGATCATTGTATTTTATTTCTTGTAAACTAACATTGAAAAACAGCATTACATATAAAATATTATATGTAAAATTTTACATTAAAACAACTAAAATCATAGCAAGAGAAATGTAGGAACAATGATGAATTTATACGTTCATCTCTCTCAGATTTGAAAAAAAAAAAATCTTATTGACATCCAATTGTAATCATAATTTGACATCAAACATAATCTTACTTAGGCTTTTTTGATATAATTTATATTTATGTTTATGCGTTAATTATGATCAATCATTTATGAGAATAAATTATGAGGCATAAATAATAACTGTTTTTTTTTTTTTAGTAAACAAACAATAAAGGTTTAATACCACTAGACATAAACAAGTAATAATAGATTATTACAATAATGATAAATATTTTCTAATCTATTTATAAATTTTGAATTATATTAATTTATTTTAAATATAAATAAGTACAATAAATCATACCAAACTACTACATATATTATAATGTATTATATAATTAATTCAATAATCCATGCTAAGAAAACCTTAATATAAAAACATAAAGCTTCAAATGATTGCCGTGGGAGATCTTCCATCTCTATGAATGGGGTCCACCAAACTGTGAACTCATGAGAGTCATCCTGTCCAGACTAGTTTTTTTATTTGTTTAAGTGGAATCTGAAATGTGAATACAACCAAGCAACTCTTAACAAGATCTCACCTTTATCTTTAAATCTGAACGCGTTTATATGATGGTTGAGACTTGGAGAGAGAATTGTACTAAATTGCTCTAGCCTGTGTTACCTACCACTAGACCACTGAGGCATTATGCCATTTGTAATTGATTGGCAGGAAATTTGGAAGATAATAGTAAATGTGACCACAGATTGAGTGGGTGGGGCCCATGTTTGTGAAATATCCTATCCAACTAACCAACTCATTGATTAAATTAAAGGAAAATTACCAACTTACCCAAAATGGATTTCAAGCTACTTCTCTATAATTAGGGTTCCATCAAGAGCTTTACTCATACTCGTTCTGAAGATGAATAGACCTTCTATAGTGACACTGGGAGAGGAAGGAGGAGATGGTAATTACATGGTTGGAGGTGAGAGAGAGGTGATGGTGAATTTATCGAGAATAAAATTGTCCAATTCAGGATCAAACTGGTTGGATCGATCGATTCGTATTGGTTTCTATAATGGCTGATCCTAATTTAGAACAGAAATCCTCTCCTGTGTGCCATCCCGTCTGTTAAACATCTAACGGATTAGAATACATCGGTATATGTGTCGTGTATTCCAGCCCGTCAGATGGTTGACTGATAGATTGACGCGTGGGAGATGATATTTTTATCCCAATTTGAGACTCAATACTTATTTTTTTAAATGCACATATAATTCGGTCATTAATTGACTCCATATCTTATCATATCAAATCGATTTTGATTATGATTGATATTGTATCCAATACCTAAAAGTTTCACAATGGAACAGTATAAATATTTTATACATTCATATCCAATATGAAAAGAGATGTGACTGGTGAGTTTGCATGGAAAGAGATGTGAATGGGGAGTTTTGACAGCAAGTGTATGAAATTTAAATATGAATAAAATTGACACGTGGCAACTATTTATATTATATCGTGAAGACTTTCAAATAAAGGCCACTGTGAAGGAGTTTTAAGAGTTACGGAAGTCTTCATGTCATTTCCCATAAAAGATAAAAGAGGATAATGATATTAATTATCATATAGAAGTGGGGCGATAAGACATAAAAAGTAATTAATTTATCATGAAGGGCCCACCGCCCACATGGAAGATTAGGAGGAGGCTTAAAGTATACAGACCTGATCAGCTATTAAGTTTGAACTTTAAAAGCGGGCCCGGGTTCTTTGTAGTCTAGGGTGAGTTTGTACTAACACGAGGGCATGCCGTGTGCGTTTGGTTCAATTTATCTACCCCTCATGCCAATACAATTTCAATTTCAGCTAGGTCTTGGCGGTTACCCATCCATGTTTAGGGAGTCCTATCATTGCCGCCCCTCTTTTTTGTAAGTATCAATTGGATTCATTTGGTAAAGTAGCAGAAAGTTTTTTAGGTTCAGACTCTTTTTATCGCCTTGAGGTTGTTCACACAGTGTGTTATTTGTTCTTTTTTTTTTCTACTTTGGGTGTAACTGAAATGATTCTTATTCAATACTGAAATGACCTGGTCTTGCAGTTCATGTAGTTGTGGGATCGGTAAGGGCCCGCAGGACTAGTCAAGTACTCAGGCTAAAGGTCTGGATACCCATTGTTAGGAAAAAAAATAGATTGTGATGTGCGCATAATTTGATAGACACGTCATATAGTCTCCTGGGGTGTGTAATGGCCAAATTGTTAGGCACGATTTAGACAAAACTTGAGAAATAAGAGAGTTAGTTATGCTATTAATCTCCCTAAGAATATATCTAAATTTACATGATACATAGAATGTGGATAGTGACTAAATGTCATTTACAAGTGACAAAAAATCTAACGGTGGCATGCAATCAGTACATTGGAGAAAAATGATCAGTGCTTGGCGATCATTTTCTAAAACCACACACAGATGATCAATACAGTCCCAATCGCTTGTAATAAATTTGCTCGCATTGGCGAGCTTTCACCCTGAATGACTGAAACAAAATTTGTTGGAGCAGAGGCCGTGAATACAAAGTTGCGAGAGGAGCCCTGAAGAAAATAATCCAAATCACCTCTAGATTCATTGGAAAGAAAGACAACATCAGAATTAAGAGTTATAGTATCCGTTGGCAGAAGATGCTAGATTCGTGTTGGAGATGGTTCGGCAATAAGAGTTGGCAAAGCAGGAACCAGACGATGTAAGATCTCTAAAAATTCTTGGGAGCCCTAATTCACTGCTGCAGCCACTTGTGATGGGGACAAATTAGGACACCCAAAAGTGTAATTGTTCCTTGATTTCCAAATATACCAACAAACAAATGAAGTTTGGCACAAACTCTCCTTACTGTGTGGTTTCCTCGCTCATAAATAAAAGTCCAACTGGTAATCTAGTCTTGCAAAGTAGGCGATGTCAGTGGCATATATGATAGGACCAGGATCGTCTGTAGCACTTCGATATAGCAGATTTGATCCTGACCATTGAAAATGCATTGGAACACGTGACTGATGCACTATGCTATAAGAGAGTGGTATAGACAATTTTTTCCTTAAATGTTAAAGGACTAGATAACCATACCGTACACACAGGCACAATAAAAAAGAATATGGCCCACCGATTATGGGGAGCACCACATGTTGACAAGTCAAGTCAATGTGTATGTGCACATCGTTGA
The DNA here is from genome assembly GCA_028583415.1 of Protea cynaroides. Lineage (NCBI taxonomy): Eukaryota > Viridiplantae > Streptophyta > Magnoliopsida > Proteales > Proteaceae > Protea > Protea cynaroides. The sequence goes on along the minus strand of CM053265.1, from coordinate 72,343,323 downwards.
TGGAGAGCCTTAGTGGTATTCAAAGCTGAGAAGCAAGCATGCCATAAGAAATTTTTTTATCTTAGGAAACATTGGACAATTCCAAATCTGATTCCAAACCAAACTTAGTACATTATATTGCTGCCGTTGATGAAAAATGGATGGTCGAGCCCTATTATTTGTTCGACATTTAGGGATGTAAACGGATCGAATTCGAATTAGATACAACACTATTCGAATCATAATCCATTTACCAACTATCCTATCCGAATCTGATCCGAATATCCGAATCCGATCCGAAATCCAACGAATGTATAAAAACCAAATTCGAATCCAAATTCGAAATTTAATAGGATATCCAGTTAAAATTCGATTTGAATCCAGAAATTGGAATTAGAATGAGAGAAAATCCAAGTTTAAAAAAATATATAGTCTTTTCAAAGAAAATAAGAGACGAAACCTTAAATGGTTATATAAACATTAAGGCTATATGTGTCTTAACAATCTAAAATCTAAGGTTCTATGCGTCTTAACACAAGGCTAAACGGAGCTGATATAATCCTAGCCGTTTGATTGATATCCGAATCCGATCCTTGCTATCCAGATTTGAATCTGATTGTTCGAATTTGGATTACCCTAAACAAATGCGAATTTAAATTTAATCTGAATTTTCGGTTATCAATTTACATCTTTACCGACATTGGTTACATTGTAGATGATATACATTCTTGACAGTGAAACGTCCATCCTTTGACCACCTCATACTTTATAGGGAAAAAGATCGTCTCCAGTCCATTCAGTCGTCCAGTCGCGATCGGACGGATTGAAATCACAAGACACGCCCCCTAATGTATTGGTAGGCGTGTCCTTTGATTCTAGTCCGTCCAGTCACGGCTGGATGAACTGGACAGACTAGAGACGATCTCAATCCACTTTATAGTCACTTCTTGGTAAAACACTTAAGTGAATGAGCAGTAGGTCATCCGATACAACTAGATGACTTCAGTTGTCCCATTCCAAATAGAACGTTCTTATTCTCTCATACCTCACTGGGTTATACCCCCAAAATATCATTCCACTATATGAAGTGGCAACCGGTTCTATCACCAGAAGAACCTGGTTCAGTGACGCTTGACCCACACTTTCGGATTGATATATAGTTATGTTACCAATAACTTCACCAAAATACCTCATGTTTTTCAATCTCTTGATTCCTGCCAACCAAATTAGGCTTTTTAGTTGTCTTGAGACTATAGTCCAACCAATTTTAGGTGCGCACTGGGTAGCTTGATTTAGCCTGACTGGTGGAGCCCAAGATTGGACCAACTCAATTATTGAAAATTCTAGGTTTAGGCACAGACAAATTATTAAAATGACGTTTACGATGCAAGGGTGTAGCCCAATCAAACTGACCAAATGAACCGAATATATCTTTAAATCGAATCGAATCTTAATTTAGAAAAAAAAAAAAAAAAACCAATTCCAAAGATAAAAAACCTAAATCAGGAAAAAAGTCTCTTACACTTGTTTATTTCATTTCTCAAGTCTTACACTCGTTTATTTCGTTTTCATCCAGAAAACCTACTTCCGTGGCCATATCCCTCTATATCTCTTCACAACAATCAACCCTAATGCTAACATGCACGAGGATGTTTTCATACTTGTGCTTGAAAAGAGATCGAACAAGCACCATCCTTATTTCAACTTAGATTGGATGGTTATTTACAAATAATGTGCGCATTGTTGGCATGGTTAAGATGTTATCAATGTTAATTGAACTTGAACTTCAGCAATTGATTACTCATGTTTCTAAATTAATATTTTATGGTCTATGTCTCTATCTTTCTTTATTTTTTTTCACACTTTGACAGAAGTCAGTTATAGTCTATTTACAAACCGACAAGCACAATAAATATAAGACTGATTATAGATTGAAATGAATCAAACTAATTAGCTAAACGAAGGATAATGATATGAGATGTTAGATGGTGGGGTTCGAATACATTTAGCTAAGACTGACAGAGACCAACCTATTGGTGAGATGGACTGAAATTGGATCAGGCTCGCCACAAGTTCAAAATGAACTTGTGACTTGCCAATGATAGGTCGATGGCCGACACATAGAAAGTCGTGAGATCCAATGGGCTCATTCTTTTGCAGATTTTTGTTTTCATCTTTTTCCGTACAATAATTCTTTCCAACTCCCTTATGCTGAGCCATTGGTTCTCATGATTTGCCTTCATTTCGATTTTAAGACGAACCCGATCTGGACCTATTGACACCCTATTGCACAGTTCTGTAGGGGAGAGGGAGGGAGGAGACGAGAGCGACTTCCCCTTGTAGGCTTTTTCCAAGGTCTGATGGTCATTTGTGAGAGAACTGCAGAAAAAGAGAAGATTCCAACATGACTGAAAAAGGGGATAAGAAGGAGACAGGCACGTGCAATAATTGAATGGAATGGCTACTGATGCAGAGACAGAGGGAGAGACCATGCACTCATCAAGTTAGACTTATTATGATTATGTGGAGATTGATTTTCAATCGATTCCAATTGATTATTAATGATTGATGTCAGAAATTTCCTTGTTTAGACCTCGAAACAGAGTTAAGAGAATCTAGATAGATACTACCATGGTACATGGGTGGGTCTACCTCTACGCGCTTTCCATCCTTTTCACACTCATGCTGTTTAATTTCGCCATGAATGCTGTTAAGATCCATCATCCAAGCTGGGATGTAAAATGATGGTGGAATATTCGGATTCGATTCATATTTGTAATTGTATTTAGTTGGAGCTGGATGGATCTGAATTCATATTATCTATTCGATGAGAATAGATATCTAATTAATAATAAAATATTATATAATAAACAATTTTAATAATTTTTAGAGATTTGATAGACTCTAGAAATTATGGGAAAAAAAATCATGAGATGAGAGATATGAATTTAGAGAAATACTATACATAAGGGAGGAAGGTACGAATTACACCCATAGTTATTTAATTCTCGAATCATTCACATTTTTTCGAATCGAATGATATGAATAATTCTTTTAAATTCGAATTATATTTAATGATTCGAAAAAATTCTTGCATTTTTTGTCTGGGGTTAAATATCGCAAAAAATTCTTCCGAATCCAAATTATACTGAATAATTCAGATTATTAAAAAAATCCATTAATATTATCCTGGTGGAGGACTAAATGCCTTAACTAGCATTCTCAAATAAATTTTTCCTAAAAAAATACTCAATGCCTTAATTATCGATAACTAATTATGACTTATGAGTCTAAAAATCACGCTATAATACAAAGTAGATAATTAATTTTATTTTCTTTTCCTATGTGAGATTAAATATGAGTAAGAAAATCAAATCATAAAACAAATCAAATCATTAATTTTGTTTGATAATGTGAAATTATATGAATATAAAAATCATACCATGATTCAAAACAAGTCATTACTTTTGCTTGTTTTTCCAATTGGGATTAAACATGAGTTTTAAATTAATATTATAATACAAACCACGAGGAAGTAAATAATGAACATGAAATGAAATGGATTTCATGAGGATAATTGGATGAATGTATGAACATGTTTGATTTTATGAATATCAGCTCCACTAAATTGGTATTGTCATCATAATAAAATTTAATGACCCACATTATATACTGTAATGAAATCTAATGAATCCACTTTGATTAACACATACACATCTATTATGTATTATATCGTTATTTATAAATTAAATTTTAATCTAATGTCATTTGTATATTATGCAAATGTGATAATTGATTGATATTATGAAATAACAACACCAAATATTAAAAATTAACATCTAAATTTTTTGTCCGAATTTTTTTAGACAAAAGAATAATTCCTGAATCGATCCGAATTTGAATTTTATTTTAAGTCCGTTTTTTTTACCGCATTTTGATCGAATTCTTAAATTACCAAAACGAATCATTATGATCTATTATTCTTCCGAATAATTCCCGAATCCGAATTAAATAACTATATTTAAACAATTTAGGGATTTGAATCTATATTCGATTTGCATCCATATCTATCTAGGTTTTTGTATCAGATTAGGGATATTCAAACCTGATCACATAATTATTTTGTATCCATATCGTCTTTAATTAGTAGTCCACTATTCTCATTTCATGAGTTTGAATCATCTACATGTATATTTTAAGGCTCCTCCAATGCTAATTAATCTTCATTTTCATGATTAAGGGTCCAAAAACTTTTGCCATTAGATGCTAATTTAAGAAAAACTTTAAAATTTTATATTCTGCATGCACAGCTGATCGACAGAGCAGAGGACGCGTTTTGTGGGCCAGCATGGGCGAGGCCATTAGTGCTTGGAGGCTAGGTATCCTTCACGTAATGAATTAAATGAATATATTAATTCAATTAATGTCATTAATAAATCAAAGTTTAATATTTTACCGTTGACTAAAAAGTCAAACCTGTCGTCGAAGCAACCAGAGCTCCAGAGTCATCAGACACAAAACTTATCCTCGCCAGAAAAGAATAAAAAGGAAAACTCTGGTTTTTCTATGCAAGTGTTCAAGGGCAAAGAATCAATTTCAAGGGTAGTTGGTAAGGAATGGATATCTAAAAAATGATTTTCATTCCATCTTGAAATGACTTGGTCTTGGTTCATATGGTCATAGGGATTCAAGGGTATCGTACGACAAGAGAGTGTCGGCTCGAACGGAGGGATCGGATTCATCCGACCCCCACGTGGCGATCATCCAGTGGGATCGCCGCCACACCTCCCGAATTTCAGGGATAAGACGATTTGGATCGTGGTCATAGGGTCATTATGGATCGACGAGAATAGTCATGCCTAAGATCTGAATACCCATTGTTAGCAGGCCTTAGATCTGACATTCATCCCTTACCTATGGGTCATTCTCCATTGATGTCCTATACAAGGACGCCAATTCTTTTTTAGGGCAAGGGCTTCAAAGGTATCGTAGAAACTTCGTAAGTAAGGGGAGTATTTAAGTTGATCTGATGGACATTAGCCGGCTGGTGTGTCAGGTTTTTTTTATTTATTACACAACCCAATATCACTTTTTTTTTACACCAACCGGTGTCAGAAGAAAAATCCCCTATACATTACCTTACTTCATAGTGAATCACCCTTGTCAACCATGTTAACACCCTATTCTGAGGATCGGCCGATCTGATCCCTAAAACTTTGTTTCTATCCATGCATTGAGATAAATCCTGTTGCCTTGTTTTTCTTCTTTGTGTTTGTGTTAAATTGAATTTTGGAATATTATTTTATAGGATACTTTGATTTAACCCATATATGTTTTTAAGTTTTTTTAATATATGATTAAAGAAGGAGCGAAATCAAAATATATCCATAACAATTTGTGCATTTGTAAAGTTTGCAAATTGCCATAATTATAACAATGGTACATGGATCCAAATCGTCTCCCGCCTGGGTTTGGGCGGGAGATTGGGCGGCCCGGATGGATGGTCGCCATCTGGCACTCAGAGGGATCCGAGCCCTCCATCCGAGCCAACCCCCCAGTCGGCTCAGCTTGTTGACTGGGGGGTCGACTCGGATGGAGGGCTCGGATCCCTCCGAGTGCCAGTTGGCGGCCATCCATCCGGGCCGCCTAATCTCCCGCCCAAACCACAGGCGGGAGACGATTTCTTTGCATGGTACATGGATGGATCCAGGCTATATAAGAAACTACTCTAATTTATCTGTCAAGTTTAAATAAATAAAAAAGGTATTTTATTTTTGTTTTGCCCTATTTGGTTATTTTGAATTTTCATGGTTCTCACTTTCTCTAAGATTTTAGGATTCTTTTTTTTTGCAAAAAAATTGGAATCTAATCATGTACTCTACAACTACTTCCATTGCATCCCACAATAAACATTGATGATCCATTTTTTTTTTCAGGTTTAAAGTCCAGAGTTTTTATTTTAAAAGTTCAAACTATTAAGTGGAGGGACTTTCAATATATAAGGCATCCAAAATTCTAAACTTAATGATTGTGGATTATTCCCAACATTTTTTGTCACGTATTGTCCCTCTTTTGTGTGATAGTACACGTGACATGTGGTTCTTTTTTTGAGTCACCATATGAAGAGCTCTGATACTATGTCAAGTTTCCATTTTAATATTCAAACTATTCAATGGAGGGACTCCTAAGTATATAAGGCATCCAAGATTTGACTTAACCTTGGGTGCCTTGCATACTTGAGATTTCCTTTACTTTCTGGTTCGAACTTTTGAAATGGAAATTTAACATCTAGTTGAACCCTAAAATTATTGATAGATAAGGTATCATGTCATAACACATTTTCCCGTTGTTAAATGCATTTCGTGTTATTCTCTTAAAGGGTAAAAATGTTTAACAGTGATTTCAGTCTCTTCTGTCAGTTACTTGGGTGTAGTTGAAGTTTTTTTTGAAAATTGTGGGTGATAGGTGATGTTTCAAAACTATTTTGGCTAGTAACTGAAATTTTTTCTTTTTATTTAGTGTGGGGGTTGTGGAATAAGAGGATTAGAAAGAAATTCTTGGTTAACATGTTCATATTTGTCATGTGGCAAATTAGACTGGATTAAAATTTTGTGGACATTCAGATATTAAATTTCAATCCAATTACTAAATAGAAAAAAATAGAGCATTGAAAAATTAAAAAAGATATCCAATAGTGCGAGTAAAGCATCACTAGGCAGAGCATGGACATATATGAATATGTATGTCAGCATACGAGAAAGTATTTGATTAGATTAAAATCTAAAATTTAATAAAATCATGCTCTATTTATTCAATTATCAAAATGGTATCATCACATTTTCACATGATGCAAATAGATGCACTAGACCAGGTAACATTTCTAGTCTATCAAATTAGAGGGGCTTTTATTTTTTTATTTATTTCTTTCCTTACATGCCTTCCATCCCTAGCTTCACCCCTGAATTTCGAGTTCAGATCACCTATATGTACATGTACTCTCTATGCATGGGATCCTATCACCGTTGATGTGGTGTGGGATCCATTTGTATAATGTGGGACCCATTGGATATGAAAGGTGATGGAATCCCAAGAAAAATACAAGTATATGCAGGTGAATTATTCTCCAGAATTCCTTATCTTCATGTTGAAGAAGCTTATTGCTGTGGTTAAAAAACTTATATACACAGTAATTACAAGAAATAGATTTTTTTAGGAACTTAGCTAAATAAATGCTTTGAGGGAAAGAAAAAAAAAAAAAAACCCCACAACAATGGCAGCAGCAACAAATGTTTGCAACGGCAATTCCTCAAGAGTCATGTTTTTCTCTGTCAAAAGTGTTTACGGAAATAAAAGTAATTTTTTTTTAACTGAAACTGCTCCTCTCTGGTAGTAAAAAAACAGACTAACATACCAAACACAGTTTTGCAAATAAAAAATCAATGAAAACATTTTGTAGAAATACTATCATTCTTAATTACTGTCTTAGAGTGATCATGCATTTTTTTTTTCTAACTAGTTGTTGAACGTTAGTGACTAGGAATTATTGTGCATTATGGGATGAGATACACAATCATACTAAAATTAATTGTTAGAAAGGTATGCCTTTCATTCCTCTAGAAAATATTTTGAGGAATGAAGTCATGAATTATGTTAACATATAGGTGACATATAGCTATTTAATTGGTGGCATGTCTCACTCCAATAGTGCATGCTTTTTGTTTCAAAGTTTGATAAGGGTTTTTCTTGAAAAGGTTTTTTGAACTCAGAACCTCATTTTTTTCTCTTTCTTTCATTTGGCATTCTCTCCTTAATTTCCCTGTCTTATATTGAAAGATCCATCATCATCTGTAACCATTGGTGGGCACACTTTTTCCTTGTCTCATATTAAACGATCTGTCATCACCTGCATCCATTGGTGGGCATACTCTTCTGTCTTCACCTACTACTTATTAACCCAAACAGCAGTGCCACTTGCAAAATTGAGAATCCTCTTTCTAGGTTGGGCAATGAAGACTGTCAGCACTTTTTCAGTTTAACTGGGGGTTTGGGATCGGGTTTCTCCTTAAGGGGGGGATTTGAAGCCTTTTGATTCTTTTAAAGAGTTCCATGGGGGTTCGGATCTTCTCCTTTGGGGGATTTAGCCATGATTCTTTTGTTCGATTGTATCACGTTTAGAGGAATTAGACAATAAGAGATGATTTTTTTTCTTTTCATTTTATGAGAAGAAGATTTAGTGATTTACAAAGTAACAGGATATATGATGAGAATCTTATATATTAGTGGGGAGAATGAGAATATAAGAAAAACTAGTAACCAGTCACTTGGATAAGAGAATAGAAAGAGAAAAAGGGTTTAGATTTCAAGAAAAAAAGAGACAGAAGTACATACTGGTTGAATGTACTTTTCTCAAGTTGTATTAACCGAGAAAAAGGCTGTGATAGAAAAGTTCAAGTTTCTTTTCTCATTCCAATTATCTTTAATGGGATAATCTCCAAAACACCTTGGGGGAGAGTTTCTGGAGTTGGGTTCCTCTGGTGGGTCTCTTATTCTATGGACGAAGATGGGATCATATGAAGGATGCATGTAAGTACAAGTGGGCCTTGCTCGAGATTTTGCCAGCAGAGTCAGTGGGTTTTGACACTGGATCGATCATGGTACAGAAAGAAACATGTCAATAAGAATGTTTCCACATTCAACTGTGATTTGTAGAAAAGGATGTCCATCAATTGCCCTATAGAATGTCTAAAACTTGGAATCCGACAAGGGATCGGACTCCATCCATTCTGATTTGAATCAGAGAATGGATCGGCCTTATAGATCTGTGATATTTTATTAATTTTTATTCTAAAAACTTCTAGATCTTGCTAAAGGGGATCAAAGTAGGGGTGTCAATGGGCCGGTTGGGTCCTGGTTTAGTATTTGTCGATTCGGTTTCAGTCCTACTCACCCCAGCTTAATTACAACCCAATAAAAGATATTTCAGTTTCAGTTTTGGGATTTTATCGGGCTGGCTTAATGGGTATATGTATATGTGGGGACAAGTTATGTTAATGGGCTCTATTGGGTCATTGTCAGGCTGGTTTAGTTTTGCTGCTGGGTTTGTATATGTAACTTTATAAAATGTTGGCATAATGGATACTTATCGGTCAATATTGGGCTGATTAGGTTTCAGTTCTATTGGTTTGGGCTTATCAATTGGTCCGGTCGGATTTTGATTTTTCGCTTGCCGGTCTCTAAAAGCAGTCCAATTAAGGCCCAAATAAAGTTCGGTTTCTGTTTGGGCCTGGTCGAATCGGACCAGTCCAGTTTGGGCCCAGTTTTGAAACCACTGTATTCGTGCCCGACTCCTAAGTGGGTTGCAAGAATCAGCATTAATCGAAATCGGGGTTCCAACTGATTGCCATCTGATTTCTGAACCATGGGCCCATGAATTTCAAAGACGACTGGGCTTATTAAAATGATAGCCGATTTTGGGCCCATACAGATCCATATTTGCTTCTTCTTCACACCTGTAGTGGATAGGAGAAATTCATTGGAAGGATCTACATTGGACTCCACCCTCTGAGCCCAAGTCTTCGGATGGAGACATGGCTGCCAACCCTTGATGTGCGACACGGGGGGCCGGTTGAATCCGATCCATCCAGCCAGTTGACGGGCCCTCTTTCCATCTTTCACCTCGTCAACTGGATGGACGACTCAGATTTAGCCAACCCCCCATGTGTCGTGCATCAGGGGTCGGTAGTTGTGTCTCCATCCAACTTGAGGATGAAGAGGATTTCTATACCAAGTTTTCAAGCCTTTCTCGAAAGCTTTTAAATGATTTATCTCTGAATATTTTGTTTCCTGTTTCAAGGTACTTCCATCCACATTGGTATGAGTGCCGAGTGAATTCTAGTCGTTGGATCACGGTTGGAGGTCCTGCACAACTAGAGATGGGCTCCTTCTGTCATCTAAGGGTCTTTCTATATGACATTGCCCGACGTCAATGACCATCATCACCGATTCAGTGATTCCCTTTTATAGGATGTCATTGGGTTGTCAAAAACCTCAATATAAGGGGGTATTTGATATTTAGGACGGAGGGGTTTTGGATTATTATGTAACACAACAAACACCGATGGCAGATGCCAACTATTGTTGATTAGTGAATAAGAAAAACCTTTTAATAAAGGGTAAAGTACTCAAACCTCCCTTCTATCTATGCTAAAAGACACCAACCTCGCTTGTCTTGTTTAGGTTGGTTCCTTAGAGGAGAAGCTGAAGGTGAGAAGTATGAGGCCATAGAAAATCTAGGGTTTCCAAGTAGTAAGTGTGAGATGCAAGGATGCGAGCCAGAGCGTAAGTGTAAGATTGTGTGTCTAAGCGTACTTGTGACTCGTGTGATTGAGCATAATTTATAACATTGGCTATAGATGAACTTGGGCTTGTGTGAGCAGTTACGTATTGGGCATGCGCAAGTATTCGATGCCCTACTTGTGCATAGGAAAATGTCACTTCTGTAGGTTCTGAAGGCAAGACTTGAGTTTGATGTGTCAAAATCTTTATTGGGCAGTCTGGTCAGGGGTGTTTTTTCACCAGAGAAGAAAGGAGGGTGTGATTAATGCAGGTTATTCGAATTGTTGGTGGTGCATTAATTACGGCGTCTCTTGGCTTAACTCATTAATTGTGCATGTCTTTTACGCGACAACAACATTTAATGTTGCGAGCTTGGTACATCTTCAATAGGCTAAGGCACATTGCCCTATATCTTGTGCTTCCTTGGGTTGCCATGTCGGGTTCTGATTAAGTGATGCTTTGTCAACGTGTTGCGCTGCCATTGGTTGGTGTTATTTATTCCCCATGTGTATCTTCAACAGTAATCTGTTGCTAGCGAATTTCCTCAACTTCTGCATCCGAATCAGATTGAGGTCCTCAAGAATTAGGTAATTCTAGTTTATTATCTTCGGCAAAATCAACTACTCTAGTGGAGGTGTGGAGCTGGTTCATCGATTGAAGGAGCTCGTCTCAAGTTGAACAATTCCTTCAACCGTGATCCAACGGTTGGAGTCCAATCCATGCACATACCAATGTAGGGTAACTCCAGTCGTTGAATTGCCAACTTGACCAACTACCGAAGTTGAGACGAGATGCACCCTTCATCGATACCATTTCCTTTCTGCATGAAGAGTTAACAAATGGGGGTAATCAAGTAATTTTTACTTATTAATAAGATACCATATCAAAGTGTCATATCTCATGACATCAGACGATCAATATTAATTCAGACAATAGGCATGCATGTAATGTAGCCTATCTAAAACCTGCCACAGGATATACTCTCCTCTCTCGATCCTAATATTCCAAATAGGATTCACATCCTCTCTTCCCAGTGATTTGGGAGGAGGGAGATGCCCCCGTTGGATGGCCGACATATGGGGCCAGGGTGAATCTGAACCCTCCATCCGGGCCGACACTGAGCTGACAAGCTGAGCTGACAGGGTGTGTCGGCTAGGATTCACCCGAGACCCACGTGTCGGCCATCCAACAGGGGTGTTCCCCCTCCTCCTGAATCACTGGGAGGAGAGGATTTAGAAAGAACAAATTTGGAGATTCTCTACAATTTGAATTTTGAATTAAAGGCGCCTCATGAGCAGCTGACACTCCAAAATTTCACATTTTCAGTCTTCAAATCATTTTTAGCCTTTGTGTGGGTATCATTTGTCATGGTTGTCTTCGATCTCCATCCATGGAGGAAAGAGCCGGAGTTGCATTAGAAGAACATGTTTATTCTGTATGGGCATTATTGCCTGAAGACGTGAGCCAGAGGTTGAAGGTGATGAAAGGTCTGAGATCGAAGTTCGGAGGTCCTGAGTTTGAGCCACACATCACTGTTATCAAAGCTATTTGAAAATTCAAAATTCAAATCCGCTTGCAAAGGTTTGAAATCTTATATAGCTCGAGTAGAATCAGTGGCTACGGGTACTTTCTTCTATCAGTGCGTGTTCCTTCTCCTCTACACCACTCCAGAGGTAAAATGCAATTATTTTTATTTTCAACCAAATTAAAGTCATGAATTTTTATTTTCACAATCGATAGATTCAGTGATTCGTTTTTCTTTTGAAATTAGATGGTTGTGATGTTTATATAAAATGTTCTAACTTCATCGTCCTGACTCATTACATGGATTTCTGTCGATGGAGGTGATGTCAACCAGCGAGCATTGCAATGCCCACTTCAGATGCAAGAATTCAACTCTTAAGTTACTTTACAGTCTACAGTTTTGTTCATCTACACAATTCTATGTCATATGCTTCTAAATGTGGGAATCAGTTTCCAACATAAAATGCCCTGGAGCTTTTTTAAAATTATAATGATAAATGAAAAAGAAAAGAAAAAGAGAAGTGATTAGGTTCATCTGACCAAACTAATTTTTTCTTTAGTTAATTCATACCTATTTTTCCTCTAAAAAATGGCCCAACAATAGAAATAATGGCTATAACGGCTAATTGTGCCCAATGCCCAATTGGAAAATTCCCGCGAATTAGTCTTCATCTTTCCTTTCGTTAACTGATTCAAGAAACAAGACTGCATTTATAATTCAACATTCTGTTTTGATACTCTCCTTTCTCCCTATTTATACTTACATAGTCTTTCTATATCATTCCCCACCCAGTCTTTTATACTCTTTTATATATCCTTTCATAGTCTTTCTGCATCATTCACCACCCAGTTTTCTATACTCTTTCATATATTCTTTCATGGTCTTTCCGTATCATTCACCATCCAGTCTTCTATACTCTTTCATATATCATTTGTTCGTCTATCAATTGTTAGACTTTTTTTTTTTTTTTCTTTATAGGGTTTCATCCCAAACCCTAATATCCATACAAAGATCTAGAACACAATGGTAATCAATGTAACTAATAATAGTAGAGACATACATGAGAGTAGAAGACTGGTCTAACCTAGTGACACAGACTCCCACTGATCAATGAGCCTAGTAATTAATCAAACCCACACATATATTCCAATATTTTCCCACTTGGACTAGATTAATTACAATGCCACCATTGAAAAATGTGGCCATGGAATCCATTTATATAATAAATCATCACCTACATTGATCCAGCTATTAAGCCTGCTAATGTCGAGCAATAACGAAAAATACTTCAATACAAATGGTGTACCACCTTCTATCAGCCACATACAAAAGCCTACCTAACAACATGAGTTGCCGTGAGACAATGAGTCCTCTTTGATCGAATTACCTTGACCGAGTTACCTCAAAACCTTGATACTAGCTTGATATTCTCCTCTCATGGCAAACCGCCTCTAGCCTGCATTAATATCGCGCTTTGACACACCGTCATAGTTTATTTGGCTAAATACCGCCCTGAATATTTGGCAAAATAGTACCTCTTAACTTGGCTAAATACTACCTTTTATATTTGGCTGAATACTGCCTTGTATGCCTTTTGACTAAATACTGCCTAGTGTCCGGCTAAATACTGTCTGTTTTTATCTTTGACTAAATACAACCTGATTTAAATCATAAGCAACACAAACAAGCATGACATCAAATACAGACGAAAAATCTCCCACTGATTAAACATATCATAATAATATGTGATTACCATATTTCTCATGTCTAGTTTGTCTTTGACTATATACAGTCTGGTTTGTCTTTGACAAGTCGAATAATCAATCAAGAATGTAAATCAGCGAACAAATTAATGCTAAACATAACCATAGTCATCAATAATCATGCTCATTGAACCACAAGCACCATGAACAAACATTGATAAACAACACCAAACACACACAAAAGTTTCCCACTGTTCCAAACTTTCGTCAAATGATTTGTAATTACAATCCATCCCAAAACACTTCCTGTATAGGCTATAGATTCATTCCTTAAATTCTTTTCTTAGTCCTTTTCTACTTGTGTAGCTTATTTAGTTATTCACACTCTGCCCTATGGGTCACATTATATCATCAACAACTAGTTTGAATTTAGTTACTCAAGATTTTAGAAACACTACCAGTCCTTACACATTGTTATCAATAGACAACAATTCAATTTTTTTTTTTACTAACAATCACTTTGGACTGATAAAGCCTCCTTAGGCATAATTACAGGTCCTAAACATTTATGCCAAGTGTATGGTTAGGCAATCAATATAAGATATTTAAAATCAAGTCAAACTTTTGCAATACACATTACATTAGCATAGACTCATTTTTCTTTAATCCTTTAACTGTGATTTGCACTCAAGTCTCCAATCTCGACACTCTTTTATTCAGTCCCATAATCATTATCTTTTCTAGCTAAGCTTATCTAATTTAACCGTCTTTGGTCAATATGCTTTTGAGCCACACTACTGGCACTATATCTCTCTTTTGGATAATGTAAGCTTTCTAACTCCACCTAGATCTGAATACACTTTTTCTGTCAATGATGGATGCTTAATGTGTCATCTATTTTGGTTCCCAAGCCCTTTTAGCATTACAAGAATAACTGATAGCTCTCAAAATATTTTTGAACACCACCATCAATATCAGAATTAATACCAGTGAACTAGGTCATTAGACTATTTCTCCACCATTTTTTTAGAAATTCAAATTTTCTCTGAATTTCTTTAAGATAATTCGTTTACATTAAATTCAATCTGAATGCTATTACACAAAACCTTACAGATAGAGCACTTCATAGGTAGAGAACACTTCTTATGGAATACATCCAAATCTAGTAATCCTAAATCAGTTTCTAATCTTTTCATATAATCTCTTGTTACTTGTCCTTGAATAAAAGACTGACAAACTCTTTGGGACTGTCATCTTGAGAATAAATGATGATGCATAATTATTGTGCAGTGTAGTAAATAAAGCAATGACCACGGTCACAAACCAATTGTGCTAACATTAATGTAACATATACAAACAAGTAACCATTTTTCCAAGAGTCAATCAAAATACAAATTCATCATTTGAGATAAAAATGTATTTGGTTTTCCCTGTGTTTATGCAGTAATAGATAATTAATAGAAGCTCATATATATAATTTAAACATATGCAAGCAAATCATCTCTGTAAGAGTCAATCGAACTACACACATCCTTTGGGACAATATGTGCACTGGTCTTCTTGATAATTGTATAATAATTGTGAAGGGATAATGATTCTTGAAAATCTCACCACCTTTGGATGGATGAAACCCCTAAAGCCATGATCCTTCAACCATGTGCATGAGTTCTTTATATTCTTTGACAACGCCAACTTTGGGTGGACAGTGCTGTTCTTTGCTGTATCCATAAAAAAATGAGAGTTTATGTCAGTACCACTTTTAAGTGAGCACTGTATTTTTTTTTATTGTAACTTGTAATTGCACAAATATTAGATTTGAGTATATTATGATAGAATCAAAGTTGCCACTTTGGTGGTCACATCAAAATCCATACACAATAGCAAAAAATCTTAATTTGAACAGACTTAGACAATGTAACTTTTGGGTGAACACTGTCAAACTAAAGCATCTACTTTTTGGGTGAACACTGTCAAACTAAAGCATCTACAGAGCACAAACCCTTAAATTTAAACACATCATAATGAAACAAGGTTGCTACTTTAGTGATCACACCAAATTCTACCATGATATGAATAAATTCTAATATATATATATATATATATATATATATATATATATATATATATAATATATAAATATATATATATATATATATATATATATATATATATATATATATATATATATATATATATATATATATTAGCTCAACAATTAATTTGATACAGTAATTTCAAGAAAAATCAATAGAAACAATGTAAAATGGGCTCTAAAAAAGAATAATTTAAAGAAAACATGTTTTCTAATGCATCAAAATGTATCAAAATTATACCAAATTGAAGAGCATAAAAAATAGTATACACTGCAAAAAAAAACTGTGGTCGAAACGGACCTCCTATGTTCCCTCAATCGTGATTTAATTCCCTCAGGTTTAAGGTAAACAAACAAACAGACCCTTAATCTTGGCCAATTCAGTTTTGATTAGGTGGTTTCGGTTGATTTGATTGGTTTGGGTCGATATATATTTATATATATATTGATTTGATTATATATTTATTATATATATCGAATATATATATATATATATATATATATATATATATATATATATATATATATATATATATATATATATATATATATATATATATATATATATATATATATATATAAATAAAATTCTTTTTCTCCTTTTTTTTTTGAATTCCTTTAAACTGAACCGTCGGCTAATAAGGATGAACTAGCGAAGTGGTTAAGCGAACCAATCCTGGTTTAAAAGTGGTCCAATCCGGCTCAAGTTGTCGGGTAATCGGGCCAATATTTTGGGTCCTCGAGCCTGGTACTCGGGTTAGGATGTCGGGTTACCAGGTTAGTCCACATGAGTCATTGACCAGGTTATTGGGTTGTTGACCGGGTCTGTCAACCATGGGGCGGGCTGCACGTCTGTATCCACACGCGTGCCAGACAGGTCTAACCATGATTCAGTTTGATTCGAGTCAAATCGAGTAGGATAACCCATTAGGGTTTTTGAGTTAACTTGGCGATGACTGGGTCAACGCCGCGTAGATTTTTTTTATTTTTTATTTTTTTATTTTTTTTATTTTACAAAACCCTAACCGATGCGTAGATCTTACTCACTTTTTCCTTTGGTACGTGAGGGCGCATTCAGAGGCCGCTCGAAAAGTTCTTTGTACCAGTGGTTTCGTCTTTCTGAGCCTTATAACCCTGTGTAATTTGTTTTGCTTTTTGTCGGCCAAAATTTTTTTTCTAAGATCCGAAACCTAGACAGTTTTATAGAAGAGAAAAATTTCTCCCATTTTCAATCTAATCATACTTACAGTCTCTACAATCATTAATCATCTATCTTAGGTTTGTATAGAAGGCTCTGATACCAATTGTTATACTTTATTTCTTTATAAGGTTTCATCCCAAACCCTAATATTCATATAGAGATCTAGAATACAATGGTAATCAATGTAACCAATAATAGTAGAGACATACTTGAGAGTAGAAGATTAATTTTCGTCGGTATTCTCCAAGAATGGTGTTGGAACTTTGATCACAGTCTTCCATAGCCTGCAGAGGTTCTACGTGATTCTCAGTGCTCAAGGATGCAGAGAGGAGAAATCAACTATGGTTGTTGGGATTCATGACCTAGTATATATAATACTATCACAAATCCTAATCAGTTTCACACTGTAAAGAAGATTGCCTATCTCTTTGTCTTGTGACGAATTAGACTGAATCAGTCTAACCTAGTGACACAGACTCCCACTGATCAATGGATTCGATAATTAATCAAACCCACACACACACACACACACACACACACATATATATATATATATATATATATATATATATATATATATATATATATATATATATATATATATATATATATATATATATATATATATATATATATATATATATATATTCCAACATCAACCTGATTGATTTGCGATGGGTACAGGAAAGAAACAGCGGGGGAGGAAGTGACCATAGTGGGGGATTCAAATCCTCATAGGAGGGTCTTGTGACTGATCCAAGGGCTGGAGTTCAATTGGCACGTATACCAATACATCGGTATGTGGACTGCTAAAATCCAACCCTTAGCAACCCATAGGTGCGCAGGAGGGGATTTCTATCCCATAGTGGGAGGGATCAGGCTCGTCTCAAGTTCACTTTTGAACTTGAGACTGTTCAATGGCCATTTGATAGGTGACATCTGGCAAAAATATATCCAACGACTACTAGTAAAACAATAGTAAAAAGAGTTAATGAGTAAAGAAGCATAATATATTTTCCCTCTATATTCTTCTTCTCCTCTTCTCTTCTCTTTTCTTCTTCGTTAAACCCAGACAATATGAATCACCCAATCGAAAGAATTCTACACCGAAGAAGGGCAGAGAAAAAGGGGAGAAAGAAGAAGGAAACAACAACCAGATGCCAATTTCTTTCCAAAAACCCCAGACCATAAAAAAAAAAGAAAAAAAAAGGGGATAGAATACCTCTACAGTTTTCTGACTGAAGATGCCCTAAAATCCTAAACATTCCTCATACAAAATCAATTCTCACATCGATCTTGAACGCCAAAACGAACATATCCCCAAATTATAACTGTTCGTAGATGAAGAACCTCTTAAAAAGAATAAGACAAAGGGGTCCCTATGATCTTCCTGTCTTGCCGAACAATGCACAAGCATACACCACCGTTTCCACTTTGATTTGATGATTTTACACCAGATATGTTGAATATCCACCGAAGAGTTAGTTTCGGCTCCTCTCTGAGAAAAGAGAGAGAGAATGAAAGCAATGGCTCCTATAATTTCGTTCTACGCAAATCTCCCATCCCCTTTCCGCCCCTTCCATGGAGTGATTTCTGTTAGACTAGGAACCTTTACGATTAGACATGGAAGTTAGGAACGAACAACCCCTCTTAAGTTTTCTCTCTCTGAATCAGTAGGAAGGAGGAAAGTAAGAGAAAAAAATATTTGATAATGTGTTTTAGTATTTCTTATCTTTATTTTGTTCTCAATTAATTTTCTCCATTGGATCCCTGTAATGCCATTTGTCACCCATCGGACATCATTGGACAGTTTCAAGTTCAAAAGTGAACTTGAGACGAGCCCGATCCATGAATTTGGCTCGTCTCAAGTTCTTGATGAACTTGAGAAATGCCAGTGTCGGCTGGATGACCGACACCTGACCCTCCTTTACACCCAATGAAATAAGAGTTATTGTAAAAAAAAAATAAAAAAAATTACAAAAACATTCAATCATTTTCATACCGTTTGATACGAGAGAGTGCCAGGTGCCAGCCACCCAGCCGACACTGGCATTTCTCAAGTTCAGATTGAACTTGAGACGATCGTTTCCACTCTCAGTGGTAGTGATAATAGTAGATTTATTTCCTTTCCCTGGAAAACCTCCGGTTCTTGAGACTTTCTGCTTCGGCCACTGTCGACCCTTGATTCTCTGGACATTTCTTGAATATTTGGTAGAACCAATGGCTACGGAGAATCACTAGCTCTGGGAATGGTAGATTTACCAAGTGTTGAGTCTCGCGCTGCTGCAGTTGGTTGCTCTGAAACCATAGATGAGGATTCGGCCAATGTTTCATGGTGTTGTGATCCCCCCCTCTGCTTCCGCCTCTTTTTCTTCTTCTTTGACTACTTCCGAGTAATGATTGCGAGAACTATCATCTTGACAATAATCTGACTGACGATCCCTCCCACTATGGAGTTCGGCTCATCTCAAGTTCACTTTTGAACTTGAGACTTGCCAGTGAACATTGGATGACTGACACGTGACAGTTTTGAGATCCAACGGTCTTTAGTGTAATTGGCGTAGAGAGGGTTGATGGGTGATTTTGTAAGGAGTCTTCTGCATCTCAACTACTCTCTTCTTCTCTACAACCTAAAATATTTAGAGGAATCCATTAATTGCAGTTACGGCAGTAGTGGTTGTTGTGGGAGGCGGTGGTGGAGATTCAAGATCACTACGATCACCCTCGTCCTCATCTTCATCCTCACCAAAGCAATGTGTATTCCGTGGATGAGAGGAAAAAAGCACAAAACTAGGGGAGAACAGAAGAGCCGAAGCAGCGAAGTTCGAGAAGAATCAGAAAATGTGCACCAAAAATTTCTGATTTTTCTATGAGAGGTTTTTGGGCATTTTTACCGAGCTCCTGCAAGCTCCGATGGCTTCGGATCACGTAAACCTCGCCTTTAGATAACCTTAATAATTGTCAGAAATCGATATCGGAAGATGGATCTATACTAAAGAGAAACAGAGAAACTATAAGCGATTGATATGTGAGATAAAGGAAAAGTTCAACAACAGAAACTACATCTACATGTCAGCTTTGAAGACCATTGAACGTTTTTTAAATTAGCTAAATCTGCAAGGAAAAAGAAGATTGCGGAGAATGGTACTAAGGAATTAAAAGGATGAATCAACTCAATTTCTTCCAAAGTTTTGCCCTCGCGACAGTTGACTTTGCTCACCTTTTTTAGATGGATAGTAAGAACAGAGGTATAGAACAAGTAAACAAAAATAAGGATGGGTATTAGATGTATAAATTTCTTAGGCCGAGAAATCGCCGATCTGTGCGGCTTCTCGACCTTGTTTCGTACTTCGTCCTATGCTCCTTCACTCCTCCATGGTTGTGGATGAATGGATTCCCCCAATATTTTTAGTGGGAGAGAACAAAAGTTGCAGAGAAGGGAGAGTAGAAACAAAGACTCCCTACATAATCACTCATCCACTCTCTCTACGCCAATTCGATTAAAGACCGTTGGATCTCAAAGTCACCACATGTCGGCCATCCAATGTTCACTGGCAAGTCTCAAGTTCAAGGCGAACTTGAGACGAGCCGAATCCACTGAGAGTATTCCTTCCTTAAACACCAGCGGACGTCGATCGACGAGACCAAGTTTCTATGAGAAAATAAAAAACTGGTTTCTTACTGTATTCAAGAGGAAGATGGACTGACGAGTCTCGAAAGGGAAAAAAAAGAACTCGATGTCTATTTATTGGACTTGGGCTCTTGGATCTGTGACTGCTTTTTCTTCTACGGAATGATTTTGTTGTTTTAATTTGTCTTAGAAGTTCTAAAGAAACATTATGGTCTCTGTAATTTTCTGGTTTTTGAAATCCAGCATTTGATTTCATCTTATCGAATATTAAAAGATTGTTGAAAGTCATTATGTCATAGGTTCAAAACTCAAACTCTGATGACATTATAACGAAATCCCTAATCAATTTTGTAGATTCTTTATCCCTGCAGGAGATTGGTATTTAATTGGTTTGAGATTTGGTAGAGTTTCTTTCTACTGATTTCAGCATTTTATAAAGCATGTTCGTGTTTGGGGTACTTGCATTTGTTATGTCTGTACTGTGTATCTATCTACTTAGGTTATAATGTAATTCGTTATATTTGATGGAAATGGTGTGTCAAAATCCATGACCATCGTAATTTTAAATTCTGGCATTTTGTTGAATTGCTTTTTGTTAGTGGGAAGAGTTTCTCACAATAATTTACTTCTATGAGTATCTCAAAATGCATCAAAATAACACCTTCCCTTCAAGTTTGATACCTAGTCAAACCTTTGATGGAGCTAGAAATTGGAGTAATATATAAAGATGTTAAGGGTAAAGAACTAACTCATTCAATGCTTTGTTCTGTTGGTTAGCAACTATGTATTTATGTGCATATGTATATATGTATGATTCTATGCATGTTTTAGAGATCCTAGGCACACTACATGTATGTAAGTATGGAATGTATGTCAATTTGGTTCATTGGTGGAGTCAGTCCATGTTTACCTTATACCTGGTAGGGTTCAGAAACTTCTTTTACCATCCCATGCAGTGAACAATATGTAACCCAATTCATAAAGTTATGAAAAGTAAAGAGAAAGAAAGAATCCCATTTAGCCTAATCCTCTGTTTCAGTATTTCTTACTGAAAAATTATAGTATTCTTGTACTTTCTTTTTCTATTTAAAAGGTTCCCTGTAGGGTGTTCTTGATTCTTAAAATCACACAATAAGTTTGGTCTAATCAAGATAACGTAGGCATCAGAAAATTTATAGGAAGTGAGAAGTGAAAAACAGAACCTTAGAACTAAAACCAAGTTGCTTAGGATCTCATTACTTGTTTAAGAACCTGCAATAATGGGTTAGAAATTAAAAAAATGTTGGGCTGAGTGGTGTCACTTTGACACTGTCCTTATTGGTGCAAGCTGAGTTGATGGGAATCAGCCTCCAAGATAAAACAACCCTGGAGGCCCGCTAGTATTCGTTGCACTTGTTGACCAGCTTCCATCTAAACACCATCGGGTTGTGCTCAGTGGGTAAAACAAAGTCAACAAGAAAGACTTAAAAACAGAACGAGAGAGTGAAAACTTATGAACACTGTTAGAGAAAATGGGTTAAACCGATCCCCTTTATAAATAAGAGAAAAAACTGTTAGATTTATGTGGGCTTAATTAATTACCTAAACTAGTTAATTCAGTGAGAATCTGATTGACACGGTATAACCGGTTTGGTTTGGTTCGTCACATGGTATGAGATAGGTTTGATAACCCTAATTCTATTGTGTGAAGGGTGTTAGGGTTACATCTGTATTCTATAAATACAGGGTTAGAGTCTCCACAACCATATTTAATCAGTTCTCTGCACCCATTAGCAAGAGACGTCAGGATATCCTCTGGAGGCTGTGGAAGACTGTAGTCAAGGGATTTCGATCAAAGCTTGGAGCGTCATGGAGCGTATGGGAAATTAATCTCTGCACAGACATGTATGTCTTTATGTTCATTGTTTATGGCTTCTCTATTGTGTTCTATGGTAACTGTATGGATGGAGAATGAGTTTCATTGAAACCCTAAACACATAATTTTCTAACAGTTGGTATCAGAGCCAACCATACAGACCTAGAATAAATGGAGACTGATTATAAAGACTGATAATGAATGGTCAAATTAAAAGAGAATTTTTCTCAAGTTTTGGATCGAATCTCGATCAGATTTGTCGGAGATTTCCATAGACGAAATTTTTTTTCGACCGACAAAATAAATCAAGCTATATACCGTTGGAAAGGTCTCGAAGAGACGGAGCCAGCGATATAAAAATCACCGGCGTCGACCGCCGGACACGTCGGCAATCGCCGGTGGAATCCGGGAGTGAGATCCACTCGCGGGTGGGAAAAAAAAAAAGGTCTGACGGCGCCGAGTCAAGCGCGGAGTCATCGCAGGGTCGACTCGGCGCCGAATCGCTAACCCTAACGGGTTAGCTGGTGACTCGGGCCGAGTCCACCTAGCCCAGACCGGCACAGCCAGAGCTGGCCCAGGCCAAGCCAGACCCAGCCCGGCCAGTCAGACCCAGATAGTTCAGGTCCGACCCGAACCGAACCTGGGTGGGTCAACCTGAAACCCGACCAAGTTGACCCGGATACTCGTGTTATAACCCGAATTATCTGAACCGATTATCCGACCTGAAAAAACGTTTTGTCCCAAAAATTGACCTGGGAACCCAAGAAATTTGGGCCGGATTGAACCATTGTTGAACCGGTGGTTGGTTCGTCGAACCAACTCTCTGGTTCAACCCTGGCAGACCAAAATGGTTCGTTTTAAAGGAATAAAAAAAAAGGGTTTAATATACTCGATTTAGTTCGAATCGAACCGAAATCAGGCCAGACCTGGCCAAGCCGGATCAAACCGAACTGAACCAAATTGACCCAAACCGACCTAGACACGGTTTTCTTATAAGGGCCTGTTTGGTTTCGATTTTTTTAACAAAAGGACATTAAACAGTGATTCTGGGAGCTAGGAAGGTCGGATTAACCTCCGATTTATTTCGTTGGACTCCATTTTTAATGCTCTTCAATCTGATATATATTTTGGTACATTTTAATGCATTAAAAAATATATTATTATGGATAAATGCCCTATGAGAACTCGATTTGCAATGCTTTTGCTGATTTCTTATAGTTATTGTACAAAATTGATTGATTGAGCTAATGTGCATGTTTATATGAATGTTTAGACTTATAAAATTATATTTTAAAGCATTCATGGTTAAATAAATATCCCACATAAGTTGCAGTTTAAGATTTGTTCATATCATGGTGGAACTTGGTGTGACCACCAAAGTGGCAACCTTGTTTTATTATGATGTATTCAAACTCTAGAATATGTGTTTGTAAATGATTCAGTTTTGATAATGTTCATCCAAAGGTGACATTGTCCAAGTTTATTCAAATTATGATTTATAGCTATTGTGTAAGGATTTTGGTGTAACCACCAAAGTGGCAACCTTAATTCTATCATAATATACTCAAATCTAGCATTTATGCATTTACAAACTACTGTAAGGAAATATAGTATTCACACAAAAGTGACACTAACATAAACTCTCACTTTTATGGATGCAGCAAAGAATGATACTGTCCACCCAAAGGTGGCGTTGTCTAAGATTATAAAGAACGACACTGTCCACCCAAAGATGACGTTGTCAAAGAAAATAAAGAACTCATACACATGGTTGAAGGATTGTGGCTTTAGGGGTCTTCATCCACCCAAAGGTGGTGAGATTTTTGAAAGTCATTATCTCTTCACAGTTATTGCACAGATATTGAGAGGACCAGTGCACATATTGTCCCAAAGGATGTGTGTGTAGTTCGATTGACTTTTCAAAGATATTAATTAGCTTGCACATGTTATGTATATATATTCTTGCTAGCTAATTTTATTTGGTATTAATCATAGACTTACAATTATTTACATTGTTGTGGACATGTAATGATTAAATACCTTAAGATGTCTGTCTCTGGCTGTCAGTTTTATGAATTGGCATGAAAACTGAAAACTAGTCTAGGATTGTTTAACCTAGATGCACTCAATAGAAAAATTATATTCTGATCCTTAGGGTGTTCAGTCCTTAAGATCAAGTAAAACAATGTTCAGATGAGAAACATTGAAAAAGGATATTCTTGAGAAATCCAAAGAAAGATTTGATTTTTTCAAGAAGGGGCAGAGAGATGTTTTATTACTCAATCCACCAGTATCAGTTTTTGATGATAAGAGATGGTATTTGAAATGTGAGGAAGTACAAGGTAGAGCTGTTAAGTATTAATGATAAGCTCAAGGATAAGTGAATATTTGTAGGTTCATTAAAATCTATGTAAGTGACATTTTAGACTTTTCACTTCCTCACAAGAATTGTATAGTCAGATCCTGGTGACATATAGTACTTAAAAATATAGTGAACCCTAAAGTAAAAGAACTAAGGATAAAAGTTCAAAGAAAAGAAAAAAATATGAATGCCAATGTCATAGTGCATAATATATACCCAGACAAAGGTAAGTTGTAAAAGGGGTAGGAAAATTCATAGAAAGAAAATATTTTTTCATGGAATAATCAGAAACTTTATGACAAAGAATTAGACATTAAGAAACTACAAGATAAAATAGATCAAAGTAGAATAAAATTCTTGTAGAGTGATCCAGAAAGGACATGTAAAGAAAGATTTATATAGCTGGACAACTAAAGTGAAAAAAGAATAAGGATTATGAAACTTCTGAGCAAGAAGGTGCAGTATATTGGATACTTAAGCATTAATCATAGTCTGAACCAATAGAAGTAGTTAAACTGTATATTGTAATTTTCCACCCTGGTCATAAGGGTTTATGACTGTTGTCTAAAGAAAGATTAGAAAGAATAATATTTTGAAATTCTCCTTCCAAGGTTTATTACATGTATATATGTGAGAATTAATTAAAAGAGAAGATAACAAGATTAAAGTAAGTGAAGGTTATTCACAACAATGATTTATTGGAATTGGTGGACATCGAGATTTCATCTAGGACTTCTTGTCACAGTTTAGTCTATGGTTGTTTTTTCAAATAATGAAAAAAAAATTAAAAAAATTGAAACTATTGGATCTGAATGAGAGAGTTTTGGGAGACCATGTGCTACTGGTCTATTTCTGATAAATTTAAGTAAATATTTGCAAAAGCCTAAGAATGTATTTGATCCTGTAAGAAAATAATTGATATTGTAGCCTATATTGTTAATAAAGTGCTTAGTCAATTTCAGTGTCAATTCTAGTTTAAGTTATCTTCTTGTTTAAAACTATAGAATTGACATGATTTCATAATACTCGTGGGAGAGTGATTATTTTAGGACATTGAGTTGTCACATTATGGGATGTAAAAATAGACCCAAGAACTTGAAGTGTGATGAGACCACATGGAAATGGATGTGAAGCAACTAGTTGAGATACCAGAATGTTACCAGAGTATAATGAAATGATTATAGAAATATTCATTAAGATCGATGCTTCTGCCATAGTAGCAGAGCCAGATGAGGCAATGAAGAGATATACTGGACCATGTAGATCTGTGATTTCATCCAATCACATGTTGTACTTCAAAATAGATGTTGTTGATAATGGATAAAAATGAAGATCCCAATGATTTTGAGCAAGTTGTTAGTAATGAAATTGCTCTTGAATGTTTAATGATCATAAAGGATGTGTTGTCGTCTATGAACAATAATGAGACTTGAAATTTATGCTTTTGTCAATGAGCGGTGTACTCATAGGCTATAAATGGATATATAAAGAAAATGTGTGATTCCAGTGGGAGAATTGATTGCTACAAAGTAAGATTTATAGCAAAGTGGAATCACACAAAGGGAAGAGAAAGAGAACTTCAAATTTTGAGGTTTATTTTGGAGTTGCATCAGGTAGATGTAAAGATCATTTTTTATCAAAGAAAATCTTGAAGAAAATGTTTATATATTTTAATCACAAGGTTTTATGGTAAGGATAAAGAAGATATGTTTTGTAGACTTATAAAGTCAATCTGTGGATTAAATAGGTATCCGGATAATGGTATTTAAAGTTTGACAGGGTAGTATCTTCGATTGTCATTGACCATTGTATATATCTATAGGTAAGTAGGAGTGGATTCACTTCCTTGTCATGTGTGTTGATGGTTTTCATTGGTCTATAGTGACATGGTTTACTAGTTGAAATCAATGTTTTTCTGTCTGATAACTTCGACATGTAAAACTGTATGAGCAAGTATCTTTGTACCTGGTATTGAGTTTACTCGTGACAGAAAAAATAAAATTTTGGATTTATCTCAAAGTATAAATACTGTTCGTGTTTTTGAATGGTTCAGTATGCATGTATAACTAGTAAGTTGCGGATGCTAAAATTGATAAAGGAGACAAATTGACAGAATTATGGACAAAGAATGATACTGAGTATTAGCATCTACAATACAATAGAGAGCTTGATATATGCTTAAGGTTGTAATAATTTCATAGCCTTTTCATTGAGTGTCATAGGATGTTTTCAGTTGGATGCTAGTATAGCTTACTGGACATTGAGGAAAAGAAAGGTCATGCGGTATATGCAGATGACTAAAGATTATATGTTCATTTATAGAAGTAGTGACACTTTAGGCTATTTTTGATGTAATTTATAATGATTGTATTGATGACAAGAAATCAACTTCAAGGTTCATTGTCATGGTGATAGGGTTTTGTAACTCTAAGTAAAGATAACAAACAAGGTATCTGGTATAAAATTTTTTTCTCTATTTCGAAGGTTGTAGACTCCACTTTTAAACCTATTGAGATGTGTTCTAACAGTGGTTCAACTGTGTTCTTCTCAAAGAATAATAAGAAATATAGTATTTCACAGCATTATAGAGATCAAATCTCTTCAAGTAAGGAAGATGTCAAAAGATTTTATATTATTGTAGATTCTCGGACGAAGGTTTTGTCAGTGGGAGTCTTTAAGGGACGGTATGTCCAATATAAAAATGGATGAAAACAAATAATTTTATCAGAGGCTTAAGTGGCCAAAGATCTGAAAATCAGTGGGAGTCTCTAGATATGCTTAATTAGTGGGAGACTCTTTATGTTTATACTTGTGTTTTCACATTGCTTACTGTGTTTGATTGTATTGCTCATGGTTTGATGGTACAATTTTTTTTGTAACTATGATTTTGTTTACATTAGCATTTCCGTTATTGCTATTTTGCATACATAGTTATGTGTTTGACATGTCACAGATATAAGGCAGTATTTAGCCAAAGTTTCAAGGCAGTATTTAGCCAAAGTTTCAAGGTAGTATTTAGCCAAAGATTTAAGGTGGTGTCTAACCAAAGTATGATATTATAATTCTAGAATATTTAAATACCATGTTAAGTTGCCCATAAAGGTTTTGGGGCACTTTAATTAAGGTTCTTTAATCAAGTTTGGACTCGCATGGGAGTTTACTTTCATGCATTATCTCAGACGATTCATGTATTTAGTAGACCTCTATTGTGGCTGACAGAAGTTTATACACCATATGTTAAGGTGTATTATTCGTTGTTGCTCGCATTGGAAAGCTTGATGGATATTTCAAAGTTAGTGACGATTTAGTGTGTTGGATTCCGTGGCCACACTGGTTGACGATAGTTTTGTAATTAATATAGCTCAAGTGGGAGATTGTTAGATTTATGTGGGCTTAATTAATTACCTAAACTAGTTAATTCAGTGAGAATCTGATTGACACGGTATAACCGGTTTGGTTTGGTTCGTCACATGGTATGAGATAGGTTTGGTAACCCTAATTCTATTGTGGGAAGGGTTTTAGGGTTACATCTGTATTCTATAAATACAGGGTTAGAGTCTCCACAGTCACAGTTAATCAGTTCTCTGCACCCATTAGCAAGAGACGTCAGGATATCCTCTGGAGGCTGTGGAAGACTGTAGCCGAGGGATTTCGATCAAAGCTCGGAGCGTCGTGGAGCGTATGAGAAATTAATCTCTTCACAGACAGGTATGTCTTTATGTTCATTGTTTATGGCTTCTCTATTGTGTTCTATGGTAGGATGGAGAATGGATTTCATTGAAACCCTAAACACATAATTTTCTAACAGAAACACCACCAAATGTTATCTCCAAGAGACATGTCCAAAACAATATTCTTCCCATAAGATGTGTCTTTTTCTTTTTTTATACTTGAGCATTTAGTAAGAAAAAACTGCAAAAGCAGAGTGGGGGAAGGGGAGAATATAACCGACTCTTGCCAAGAGAGAGACTCACAACCCTACCATGAAAGGGCAGCCACACAACAACCAAGCATAAAAAATAGATACAAGATAGAAGGAAGGTATTAGACCTCCAAAACCTCAATGCTCTAATTGGACTTTAGGTTGAAAAGTGATATATCACAAAAATTTTACACATCTTGGAGACGACCATAAGACATGTCAGTTGATCATACGGACATATCATCGATAGTCACACCCATTGGTCATTTAGATGTCTATTAGGAAAAGACACACATCTCTAACAGACACCAAAACTGATTAAACAATATTTTGAATCAATGAATCTTAAAGTAAAAAATTCCAAAGCATAGACAAGTAAGAGAGGTCATGAGTTCAATTCTCCTTGGGGTCCATTAATATATATTTAAAAAAAAAATTGAAACAGCCAAAGATGGGAAGGAGGACTGTCTTTGGGGACAGAAGGAATATAATTCTGGAGTACCAATACTTGACAACAAAAGAATTGTCATGTGATATCCCAAAGGGCAACACTGAGGCACAGATTGCAAATCTTCCTCTCAGAAAATTTTGCCTGCTTTCAAGATTCAACGAGCAATTGATATTTCTATGCACAGGAAAAATTTCAGATTATGTTTGTAGTCTTTATCATATTGCAGGATGTCTTGTTTCACCAATTATAATCCTTTTAGTAGGACTATCTTTGTTTTGCTGATCAGTAGTACGGTTTGGTGTTTACACTTGTGTAGCTTATATGCCTGCCACACTTGAGCATCCTCTACCAGGATTTAACAGAGGAGGAGAAGAAGAAAGCCCAGGAGAAAGCTACACTCCTGACCTTTCAGGTCTTCCGCATTGCCTTGTACGGTACCGACATTGAAGACAAATCCCTCAAATCCTGGGAGAAGGTGGCGGAGAGCAGTCTTGATTAGCCGTTTCTTCTGTTTACTCTATATATGAAAAACAGGGTTCTAATATTATCTTTTGTGAAGTTTTTTTTTGTTATAATGCATAGTTTGGACTACTATATATATTTCTTCAACTAAATATGGATGCTGATCTTTAATTTCTGATGCTTTCCTGTGACAAATATTATTTTAAGATGAAAGAGGGCGAAACAAGATTTGCTTTAAAGCTTGAGGGGTATCTTGGTTTATAAAATGACAGGTCCACTTGAGGGGTGTAAATTGTTGGTTTGAACTAGGTTTCTTGGGGACAGAACTCGTCTCATGTTGAGCACTCTCTCCTACCATGATCCAATGGCTGGAGTTGACTCCATGCACATATCAGTGTATTGGTATGTGCGCTGAGTGAGTCCAGCCGCTGAATCACCCATTGGTGAACTGACTGCTTAACTTGAGAGGAGCCTATACACCTGCCTGATGGCTTTGAGCCTTTGATATGCTGTATTAAAGGCCATGGGCCTGGATTCAGATCCTCTCCAGCCGCCAGCTCCATCCATCCCCAGTGGATCATGCTGTCCCGCAGGGGAGAGAGATCCAATGGTACCTTGCTTCCTGATCTGTTTTCACAAACCCAGTCAGAGAAAATAGAAGGAAAAGTTACAGTCAATGTATCTTACACAGACCATGAACCTCTCCCATGGTAGGAGGCTATTAATTTGAGACATTTTCAAACACTTCTCTTACAATGAGAATCAAGTAAATGTGGATTTTCATTATCAAGGGAGTGCAAAGATGCTGATGAAGATATGCTAACACAATGTGAGAAAACAAAATCAAGAAATGAGTTTGAATTCCATTGAAATGGTGATTTGAATTAGAGAGGGGGTTCCCACAATGCCACTGTAGAAAAAATCTCCCATAACACATAAATAGGATTACAAAAATTGTTTTATTCAGTAGTTAATATAAGCTTTTGTGTTTTTGAAATCGGATGTGCAAAAACTACCCAATCCCTTCTTATTTTAAATAACAACAATATCCAAAGTTTTGAGAACACTGTATCAAATAATAGTAAAAAGATCACCAATTTGATATATGTATGCATTGGAAAAAAGTTTCAGATTATGTTTGTAGTCTTTATCATATTGCAGGAGGTCTTGTTTCACCAATTATAATCCTTTTAGTAGGACTATCTTTTGTTTTGCTGATCAGTACTACATTTTTGGTGTTTACACTTGTATAGCTTATATGCCACACTTGAGCCTCCTCTACGAGGATTTCACAGAGGGGAGGAGAAAAAGAAAGCCCAGGAGAAAGATAAACTCCTTGACGAGAGCATAAGCAGCCTGACCAGGTCTCCCACATTGCCTTGTACAATACCACATTCAAAAATAAATAAATAAAAGGGAATTTACTCATACCACCCCCGATTTATTGGTCAAATACGTTACCCTAAAGTTGGCAACTATACGTTAGGGCTGCAACAGGGTCGGGTTGGGCCGGGTTTTTCAAAACCCTAACCCTAACCCTGACAATTTAAACTTAACCCTAACCCAGTCCAACATTACTAGGGTCAGAAAATGTACAATGCTAATCCTGACCCTGGCAGGGTTGGGCCTAACCCTAACTACCTTGATTGACCCTGACAGAACTGGGTTGGGCTGGGTTAACCCTGATTCAGGATTGGATTGACCCTTATTGGCTCTGAAACATACAACAAATTGACAGTCTTATTAGTGATCTACTTCCATGAGTCCTGGTATCTCCACGCTATCCCAATTTCTATAAGTAAAAGACGATCCCTGAAGGTAACACACACAATCTCACTATTCACCATCAATTCTCTCTTACGTTCAAACTCTCTCTTCGTTCCCCTCTTTCTCTAAACTGTAGATAGCTTGTGTCTATCTCTTGACTGTTTACATTGGGAATCTGACTTAGGCATTGGAATGTACCCAGGGCTTAGTCGCCCAACTCCCTTGTTTAACTTCTGTGATTGTAGGTTGCTAGGATCGTAGATCGGTGGGACGATTTCCAACTGTAATATATATATATATATAGGATCGAGCCCGGCTGGGCTCAACCCAAGGGGTCTATCCTAACCCAACCCATCCCTGCCTGGGTTGATCAAAATTTGGGCCCTAACCTAGCCCTGCCAGGGTTTGGGTTGAGTTCAACCTTGCCAGGGTTCAGGGTGGGTTTGGGCAGGTTCGGATTGTCAGGGTAAAACTTGCACCCTTAGTCACGGTTGATCACAATTTGGGCTATAATCCAGCCCTGTCAAGGTTCAGGCCTGGTTCAACCCTGCTAGGGTTCAGGGCGGGTTTGGGCGGATTCGGGTTTTCAGAGTAAAACTTGTACCCCTACTATATATTTACTACCCCTAAATCCCAAACGTTGTTACACAGAGACCCATTCCGTTAACTTTTTTCCGTTAATAACTGATGTCAGTATGAATTTAAATTTCATTGGTCCAAAATACCCTTATGGGTAATATGAAATGATGAAATATCCCTGACCCTTCTTCTACCTTCCTTCGACATCATCTCCTTTCCTTCCTCCGGTTCAGCCTAATCCTTGGATTCTCACAGTAAAAAGAAATTTCAAGAAAGATAGAAGTATCAGTTGGATTTATCACATTCAAAAGTCGGATTCAGGGACTACGGTTCGGAACAAAGAATCGTGTACAACCTCGGCATTGCACAAATAGCTTCGGCAGCTGCACCGAAGTCCAATTCATCATCATCAACAACACCGTCTGCGAAATCTCCGCCATTCTCTGACATTTAGTCCATCATTTCCTTGGAGGGTGTTGGATTTAGGGCGAACTAAAAAAAAAAAAAAAAAAAAATCTTTTGTCAACAATCATATGGCCTGATATTTTTTATTTGTCATCGACAATTGTGAAATCCCCTCTCATGGAAATGTTTTTGTGAGAAAGTAAACTACTTCAAAAAGGAAACAATAGTAATATATATTGTCTACATAGTTAGATCTGGATGGATCCGCATCCTTTTCTCCCAGAACGGATAGCAGTAGTCTATTCTGGTGGTCTCCACATGGTTCTCGGTGAATTTGAGACCCACGTCTGAGTCGACACCCAGTCGACTATCAAGTTTCCAACTCAAAAGTTCGAACTAGTAAATAGAGGGACTCTCCATATATAAGACCATATGATTCTAATGTCATTAGCAATGTGAGACTATTCCCAATACCGATAAGTTGAGCTGGCAGGGGGTGTCGGCTCAGACATGAGTCTCAGATTCACCCGAGAGCCATGTGGGGGTCATCCAGGATAGGCTGCCACGTCCTCCCAAAACCACTGGGAGGAGACGATGCAGATTCATTAGATCTGGTCCCCCTGCTTTATTTTATTAAAATTGAACTGAAACTAGTAAAAAGAAAAGTGAAGTTTAAAAGAATGGGTAAGAGAAGCCATGACCAGTCCAACATAAAGCACTGTGATCCATTTCAAAAATGCAGTTAGAATCTCTTCACACTTCTACATGCTTGAGGCCTTCTTTGAGTACTTTTTTAAGGGCCGGCACTTCTCTCCTACCTCTTCTGTTGATCTTAATATACCAAATTCATAAGAGATGTAATCATTCAGCTAATTAGTATTAGATCGATCAATTCATATCGGTTTTGAACCTGATCGATCTTTGATTTCAATCTGTTTTGTTATTTATTTTAATGAGGGTCGGACATGTGTCAGTTTCCCATCAGATTTGTATAATGTTCTACATTGAACCGGTTATTATGTACATGACCAATATCATGCATGTTTGATACTTGAAAATAGAACCTTGGATATAACGCATGTTGCCAGTAATGAAAGTTATTGTAGCCCAGCCAACAACAAGTGTGTAGAAATCAACTCTAAAACACGACGCAAAAAATAAAAAGAAAAAAAAAAGAAGAAAAAAACAAACAATCACAAAATGCAAATTTCCCAGCCCAACTCAAGAGTCCATTAATTCTGGCCCAGACCCTTACCTGCACTGGACCTTTTCTGGCCCAACTTTTTCATATCTCCCCAAAAATCTCCAAGTGTCCCAAACTTTAACACGACGCGGGTTCTAGAAGTAAGCCAGGTCAATGCTCTTGCATGCTTCTGGGTTCATCTCCTTCCACCACGTGGCACTTTATTACCTTTCCCGCCATATATAATACACACCACTCTCACTCCAACCAGAGAGAAGAGAAGAGAAGAGAAGAAGAGATAGAGAGAGGTCATTATCAATGGCGTCGAGCGATGAAATCCCAGGCTGATGCCAGGCGAAGGGCCGACTGCTGGGAAGCCAGTGACGCTGGGGTCACAGATGCTTGATAAAGGGACTCAGATGCTGCAGTCCTTGAAGCCGGTGAAGCAGATGCAACAGCATGTCTGCTCCTTCCGTCTGTACAGTCACGACATGAATCGCCAGATCGAGACTCATCACTACGTGATTCGTCTCAACCAGGATTTCCTTACGATTCCGACGATTCCAACGCTCGCCTCA
The DNA here is from genome assembly GCA_028583415.1 of Protea cynaroides. Taxonomy (NCBI): domain Eukaryota; kingdom Viridiplantae; phylum Streptophyta; class Magnoliopsida; order Proteales; family Proteaceae; genus Protea; species Protea cynaroides. The sequence continues at coordinate 72,309,293 of CM053265.1, read as the reverse complement.
TCGGTAATCTCTTTCTCTTTTCTCATACACCGTAACATCTGTCAGGTAAAGCTAATCAACGGTCTACATTATTCGGACCATGGAACAGGGGTGGAGTATATCGTATCAGATAAGATCTTTACTAATCTATCACCTGATGAACAGAAACCCTGGCATTCTCATGCTTATGAGGTGGGTCCCATCTCCTCGTGGGGATATTTAATTAAATAATAAATACTTGAAACTGATTTTTGGACGGTTCAGATCAAATCTGGTATCTGGTTGAATCCACGGGTCTCAGAGATGCTACAGAAGACAGAGCTTCGGAACCTGGCTAAGACGTATGGGAAGTGTTGGTGCACGTGGCGGGTTGAAAGAGGTGTGATGATAATGGCTTTGTTGGTAATTTTGTGAATACTGGGGGTATTGGGTTTTTTTTTAGTGATCTGCAACTACACTCAACTACACTGTTAAGCATGGTCTTACTGCTGCTGAGCACCCTTGTAATTCCACCAATGCTAGGTATAGAAGATACACCACCACCCTTGATTGAGTCGAGATTCAGAACCGGTTCGAGGTCGATCAGAAACGCAATTGTGAGGACTTTACTTTAATTAGGGGCTGTTGGATAAAACTTCAACTCTGGGATTTTTACTTCTGGTTCAAATTTCTACTCTAATTTCAAAAGGATTCAAGAGTATAAGGGGGTAGAAACATGTTTGTTAACTTAATTTAGTCATGGACTTCAGAGTAGTGGTGGGGTGGTGGATGGTGACACTAGTGGTGAGTGATGATGGTTGATGACGGTGGTGGTGGGTGGGAGGTGGTGGTGAAGGGTGGGTGGTGGGTGGAGGGGGTGGGTGGTGGTGGTGGTGGTGGTGGTGGGTGGTGGCGGTGGTTGGTGGCTGGTGGTGGTGGCGATGGTAGGTGGAGGTGGGTGGTAGTGGATGGTGGTGGCGGTGGTGGGTGGTTGGGGGTGGTGGCGACGGGTGGTGGTGGTGGGTGATAGTTGGTGGTGGTGGTGGTGGGTGGTGGCTGGTGGTGGTGGTGATAGTAGGTGGCGGTGGGTGGTGATTGAGGATGGTGGCGGTGGGTGATAGTGGATGGTGGTGGCGGTGGTGGGTGGTTGGTGGTGGTGGCGACGAGGGGTGGTGGTGGTGGTGGTTGGTGGCTGGTGGTGGTAGCGATGGTAGGTGGCGGTGGATGGTGGTTGGTGGTGGTGGCGATGGTAGGTGGCGGTGGGTGGTGATTGAGGATGATGGTGGTGGTGGTGGTGGTGGTGGTGGTGGGTGGTGGTGGTGGTGTGGTGGGGTGGTGGTGGTGGCGGCAGTGGGTGGTGGAGGAGGGTGGTGTGGGTGGTGGCTGGTGGGTTGTGGTGTTGGTGGTGGTAGTTGGTGGTAGTAGTGATGTAAGGTGATTTTTACTCCAAAATTGTGCTCTGAAGTTGAAAAGCATCTATTTGATGCTCCAAAAAATTGGATTCTAGAGCTCATTTGGAGCCAGTTCACTCATGGATTCTCCAGAAGTTCGAACCGGGTTATGAAACAGGCTTCTACTCCATTTATACTCCAGAAGTCAGAATCCAACTTCTGGAGTGTTACCAAACACCCCAAGGAGCTGTTTGATAAAACTTCAAATTCTGGGATTTTTATTTCTGATTTAAATTTCTACTTCAACTTTAAAAGGATTCAGGAATATATGAGAGTAGAAATATGTTTATTAACCTAATTTAATCATAAATTCTAGAATGGTGGTGGGTGGTGGCACTAGTGGTGAGTGGTGATGGTTGGTGACGGTGGTGGTGGCAAAGGATGAGGGTGGTGGTGGTGGGTAGTGGTGGTGGTGGTTGAGGGGGGGGGTGGTGGTGTGGTGGTGGTGGCGGCAGATGGTGGTGGGCGGTGGGTTGTGGTGGTAGTGGTAGTTGGTGGTAATAGTGTGGGGTGTTTTTTTGTTTTTTTTTTTCAAATTGTGCTTTGAAGTCGAAAAAATATCTATTTGATATTCCAAAAAATTAGATTTTAGAGCCCATTTGGAGCCGGTTCACTTATGGATTCTTCAGAAGTCTGAATTAAGTTATCAAATAGGCTTCTATTCCATTTATACATCAGAAGTCAGAATCCAACTTCTGGAGTGTTATCAAACACCCCCTAAATAGCAGAAAACCCTTCTTTTCCACTTTTAAACGTTGATTTTTTTTTTCCTTCCGTTTTTTGGATGCTATGCTTGTAATGGCTTTGAACTTGGTTTATGTTCTTGATTGGAAATCAGATTTCAAAATTCACCTTCCAGTAAATGCTATGAACCTGGATTATTGTTCTGTTTTATGGATCCTAGGATTGAATGACGACCCAAGCAGATGATCTTAGTTAATGTCTTTTTTTTTATTGGATAGATAGATAAAATGATTAAACCCAAAAGAAAGGAGAACACAGACAATCCTCCATAGGGAAATTAACCCGAAGAGGAGGACACAAACAAATCCAAGCTCTAGGGCCAAGGGAACAGGCTCCCTCCGCCCAAAAGGCAAAAAAGGAGCATTAACCAAAGAACAAAGGACAACAAAAAATAGTGTTACAACATATGAACTGCATCCTCCGGGCAAGAGGCCCCTTCCCAATCCTTCGTAAGATTGATCTTAACTATTGTCTTGTTTTGTTTTGTTGATCATAGAATGTGGGTTATTCTTAGAGGGTGTTAATAGTTTAGGTCTCATATCTACTGAAGGGGCAGAATGGGTGTGGGTGGTTGATATTGCTGTGAGCCCGAAATAATTTGAGGGATCATATAGATAATAAGATCACTTAATTGTAATTGCTTGATTGTAATTGTTGTTTATGTATTTTTGATTAATGCAATGCTCAAATGATTTTTTATGAGATATTTAGAGTGTGAGTTTATTCTTTTGTGACTCAAATATAGGAGGATGATTTAGCTAGGAAAAAAGAGACCACAACAAATTTAAATGCTTCCAATAGGGACATTCTTATTCCAACCTTGAATCTTAGTAGGCTCATCTCTACCTCCAAGAAAGATTCCAGCACCAAGGAAATTGGGGCTCTTATCCCACACCAAGGCTCATATCTACAATGAGAGCAACATTGATACATCCCACATAGCATCCTTGAAGTCCTACATATGTTGCACGATAAAAGTAATGAAGCGAGACCTTTTTATCAATTTATTGGGCTTATTAACAGCATTTACATGGGGTGCATGACTTCTCTATTGTAGTATTTTGAAAGTTCGTGTAAATTTTTAAATGGATCCTTTTGGTCAATTATTGGAAGTAAATTTTTGTTACGATCAGGAGAATTTTTGCATATTGGATACACTAGGTTCTTTTCTGAGACTCCAATACTTAAAAGAATTTTAATCACATGAATGAATAGAAGTTAAGATAGCAAAGAAAAAAAAACTTTTGTGATTTTTGTTTTTTTATCGCAACTTGAAAAAACGGGATTCCGGTTCCATCAATGGTGACTATTAAGCTTTTAATTTTTTTTTTGAATATGTAGATAAAAAAAGTATTTAAAATAAGTATAGGATTAATCTTTTAAATGTTGATCATAATTTGGTGAATTGGCAAACGATATTGAGGCTATTATTAAATACTAATAATAATCATTTAAGAACTCTTGGACTCATCAAGGAACATAGACATTTAATGAAATCATATGTACAAAGGTGGGGCCACTGGACAATGATAGGTAAAATTAACATTTACTTAGTGGTGGGTTCATTCATTAAACATATGATTTTTAGTAAATGGATTAGAGCAATGTTATAACTTAATAAATTTCACTTCACTTCACTTCTCATGCAACCAAACTGACTTAAAATGGAACACAATTTCCTTTCATTTCTTGCAACTAAACATGTCGTAGTGTTTTCAAGAATTTGTTCCTTCTCAATGGATTCACAATACCACTTTAGGTTTTTGTATTTTTGATACCTTCTTTTTTTTATTTTTTTAAATCTATTTCAGCCATGTTTGCTTCACAACACGTTCTTAAAAATTTAGCCCCCTGCAAGCCCCTGCCTATGGCTCCATTTCTACAGATGTGTCGAATAGCATAGTGAATTTTGAGAATTGGGTGTCGAATTGCATAGTGAATTTTGAGAATTTCTAGTAAACTTAAGAAGAATGTTTGTTGCTAATATGTTGATACCCATGCAAATGTGAAGGACTTGAGAGAAGAAAAGGGAGGGGGGGAAGGAGAGGGTGTTTGAAATCCTCTCATGTTGTTGGAGAAATCCTCTCATGTTGTTGGAGAGGCTCTGGACCTGATCGTTAGGACCAATACATTAGCATATGCAGTAGGTGAATTCCAATCTTGCAATCACGGTTGAAAGAACTGGACAATAGGAGATGATTTTTTTCCCTAAGAAGGATGTCAACTTTTCTCTTCTATGTTTGTTGCTAAGCAAAAGTGCAATAGGTGCAATCAATGTGGCTGACAATCGTTTGCAACTCTAGCATGGGTGATCTCTTTCGGACAAGAATCTCTCCAAACAATATTCTCCTTCTCCATTGCTCAATCTCTGATCAATTTCTCATCGTGCCATGTGAACAGCTGTTGTGATCTTTTCAGTGATAGTTAACAATTCATATATAACAAATAAAAACAAGGAAAGATCACTTCATACTTCGTTCGAAAAATAGCACTTCAGATTGCCCATATGAGGTCCTTTTTAGAAGCTATTACAAAATTGGGTTCAACCCAAGCACAATTTCTAAGAATTTTCATTCCAGATATGTCTCCACTAGAAAGACTACTGCCAAAAGAATGATACATTTTGGTACTCAAAGAATAAAAGACACATGAACTAATATCTCCTCCACTGTTACTACGTAATATAGGAAAGTAGATCTTGTCACCCATTTCATCAAATGCCTCCACTGTTTTGGCCGAGTGTGAAACGTGACTAATTGAAAAAAACATATGATCCTCCAAATGTTGGACTTGATTCCAAATCTTCGTGTGGGGATCTAAGGCAAAAACGAAGACACCCTTTCCCATATGACCCTGAATCACCGAGAAGAGATTACCAACATTGGACAAAGAAAGAGTTATGTTTTGGAATGCTTGAAACAAAAGATGGTATATGGGAGCATTCAAGAATAGTCCAATGAAATTCACTCTTGTCCGTGTGTGGATCAAAAATTCCAAGATTTCCATCCTCACCAAGACAGTAAAACAGCCTATTATGGTATATTGGATTGGCATTAGATACGACGAAAGGTAGATTATTGTCTCGACAGTGGTGAATAGTCCAACTTGCTTCCCCGTGGCTGATTATGCAAATATTAATTGCTTTAAAATCCCATGAATTAGAAATGCCGAAAACTACACAATCAGTGGAAATTGGTGAGGATGAGAATGAAAATGCTGGAAAAAACACCACAAATTTTTTTTCTCCAGCTTTTGGAGAAAACCATTGTTTGCGTGGAAAATCTGGAAGTTTAATCCTTGTTTTAGTGAAGGGATTGAGAAAGAACACTTGGCTTGAAAATTGCCACATGAGGAGCCAACCATCCCTTGAAGAGCATATTCTTGAATCGAGTAATCCTGGAATTTCTATGAAATTGACTTTGCATAGGGGATGAGGGGATGAGAGACATTTAATACATGTTCCTCTTCCCCAAAATACGCCGTGGAGTTTGGGCTATTGGTCCCCAAAATACGCCATGGAGTTTGGGCTATTGGAATGAGGGACTCACATGGAGATATATGTAGTGGGAATGGATTGCCCTTGGATCGCTATATTCTGCAAACACACACCATGAAAAAAAGAGTGGTCCTGCCCAAAGAGACGCAATGTGATCATACCCAAAAGCTCCTCTGAGATCAGACCAACATGATTCTTCTTCCTTTATTCTTCCATGGCAAATAGGAAAGAGAATGTTCTTTTTCTGGAATAAGTGGTAGAATGCATCTTTACAAACAACATATAAATACCAAAATCCTCTAGCTTCCTTATGCTCTTTGACTGTTTCTTCGACTGCTTTTGCAGTAACTACTTGCTTGCTTTCGTTCTAGGAGAGTGGGTGACCATCGAAATTGACAGACAAATCAAGAGACTAACTTAAACACAGAAAGTATTTAGAGACATAAAGAATAACAAAAATATTCATCAAAATAAACACTTTGGCAGGTTTGCAGAGAAAAGGGAAGATAATTGCAAGGAGTGCATAATATCTTTCAATGCTAAACTAATGCATCCTTATTCATGGTTTGCTATCATTTGTATCATATGCAATGGAGAAAAACGATAAATATAATCAATTCATCAAATCTATTAATTCGGTGCAATTCAATATTGTTGGTGTACTCAAGAAATTAAAAACAGAGATGAAACTGGGTTTGAATCAGCGATAGAATCTGGTATAAGACAGATTAAACCCAGATCAAAAAAAAAAAAAAAAAAAAAAAAAAAAGGTGAAAGCTGATTCAAAAGCTGAAATCACATCTCAGTAATCATAAACACTCTCTTCTCTCTCAAGAACGCACTAAACTACAATGAAAACTCAATGAAAACTCAATGAAAACTCAGATTACTTGGTTCGGTACAAGATTTCTAATTCCTAGAATCGGCAGTAGCAACTTGTCAAATTTCTATTCCCATAAATCAACCCTGGGACTTGATCTGGGATTAAATGTAAGGGAAAAAAAATAACAAAAATTCACTAACCTGCAGTCTGAACTTCTTTCCCCCTTCTTCTTCTTCTTCCTTGTCTCCTTTTTTTTTTTTTTTCCGATTTTCAATCCATACTTTCTTGCGGTTTCTTCTCAAAACGAAAAGACGTGGTCATATAAGGATTGGGATCCTGGCCTCACTACAAATATCTTTTTTGTTAGTTTCCCATTCCTATCTGGACTCTCAATCCCCTCTCCATAATCCGAAACGTGTTTTCTTCTTTTATACGTGGCCACACTTTAAAGTTGTTTTTAAATCTAAAAAAAGAAACTAATTCTAGATGAATCACGATCCTAATCAAACACTTCACGCCATCCCTGTTCTATAATCCTCTAATCAAACTTCTCACACCTTTTCTTTCCTAACCCTAATTAAATGTCTACTCCAACCCATATATCTGACTCCGAAGATCCTCAATTTTACGTTCACCAAACAAACCAAGTGGTCGTCTCTCAGCTTCATTCAGAATACACTTCGCTCACGCAGCTTCTGAGGCTGTTGGTGCGTTTGGTAAGGGAGGGAGCTCTTGGATTCGGCGTTGGAATCCAAGTGGGTTTCTCACCGCCGGTGTTGGAATAGACGGCTTAAGTTTTGAGATTGTGGACGTTGGTGGCGGTGTTTCTGTTTTAGGTTTTGGCAGTGACGATCGGCTGTTAATCAAGGGAGGTAGCCGTACGTTCAAAAGTTCTTAGAAATAATAGCTTTTGTGCGTTCGGGTAAGGTGTGTAAATATTCATCCTGTTTAAAGATTCTGAAAGGTGTTTTCATCTCTCTTTGATCACTTTCCTTCCCCGGTATTCATGAGCTCTCCAAAACAGGTAATCCACTCTCTCTATCTATTATCCATGATTTGAATTAATTTAAAATATAAATTCTTCAAAACCCATTAATTAGAATTAAAGAACTAGGATTTTTTTCTAACTCATATCTTATAATTTCATCAAAATCCATAAAACAACAATATTGTCATCAAGCATTGCAGTAATACTTTATCAATTTAATTCTTTACTTTTGTTTTTTTTGTTTTTTCTTTATGATTTGATGATAGAAGATGTATGGGTTAACTCTTCAACCAACCTTTATTTTCTTCAATGAAAAAGACACTGACACTGTTGATCAAATTTTTTACAACATCTTAGAAGATTATTACTGCGTTACGAGCATACCTGACATGCTACAAAAAGATATATGCGTTTGTTCACATGGATGGTTGGTAATATTGGACACTGAACAAGGACAATGCTTCCTCTTGAATCCTTTCTCTTTGGAGAAAATTCATCTACCAGCATACGATTGGAAATCATTTGAGTACAATGATTGTATGCTATTATTTTCCCCCATGATCTCAATTGCACTGTCATGTTTACAAAGGACGACGAATTAAGAGCCTTGATTTGTTTTATTAGTAGAGACAATCGATGGATTAAAATACATTATCATGCTGAAGCAGGCTATTTTTCTAGTCCAGTTAGTTGCAATGGAAATATATATACACTATTAGATGGTATTAGATGATGATTTTCTTGTGATGATCAATACAGAACATGATGATTTTGTATTTGAAATTGTACTTTTTGCCCCGCATGTATATTTAGATTCAATTGGTGCAGATATGATAGGAAAACCCAAGTGGGGGCTTGTTGGGTCTGGCAATGAGCTTTATTATTTTCAAAAAAATTACTTGAATCGAACAATGGTATGGGGTTTTCAGGTTTTCAAGATGGATTTTTCAACAATGGAATAGAAAAGAGTACGAAACTTGGAAAACAAGGTATTATTTTTTGATTCAAATGGAAATGGTACTTTATATTCTACAATTGGATCAATGAATCTTTTAAAGAGCAACTCCATTTCTATACTGAGGAAGAGGACAATTATTTGTATCGATTCGACATAAAAGAGAAATGCATTTCGACTACATTGCTCTCTCCACATCTGGTTCAGAAATTGACTAATTCAGTGTGGGTAATATCTGATGTCAAATCCTTTGATATTCAAGATGAAGATGAAGATGAAGATGAAGATGAAGAAGACGATGAAGATATGAAGATGAAGAAGGTGGTGACAAAATCTGCTCTTGCATTCATAGTTGGAGCTTTGATTTTATTTTATTTTGTTTATTTATTTTTATAAGTAATACCCGATGTGAGTTGAAGATATCTTTGAAATGTGACCTTTTACCAACTGAACTAACCCCTTGGGTGAGCTCTGATGTTAAGATCGGTGATTGCAGTGGCAAGCGAGGCGCAACGTTAGTGCTAAGAGGTCCTTTTGAGGGTGTTGGTTGATTGATATATACCATTGCTCTTCTAGATTAAGATAATTCAAAAGGATTTGATTAGGAAAGGATTTTATTAGATTCGAATACAATTATAACATGTTTTATCATCATGTGATTCTTCTATCTAAACCCTATTTGGAATGATTTTTTTAATAGCGTGAAACTTTCTGTGATGATAAAGCTTATCAAGGTGGCCATATTAGTCATGAGGAGACTTACAAATTCAGCTACTATAAGATCGTGCATAATAGTGATCAAAGTATTCTTAGGCATGCATAAGTATACATGGACAGGCACACCAACAAATCAGAGGATATTTTATTTAATTAAGTTATGAAATTTGACAATGGAATGAGTTTTTCCCTTTTCAAATAAATTAATAATTAATTTAGTATTTTTTTTTACATTTTGAATATATTAAAATGCCAATTTTCCCCCAAACCCACCATCATGTCGAGTCTCCATATGGAATGAGAGGTGAAATTTGCATGATGGTGGGCCCTGAGGCAAATTTTGCATTTTGAAGCATTTGCATAGTAAAATTAAAGACAAAAATAAACTAAAATCATTACCAAAGGGAGTGATTTGTAAAATATGCCAATAAAATTGAATTTATAAATCAAACCAAAGAAACCTTTAATGATAAGTCAGACTCAAAAGTTATAGAACTTTCTTTAATGATACTTAAATTTCAGCAACATCCTCTGTAGTATAGTTTAATATACGTGCTTATTTTTTTTGCGATAATATTACTAACATCTCATACTTTTGAAAACATGGTTCAGTCAGACCCCTTTTGTTAGGTCATGGCCATTAACAGTTGACGTGTCACTGTCCAAAATTTATTAATGATAATACTACCCCTTCCCCCAATCAATATGTTAACTTATCATTTTACTGTTTTAACTAAAACATACAATGCAAACTTCAAGAAGCCCTTCACGGGATGGAATTCATTCCCGATGAAATCAAACTCGAAACCAAAAACGTGTTCTTGGTTGGTGGCAACTAAACACTCGAGCATAAACAGCTCAAAGAGGTCAAGCCCATTGAAAGAAGTCAAAACCCTAGTGCCAAAGAAGTCCTTTACCCTGGAATCCAAGTCAAGTACCCCAAGCTTCTCTTTGAGGTTCTTCGCTTGCGAAAGCCGAGACCGAAGGTGTGAGGACATGGTTTTTTCGCGGTCCTCTCTTTCATGCTAGAAAGAAGGAATTTTCACTAATAAACTAAAGATTGAAAGCCTTGTGAAGTTGTCCATCCATGCCAATGGACGGTGAAAATCTGAATTCGCCACCTAGATGAGGTTTAGAGCCTATAATTTGTCTTTTACTTGGAGAGATGCTAATGACTCATGACCCAATTGATCGACTTCTGAGCTCACCAAAGAAGGGTAAGCCGTAAGCGTCAAGTTACAAGTTGGGAAGGTGTTAGGTACCCAACTCGCTCGGTCATTAAACTGGTCTTGTCACACCCCAATTCTGGACTACCTAGTGGTGTGATGAACCATTATGAGAACCAACGGTTCTAACCAGGATCTCGTATAGGCCGTGCCAACCATGTTAACAAAAACATATTCCACAATAATAATCAAAGATAATAATTAAATAACAAAAGTCTTATTAATAATGAACTAAGTGTCCATAATGATAAATAATTAATAAATCAGTTATTTTCAAGTAACCAAAATATAATTAATACCTATTACAAGTATCAAAATATGAAAGTTAATCACTAAGCGTAAACATAGTTGAAACACTTGCTTGACAAATCATATTCGTCATCCACAGCTTGCACATCCATAGCCGCCACATGTCTATACGTTGACGTATTTATGTAGTCTTCAACCATAACACCTGTAACACCAGAAACTAAAAAGAATTACACGCACAACAATCAACTCTCCAACTTGAGCTCAGTGAGTGAATAAAACAATACAACAAACATATGCATGCATTCAATTCATATCTTTGGTCTGATTTTAAGTTTACAATGTGCTATAAAAAAGATTGGTGGCCACCGCACCTCTATACACAGGTGTGTAAGTCCACTTAATGGATCAAACACTATTTTTGTCCACATCCACCCTACCATAGAATAGAGATAGAGCTAAAGCATCCGGATTACACACAGCCAATACTTTTCCTAATGCCCTACCCATATCAACACGTAAGTCCCTGTTAGCGAGGGCTTGCAAACTGGACTCACAACTAACCAATCTTAATGTCATCCAATGTATCCAAGGCCTCACCACAACATCCCATAATATGTCCATAGAGATAGAACTAAGGCCCCCCAATAGAGTCAAAGACCACACGGTCTGAGACCACCTCCCCTGATGCCCTACGACATAATAGTTCTGCTAAGGTAATGGTGATACGATGATGTCAGTAGACAGGACTTGAGTAGAGATAGAACTAGAGTCTAGTGACCAGGCTCAACCACAATGTCACGTCCTCCCCCTGATGCTTCACTCGTATCCAGTACACTAACCACACATACAATTACATGTTTATTCCTAGCATCATCATCATCATGTTATAAATAGACAAAAATAAATATGCATGAGCAGATATGTAAGACCCGTATAGAACTAATCGATCTTACCACCTTGTACCAGGTCTACCTATCGTGGTCGAGCCAAGTGGACCAAGTGCGTGAAGGAAATCATAAGACCAGGTATGAGTTTGACCAAAAAATAGTAAATATGAGGGTAGGGTCGCATGCCTAAATAGGTAGGGTCGACCCCACCTCAACAGAAGTCCAATCTATGATTTTCTAGTCGTAGGGTCGCATGACTAGAAAAACGTAGGGTCAGATTCTGCGACCCTACGTGCGACCCTACGATGACAGACATAAACCGTAAATTAGAAAACTTTTCTAATTTCAAGGGGTCCTTTCCTAAACTCGATGGAACTTATTTTGGAGAGTTTTCCTCTATAAATAGGACGTCCCTTAGCCTCTTTCACTCTTTTTAGAATCCTAATTGAAAGTGAGAGAAAGAGAAGGAGAAGGAAAAGAAGAAGAGAAGGAAAATTGAAGAAAAGACTAAGGAAGATGAGGAATTTCAGAGGAACTTCTGAATCTCAGCCAACTTCAGGTATGAGTCTAATTCCCTTCATAAATTAAGAGCCTAGAATGGAACATGAAGAAGTTAGGATTAGGAGAAACCCAAATCATCTATCAATGGATGAGTTTCAAAGAAATCCATGGAAGTAATCATCATAGACAATGAAAAGTGTGTAAAATCATAGTTATGAGTCATAGAACAATCTTAGAATGGACCTATAAGACCATATGATCGATCACATGCCATCGAAAAGTCCCAGGTAGGGTGTGGTCGCACATAGGGTCGATTGATAACCGACCCCATGTCCGACCCTACCCCCAGGGTTGATTGGTAACCGACCCTAGGTGCTGCCCTACCTGCGATCCTATGATTTCAGCTAGTCTAAATTTGTTGGAATTAATTCTAATTAAAATCTATCAACTTGTTAGGCTTTTCTAGTGATTTAAAGGTGATTATAAAGTTTGAACGAGAATCTACACTCAATCAAAGGTGAGGGAACAAGACCTAAACTAATTGGCTAATAATAAACTATTTTCGTTTATTGAGTCCAATACTGTGAATGATTCTATGCTTATATGATTGTAATGTGCATATCACATGTCATCCACTATTCCTGTTATTACTGTTCATGCATATTTAATTCAATTTATTTATAATATGATGATGATTATGATGCTAGGAATAGGCATGTGAATGTTTGTGTGTGATTGGTGTACTTGATGCCAGTGGGGCATCAGGGAAAGTGTGATGCGGTGCGATCCTAAGCACTTTAGCCCTATCTCTACTCAAGTCTTGTCCACTGACATCGTCGTATCGCCATTACCTTAGTAGAACTATTACGTCGTAGGGCATCAAGGGAGGTGGTCTCGGACCATGTAGTCTCTGACTCTGCCGAGGGGCCTTAGCTCTATCTCTATGGACGTATTGAGAGATGCTGGGGTGAGGCCTTGGATACACTGTTTGACATTAAGATTGGTTAGTTGTGAGTCCAGTTTGCAAGTCCTCGCCAACAGGGGCTTACTTGTTGGTATGGATAGAGCATCAGGGGAAGTGTGATGCGGTGCAGTCCTAAGCACTTTAGCTCTATCTCTATTCCATGATGGGTGCATGTGGGGGCGGCAATGGTGTTTGATCCGTTGGGCGGTTCCACACATTCTTGTATAGAGGTGCGACGGCCACCTATCCTTTCTATAGCACATTGCAAACTTATGAACCAGACCAAAGATATGAATTGAATGCATGTATATGTTTGTTGTATTGTTTTGTTTACTCACTGAACCGTGATGTGTGCTCACCCTTTCGACGTCGAATATTTTTAGTTGATGATGCATGTACCACCGTAGAAGATTATATGAATGCTCCGATGTATGGACATGCGGCGACGATGGATGCTGAAGTTTTGATGGAATCGCATGATTCGTCATGCGAGTGCAACTCTTGCATTTTTTATTAGATTTTATTCAAATTATACAGACGATGTAATTGATTAAATATTTTATTTTATGTCTTAGTATTTTGAAGATAATTGAATACTTTATTTATGTTATCATCTTTAGACTCTTAGTTCATTTAATATTAAAGACTTTCGCTATCGTGTATGTATTCTGATTATGATTGTGGATGTGTATGGTTTAAGCAAACGGACACAGCCTATTCGAGATCCTGGTTGAACCGTTGGTTTATTGGCGGTTCATCACACCATTCTGAATAGTACGGAATTGAGGTGTGACAAGATATATAACAGTAATATTAGATGATATGTGAGATGCACATTACAAGCATACCAACATAGAATCATTCAAGGTACTGGACATAATAATAATAAAAAAAAGCTTGTTATTAGCCCTTTAGTTTATGTTTTGTTCCCTTACCTTTGATTGATGTTTGTTCCTCTCCCAAGCTTTAGAAGTTACTTTGAATCTATTGGGAACCTAAACAATTAATGTATTTAAGTTAGGGATTAATTTTCTCAAGTTACAGTAGTCAAAAATCTTGTCTAGTCTCAAAATATACTTGATGTTATCGTGTGGTCGTAGGTGTGGTCAAACCTGTGGTCTCAATATATGTGACCACATACTGTGTGGTCGACCCCTGTGGTCGCATATCATGCCACCATAGCATGCGACCACATGATTCTGGAAAACTTTCTGAATAGATGTGGTCGACTCTCTGGTCACCCTATAGTCAACCATAGCTGCAACCATACGAACTTTGGTTTATTTTTACTTCTCATACGAGTTTTTTCGTTTGGCTTATCAACGAGATTCACCCTAAGATCATTCTATGGCCTTTAATCACAGTTTATCCTTATCAATTATCCCTAACCTATTCTCTTATGATTTTCCTTAAAAATTTCATAATCGAAATTATTACATTAGATTCAACACATCAACTTGATGAAAATGAACCTATCCTATCTGATCTAGCTTTACAAAGACAGGTTCATACCTTAAGCTTGGTGTAAAGGGATAGAATTCTTTTCTGCAAAATCTTTTCCCAAGCTTTCGTCTCCTTCTTTTCTTCTCTTTCTTTTCCTCTCTCTTTCTCTCTTAGGTTTAGGGTATGGGATTGATTCAAAAGAGTAAAATAGAGTAGAGAGACATCTTTTATATAGAGAAAAAACATTCATATAGAGTCATCTTTCAATTAAGAAAGAAATCCCCTTTGATTTAAAAAGTTTCCAAATCACGGGGTTGGTCTCAACATCATGCGGTCGCAGAATCTGTCGACCACATGTCCCAAATATGAGACCACACGTCGTGAGGTCTCATGTGTGTGGTCTCATGTGGTTGACTACACCCTTCAAAAATGCGATATGATCAAAATTTACTGGTTTTTAGTTTTTGACTGGTTGTTTTCATATAAACTTAAATAGCAACCACTGAAACTAAATTTGACTTGTTGCTTATCTTATCTTGTAGTTTCTTCATACAATTGGTTCCCTTGAGCTGGTTATGATGGGGAGAACGATCACGACACGTGAACGTAAGGTTACACCGTGTTCATGGCGTGCGGGTCTTATTGGTCTCCTTTTGTCCTATCTTTTCATACATTCTTAAATTTTATGCATGTTTAAGTTGTTCAATCTAGCCTAAGTAAGTAAGTGGGGAACCCTAGACCAGGTTTTTAAAAATTCTACTAAACTAAGATGCCGCCATACAGATTTGGAAAATAAATTACAAATATATAAGTGAATGAATAAATCAATAAAGAATAAATAAATGATTGCTTTGTAAACCAAATCCCCAACTTGGGAGATGAGTGGCCTAGGGCTAAGGGTGTTAAAACGATTTATAATTGGTTTAACGGTCTGGTCCAGTGCGATGCGGTGTGTATGAGGGTAAAATCAAAATCGAACCGATTAACTAAATGATGTCAAAATTGAAACCAGAATCGATCAGTAATTGGTTTCGATTTATTAATTTTTAAACATTTTTTATTAATTGATTTTATTTGCGATTTATAAACGGTTTAATTAAACGGTTATTAATCCATTTTTCATATTAAAAAAGAAAAAACATGCACAATCCTATGCTCCCCTTGGTGATGGAGATGTCGTTGACCATAAAATACACCTGAAAAACCTCTCCAAAGTTGCATTCACAAAACTTAAAAAAAAAAATTCCATTGACATAAAAAATGGTTAGTTGTATTGTTGATATAGGTATAAGGTTATAGTAATTCATTAGTAATGGACATTATCATACTAGCCATTGTAAAAAACTTGAAATGCCGAGATGGTACTATATTCTTCATATGATCTCTCTATTGATAAGAGTAAAACTTAGTAGTTCATTATGCATGAGAGAAAAAAGAGGTTGGGAAATGGGGAGGAAATTGCATCCCAAGTCCTATACATGTTTGACATGGAAGCTTCACTAAATACAGAAAAATCATTGCAAACAAATTACTGGATTTCACTCTAATGGAAAATCCCTGCTGACCTTTCTATTAAAGTCCGATTTTCAAGTCCTTTTTCTTATTCCTGACTCCATTTTAGACCCTCCTTTTGAGACCTCTTAGTTAGTGACTGATTGGGCAGATGAGTTCTCTGGTCTTCATTTAAAGACGGTAATCAAAGATCCTCAATTTTTTTTTTTTTACTTCAAAGGATTACTTGCAGGTGGATTTTTAGTCTGACTTGAAATTGGTTTGGCTTGCTAAGTCCTCAATACATGCATCATAAACCTAAGGTACATGAAAGTATGATATGGTTCAGATTGTCATCTATAGTGAGTATTGAGCAGCAGTAAGCATACATTTTGACGTCCTCCAGTGTCCAGCACCAGCAGTGAGCAGTCCGATTTGACTCTCCGTACTTTAGCAACTCAAATGTTAAGACTCAAAGTTGAAAGAATGAAAATTGAAATGGGAATGGGAGAGTTCATAATTGAAAGAGTTTCTTGATTGTTGTTATGCCTAATATGCTTTTTAGTTTTTTTTGTTTTTGTTTAATGGTATAGGCCTTTGGGAATTGGGAATGAGTCTTGAGAAATTAGTATATTAATTGGGTTAGGGTATTGAAAAAATAGTATATTAGTTGGGGTTGGGGTTGAGATTTTCAATCTAGGAAATGAGATTAGCTTTTACTTTTTTTAGGGTTTACATGGTTTATAGTCTATTCGGTTAATCGCTGTCTAGCCGGTGTAACCCAATGGTTTAAATGGTTTGATCCGATTTCAATAAACGTTGTCAAATTTCAAACCAGAACCGAACTGATTACTAATTGGCCTCGAGGTTCCGGTGTAAATGGTTTAGTCCGATTTTTATAAACGGTTCTGGTCCAAATGTTGCACCCTTACCTAGGGCTAAGAACAAATTAGAATACTGCCAGGCCAGAGATCAGATGTGATCCCGACTGTCGCTCAAATCACGCAAACATAAACATATTTTTTTGTAAATTTTTTTTTGAAAGATGAAAAGAATTTTGGGGACCAACCCTATTGGAGTCTGGATCAATTGCATGTACTAGAAGAGTTAGACAACAAATGTCCTATAGAGTTAATGGTGCTAACTTCCGTTAGCTAAATAAATTATATTTTTTAATTCTTTTTATTTAGGTAATTGATTTGGTGAATTAGCAATCATGATTTATAAGGTAAATTAATTAATTATAAATAAAACTCTAATGACTTTTAAGGTAAGTAAATTTATTAACAATAAAACTCTAACTACTCACGATTTGATAAAACTCTTAACGATTTTTTAATTTATTTTTTTTAATTATTTTCTTTTATCCATTACTTTCTATTTTAATGGTGAGCAAACTATATTAGTTATTTTTTAATTGAAAAATAAAATCTTTCTTAATCAAAAATCATAATTGAATGTCGAGGAAATTTCTTGATTATCTAATGTTGTGAAACCATTGGGAAAGGAGCATCAATCCAAGGTTCATGATGAAGAAGATGATGTTCCTTCTCTTTGTCATGATTTCCCCAACAGGTTTCCAACTTCATCTTAGGTTTTAGTATAAGAAAATGAAAATAAAATGAAAGAGGAAGGAACATCAATCCAAGGTTCACTATGAAGAAGATGATGTTCCTTCTCTTTGTCATATTTTTTCAATTGGTTTGCAACTTCCTCTTAGGTTTTAGTATAAGAAAATAAAATCAAAATGAAAGGGGAAGTTGAGGAAGAAGACTTGCAATTGACAGAGAAGATGTTCCAGTTTATTCTTAGATTTCATAATTTTGAAATCTCCCAATCTCCTTTTGATTCAATGTTTGTACATGCAGCTGATCCGATCAACAAGTGGGAATTATGATTATCATAATTTATTTTTTCTGGTTTGAATTGATAAAAAAATAAAAATTAAAAAAAGATAAGAAGAAACAATCTAAAAATCATGAGAGATTATCTATCCATTCAAGTATGATTTTCAATTAAGGAAGATTTAATTTTTCAAAGAAAAAATAACCAATCTACCATTTTAGTTAACTTACCTTATTAATAGGTAGTAATGGGAGAAAAAAATGGAATTAAAACAAAGTTATATGAGTTAATGGAAGTCAGCACCATCAACTCCATAAGTTGTTACTCTTCTAGTACGTGCAGCGTAGCTGATCTAAACTCCCCTATTGGATAAGTGGATTCACGATCTAAGCGAGCTCACACTAGTTAGCATGGGATTTGAGACCCTAGTAAAGATTGAATCGTTGGAGTCACCCTACAGAATTCTACAACGGATTCGTTGAGGTTTACCCATAATTCAACCACCCCCATCTTGGGCGATAATGTCAACCATGCCCCATGATGTTATTTTTCTAACAAAAAAAATTTTTAAAATCTATTTTACCCTTATCCCTCCTCTTCTGTAAAGATCTAGCTACTTGCGACAATCCCTATCAAGTTCTGGGAAAAAGATTGTCTCCAGCTCGTCCAGTCATCCAGTCGTGATCGGACAGACTGGAATCACAAGACATGCCCCCCAATGTATTGGTAGACGTGTCATTTGATTCTAGTTCATTCGTTCACGATTGGACAAACTGGAGATGGTCTCAATCCCGAGTTTTGGAGGAAGAGGTTGAAAGAGCTGGTTGGCCTTGAGGGTCTTGCAAATTCTAACTACTGTAAGCGGAAACTTATAAAATTAATCACTCATTGAACTACGCAGAAAGGAAAGAGGGTTGAAAATTAAAACTTATCAGGTATCTGGGGGTGGTGGTGTTCCCAAATTCTTATAGGGATTTGACCTGACAACCGGTTTCCATGAAAAGCGTTGGAAGAACATCTCTCTGTCAATTTTAGTTTTCAGAGAAGGAACAAAAGATTTGTATTTGCTTTATATAAAGACAAAAATAAGACGATGGGGTGTGGTGCACAATGGATACGATTTGACAGCATCCCCTCCACTGTCGTTCCTACCACCACCCTCCTCCTCTTCCAACTCTGAGTACCGCCACTGCTATCTGTTGGGTTGGGTTTTTCTCTTATGTAGAAGATGATCCATTACTTATAAGCCCATAAGAAATAAGTGTCCTTAAGTAACTTTTTCAAATATAGTTGAATTAGGGTTTATCTCTTTAACCCTATTAGAATGAAAAAGGAGAGAAAGAGAGGTTAAGTGAGTTGCTGTCCGCCCAAAATAGAGAAGAGAAGAAAGCTACGAGGTTTCAATCAAGGTGGGTATCGAAAGGTCATCCATGGTCCAATTAAGCTGAAATTTGGACAGTAGATTTGTAACTGAGAGTTCTTCATTCTGAACGGTGCGATTGACAATTGGAGTCTTCTAGATCAGTTCGATAATCAACGTTTTCATCTATTCAGGTGAGATCTCTTTCAATCTTCATCTTAGTATTTGGATTGTTGATGGTGCATTCCTAGAACATGTTGTTCTAGATGTTTTGATGATATATATCAAGATTATTGTGTTCTTGAGGAATGATATTGTATACCTCTAATTTTAACTAGAGAAGACTCTTGTATTCCCATATTGGTGATAGTGAAGAGATTTGAGTGGACTACGGTCCCGTTGTTTTTACTCCTCACATTAGAGAGGTTTTTCATGTAAAAATTTCTTGTGTTATGCGTGTGAATTTTTTGTTTTTAGAATATTATTCTCTATTTGATTATTTCTTATTAGGTTCACTCAAGAGTGGAAAGAGTTTATCACTCCCTTTCCTATCAAGTGGTATCAGAGTTAGGTTGTTATTTGAAGTTTTTTCTTGAGTTGAACAATGTAAACTAATCCAAGTAAAATGGTTATTCTGAATGGTTCAAATTATCATGTTTGAAAAGAAAAAAATAGAGGATCTCTTTTATATAAAAGATTATTATCTACCTGTGTTTGCTAGTGAGAAACCTGAAAATAAAACTGATGATGAATGAAACATATTTCATCGACAAATGTGGGTACATTAGACAGTGGATGGATGATAATGTGTTGAATCATATAAGTGGAGAGACACATGCACTGTAAGACCCGTATTGAACTAACCGGTCTTACCACCTTGTACCAGGTCTACCTATCATGGTCGAGCCAAGTGGACCAAGTGCGTGAAGAAACCACAAGACCAGGTATAAAATTAAACTAAAAAATAGTCAAATATGAGTGTGTAGTCGCATGCCTAAACAGGTATGACCGACCCCACCTCAAAAGAGTCCAACCCATAACTTTTGGTCATGGGGTCGAATGTTTTAGAAAAGGTAGGGTCGACGGATTTTACGATCCCACCTCCGACCCTATGAACCCAGTCAGAACCAGAAATTAGGAAACCTTCCTAATTCGAAGTGGGTCTTTCCTAAACTCATTGGGGCTTATTATGGAGATTTTTTCTCTATAAATAGGACGTCCCTTAGCCTCTTTCACTCCTTTAGAACCCTAATTGAAAGTAAGAGAACGAGAAGAAAAGGAAGAGAAGGAAAATCTAAGAAGAAGACCAAGGAAGAGGAAAGTTCAGAGAAAACTCTGAATCTCAGCAAACCTAAGGTATGAATATATTCTCCATAATTGATTAAAAGCCTACAATAATTATGAAGAAGGTAGGATTAGGAAAAACCCAAATCATCCATTCATGGACAAATTTCAAGAGAATCTATGGAGAAAATCATTGTGGACAATGGATAGTGTGTAAAAATTATAGTTTTGAGCCATAGAACAATCATAGGAAGGACCATGAAGATAAGTCAAAGGATTTCAACATGAAGGAATGGACTTAAGAGTGAAAGGTCAACCATAACACGTGTGGTCGTATGTAGGGTTGCATGATATCCGACCCTACGAGACCTACATGTTAAACCACATGCCCTCGGGAGGTTTCTAGGGAGGGTGTGGTCGCACGTAGGGTCGAAATATGTTCGACCCCACCTGTGACCCTACACCCTGTGGTTGCAGAAACTGAGACCCCATGTGCTACCCCACCTGCGACCCCTCAGCTTCTGTTAGTCTAAACTTATGGAAATTAATTCTAATTAAAATCTATCAACTTGATTAGGTTTTCAAGTGATTTAAAAGTGATTCATAAAGCTTGAACGAGGATTTACTAGCAATCAAAGGTGAGGGAACAAGACCTAAACTAATTGATTAATAATAAATTATTTTTATTTATTGAGTCTGATACCATGAATGATTCTATGCTTGTATGCGTGTAATGTGCATTTAACATGTCATCCAATATTCTTGCTATTACTGTTCATGCATATTTAATTTTGTTTATTTATAACATGATGATGATGATGATGTTAGGAATAGGCATGTGAATCAATGTGTGTGGTTAGTGAACTTGATGCGAGTGGAGCATCAAGGGGAGGACGTGACACTGTGGTTCATCCTGGTCACCAGACTCTAGCTCTATCTCTACTCAAGTCTTGTCCACTGACATCGTCGTATCGCTATTACTTTAATAGAACTATTACGTCGTAGGGCATCTGGGGAGGTGGTCTCGGACCGTGTAGTCTCTGACTCTGTCGGGGGGCCTTATCTCTATCTCTATGGACGTATTGAAGGATGCTGGGGTGAGGCCTTAGATATACTATTTGACATTAGGATTGGTTAGTTGCGAGCCTAGTTTACAAGCCCTTGCCAATAGGGGCTTACGTGTTAGTATGGGTAAGGCATCAGGGGAAGTGTGATGCGGTGCGGTCCTAAGCATTTTAGCTCTATCCCTATTCCATGGTGGGTGCATGTGGAACGACAATGATGTTTGATCCATTGGACAGCTTCACACACTCGTGTATAGAGGTGCGATGTCACCAATCCTTTCTATTACACATTGTAAACTTATGAACCAGACCAAAGATATGAATTGAAAGTATGCATATGTTTGTTGTATTATTTTGCTTGCTCACTGAGCCGTGATGTGTGCTCACCTTTTCGACGTCAAATATTTTTAGTTGATGATGCAGGTATCACAGTAGAAGACTATATGAATGCTCCGATATACGGACATGCTGCGGCGTCGGATGCAGAAGTTATGATGGAGTCGCATGATTCATCATGCGTCTTCGATTAGATTTATATTTGAATTATTCAAACGATGTAATTGATTAATTTATTTTATTTTATGTCTTGGTCAATTGAAGATAATTGGATAATTTATTTATGTTATCATTGTTAGACTCTCAGTTCATTAGTATAAAGACTTTCGCTATTGTTCATTTACTCTGATTATGGTTGTGGATGTGTATGATTTAAGCAAATGGACACAACCTATTCAAGATCCTGATTGAACCGTTGGTTTATTGACAATTCATCACACTATTCTGGTTGGTACAGAATTGGGGTGTGACATGCACACACTCTTTGGACCAAGCTTGAACAATTGTATGCTAGGAAGACAGGGAATAATAAATTATTTTTGATTAAACTATTGATAGCCTTAAGGTATCAAGATGGAATTTCAATGACAGATCACTTGAACTCATTTCAAGTAATCATCAATCAGTTGTCCTCGATGGGTATCAAATTTGATGAAGAGATACAGGGATTATAGCTTCTTGGTACTTTATCGGACTCATGGAAGACGTTTAGAACGTCATTATCAAACTCAGCTCCAGATGGTGTATTCTCAATGGATTTGGCTAAAAGCACTGTTTTAAATGAAGAGATGAGAAGAAAGTCACAAGGTTCTTCTTCACGATCAGATGCTTTGGTCATTGAAAACAAGAGGAGGAATAAGTGCCGTGGTCTGAAGAATAGAGACAAAAGCAGAGGCAAACCCAATAAATTTGTAAATGTTGAGTGTCATTACTGTAGTCTAAAGGGCCACACCAAGATGTATTGTCGAAAGCTAAAAAGAGATAATAAAAAAGAAAAAAGGTAAAGAAAAGAAGAAAGATGATGAAAGTGATGATGAGCGAGTTGTCACCACTTCTGAGGAATTTCTTACTGTCTATGATAGTGATGTAGTTAATCTTATAAGCCATAAGACAAGTTGGGTGATTGACAGTGGTACTTCCATTCATGCTATATCTATTTTACATCTTACACACCGTGTTGTAAGGATGGGCAATGATGGTTTGGCCAAAGTTGTTGGCGTTAGAGATGTTTGTTTGGAAACCTATATTAGCATAAGATTAATTCTTAAGGATGTGAAACATATTCCTAATATCCGTTTGAATTTAATTTCTATAGGCAGACTTGATAATGAAGGTTTTTGTAATACCTTCTGTGAAGGTCAATGGAAGCTTACTAAAGGTGTTATGGTTGTAGCAAGAAGTAAAAAATGCTCAACATTGTATTTGTTGCAAGCAAAACTCTCTATGGACATTGTTAATGCAGTTGACAATGCAGGTACAACTGAATTGTTGCACAAGAGACTTGGTCACATAAGTGAGAAGGGAATGATACTGTTGTCCAAGAATAAACTCCTATCTAGAATGAAGAATACACATTTGAAAAAGTGGACGCATTGCTTGGCAGGGAAGCAGAACAGAGTCTCCTTCAAGAGTCCCCCTTCTTCAAGAAAATCAAATGTACTTGATTTGGTGCATTCTGATGTGTGCAGTCTTATGAAGACAATAACACTTGGTGGTTCTCTCTATTTTGTAATATTTATTGATGATCTCTCAAGGAAGTTATGTGTTTATACCTCGAAGACAAATGATCAAGTGCTAAATGTATTTAAGCAATTTCAGGCTTCAGTTGAGAGGTAGAGTGATAAGAAATTAAAATTCATTCGCACATATAATGGGGGAGAATATACAGGATCATTTGATGATTACTGCAAGGAACAGGGTATTCGACATCAAAAGACACCTCTAAAAACTCCTCAGCTGAATGGTTTGACAGAGAGAATGAATATGACACTGGTAGAGAGGGTCAGATGCGTACTTTCACAAGCAGGGCTACCAAGATCCTTTTGGGGTGAGGCTTTGAGTACAGTTGTACACTTATTGAATATGTTACCATGTGTTCCTCTATAATATGATGTGCCAAATAAAGTTTGAACAGGTAAGGATATTTTCTATGATCATCTGCGTGTCTTTGGATACAAGACATTTGTGCATATTCCCTAAGATCAGAGGTCTAAACTTGATGTCAAGACACGACAGTGTGTATTTGTGGGTTATGATCAAGATGAGTTTGACTACAGATTTTATGATCCGATTGCGGAGAAAATTATCAGAAGCTAAGATGTTGTGTTTATGGAAGACCAGACCATACAAGATATTGATAAGACAGAGAAAACAATGTCTCAACATAGTGATGATTTGATTGACTTGGATCCAGTCCTTCCAAAATAGATTCTTGAACAAGTTGGAGATGTGGATCAGAATGATCAACATGATACAAGTGATACTAATATTCCCATACAGGTTGAGATAGATCATGATTCTTATGAGCAGCTATCAGTACTAGAATTTCCACCACATGTTCCAATCAGAAGGTCTACCAGAGATAGACAACCTTCCATACGGTATTCTATAAATGAATACGTATTATTAACTAATGGGGGAGAACCCGAGTTCTTTGAAGAAGCCATGGAAGATGAACACAAGTACAAATGGGTTGAAGCAATGCAAGATGAGATGAAGTCATTGCATGAAAATCACACTTTTGACTTAGTAAAGTTGTCTAAGGGCAAGAGAGCTTTGAAAAACAAGTGGGTGTATAGAATGAAGCATGAAGAACACACTCCACATCCAAGGTACAAAGCTAGATTGGTGGTCAAGGGATTCCATCAAAGGAAAGGCATTGACTTTGATGAGATCTTCGTTCTAGTTGTAAAGATTTCATCTATTCGGGTGGTTCTTGGTTTAGCAGCTAGTTTTGACTTAGAGGTCGATCAAATGGATGTGAAAACTGCATTCCTTCATGGTGAATTGGAGGAAGAGATCTACATGGAACAACCAGAGGGTTTTGAGGTAAAGGAAAAAGATGAACATGTATGCAGGCTAAAGAAAGTCTTTATGGCTTGAAACAAGCACCGAGACAATGGTATAAGAAGTTTGACTCAATTGTGGGGGAGCAAGGCTATAGAAAAACTACTTCTGTTTTTGTTCAAAAATTCTCTGATGATGATTTTGTTATCTTTTTGCTTTATATAGATGACATGTTAATTGTTGACAAGAATGCTTTAAGGATTGACGAGTTAGAGAAACAATTGAGCATGTCTTTTGCCATGAAAGACTTGGGAAAAGCAAAACAAATTCTTGGCATCAAAATCATTAGAGAGAAGAATGCCAAAAAATTATGGTTGTCTCAAGAGAAGTACATAGAAAAAGTACTTCAAAGATTTGAGATGGACAAAGCTAAAGTGGTTGGCTCTCCTCTTGCTACTTACTTTATATTAAGTACTAAGCAGAGCCCGTCTACTGACGAAGAGAAGGAAAACATGGAAAGATTTTCATATGCTTCAGCAGTGGGAAGTTTGATGTACGCAATGGTTTGCACAAGGTCAGACATAACACATGCAGTTAGCACCGTTAGTCGTTTCCTCTCAAATCCAGGAAGAGAGCATTGAAATGCAGTTAAGTGGATTATGAGGTATCTTAGGGGAACGTCTGATTTGAAATTATGTTTTGGAAGTGAAAAACCTTTCTTGATTGGCTACATAGATTCAGATATGGCTGGAGATGTTGACTCATAAGTCTACTTCGGGTTATCTGATAACTTTCTCAGGAGGAGCTGTGGCTTAGCAATCAAGATTACAGAAATATGTTGTTCTTTCTACTACCGATGCAGAGTACATTGCAGCAACAGAAGCTTACAAAGAGTTGCTATGGATGAAGAAGTTTTTGCAAGAGCTTCGCTTCAAGCAAGAAAAGTATGTGTTATTCTGTAATAGTTAGAGTGCTATCCACCTTTGTAAGAATTCTATTTTTCACTCTAGATCAAAACATATTGATGTGAGAGATCATTGGATTAGAGATGTTTTGAATTCTAAGTTGCTAGAGATTGAGAAAATTCATACCAACCATAATGGATCAGATATGTTGACAAAGGCTTTACCAAGAGAGAAGCTTGAGATTTATTGTTTGATCGCTGATATGATGGATTCCTCCACATAGTCGGGAGGGGGAGATTTGTTGGGTTGGGTTTCCCTCTTATGTCGAGGATGACCCATTACTTATAAGCCCATAAGGAATACGGGTTCTTAAGTAACTTTTTCAAATATAGTTGAATTAGGTTTTTATCTCTTTAACCCTATTAAAATGAAACAAGGAGAGAAAGAGAAGTTAAGTGAGTTGTTGTCCGCCCAAAACAGAGAATAGAAGAAAGCTGTGAGGTTTCAATCAAGGTGAGGATCGGAAGGTCTTTCGTGGTTTGATTGAGCTGAAATTTGGACAGTAGATTCGTAACTGGGAGTTCTTCATTCTGAACGGTGCGATTGACGATTGGAGTCTTCTAGATTAGTCCGATAATCAATGTTTTCACCTATTCGGATGAGATCTCTTTCAATCTTCATCTTTGTATTTGGGTTGTTGATGGTGTATTCCTAGAACATTTTGTTCTAGATGTTTTGATGATATATGCCGAGATAACTGTGTTCTTGAGGAATGATATTGTATATTCCTCTAGTTCTAACTAGAGAAGACTCTTGTATTCCCATATTGGTGATAGTGAAGATATTTGAGTGGACTACAGTCCCGTGGTTTTTACTCTTCACATTGGGGAGGTTTTCCACATAAAAATTCATTGTGTTATGTGTGTGGATTTTTTGTTCTTGGAATATTATTCTCTATTTGATTATTTCCTCTTAGGTTCACTCAAGAATGGAAATAGTTTATCACTCCCTTTCCTATCACTGTTGCCACCAAATTCTAGTTCCGGTAGCCCTTAATAGTAGATAACAGATCAAAAACAAAGATGGGAAACGGGATTTGGCAGCAATATGCAGTTTTGTCAGTCACTGCTACTGCTTGGTCCTCTTGTGCACCACCGTGGCACTCATCCTTAGCCTGCGCTAATACCTGCTAGAGATGGCTTTGAAGCGTGTTGGCTGTGGCTTTGTTTGTTTGTGCCAATTCTCTCCATATCTAATTCTCTAAAAATAGACTTTTCACTCTTTCTTCAATAACCCAATTCAATTTCCCCATTTTGTCGATCTCTTCTTCTTTGGCTTTGAAGAGCGTTGGCTGTGTTTTGCAGATGCCCAGGAGTTGGAGCAGGTTAGCCTTAGATCTCTGGAAAATAATTCAGGGTTCGCGTAAAACAGGGGAACAAGCCTTGGGGGCATCAGGGAAGGGTCTTAGTGATCACTGCTGCAGAGGGTCGTTGGGTTTTAGGGTGATCGGTAGTAGTGATGGGGGTGGGTAAAATGAGTCCTTCATCGGAACTCCTCCCTAAGCAGAGTTTTGATTGGAGACGATGGATAGTCCAAGAAAGAGATAAAATGAGTGGGGTCAGGGGTGATATTATCATTAAAATCAAAAGTGATGACACATCTCATCACTTAACAGACTGATAGGTTATGATTGATAGTTTTTTTTTTTTTTTAAATTAAGTGAGTTGGTTGATATTATTGTCAAAGATAGGGGTGATTGAAATATGGGTATTTTCCCAAAAAGGTTAACCTCACCAATGTACATTAAAATGTGAAAGTCTAATATATTGACTTGACAACATGGTTCAGAGTTTCGGTCGAAACATCTCAGTTTTGACAAAAAAAAAGGTACGAACCATGATGTCGGTATGTTTTTTACATAAATTCGGTTTGAATTTATGGTTTCGTCTATAATTTCGGTCTAAAATCATGATTCGATAGAGATTTTAATGAAACTGGCTTGAACAAATACAAACCATATTCGAAATTAGGGATTTCACATCTCAATTTCCCGATCTCCTTCTCAACCGAGTTGCAGAAGCTGAAACAGGTTAGTTTCCTTCAATATCTCCTTCTACCTTCATTCTTCTTCATTGTTTATTGGTTTCTTCAAATTTGCAATCACAAAACTGTTCTACCATCTTACATGGTCATAACGAATCTCTTCACTTGACTAAGGTTAAGAACTCATCAAAAGAAAAGGTTTTGATGCGTTTTTTTGTATGGGGTCAAGGTTCAGACCATATTTGTCTATAACATCTTAGCAGCAGCTTCATCCCTCAACTGCTAATGTTATCTCTGTTTGTTAGCTAATTTTATACAGCTATATTCAAATTGGTTTAAATTGACTGTATAGAAAAAACTGATAAACACTTCAGAACTTGGCTTTCAAAGATAAAAAAATTTACATTGGAGAATAAAACAAGGTGCATGGTCTTGATGGTTTAGTTTGTATCTGAACAGCTTATCCTTATAAAATCCAAAACATTAGGATAGAAACTCATGTAATAATTTGCAGAAAATTATGAGTAGTTAGATTCCCAAGATGGCACTACAATTATTTAACTTCTTGGTGAGATACGGTTTTCATGTAGAATAGACTAGTTGGCAAAAGTTTGTGGATTTAACCACATATTTGAAGTCCATTCCCTTTTATATGAGTTTCCTTTCTCTTATTCAAATTCAGATCCATCAGTGTATAGTATTATAAACTAGGAAGGGCCCGTGAGTTTTGATCAAGTTCCAGTGGTTCTTGTATGCTGATTGGAATAAAGTGGAGATACCAGTATATTTGTAAATATGGTGAAGTTTTACTTTTGTATGACCAGTGGATAGCTGTTCCAGTTTCTAAGCTGTCATTTAATAGGTCCATTTTTAATGGCCTCTGTTTAGAGCTGCCGATATAATACAATGGGACTTAATAGGTCCTACTAAAATTTAATTCCCTGAATCCCGGATCTCAGTTAATTGACCATTGAGGGGTCTGCTTACTAGAAAGAGTAAATATTGAATTAATGATCATATCGCAGCTCCTGGAACAGCCAAAATTTAAGTTAACACATGGGATTCTTGGTGTGAGGTGTTCCAGTCGTGGTAATGTGGTGGGCTTATTCACAATCAATCTTTTTCTTCTTCTATACATATGGTAATGGTTCCTATATCTCAGTTTTGTTGCTTGTCTTAGTTCTCTCCCTTTTCTTCCTTCTTCTAGACATATTACAATGTTTTAATAAGTATGGATGCTATCCAACCTTATGAATAACTAGATGATTGTTCCCCTTAGATGGCAGCTGGCACACAGAAAATTTTGTCCCACTTCAGAAATTTGATAACATTCCAGTTTGCAGGTTTTCCCTATACCTTGAGTTCAGGTTAATCAAAATCTACTGTTAAATATTAGTTTTAAATTCTGAATTTTTTGTGCATAGTTATTCTCCTGTCTAGATTATTAATCAGGACTGTTTTTGCATTACATAGACCTTGTGAAGGCAAAGGGGATAATGGATGAGCAAATCATCTATGTTGCAGTTTGAGGGTGTCAAAAGTTTATGTACGTGGATGATGCTTCTAGAGCATTTATTTTGCACTTTATATTACTTTATATTCTGTAGTTTTCATGAATGGTAGGCCCTCTAATATGTAATGGTCTATTTATTTATCGTTGTTCAGTTAGTCTGAGTGTTTGATATTATCTGACTGACTGAGTGTGATATTATCTGACTTCATACAGTTGGATTACTAATTAGGAATTCAGTTAACTTTAACTTCTGATAGTATATTGATAAGGCAAAGCTTTTCTCTTGAGTAACATGTTAATTTCATCTTTATATGTTCTCTGTAAGTGGAGTTTCATTAATGGTTATAGATACAAAATTATAAAAGTTGAGTTTTGAAAAGTGGAGATATGATTTGTGAATTATTATACCTATGTAAATGAAAATGATTTTTTTTTTTGAGTTTTAATGAATGAAGAAGATGGCTCATTTTTTCTTTTATTCATTTTTTATCTTTCTGAAAAGTAAAAATTTCTTGCCAATTGTGAAATCTTTCATATTTATATTTTATGCCATCTCCTGATTACTTAAAGCACCATTTTGCCTTGAAAACTTTCCCACACCTTCAAGCCCTTCTCTTTGTGGTTTCATCACCCCCACACATCTCTCAATGGCCAACATACACCTTCAAGCCTTTCTCTTTGTGGTGCAGGTGGTGATGGTGGTAGTAAAAGTGCAACATTAAGGGAGATGGAATATGACATGGAGAGGCAGCTCGAGCCACAGCCAGATCCCATCAGATTCATAGGGAAGAGTCAGTATCCTGGTTCCACACAGTATGAGGACCATGGTGCATGCACTTGTAGAGGATAGCTGGTTTCACATTATGACGTGGGATACGTATGTGATGCAATCAAAGAACCGTTATTAGCAACAGCAATGGTATCAGGGTAGGGAATTAGATGCGCCTAGGCACTCGTCTTGGATTTGATTTATTTTGGTGGACTTCTTTATTTTGTGTAATCTGAATATTAAAGTTAGCGTTTTGGATGTTTTTAAACATTAAAATTTGTTTCTTCTTTAGTTTTAAATTTATTGTCCTTTCAATGTTTGCATAAGTTACTGTGTTATAGTGTCGATACAGAATTACCATTTATAATGTTGTTTTTGTACAAATGATTCAGTGGATATATTATAGAGGTAAAAATTGCATTACATAACAAAATTGAACTCAAAAAACACGTTTTATAGCTACCAAAACCACATCCAAAACTTTTTTTTTTAGTCATGTTTCTCTGAAATTTCAGTTTCTGGCCTGGTTGAAACCAAGCACGAACCGAAAATACGATCCTTGCTTGACAAGAAGGTCAATCCGATCATACAAAATTAGAGAATAGTTCACGTGCATATACTTGTATCGTTCTTAGGATTCCATACGTATGCAATGGGTCCCATACTTGAAAAGTGGGTTCCACACCACATTGACGGGGATGAAGATCCCAAATAAGGATACAAGTACATGTAGGTTAAGGAAATCAAAAGGTGGACAACATCCAAGGTCTCAAATGATTTGTTTCCTTGGTCTCAAATGATTTGTTTCCTTTTACTTTTTTGCCCATATAGTAATTGCATAGTTGTTTGGTTAATTAGTGTAATTTTTGTCATCTCACATGTCTATTCAAAAAGCTGTGCAATGACAACCCTTAACAATGATATAACGATGAATTATTTTCAAAAAAATATTGAATGTTTACTTTTTTTCCTTTACTAAAAAAACTTTTAAGAATAAAACAAAGGGTACTTAAAAGAAAGACACTAATAAAGATGTACATGGATCGAATTCAAATCAGATACACCACTATCTGAATTCGAATCCTTTTACCAACTACATTATCTGAATATGATTCGAAATCTGCAGGATGTATAAAAAAAATTTTGAATTTGAATTTTAACCTAATATGCGGTTAAAATCTGATTCGAATCCGGAAAAATGGAATTAGAATATCAATTGCAAGGAAAATAAGAGAAAACCCCCACTTAAAACAAATGTATTGCTTATCCTAAGAAAATAAGAGACAAAACTATAAATGACTCTATACACATTAAGGTCATATGCGTCTTATACATTAAAACCAAAGGTTATATGCGTCTTAACACTAGACTAAGCGGAACGAAAATAATCCGGTCCATTTTACTGGTATCCAAATTTGCATCCAAATCAAACCCCAGCTATCTGAATCCGAACATTCACATTTGGATTCCCCCAAACGGATGTGAATTTGAATCATATCCAAATTTTCAGCTATCCATTTATATACTTAGACACAGGTAATTAAAAGAAATGTCATTCATACAGTCCAAGTAACCATATTAAGTCAAGAGTTTATCTATACAATAACTAAATTTACAAGAGACTTAGTAATTAAAGATAAAAGTTATTTGATGATATAATGGAGTATTTATAGTTTAATTTAGGATTAGAGCAGCATAGAGGAGTTGGTTCCATGTATCAGGAACACCTGCAAGACACCAATGAGTACAGTCCATGCCTCCACGAGTACCATCTGTGTAAAATGATGGGTGACCATCTTTTCTTAACTGTGAGAGCATCGTTATATCTAGCAAATACACAGGTTTGGTCATATTCCTCAACAAATTCTCCACCGCAGCCCTTGGCTTAGAAAACCCTGTTAGGTGGCTTGAGGTGTTTAATGGATAAGTTTGTCCAGCACAGTTCTCATGTGGTTCACCCCATTCACTTCCACTGATCAATCATTGCACACACACAAACTTGTCAATAAGATTGTTCCAACATTCAATTGTGATTTGTAAAAAAATCAAATTACGTCCATCAAATGGAAAAGATCATCTCCAACCGTCTAGTCTGCGTAATTGTTCTTCGGAGATGTATTTGTGTGTGTGCCTAAAACGGACAAGTCCCATCAAGTGGCCTATGAAATGTCCAAAAACCTAGAATTTGACAGGGGATCTGTTTCCATCAATTCCGAGTATTCAAATCCTCTTCTGCGGTCTTGCCGCCTGCCAAGGGCCGGATTTCAGCCGGCCCACCCCCCAATGTATTGGCAGGCGGCCAGACTGAACCCAAGTCCTTGGATCAGCGACAGGAACCTCCTGCCGCAGGAGGCGATTTGGATCCCAATTCCGACTTGAATCCGGTCAGAAGTGATCAGAACCCTAGAAATTGGAATTGGGAAAAAGTAATGGTTTGTAATTTTTTGATTAAAAAAACTTGTAGATCTTGTTGCAAGAGGTAAATTTAATTTATTTTTTGTTGTTTTAATGACTAAAATAGTTGTTTAAGAATGAAGATCAAAGAGCAGCATGTCTCTAACACTGCTTCACATGTTATAGAGATTGATACCTCAAGCAAAAATTCCCAGGTTTGGATCCTCTCTTGCCCTTGCATGGATTCTAATCGTGATTAAGCAGTTAGGGTTCATTTTGTGCAAATACTAATACATCGGTATATATTCACATCGGATGAACTCCAGTTGCTGGATCATTGTTAGAGGAATTGGACAACAGGAGAAGATCTTTTTCAAAATTCCTCTCATCTACGAAGTGGCCCATAATACCTTTATTTATGAATTTCCCATTCTAACCCCCTTTTTGTTTGAGGTGTCAAAACCTCTTTGACACAAGTTGGTTTCATAGAGACAGACCCATTCCTAAATAGCTAGGTTGCACAAATCGGCATGAATCATAATCGGATATCCGATTCCTGAAATTATGGGCCAATGAATTTGAACAAGGACTGGGCCTATTAAAGATCACTGAATGCATACTGCATATACTTGTATCTTACTTGAGATTTCATTTGATGTGGTGTGGGATCCATATCTAAATTGTAAGATCTATTGGATATAAACAAACGATGATAAAATTCCAAGAAAGATAAAAATACATGCAGGTGAACTATCTCTCTCTCTCTCTCTCTCTCTAGATATATATATATATATATATGAGGTTCTATTTCATACCTGTAGTGGGAAGGAGAAATTCCTTGAAAGAAGA
Organism: Protea cynaroides; assembly: GCA_028583415.1. NCBI lineage: Eukaryota > Viridiplantae > Streptophyta > Magnoliopsida > Proteales > Proteaceae > Protea > Protea cynaroides. The sequence goes on along the minus strand of CM053265.1, from coordinate 72,276,029 downwards.
CTTGGGTGTTGGAAGGATCAACATTGGACTCCACCCACTGGGCCCAAGTCTTCAGGGCCATCTCAAAAGCCTCTTGACGATTCATATCTGTAAATAATCTGTTTCCTGTTTTAAGGTACTTCCACCTGCAATGGCAATACATCAAATATAAGCATTTGGGCTCAGCTTTAAGCTAGAAAACTAGCTGGGTTAGTGGGCCCCAGGTCAAATGGTAAAATTATTGAACCCTAAACCTGCAACTACACTGTTAAGAATGGTCTTACTGCTGCTGAGCACCCTTGTAATTCCACCAATGCCAGGTATTGAAGATCAGAGTATCAACACCTTTCCACACATCACCACCCTTGATTGAGTCTAGATTCAGAACCGGTTCACCTTTTTCGTGTACAAGATCGACCAGAAACGCATTTCGGGAGAGCATAATTGAAATTCCATAATCCTAGAGAGATGAAATTATGGGATAATATCACTATTAAGAATCTAATACCAAGAACAAAGTAGGGGAACTGCAGAACTAGGCCCAACAGTTAAATATGAACTGGTATTCCTTAGACCCACCGGCATTGTGAAGGTAAAGAGGGAACCCTTTCGGACTAATGTGTAAGAGGAGTTTGGAACTGTTGCATGAACCATGCACGTCAGTGATTGCCATTGGTTGTAACTTAGAGAGTCCCCCACAAACATTATTCTTTTGCCTCTAAATCTCCTCAAGAAATCGTGGCCATCAAAACTGCATGCATTACAAACTAGTAAGATTCATGAAATTCTGGGTTTTTAATAAATGTCTGTCATTCAATCATCCATTAGATATGATTTCATGCAGAATTAACTCACTGCATTACAGAACAAAGAATAAAACTAGAATCATGGTTGGTTGAAGAAAAAAAGAAGTAAGAAATTATTTACCTGGGTAAGCTGCAAGCATTAGGATTCCATCTGTAATGGAGGTAAAGCTGATCAGGTCTACCATTGGACTCGCAGTTGAATTCTGTAGGGATGAAAGGACAGTTTGAAGGATGGTAGAGAGGATAAGACTGGTTGTCGAAAACCCAAGTCCCTATGAAAAGATTACATCTGGGTTCTATGTTGCTGTGATTTTCTCCATTAGCATGATGAATGAGAGACATCAGAAGAGCAAAAAGAGCATTGAAAAGATGAGATCTGATGAAACCCATCTGGGATTTTGATCTCAACTAAGCTTAAACCTGAAAGCAGTGAAAATTTTAATGGGAATGTAACTGTTACGGTTTTCCTTTTAATGTTGATAGAGGTGGACCTCCAAAAATTGAGTTCTTTTAGTTCACAGATCTGTAACTTTACGCTCCAGGATTGGATTATAGAGATTTATGTTGCCTTTTTTGACTCTAGTTTAGGGTAACCGTTCCCTCCTTTTCCCCCTCAATTTTAGGGACGCAATTTAATCCTTAAAGCCATAAATTTCATTGAAAAAAAATAAAAAAATAAAAAACCCCGAATTTGATTTGCTCCAGAAATTATGAGTACAAGAGCTGCTGAAGTGGTATGCTTCGATGCCTAAGTCAGAACGGAGTAACTAACAATAAAAGGAAGTGACACTATCAAGAAAGAGAATAAGTGTGGTATGAGAGTATGATATAATCTTTGATAAGAATACCCATTTATAAGGATGGCACATGGGTCCCACATGCTTTGTAGTGCAGCTCCGGGATTCCTGAAGACGATTATGCCCCCGGCACCCAGGCTTGTTATTGTTATTGGATGTACCCTTGATGATTATGCGTTGAAAGTCAAGGAGGATGATGTGAAACATGACAGCTTAATAATCATGGTTTCCTCAATTCTTCTCCGTTAGTCCTACATTTAAGTAAATCTAGGCATTCTAGTGCACGAGGCTCCTACTATTGTAGGATTTGGGAAGGTTAGAATGTACGCAATTTTATCTTCACAACATGGAAATGTTGTTTTGTGTTTTGAATCTATGATCACCAGATTTCAATGTGACAATCTTACCGTCACATCAAGGCTCGCCTTCTAGATATGCTATATATATATATAGCATTAAAATAGAAAATACAACCATGGGATTCAGTACGAAGAAATAGGATTTGATTTTTCACTACGCTTACCATGACAGTTTTTTCTTATCTAGTATTTTATAAGACGGAAATATTGTTTCCGTTGTGGATTATCATTTTCCGCGACGGGATAATCTTTTCCGTTGCTGTATATTTTTTATTTAAGAAGGCGGGATTTGTGTTTGTTCTTTGCGGGTATCCTTAATCCCCTCTCGCTCCAGATTTTTCCCAAACCCTAACTGTTTCTCTCTGATCGCCGTCCCCCAACGCTAACTCAAGTGCTTGGTGAAAAAATAGGGTTTAACGTCACAGTTCAGTCGAAGTCTGCCATGGTTGTCTCTGTTCTCAACTGAGCTCTGAGAATTGAATAAAGCGTGTAGCTTTAAAGAGGTATGTAATCTGTGTTTTGCAGTGATTGATGGTTCTCTTGTATGAAGGATTAATTTCTCATTTTCTTCATCTGATTGAAATCTTATTTGTCTGAAGATGGGAGAAATTTGAGGGAGAGTAATTGGAGAGTTTATTTTTATAATTTAAACCTAAAAAGACTGAAATTAAAAATAAAAAAAAAATCCCATCCCATTTTTATTTCCACGATCTTCTGCTACTCATCCAACGCCAGGGCAGTGGGAATTGCATTGTTTGAAATTCCAACTCCCCATCTCTCTCTCTCTACCAAGGAGTACGGTAGCGAGGGCTTGTCGCTACTTGGTTATCACGGCAGTGGGACTTACAGGGTTTGAAAGTCGCTGAATGTTTGAGGTTATTGGCAGATTGGGTTTCAGTGTTTACTGAGTTGAAAGATTTGCATTCGAGTCTGTGTTATCTGATTTTTTTCCTCCCCCAACTTGTCGGTCTGATCGGATCCACACACAAAGCCCCCCCCCCCAACCCCCCTCCTTTTTTTTTTTGGGTTTTACGGTACTGAAGTCATTTCCAATATAGGCTTCATTCCCGTTAATGGATATTTCTGACTGAACTCATGGACGTAGAAGAAAGATTCTTCAAAGCCCTAACATGCGGCACTTGGACGGTCTTCCATTTCTCCCGCTTCACAAATCTCTCATCTCCTCTCTCATCTATGAATGTTATTGTTTGCTCCTAAAAATTCGAGGTGCACTCTCATAGCCCTTGCTCTTGGCTGATCTTTCCAAATTTTCATTTTGGCTTCCTTTAGATTTCCTTCTTGTTTTAAAAAGAAAATAAAAATCAAAGGTAGCTTGTTATACAATTACACCAACAGCACAAATCAATACTAAGTCAAATCTGGGAGTGAAAAAGCCGGAGTGTATTGGCAATCTAGGGCTCCCAACTTTTTGTGTTTGGCTTGTAGTCTTTTCCTGCAATTATTTTCTGCTTTGGGCCATTGGCTGATTTAGTTGCAGTGGTTCATTTGCTTGTTGATGGTGAAGTATTTGGGTGGTTTATCTTAAAGACAAATAGTGCACTTTGTACTCTGTTCAATGTTGGAATTTTGAAAGGCCAATGCTGGAATAGAGATAGAAGCTTGCTTTATTAGAGGATTTAGGAAAGAAGTTTTTCATAGGGTAGTTTGGGTAATTTCAGATGGGAGCTTGCACTATTTTGCTTCTTTTCGTTACACTTTGTTGAATGATGTACGTATCTGCTGTATTTTGAATATATGCCCTTTTTTGCTCCCAACATATTAAATAGGAACTAAGTGAAGACGTATTAAACATGTACTGTGTTATTATCTTTTTTATTCCAAATTGTGGGGTACAATGTTAGCTTCTTACAGTCTTTATAGCATTCTAAAATAAAGTCTCATAAGCAACAACTGAAAATAGAAACTTATAATGAAAACTAGATCAAATCTTCCTAAAACAAAAGGAGAACTGAAATTAAAATTAAATAAAATCTAAAACCCATAATAGAAACTAAGCTATAGGAAAATTTGTTTGTGTAGGAGGGGAGGGAGAGGGGGAGGGACTAATCAATGCGACATGGGGCTGAATCTGAGTGGATTATGGCAGCAAGACAACTTTGCCACTTACATGAAAATAAAAAATGAATGGAAGTAGAAACAACAAATAGTAGCTTGCGGCTGGAATGCTTGGGCCGCACTCAAACCAGTATAGAACCTATTGGGCCCTAGATGCAGGTGGCTTGACTTGGAGCACACTCCAATAGATAGCTTGCAAGCTGCCCCATTGGGTCCATGTCCATTGTTCACATGAACAATACTACTCCAAGGGTATGCTAGATGGATGTTGGTTTTTGATTTATCAACACAAAGATCATTCCCAGTTCCGAGCATTCCGTAATCTGATTTTTTTTTCCAAATTTAAAAACAAAATTTCAATTATTAATGGGTAATTTTCATTTCTAAGTTTTAAAATAGGTTCTATTGCTGATATTACTTACCAGCTTCATTATCAGCAGATGTTTACTTGTATGGTGTTTTATTTTTAGCAGTTACGTGTTAAAACTATGTCTAGGAGTTGGGTTGGAGGTTCAAGGGATCCATCTTTCAGGTTGTCATCACAATACAGACAAGAGGTCAACAAATTTATAGAATATGCATTTTCTAACGCGTCGTGCAAAGGGGGTCGGATTTTATGCCCATGTGCAAAGTGTATAAATCAACAATGGAGGACTGCAGATGAAGTGTTAAAACATCTGATTTGTGATGGATTTCTATGGAATTATACATACTGGAATTACCATGGAGAAGGTTCATTTTCTTCTACACTTCATCGCGATAACATTGTGGAGAGAGATGAAGGTGAGAGACATGATACACACACCATGTTAAATCTCCCATTGATATACAAAACCTGGTGGGACATGCCTGAGCAACATATGGAAGATGGTTGGGTAAATAGAAAGGTAATATATTCTTCAATGAATTTAAGAACTGTCCATTGGGTATACAAGACTTGAAATTTACTTCTTTTGGGTTTTCCTTTTTTTATTTTTGCAGGGAAATTTTGATATTTCTGAAAGAAACAAGGAATGGGTTTTAGGAAGGCTCAATGCTAGATGGAGGGATTACAAGCATACTTTGAAACTCGAGTACTATGACAAGTATGATTCTATCGAAGACAGAAAGGCAAACATTGATGTTTCAAAGATGCCAGAAGAACTATGGTATACATTGTTTGATATGTGGGACAGTGAAGAGTCTAAGGTAAGAGGAATATATGTATATACACACTCCTAGTTGTGTCTTCACAATATTCGTTGTTTTACCAAATTTGAATTCTTGTTATGTAGGACATTTGTCAACAAAATAAAGATCATAAGGAGAAGCAAAAACTTAGACATATGACAAGAAACACTCCTTATGCTGTTATAAGCAAGGAACGGGTAAATGATAGTCTTTTTTTATAAATTATGTTAACATTCAGTTGTTCATGGCATTTTCTTACAATTGCTTATTAGTTTTTTCCCCCTCAATAGCAAAGTGAAGATCCAAATCTGTTTCCTCCATCTCGTATTCAGACGTTTGAAGCCACCCATAGATCTAAAAAGACTGGATTATTTGTAGATAAAAACTCAGCAAAAACAATTGTATGCACTAGTTTCCCACGTTTTACAGAGTTTGTTGTTCAATTTTTTTCTTCTTCTTTTGATGGTATAATCTTCCAAAATTTTATTGTTTACCTTTAACGTACAGGAAAAATCAAAAGAGAGGCATAGTCAGGAAAGCAAGGAAAGGCAAGCCGATAAGGAAGTTCAAGAGAGAGTGTCTCAAGAAGTATTGGGACCAGATTCTCATGGGAGAGTTTGTCCCATGGGTCCTGAAGTTAAACCAAAAGGTGCTTTTGGTACATTTTCATTGCGGGACCCAAAGACTTCCCAGAGGTTAAGGGAGTTGGAGGAAAGGATTTCAAAGCATGGACAAATGCTTTTAGATTTCGCAGAACAGATGCGTGTGGCCAAACAATACATGCACACATCACAGTTACAGTCACAGTCACATACACAGACACAGACTCAGTCTCAGCCACCATCATAGACTTAGTGACCGACATGGACTCATCATTAGGTAACTCTGTAACTAGCCTCCTTTCAATTTAATGTAATCTCATTTCATGTTGACTCATCATTTAAACATTTGTATGGGATGGTTATAAATTTTTTATTTTGATTGTAAGTTCTCTGTTCCGAACATTTCCTAGAGGTAGACGACAAGTTTTAAATCTTAATGCAGGCAAGGCATATCTCGTTTTTTCAGTCTTTTTCGCACGTTAGCGCAACGACGCTCGTAGATCAACTTGACTCCGCTCAAGTGCTTGCCCCTTACGAAAAAAGGGCAAACGGAGGACGGTTTATGATCACAAACGGAGGCAACAAGCGCTTGACCTTCCAGAGGGCAAGGGAGCTTAATGAAAGAAGAAGGGACATGGGGCACCGAAAGGGATAAGCTGGGAGATACGACGGGAAGAAGAAAGTAGCTAGGAGGGCAAGTCAGGGGGATAGATGACCTGTCGGGCCAGAATAAGTTAAATAGCATGGATCAGTTGAAGGGAATTGATTTCGCCATTCTTGTGGGATCAATTGGAAGGAACGAGATTCATCACTATACAAAGGATAATGGTAACCCCACCATTAACTACTTTATTTATGAATTTCATAGTAATAGAAATACATGTCCTACCGAGATAGAATTTGTAACTTACTATTCTCTTGCCTAGCAGGCAAAGATTTACCTCTATGAAAAGGTTGATTCATTCGGATCGACATTAAGGTCCAACTACATTGCATTGCCATAATCCATGTTGTCTATTTGAAACAGGTTGACGTCCTTGCTTCTCTTATGGTACAATCTTTTTCCTGTTGAGTCCTCCCTTTCTCCTCGGTCCACAGAGACAAAATATAGGACTGGTGCCAACAGTTCATCATGGAAGAAAGGACTCACCGAGCCGGGATCACTAACTAATACTAAAATAATAGAAAAGAACTGTCTTTTCTGTAAAATTTATACTTTCCCTGGTTCCGTTGCTCCCCCTCCTCTCGCTCCTCCTGCTTCGGAACTCTTGTAGCTTTGCAATCCAGGCATCTTCGAGGTACGAGGGCTACCAACCAGCTTGATTCACCACCAGTAGGGCTTTTTAGGGGAAGAGTTTATAGCAAAGCAAGCTAAGCCATAAGGGGGGGTCGAGTGATCAACACCTTAGGGGCGCCAGCGGGGGTGCTTCTCTGCTTCTCAGAAGAAAGGAGTCTGTGCACCAATATCTGCCATAAAAGGACCAAGCCATAACAAATGAGAAGCTATATGACTTAGCTCCAGCATAATTGCTTTGATATAGCTGGCTCTTTTAGGTACGTAAATGTTTCCCAACTGTTTAGGTCCATTCACTGTTATCGCCTTTGTCAACATAGTAGCTAAACCTGAGGAAACTCCAGGAAACCAACAAATATTTCTTGGTTTCAACCCTGCAACATAGAAGGAAAAGGAAGGGGCCATATAGAACTATTTTAAAACATATCATCCAACCGGGTTTATGGATCTATTCTAACTGTCAACGAATTCCTAGGATTTTAGGTGGATTGGGAATTGTATGAGAGGCATTGGGGGTTGGGGGGGTGTGGCTTTGCCCTCACAACCTTGGATTACGGGTGGCTTTGCCCTCACAACCTTGGATTACTTGGTTTTTTTATTTTTTTTATTTTTTATAAGATATGCACATCCTATTCTTCCTACATTGATTTGATTCTTTTGATAGATCCTGGATCCATATTGGAAATAATCAGAAACCCAGGAATTAGAGATGTAAAAAGAAGAATTGACTTCCAATTATTTCAAGCGAATTTTGAATTTTTAAGTAGGCCTAGCTTTTCAGAGTTGCTTGAACATCAACATGAAGAGATGGGATGAAAATAAAAAAGCTCTATAACTAGATAGAAAAATTTATAGATCACCTTTCTTTTTCTCAATTTTTTTTTTCCATTTAGAAAATACTAGTTATATCATAGCAAATCCAACGAATCCATCATTTGAATGATATAATCATGTAAAAAAAAAAAACCCATTGGGCTAACACACGTCTCGTATATAAAGGTAAGGCGTTTTCCTGATCTACGACCACCCTCAGTTTGCTCCGCTGCTAAGCCGAAGAAGTCCCGATATCTTCAGCAGGAACTGCTGTTGGTATTGGAAACATCCTAAGTTCCTTGATCCATTTTGTGGCGCAAAATCCATAATTGGCTAAACAATCATTTGGTTGTGCTATTTTGGGCTTTGCTTTAACCGAAGCTGTTACATCGTTTGCCCCAATGATGGCATCTCTGATCTCATTTGTATTCCAATCGACATGTATGTGGCCCAGCCCATAAGGGCCATGCGGACTTGACGTCATCCCCACCTTCCTCCAGTATATCATTGGCAGTCCCTCGTGAGTGTGGCACACAGCTTCTTGTTTGTTTCGAACGACTCGGTCAACTTGGTCCATTGGATATGGAACCGGCTCAAATGCTGGCAGTGCCCCGTCGTGATCCATATACAGGGGATTGGCTCTCGAAAGAGAATGGGAATGGGCTGCCATTTATGTGCCGATGAGTTCGACATAGAGGCGCGGGCTAGATTTAGTAGTTTTCCCTTGATGACGTACGTTAATGTGAATATTTTCCATGAGAAAATGCCACTACACGTTAACTATACCGAATAATTGATCATATTACATATATTACTTCAACATGGGCCGAAGTGACTTAGACAAAAAGAAAAGTGACTTTAGACAAATCTTGTTTGTCGATGACCTTGGACCAACCAATCGAATATTGATTAATACGTAACCGATCGAACACTACTTGAAAACGGCTCTTCTGCTTAGAAACGAAATGTTTCAAATGTTCCTGGAAATTCTTGCTCCCATTAGGTAATCCACCCGACCCTTCTTACAAGGGGGTAGAAGATAACGAAATGGAGACGAAGTCCTAACTAAATCCCTGCAGAGGAAAAAATTTATTCCAGAAAATAGAAAATGCTCAGCTCTGCACAACATAGGGATTGGCATACTTTCGGAAAAGATCATAAAATAGTAGAGGATCTAGCATGAGAAACATGGCAGGTTCGATATTCACGTAATCATAGCCCATTGGAATCCCCTCGATGTCAGCCGGACAGTGCAGGTAGCGAAACTCCTAACCATCCCAATACTGCCACCCTAGGAAGCCTGGCAGATGCACACTAGGACCCACCATTTTTTTTAGTATTTTGTATATAAGAGAGAAATGTGCCTCATCAATCAGGAACACTTCCCACCGCCTGAATTAGGTCTTGAAAGAATCCGGTGTACCCATTCTAAAGATGCATTTGGAGCCCTTCTTGAACGAACACATTTCTATGAAAAAATACATGTACTTTTTTGTAAACGGGGTCGCATGACCATCTTCCCTAGCTAAGATAAAGGCTGGATTTAGGATTGGGTTTCCCGTATCTTAAGGTGTTGATGGGATGAATGAAGGACTGTGTTTAAATCTATCTTGCCAATGTTTAAGGCTGTTAAAACGGGAAGTTGAAATTTCTGGTTCTAATGCCTTCATTGTTAACTAAAAATATTAAATACTTGATAATTAGTCTATTTAAGTGTAAGGGATCTGGATATTTGGTAGACGGAGACAGAACCAATATTTAGATCCTAAATTTATTGGATCAGTAATGACTTTTTCTGTTTTTTCGTGATTTTTGAGTTGCAGGGATCTTTAACCATGGTGGATTTAATGATCTCTGGCCTCTCCTTCCTCAGGTTCTAGATTAAAATTTGTGGTCCTGGTTTTGTTCTTGATTCTGGATATACTTTAAGAAGTAATCTTGGTGTTCTTCATTAATCTATGATTATTCAATTATCTGTTCAGAAAACCAACTTCATCTCTCTGTTTTTGGAGCGAGTGATCAGAAGTTTGGATTGAAGGCTGTATCTACTGGAACTCAAGGAATCTTTTATTATGCTCTGATCATATATTAAAAATCAATAAAGACTATTACTCATTTTGCCTGCTTACTTGCCATTACAAATTTCATTATTGATTATTGAAGCAATACTTCCTGTTTTGTTATTGCTGTGTGGATTCATGATGGGTAGATGAATTTCTTTACATGCTAAGGTGGATTCCTTAGCTCTTTTTGAGGTGGATTCCCAGGTAAATTCTTTTTCTATTCTTAATGATTTGTTTCTATTTAGGCTGTGTTTGGTATCATTTTTGTTTTTGATTTTTGTTCAATTTATAGTTTTGAAGGGGTTTGGCATAATTTATGAGTGTTATTTATGAAAAACAAAAATAAAAACAAGTCAAAATTCAAAAAGAGGTTGAGACCTCTTTTTGATTTTTGGTCAAAAATTATTTTTGTTGTGTTTTGTGTAAAACACTTAAAACATGTGTTAAGATAAAGGGTTAAACAAATAATTTACTTTCCTTTTATAAAATTACCCCAAATCAAACCCTCAAGCACTCTTCTCGTTGACGAACGGAAGTAAAGCACAGAGATGCAGACCTGCAACTTCGTCCTAGAGACGGCTCTGACGGCGACGACAATCATTCCAACGGAGGCGACATCGTTTCTCCAAAGATGGTTCCTGGTTTGATTTCTTTCCATAATCCCTTGACAGAGGAAGAGGAATAGACGCACCATGACAGAGGAAGAGGAAGACTTTCAAAATCATTTTTAGACATAGTATGCCAAATATGTTTTTCATTCTACCATCTATTTTTATTATAGCTACCAAACAACATTTTATTTTTGAACAAAAATTATTTTGAAAATAATTTTTGTTAAATAGATAAAAAACAAAAACAAAAATGATGCCAAACATAGCCTTAGTCTCAGAATCAATTTATAGGTTTGAATTTCTTCAATTTGTTGTAGCTCTATCATATGCTAGTTCTCTTAGGATTAGTGATGTTCTAGTGAGCTACTATGAAGAGTTCCATATATATTAATGTTTATTGAAGCAATAAAAACTTCTGTTTTGTTAATGCTGTGTGGATTCATAACAGTTGTAGATGGGTTAGAAATTTGAAAATGTCACTTGGCAAGTGAAGAATTTTGCTTCCCACAGGGGACAGAGACCCTAATCTTCCTGGTTCTTTCACTCTCATCATTCTTTTGGTTCTTCTTGTTTTTTTGGATTTTTTTTTAGGGTTTTTTTTTTTTAGGGTTTTTTTTGGGGGGGGGGGGGGGGGGGTCGATGGGGAGTGGTTTCTGGATTTATTTGGTGAGTTGGTCTGGGTCTTTTCTCACATGTGGTGGACATTTGTAGTGGAAATTGAGTTCTCGGTGTTTGGATCTTGTTTAGGTAGTGAATCTTTTATTCTTTGTCTTGATTGCTGGGTGCCTTTGTATTGGAGCCTCCAGGTCAGTGAGATTTTAAGTTGGACTTTCTGGAACTTGAATCAGTCATGGAATGGTGCATATTTTCTCAAATATAGTGCTGACTGCTGACGCACCTGGACATTCCATGGCTTACCTTAGTACCTTTATATACCTCAGGGCATGTGTTTCTGCTCCTTATGAGAGGCAGCATTACTATCTCTTATATGTTATTAAAGTTCCTACTGGCAGTGTTTCATTCAAAGTTCTTTGTGTTTGGAGAATGAACTTTGTGATGTGCTTATATGTCTTACAACTATTTGAATTTCTGAGTTTGGATGGGTAGCCAATTTTTATTTTATTTATTTGTTTCTAAATTTTGCTAAGTATGTGCATACATTTTATCTTTTCTTATATAAGGTAGTAAAGTTGCTTTATTTTAAAGATTGTTTCTATATGTTTCATTGGTGTAATGGCTTTTATGTGGGACTGTTTTATCTCTTTTTTTTTTTCTGTTAGCAAAAAAATATTTTAGTGTCTGATAAGCAGCAATTTTTGGCCTTGTACTTTTAGATACAACATCCAAGGTCACATCCGAATAGGTTTGGTCTGGTGATTATTCCCAAGCATGATTACTACCCATTGACTCCTCAAGCACAAGAGCAGATTCCTGGGTCTCTTCGGGGGTGGATAACTCCACGTGAACCTCCTGATAGACATGTTGTGTGTCCCTTGGATTTGTGATGAATTTTGTTATTAATATGAGGAGCTTGACTGTGTAGTTAGGATTTAGTTTTCATCTTTCCCCCACTATTTGGTTTTGGATTGTATTATATCAAGTTTTTACAGGGTTTTATTTATTGCAAGCATTTTGTTCTAATCAGTAGGGCAATGGTAAAAAAAATCATTCACGATGATAATCTAATTATCCATCATGTAAAATGAGTATTTTTCACGATGGAACTTTGAAAACCGTTGTGTAAAATAAGTATTTTTTTTTAATGACGGAACTGCGAATACTGTTGTAACGACTTATTTTGCTCGACGGTATACAGCTCGTTGTAAACTAATATTTTAAATGATGGAAAAAGTAATCTCATCTCTTATTGGCCTTTGTCAGCTTGGCCTTCACTATATTTACGACTAAAACACCTGTTAGGTTTGCCTTGATTGATTTGGGGAATTACTTGTTGGATCTGTTTTAGTTTTTCTAACCCTTGAAATTGTTGTAGGTGTTCCTTCTCCAAGCCCGATATTCTGTAGCACGGTAGGTTGGTTGGCATTTTTTAAACAGAGAACCGGAGAGTGAGAGGGAGAAAGAGTGGATGCTGTTTTGATGTTTGTAGTGTAAGGGTAAAATTGTCAATTTATTTTTACTTTTAACATAGTCAGTTTCAGGGGAGATCATAATTTTTTTATGGAAAGCATGTAGTCACGGGGTGGTTTCTGGTGAAGATTTGTTAAAAGGATGCATTCTGTCGATGGTGTTTGTAGGAAATGTGGAGCTCAAGTGGAGTCCATTGAGTGTATTTTATTGTTTTGCCCTTTTGCCAAGGTTGTGTGGTTCAGATCCTCAGTCAATTACAAGGTTCCTGATTTCCCTCAAACAAAACTTCATGATTGGATTGCTCAATGGAATTCCTTATTTAATCATGACTGGAATAGTGCACGGATGGCCTGGTCTATTGCTTGCTTTATTCTGTGGCATATTTGGAAGGATTGAAATGAATCTATATTTCAGCAGGTTCATAGTAATCCTCTCTGGGTTGTTGATGAAGCTGAAAGAGCTTTTTGGGATTTTGCATCTTCTCATGAGATTTTAAAAGGAATTATTGATGGCTCTCGGGTTTTTAATAAATTGGATCAGGCTTGGTCTCCTCCCCCTATACTAATGCGGCATTTGATGTCCACTCTCATATCAATGGCCTTGATATTATTTTTCGTGACTCAGAGGCAAATGCGTTCAAAGCTTATTCTCAGATTATTTTCTGCTCTTCGGCTTTCCATGGTGAAACATTGGCTGTTAGATTGGCCCTTCAAACTGCGGTGGAAGATGGTTTCTTTAATATATTGTAAGAATCTGATTGTAAGGAGCTGGTGGTTCAAAGCATTTGTAATCGGTCTTCACCTTGTGAGGCTATCAGTCAGCCTATCAAGGAGAACATTTTATTTTTGATGTCGAAATGTGTAAATTGTCATGTTTCTTTTGTTCCAAGGGGGGGCCAATGTCACGGCTCATACCTTGGCTAAGAAGGTTGAGTCTTTTTTGAGAAAGACTATTTGGCCAAATTCCTCTCTTGGCTTTTTAATATTTATAGGATTGAAGCCTCGACTATATCCTGTTCTTTTGTTTCTGAATAGAAAAAAAAAAAAAAAAAAAAAACACAAAGGTAGGGTGGTCAGTAAATTTCCCATTTTTTAATGGAGTTAAAATTAGTTATTTTTCACTTGGCTCGCTTCCTTTTTGGGGCAATTCTCTTGATCCTATTGGAGGCGATTTACTGCCATGAATCATGAGCTCATGGCTCCTATTCTAGGGACTTG